>OX392533.1:3335517-4535517 GCA_947623455.1 Mimachlamys varia
TTTTCCTGATATTACAATAATTACATCTCGGTGGCAAAATAATTGGAATCCTAGCGTAAATGACAAATTACATTCAGTTAAATCTGAAATTGGTTAATGAAACCCCTAACCCAAACCTCTGAGGTTTCCTCCGGGAAAGCTTGCACTGATGTGCAGATTTTTCAGGTAAAACGAATAAGAAGAATCGGGGACAAAACCGACATCAACCTTTTCTCAAACATTAAATTGGAAAATAGGTCCGACTCATTTAATTGGAATTAGACGTTCGAATGCGAATAGTAGGCCACATTTGGTAAACAGAATTGGCGCGTTGACCTTAATAACCTGGATTGTTGAACCTCTACTACTACTACTGATAATGAAACAACGGTTTTTTTTTGTTTTTGACATTTTGAGTGATTGAACCAACTAGACATATAAACAAAATCTAGTAACAAATGGTTAAAATCTGTAAAAGGTATCAATATTTGTCAACAGCAAATGCTTTTTTTAAAAATATATTGACAGATAAATTGAATGCGAGTATTCAAATATTGATTGCAAATAAACTGTATTAAATGAACATTCTATAGATAGTACATTATGAAATATATCACGTATGTCTGAAATCAGCGCATTTGTTTTACTGTAAATGGTTGATCACATGCATGTCAATTGTAAGGTTGGTCATATGTTAGTATATGTACGTATTGTAGTATGTATGGATTTTGCGCCGTCGAGAGAAAACAACTTCCTCCGTGCGGTTTTCTCATAAAACCTACGCGCAGATGAGAGACGAACATGATGTCTGAAAGAGAAATTAGACATCGACTGTAAACACCGGCAGCTATCAATAGGTGTAAATGGTAATAATATTGATATTTCCCGAAAAATGCCGTTTGAATGGACAAACCCGAATATGTTAGCTATAATTGCATTACAGATAAATATTATACTCTTTTAATAACGATAGGCAAACACAAACCACACAGCACTTTTTGCCATCTATCTTTTTTCTTGTAGAGTTGAATTAACGCAACCATTAGTAAAGATTTCTGTTTTGGTTTAACATTTAGTTATAATGGTGATGGTACATGAAATATACGACATACCTATCGTCGTCTTCCGATTCGTGCTTACAGTCACCTACAATACCGTTACCAAATCAACGGCAGATGTGGCCACTACTAATTTGATGGTTCTTCTTACGTCAGTGGTAACGCACCTGCTGTTTTATGAAATAAACAGTATTTGCTGATAGGAAGTGTCATAGTATCTAACTTCCTAACAAGTATTTATCTTAACCAAGAAACAAGACTACTCTGTTGTTTTTGTGCTGTGTATGTCTGCATCACTTTGTCTGTCGGGGTGACGATATAACGTATCGTAGACGCTACAGTACACGTCATTACCCGTATCACTCCAACTGAAATAACTCCTCACGCTACCTCACATCACCTGCTATCTTCATCGGAATTTCGGTGGGGGTCCATCTTGCGTTTGCTTGTGTTTTGATTGTCTCTCAATTTTGTATACGATATGAACAAGTTGGGCTCGGTTTGGTTTGATTGCTTTATGTTCTAATAACAGCTAAGGTCATGTAAGGACGGCCATACGGGGTATTTGTTCAGTGCATGTGTACGATGAGTGTTCGAAAACTTTCGCAAATAACCTGTTTTCTCAGAAACGTTATCACAAATTGAATCCATCTTGGTACACTAATCAGAAACCGGTAAACTGCAGATCCCAGCTCACGCTTCAAACTATATCTCCTACTAGATATTTGTTTTTTGAACTTTCGGGGCAAGGACTGGGCTGTATGGAGGGTGTGGTAATACATTGACCTTTTCCCGCTCAAAACAACTGGACTATGAAACCTCCAGACACACCCCTTCCTTTTGGAACAGGAATTTGCATAATTGGTCCAATATTTCCATGTGTACTTATTTGCTGCCAGTGTTCGTTTAGTAATACTGGACATTTTAACATGTTTCAAAGCCCATAAGCTATTGTTAACTTTCCTCTTATGCATTCCTAGTGTCATCATCCATTATTAGACAATCAATTGTTTTTTTATGTTAATTTGGGTACTTCAGCGGTTTCTCGTCTTTTGTACCCGTGTACTTTTCTCTCGTCAGTGAGTAATAGGGATCCAACGATCAGTTATTCTCCTTATCGTGAGAAGTTTCGTTAGAATGAAGTGAACATATCCTAAACCCAAGTCTGCCATTCGTACAAGCCTGCCTGACCGTATGACGTGCATCTTTCGCAGTGATTGACGTTCAATTTGGTAACCGCAGACCTAAGTCTTCCTGCGTAAGGGCATCTTTGCCTGATTCATGACTAGAACGGAATCAAGTAAACCATCTTTAAACTGGAAAATGACATTTGTTTATCACGCGTAAATAACATATATTTTATCATATATTATTTTGATGCTCAATCATAACTTACAGCAGGCGTTGGTATAACTTTTCAGCGACATTTTCTACTCGTATATAACTACACCTGAAAGCAATCTGAATTGCAAGGGAAACCGGTTATTTCTATGGAATGTATACACATAATACAGCGATCATCGGTGATATCACGTGATACTCGAGCATACGGTGCGTTTGCAAAAGTTTTCGAACACTCCAAGTATTTGGGAAACAATAGTACATATCGTTGCACCTTATATAAGGAAGACCGACCGTAATGTCATACACGTGACCGACCGTATTGTCATACACGTGACCGACCGTATTGTCATACACGTGACCGACCGTATTGTCATACACGTGACCGACCGTATTGTCATACACGTGACCGACCGTATTGTCATACCCGTGACCGACCGTATTGTCATACACGTGACCGAACGTATTGTCATTCACGTGACCGACCGTATTGTCATACACGTGACCGACCGTATTGTCATACACGTGACCGACCGTAATGTCATACATGTGATCAATCATTAACCGTCAAACAAAAATGGCCGAAAGTGCTAATTTAAAAAAAATACCTAACAGATTGTGTCTTTTGCGAACGATCTCTGATAACTTAATTTAATTAAAGCCAATAAAACGGTATGATTTATTTGTGTTTGAGGTTTAGTTTTTAGAATGATGTTAGGCCCTAAATGACTGGAATGTCGACCGTCCGTTAAACAATATAATTATCATAGTGATAACATAAACAAGACGACATAAATGTGTATGTTCATTTTACAGTACAAATGACTGTGATGCTGTCAGCAGCCGGTATGCCTTCATTTAAGGACGGGTTCCCCGTGTATGCGATGTTGAGTATGTGTGTTTTGGAGAGGCTCGGTAAGCGTTTGTGCGATAGTCCGAATGTTTTGCCGATTTGAATTGCTTCATTACTGAAGTATACTGCCGAAGGTCCCCAGCACAACACCCGGTTACATTACAGGCTTACTGACCTATAGAATTGTGAAATGACGGTAGACATCATTATTGGTACCACACGCAGTGAAATAAAACCTAACACGACAATAGCACCTGGTATCGTAACCGAAGTTATAGTGGGAGTCCATTACATGTATGTGTTTCCGTTTGTTTGATTGTCTTCACGGTACCCATCGTCTACCGATTCGAGGTCAGATATGTCGTCATGGTTAAACGCTGTTTAGTGTTTACGTTATAGCAAGTGGCAATGATGAATTCAGTATAATATGAATTGTAAATCAAACAACATGACTAGACATTTGTTTGTAGTTAATCATAAATATTTGTTGTAGTTTATCATACTTTGATAAGTACAAGGGTTGGCAGGTCAACAGCACTTGTGAGTGACACAGTTAATCATGAGAGCAAATCTCGTATTGACACATTTACGCCGCTGGGAAATCATATGTATGCTCATTCTACAAACTAATCTCCGCGAGTAGTGTACATATAGGCTTCGTTGATATCAACTGGACATATTGTCTATCTTCAATGTTTAATACCAAATACTTTTCAAATACCTCTCTTAATAATTGTACAATAGTCAACTCCGTGTAAATATAAAGTACCTAGATATATTGGGAATCAACGTTGGATTGGAAAGAGTTGTTTCTGAAAATATTTCCCGTCTTTTTTGCCTTAACTTTTAATTAATATGGCGTATCATGACAGTTGTCACCGACGAAGGAATATAGTCCAACAACAGAGTTAATTTCCTTCGTATTTTGTGTAAGGTGTACCTCGCCCCATCAGTTAATTAAAAATAAATTCGAGAATACAGAGGCGCCAACAAAATCATAATCCGAACTCAAACCGATCACACCAGGGGGAAAGAATGAACAAAGGAAAGATCTACATCTACATTGAAACCCCTGTAAAAGGACAAGATAGTAAGACCAGGTGTTCCGAAAGAGTAAGCGTCTTCTGCTTCATCGAAGACAAATTTTTGTCACATCCAAGCAAGCATCAGGTTCTCTGTATGAGAACCGAGTATCATTGTCAAACACAACAAGTACATGTAAACACACTAATGTGCACACTCAAAAACGTCAGTCCCCAAATCACCCAAAGATACAGAATATTTCTCAATGAGACAAAGATGGCAACAACGAAACTTGCCCATAGTTCTGATCAACTTGCATCTCTCGAATCCCTGTTTTGCTAGTTTGTTTGTCAGCAGTCGACATCGATCACGAAAATCACGATATTTAGAGCAAGACATGGAATATCGAATCAACAGTGACATGTAGATACCATAAGTTGGAAAAGCAGGAATGTTACTATCCTATCAAGAAATGGAGAGATCGAGGTAAGCAGCTGATGTAGAAGAGTCTGTTGTGTCTTTTATTTCAAGTTCAGAAGGGTATATACGGTCGACGTGGTCAGCAAACATCGTCGATGTATCTGAAAGTGTAATAAAAAAAATTGGAAAGTTTTCGTTATCTGCCTGATTAGCTCCTCAACACATTTAGGGCACATACGATCGACACGATCAGCAAGCGTCTTGTTGTCTAAAGACAACATATGGTCGATATATCTGAAAGTGAAATTAAAATATTTAGCAAGGTTTTTTTAACTAACCTGACCAGCTCTTCCACAGATTCAGTCTCGTATGAAAATAAAACAGTCTGCTGGAAAACCCTTCCTCCGAACTGAACACAAATATTGTCGACCAGGAATTCAATAATTCCTACTATACATCATGTATCTTTAGTATATTTCCTCTTAGCTGTTGTCGTGTCGTTCACAAAGTATGCTCCAAGATAGCTAACTACCATACATTTGTATCGTCGTCCGCCTTTTTTGGAAAACAAAACTATCACAAAAGATCGGAGACGTTCCTTCAATTCTATATGAGGGTTTGTGAGGGGATGTTCAAGATTGATCCAAAGATCTTTCGAGTTTTTCAAATCAACATCCCATTAATTCCATTTCTGGAGTATACAGTGTCACAATAAGACTGAAGCCCTGACTTCATGGTACTAAGAATAGTTTCTGCAAGACAAGGTAGGTCAGCGTCTCGCTCACTAACAGGCAATCTGAAATTATGGTTGAAAGTAATTCAAACTTACATTTATTTTCATGCTTTTGAGCCTTGGAAAAATATTAAACAAGAGATCCCAGAGGGATATTAGCGCCTACCATCGAAGAGTTTTTATTCGTTCTTAGAAAGATGGAAATTTTCCCTTCATTTTTTTAAAATCTTAGTTCTATGAATTTATCTTGAAAATCACTAATAGTTGAAAGAAGATTGTTTTTCTGATCAGTTCCAAATCCAAACCCATCTCATTTCTCTAAAGACAAATAGCAATAATATGCTTTAATAGTCAACATACAAGATGACCGTCTGGCGGCAATAATTTCGTGAGCAATCCAAAACTAGACCATTCACAACTAGGGGCCAAACATAACCAGTTTAAGAAATTTGAAAAGAATCCAGTCTGTCCTTCTCAAGAAATATCGATCACAAAATATCACTGTAAAAAAAATCAGAGAAAAGCAACGCGTCAACAAAACCATAATCCGAACTCAAAATCAATTAATCTAGAGGCAAAATAGGAAGAAAGGAAAGATTTACATTGAGACACTAGTAACAAAAGAATAAGATAAGGTGTTCATGAAGAGTAAGCGTCTTCTTCATCGACGACACCCGCCATATCAATCTTGGTCACATCCAAGTAAGGATCAATCCTCCAAATGAGAACCGAGTAATCAGTGACAATCACAAGAAGTAAGAAATTTCAAAAACATCCATCATCATATCACACAAAGATACATAATAGTTCTCGATGATATCAAGATGGCGACCATAAAACTTGCCCATAGGCTTCATCAACCTGCATCTCTGGAATCCCGCTGTCGAAAATCAAAGATAGCCGCCGGTCAGCCATATTGCATTATCGGATCAGTCCAAAAATAGACTATGCAATTTGAGAATGTTCCATTCAGTACTTCTCAAGAAATAATGATAACACACTATCAATCACAAATCCAAGATGGCGGCCTATTGGCCATATGTTAATCGGATCTGTCCGAAATTGGACCATGCAAAACTAGGCACCAAGGAAACATACATAATGTACATAGGGAATTTGAATAAGACCCCATAAGTACTTCTCAAGAAATAGCGATAACAACGTTCAATGGCAAAATCATAAATGGCTGATCAGTCTCAAAATTAAAAGGGCACGTTTGAAATTTGAGTAAAAGTCATCAAATACTTTTCAAGAAATAACGATAACAAATTTTCAATGGCAAAATCCAATAGGCCATCTTTCAGCTCAGCAATTCTGTTTTTCCGATCAGTCCCAATATCTAATTGTCACAACGAGGGACCAAAGGGGACCTACATATACAATTTGAAAAATATTCATTCAGTACAGTGCAAGAAATAACGATAACAATCTTATATTTCAAAATTCAAGATGGCCGCCCTTCAGCAATTTTGTTATAACTGATCAATTCCAAAATCAAAAGGGTACAACTATGGACCAAGAGGAACCTACATGCAATTTGAGAAAGATCCATCCAATACGTCTCAAGAAATAGCGATAACAAGAATTGTTGAAGGGCTAAAAACAGCTTTAGACTTAAACACGCTAGGATTTACGACGGCAAAGTTTCAAATGATGACCTTTGTCTCGGCCAGAACATTGATTCTGGTATGTTTGTATTTGAGTCAGCTAACAAAACTTCTGTAAAATGCCAAATAGACATGTTCCTGTTAGAGCATGGGTAAACGACTTAGTGATTATTCAAACACAATCTGTAAACAACCGAGTGGTTTGACTGAAATACAGTCATAATTAGTAGTGCTCGGAATCGCTTTACCAAGCATTTCCATGTAAATAGAAATACTATATCCCTGACCTCAAGTTGCTTCGTAAGATGAAACTGGCCGGCCAAATTAGGTTAAGCTTCAGGAACGACAGCGGTGATATGTGTGCGGCAGGGTACATTAAAAGATTTATACAAACCCACGATACCAATGGTGTCTTCAATATTCTTTCTCTCAGCGTTTGTGACATCAATTAGGATGTCTGTGGCTTGGGTGATTTCCTTTACCAAAAGACAGCGGAAAATAAGCCACACACATGCCATCCTTCCAAAACTAAATGGCAAAGACTTCTTTACATATTTTACGGCACTAGTAGAGTAGTTACAGTATATTACATTTGTGTAGATGTTTTATTGTGATTTTTTCTATTGTTCATTTATTTTTGCTTCTTATTCAAAACTGTAATGCAGCTAATTCAGCTTAATTCTTTACAAATATATCCTACGACAAAGTGGGACAATATCAGAGTAAATAGAGGCTATTCAATGGTTTCTCATTAAATATCAAATACAATTCACGAGTATGGCAAGATTGTTTTTATATGTTCACGAGTGCATAGCACGAGTGACTATATTGAAAAAGTCTGCCATAGGAGTAACATATATTGGATATTTAATTGTAAACCATTGAATTTTCTTTTTATTACATTTTCGAAATTCCCATATATCTGATGTCATATTTAAAATTTGAGGTTACAACTGACCGGGACGGAGTGCCTTAGATCTTTTGTTCAAAATTAGAAAAAATACAAAAACATAATTTTATTAATAAAATCCATTAGGTTTATATTAATATCCAAAATACTATGAAAGTTTTTAATTTCCTTACGTAAAATGATTTTTATTCAAGAATAGCGAAATATAGTACACAAATAGTGCGCAATGATATCAGGCCGAAATTAATATCATCACTGGTGATGATACAAGATTTCTTATATCATCACTAGGGATGATATAAGCAGTGTTGATATAAGTTTTATCAAGTTGATATTTTCTGATATTTCACTGGTAAAAATGTAATAAAGGAGTCGATCAGATATTCCGTTCTTATTTATTATAAAGTTGTTTTCAGAACTGAACTATTTACAATTTTAATATTTGAAATATAAAGCAATTTCAAATCGTGATCAGTCGTAATCAGAATAATAGGCCACAAGTAAGATAGTTTGGTATTTGTTAAGAAGCCAGACAAATGTCTATAAAAATCTAATGGACATTGGCAGTAGTCGTACTGGTGAATATCAATCCACAAACACAAAGTATAAATAATCCAGTTGTTTGTCTATCAAATTAATCCATATTCAACCGGTTTCCAGTCTAGCGGTTCTCGGAAACAATTTACCGTACATATTTCATGCAAATACGAATAGTACATATCATATATCGAACATTACGTTGCTACGAAAGAGAAAATTGACCAGCGAGGCACGCTTTAGCTTCTGGAACGACAGCGGTGATGGGTTTGTGGCTGCTGCACCTACAAAACGATATCTTCAAGACTTGTTATCTTCAGAGTTTTGAATTTTATTGGAATGAACCCTGTGAGCCACGTGCATTATATAGGGCCTTATAAAGCGAACTCACAAGGACTTGTTTGAACTGGTTGCGGTACAAAAAACCACTTCCATCAAGGTCAATAGGAGCGATAGGTAAAATTAATGTAATTACAAATTTATTGGAACCTATTGTTACATGAAATTCAGAAAGGTGTATATGTATAGACGATATTACATTTAATATGTACTTAATAATAAAATCGTCACTTAAGTTGACGATGGCCACCTTTAACATAAAGAACCTCAGGAAGTTACATAGCGCCCCTTGTTTAATCGATTTTGAGTTTGGATTATGCTTTTGTTGACGCTTCGTAATTTTCTTGTTTATTATAGATAATATACAATGGATTGGTGAATACATTCAACTTCTTAAAAGCTCGTTAACATACAAGTCAAGTGACCTCTTCAAAACATGTTACGACGAAATTTATGATACATAAAAAAGAAAATTTATTTCATCATTCTGAGCGTGAATTTCCCCTTTATTGATAGTTTCATCCCTGTTTCTTTAATATTTGGTGTTATTACATGTCGCAGTTGATTCATTATTCTAAGAATAGCTCTAAATGTCAAGGATTTCGTGATGGATTTTGGCAACCGACGAACAAACGTATAGCACAGGGATTAGAAAGATGAAGGTGAATGAAGACTCTTATTATTGTTGCCGTCTTTGTCTCATTCAGAAATAATTTGTAATGTGTACTATGAAGGTAAACATTTTTAAATATGATCATTTGTATGCTTAAATATTGTGATTTGGAATAATGCCTCAGTTCTCTCTCTTTAAGGCACGGATTTTCTTAAATATTACATAGATTTTACATGACTGGTATCATCGATGAAGCAGAATATGCTTACTCTTCAGGAGCACTTAGTTTCCTGCCCCTAGTTTTATCGATGCTGAGTTCGGAATATTGTTTTGTTGACGCTTCGATATTATCTGACGTTTTTCGTCTAACCGGGTTAGCGACCTGTATACTACCCGTAATATAACATCAAGCATCGTGACGTGGGCTTGTATTTTCTTCTATTGTACATCCAAAATGTATAGCAAGCCAATATTGTTAACATAATGTACGACTTTAAAAGTTAACAGTGCAGAACAAAATTACCCAAGAGTTTTATCCTTCACTGACACGATACATACCAGATTAAGGTAAAGCGGTATCCTGTCATATGATTAATCCTGAAAATAAATTGAATGTTGACCCACTTTCACCTGAGGGAATACATCTGCACGATCTTGTCACAAAACAATTCGCTAGTATGTACATAGGCATCCTGTTCCAACGTCACAATGAACGCTATAATAATTGATATAATAACTTTAAATCATTAAATCCAGGTTGTCATGTTTCTGATCACATTTATGTCTAACGCCTAAATGCCTTGACATTTTGATGCCTAGGATTATAAGATAATACATTCTCAAAATTATTCATATCGTAGGATGAAAAGGATATAAACGCGTTGAATTGATTTTACTGGCATAACTGTAAATCAAATTGGCGTTAATACCGCACCGTGTAAGTGTCATATTTGCTAGTTAATAGCATGCTGCATTAAATTAACTCCTCTAGTTCAGCGGTCAGTTTCATGACGTTTTTCATCTAACCTCTGTTTAAAAAGACACATGGCTAATCTAAGCGAATTGAACTTCTTTTACCATACAATATTTGCTTTCATTTACTAATTAATATTGTTTTCTGTTCCTATAACAAACGTTAATTCCTTCTAGCCCTAGACTTTCTAAAATGATTTCTTTTAAAAGTCATTAAAGTAGCAACTTAAAAATAGAAAAAAACGTCGATCTGTGGTTTAATCACAAACAAACAATTATACCACAAAATAGAAAAAAGTAAAAAAATAAGCTCCGTACCGTTTATACCTACCCTAGACCTTATTATGAAGTAACTGTCTCTCCTCATTATAAAGTAAACAGCAGAATGATTGAAACCAGTTTTATCTCTTGCGATTTCTCGTTTCATGTACATATTTATTTTGTTTAAACATAAGAACGAATTGCTCACTCTAATCCTACTCTTGCTACACTTTGTCACTCATTAATATTAATCAAGGGCATGTCGAGGTCAGGTTCATCAATAATAACCAGGAACACATTAAAGACATATTATACCAAAAATACCACTAAAACGTCTTACTTAAGGTTTCCCGATTATATATATCTATGCGAGACCAGTGTTTTTGTGAACTAGCGCTGCATATGTGCTGCTTCTCAATGACACTGTCATATTACGGAAGTCCGACAATTCATCCACATGTATGTCTTGACGCCTTCTGAGGGATGACGTTTTTCAGGAGTTTCATCCGATTACAATGTTACAGCCTGAACTAAGCTAATATCAAGCGAGGTTGATACCATGTTACTATGGTTTTCATTTCCACAAATTTTATCAACCAAGATATTGTATTGTCCTGACACAACCTCATTTTCGGCATTTAGTTGAACTTTCGACCCTGTAAAAAAGGCTCTGTGTTCTGTCCCCAGGCTGAGACATACACATGTACCAAAGTCTTATTCAGAAGTAGTTACAACTCCCTGCTTGACACTTATCATTACCGGAGTGGAACGACTGATTCCCCCGTAATCAGTACACAAGTGACCGGGTGGGGTGTTCTGCTGAGGGCCTTCGGCATTATACTTCAGTGGGGTAGGATTTTAAGTTGGCAGGAGTTCCGGACAAACGCAATAAGGTTTACATAAACAAACCAATCTCCCAAATACACACGCACTCAAGGCATTCACTCACATAGCATGTAACAACAATTAAACAAACCAAACTGAATCAAAAGAATTAGAAAAAGAGTTATTATTCAAAATGAATACATTTCCCAAACAGATAGTTATATATCCCGAAGGGTTGAGTTTTCTTTGACTATATTATACATGCGTGATTGATACTTTTCAATCATATTTTCCTACCTTGTAATGTAAAAGCAGTTCATCGCAACATAATCAATGGTAGATCAATGTGTGGCGATATTGGTGACACCACTGTGCTGTACTGCATAAAATGAAGACGTGATAATGATCATGATTCTAAGTTGAAGTACAAGATATTATGTTGTACGTAAAAGATACTAAGCTGTACATTGTACGTATAAGATAACAAGTTGTACATGCATGTACAATATATTATGTTATACGTACAAGATATTAATGTGTACGTTGAAGATAATAAGTTGAACGTTCAAGATTAATTTATCTTTATAGTGGCCCTAATACGCCGCCTGTTTTCAATAAATAGAAAGTTCACGATCGGAAAATATACTGAAACGAAAAAGAAACGCAACATGGAAAATTGTGATTAATTTTGTATTAAATATTCATATCTGTATAAAAATCGCCGATATAAACATGCAACCTGCCTAACACCCATACCAATCTTCAAAATCACCCAAGTGTGACTAGAGACCTATGCACTTCCGGCGCGGTAAAAACATCAAAAACCGTGCCTGTACAAACATATGCGTTCTTTTTTCATTCAAACCAGTATCAATTCATCACTAACATTGAGCCACATCATCGCCAATACTTTTGCAAACAATAATTCCTTTTACAATTATGCCACGGTTATCAAAGGTTGATAGAGGACGTGCTATAGCGATGCTTCTGGCAGGGAACACGCAACTTCACGTCGCTCGACAATTCAGAGTTCACAAATCGACTATTTGTCGATTAGTTTCACGTCTTAACGCAACAGGAAGAGTCGATGACCAGCCGAGATCAGGACGTCCACGCGTAACGTCGCGACGTCAAGACCGGGTTCTTAGGTTGGCACACCTGCGTAACAGGAGATTAACGGCCGCTGAAACGACAAGGAATACGATTGGTAATCATAACCGTCGAATTCATCCCCAAACAGTGATCAACAGACTGCGTGAGGCAAATTTGCGTGCAAGGCGACAGTACGTTGGTTTACCACTAACACCGCAACGTCGAGCACGTCGTATGCAATGGGCAACGGCACATATGCCCAGACGTTTTCCTATGAGACGTTGGAGGTCTATGCTCTTCACCGATGAATCTCGATTCACGTTATTTCGAGCAGATGGCCGTCAACGTGTGTACCGGCGTCGAGGGGAACGTTTTGCTGACGCCTGTGTTTTGGAACACGACCGATTTGGGGGTGGATCAGTTATGGTTTGGGCGGGAATCTCCCATGGTTTGAAGACGCCTTTGGTGATAGTCAATGGGAATTTAACGGCCGTACGCTATCGGGATGAGATCCTTAGGCCCCATGTTGTGCCGTTTGTTAGGCAGCATCATCTAACCTTTCAGCAAGATAACGCGAGACCACACGTTGCAAGAGTCTGTAGAGACTTTCTTGCGACACAGAACATTGCTCCTATAGATTGGCCTCCATATAGCCCCGACCTGTCCCCAATCGAGCATTTGTGGGATGAATTAGACAGAAGAATTCGAAATCGCCGTAACCCCCCAAATACCCTCCCTCAGTTAGCAAATGCACTCGTCCAAGAATGGAATAGCATTCCAATACGGAAAGTCAATGCCCTGATGAACTCAATGCAACAAAGAATTAGAGATGTGATAACTGTTCGAGGAGGACACACACGATATTAGGGCACGGTTTCAAAACTGCTGCCATTTCAACTTGGATTCACGTAGGGTACTACCAATCATGACCTTCTAGCAAAGTGACCTGTTCTTAAAAATCTCTAAATATTGAATAAGGATGTTACATCAATATTCAATATTAACTATTACATATGAAATTTAAACATAATGCTCACAATTATTATTTTATTAAACCTACAATTTGAAGTTGCGTTTCTTTTTCGTTTCAGTATAGAAATCAGTTTGTTTAAGTAAAGATCATAGGTGAGCAGCTGATGTTTTTTGTGTCTTTTATTTCAAGTTCAGAAAGGTATAAACGATCGACGTGGTCAGCAAATTTTGTTGTTCATAGAAAGCACATCGTCGATTTATCAGATTACAGTGGAATTAAAAAAAATGGCAAGGTTTTTGTTACTTGTCCTGAATAGCTATTCCACTCGTATAAAAACAAATGCAAGTCCGCTACGAGTGGGGCAGTTTGTTCCAATGGCAGGGCAAGAAAAATGTTTTGAAATCCACTGGCCATTCGTGCCAGTGGATTTCAAAATATACTTGCCCGAAGTGAAAATGTACTGGTCCAAGATTTATTCACAATTTTTCATTTATTCACGATTTTTGTTTTGTATAGTTAAAGTAAATTCTAAAGCAATGATTATTTGTGTAAATTGTATATTCAATAGTCAGAGTGAGTTGTATTTCCCCCTGGTTAGTCTAGCTGTCAACGTCACAGTGTGGCTCACTCAGGTCTGCATAAACTGAGTCTCGGTATGGATATGTAACTAAAATAGCCAAAATCACTCTAAATTTCTCTTTTTCAATGTCGCATCTAATAAGGCATGAAGTATTACACATTTATAAAACAAATATTTGCGTGCAGGAAGTTACCAAAACCAGATGCAATAAATGTTCCCGGTCTATATCAGTATGTGACCCATGTTACGATGAATTACTACGGCGGCGATTGTTACATCAAGTTTCTAAGTAGTATATCCAGCAATTCCATTTAATATCTTTTAGAAAAAATATTGTAATAATGCGATGGGGACTGAATATTTGGACTAACCAAATCATACAGTACCCCAATCGGCAAATTTGCGTATTGTACGCAAATTTGTGGTTTGCCCCGAACTGATAATGCATTTTAATTAATTTTTCGGCATTCTGTATCTATTACTAGTATTTGTCATACTCCTCTTTCTTCTAAACCTCTGTCTGCGTCAAGGTCTCGCAAGCGCTTGGAAGCACACACTAATGTTCGGAGTTGTGTTCAAAGCGCGATATTACTCGGAGCAGTTTTTACGTTATTTTTTATCCAGCAGTGTGGAATTTACTTCGTGAACTGCTCTATGGTTATACAATCAGCTATATCATTTTCAGTAAGCTTGTAAGACTTTCTATACAATATATTTTTGATGCAGCATTAAGATTGCACTTGCCCGTCGGGCAAGTTCATTGCAATATTCACTTGCCCTACGACCAAAGTTACTGGCCTCGGGCCATCGGGCATGGGATAGTTCGCACCCTGCATGGGAATATCATCAGTCTACTGGGAAATCTTTCCTCCGAACTCAGCAAAACTTATTTGTCAACCAATCATTCTTACTATATCTTCCTAAGTATATTGCATCATATATTTTGTTGTATCTTTCACAAAGTATACTCCAATTGACATTCTAGTAGAATTGTCTAGTTGATAACATTTGGTTATAAAATCGGCAGCAAATCATTTCGTGACATATGACATGCATATAACCTTGTTGTGACGAAATGACTTAAAGCGGAGATAGGATTATGCACGTTTGTTTGCCCACATTCCAATTGCGAATCTCTGAAACGGTAATTTGATTGGCTGACGCAGAATGTCTCGAGAACATAACTCATGGGATACTGTAAGAACTTATGTAAGCGGAGAGTAAAGGAGGATTGAGAATGTGGATCTGAATGTTCGTTCGCAAATGAAATTTTAAGAAGTATCGATCCCAAAATTGTAAAGAAAAAGAGAAAATAATCGTTCTCTCGCACTATTAAATAGGGACGTATCTCTGCAATATTGTTTTTGCAAATTGGTTCGAACATATACCCATTCATAACTAGGGACTATCGCAACTTCAGATACAATTTGAGAATGATTCATTCAGCACTTTTCAGAAAAAGAGAAATCACAATTACTGTTAAAACTCCAAGATGGCAGCCTTTTGGCCATGTTGTTTTTCGAATCGGTTCCAAAACTTGACAATGAACATGGTACTGAGAGGAATCTGCATATGAAATTCGATATTTTTCATGAAAAGCGATCACAATAATATTGTTCTATTTTTCAAATCAGCTCAAAAACTGGACGACAAAGAGGTACCAGGAGGACCTACATATGAAATTTTATATAGATCGATATAGTATTTTTCAAGAATAAGCGTGCACGATGTATTTTGTTTTCGGATCAGCTCAAAAACTGATCATCGCACAAATATGGACCAAAGAGACCTTAATAATTATGGAACTTGAAGATTCGCACATTTCTTAAAAATGGCTTTCACAAGAGTTGTTTCAGGACGGACAGACGGATGCAGACCGATTTGAATAGCCCACAATCATTCTTTTAAACTGACTGGCCGTGAGAATTGTCTAATTACTTACTGGTGCTTAAAGTTAGAATAGACTTTTAAAGATGTTTGTATTAAATCCGTCGTTTTTGTTTTTCACTATAAATGAATGTATGCTTTCGAGAACCAGAAATGTAAGTAATCGATAGAAACGATGTAGATAAAATAATGAGAAGAAAAAAGAGACAAAAATCCGATTACTGTCAAGTATATCTGGAAGGTTGTCATGTGGTTTCCGTTATAAAAAATGACGCGTGACGTCTCTAATAGTGTCTAGGTTCCTATTTAATAAGTGCTACAACGTGTATGGTACTGCCAAAAAACATTAAACTGTCTTACAATAAGGATTCATCTGTATTTTGGTAGCTAGAAACCATATTGTCGCTTTTGAAATAAACGGCTTTAACAAAGGTTGTTTAATGCCAGCATAGCAGTGATTCTGTCTCGAGGGAGAAAAGAAAATCGCCTATAAGTCAGGTAGCATACGTTTATCATGTTGCATACATATCACAACCGTATATATTGTTCATATAATGCATTTCCTGAGTAAAACTGCAAAGTAGATATGATGTATGCGGTATTTTTCTAGAAAATAAATAATACCGAAGCGTTAACTTAATCATAATCCAAACTCAAAATCGATTTAACCAGGGGCAAAATATGAACAAAGGAAAGATTTACATGGAGACTTTTGTAAAAGTACAAGATAGTAAGACCAGGTGTTTTGGAAGAGTAAGTGTCTTCTGCTTCATCGAAGACACCCGACATGTACATATTTGTCACATCCAAGTAAACATCAAGTTCTCCAAATGAGAGCAGAATTTCATTGTCAATCACAACAAGTAAACACACTAATGATCATACTCAAACACGTTAATCTTTATACCACTTAAATATACAGAATATTTCTCAATGAAACAAAGATGGCGACCATAAAACTTTCCCATAGTTCTGATCAACCCGCATCTCTCGAATCCTTGTGTTGTAAGTTTGTTTGTCAGCAGTCAACATCGATCATCGACATGTTAACACCATAGGTTGGAAAAGCAGGGATGTTACCATAAAAAACCTTAAAGTTCACGATCGGAAACTTGAAATCATCACGTTTATCGTATAGCTTAATAGTAAGCTGTCAATTTTGGACGTAGTTAAGGTAGAGATCGACGCAAAAAGCTGATGTAGAAGAGTCTGTTGTGTCCGTTAGTTCAAGCTCAGAAGGGTATATATGATCGACGTGAACAGCAACCTTCTTTCTGTTTATAGACAACACATCGTCGATATATCTGAAAGTGAAATTTAAAGATTTGGCAAGGTTTTTGTTACCTGTCCTGATTCGGATACACAAATTCAGCTTCGTATGAAAATAAAAAGTAAGCTACATTTTAAGAGTGGGACACAGTTCCCATGTTCCCATGGAAATGCCAATATGTTATGATATGTAATGTACAATTTACGTATTGTAGTATGTATGGCTTTTGCGCCACCGAGAGAAAACAACTTCGTCGGTGCGGTCTTCTTGTAAAAACTATGCAAAGATGAGAGACGAACATGATGTCTGAAAGGGAAACACAGGCAATAATATTGATATTTAATATTGATATTTTCCGAAAAAATGCTGTTTAAATGGACAAATCAGAATCTGTCAGCCAAAAGTGCATTACAGATAAATATTATACTCTTTTAATAACGACAGTCAAAGACAAACCACACAGCACTTTTACCATATACCCTTTTTCCTATAGAGTTGAACTTACGCAACCATTAGTAAAGATTCCATTTGGTTTAACTTTCAGTTATAATGCTGATGGCTAGTAGTGAACCCACTGATTGTTTGGTCATTTATCAATACATTGTATATGAAATAAACGACATACCTATCGTCTTTGGATTCGTGCTTACAGTCACCTACAATACCATTACCAAATCAACGGCAGATATGACCACTTTTAATTTGACGGTTTTTCTTACGCAAATGGTAACGCTCCTGCTGCGATAAAGAATATTTGCTGATAGGAAGTGTCATAGTCTCTAACTTCCTAACAAGTATTTATCTTAACCAAGAAACAAAGACTACTCTGTTGTTTTTGCGCTGTGTATGTCTGCATTACTTTGTCTGTCGGGGTGACGATATGACGTATCGTAGACGCCACAGTACACGTCATTACCCGTATCACACCAACTGAAATAACTCCTCACGCTACCTCACATCACCTGCTATCTTCATCGGAATTTCGGTCGGGGTCCATCTTGCGTTTGCTTGTGTTTTGATTGTCTCACAAATTTGTCTACGGTATAAACAAGTTGCGCTCGGTTTGGTTTGATTGTTTTATGTTCTAATAACAGCTAAGGTCATGTAAGGGTGGCCGCACGGGGTACTTGTTTAGTGCCTGTGTACGATGAGCATTCGTGCAAGCCTATTTGACCGTATAACGCGATCACAAATTGAAAATCTCCAGACACAAATCGACAATTTTAAATGTAGTGTTTCATGTAAGAGCTGCAATATGAACCTTTGGTATCTGTATTATATATACATCTACGACTGATCATATTTCGAGCAGACAGTGTTTGTATCCGAACCAGAAAGGTGCCCATGGTAGCAGTTCCCGAATGTGTGTAATCCCTAGCTGTCTCGAGAACGCATAACCTTAATGGTGAGTTCGACACTGTAACCGGAATTCTTTTTAAAGCACAAACCATATCTGTTTTTTGAAGATTTTGTTTAAAGACGTTAAAGTTCAAAATATGTACCTCTTATTTCAGTTACATCATAGATATGTTAGTAAAGATCCTACACCCGTCGACTATACTCGGCGCTGTGCATTTACTACACAGTCGGTACGTCTGTCATGATATGCTTACCAGAACAGAGCGAGTTTTAGCATGCTAACCGCTCCTCTGTAACATTACGGTGATGCTTAGTGATGGGAAAACGGGCGACTCTTCAGAGCAGAAAACAGATGGCAAAATAAAAAAAGTGAGATTCTCCAAGTAAAATAAATTTGTGCTTATATCAGATAGGTTGCCAACGGGATATAAAGTCGTAGCCACCGAAACAACATTATACAAGATATAAGCGCTAAACGATTGAAATTGTTTATGCAGAATCGCACAGTTATCGCTGAAACGTGGCCGTTTAGACAGGTCCGCATCAAACACCCATTCCGTATGACTTGGTCGGCAGATGAATGGGTTTGTAATGGAAAGGACGGGATCTGTCGACCCGACTTCTCTAATCATAGGCTTAACACTGGGATATATCCGAGTCGTTAATTTACCAAAACCTTGATTAAATGATTGGACCAAATACTGGAATTCAATCAAGATTTCCGCGCAGAAGTCATCTCCAATACAATAATGAGCATACCGTTAGCTGACATCGTTATGGCCCAATGATTTTCGCAATCAAGGATCATGGGTTACTATATTTGGCAAGTTTTCCCACGAGGGGAGTCAAGAACACTCAATAGTCTTCTCGGTACAGGAACATATTGCTTTAGGAATAAGAGAGTAGAGTCTTAGGGGGTCCATTGTTAGTGGAATGTTCAGACTTAACACACAAAAATAACGGTTAATATTTTCTTAATTTTTCGGAAGTAAAATGTTCTTCAATAAACACCTAAAAATATATGAGATAACTTGATTAATTGGAAGATTGTTGAAATTCCTCTTTTTCGAACGGCTCAGCAAGGGACAAAGCATTATCTTCTTTTTCTTATTACAAAAACTGAGGTGAATGAATTACACATTTTTTTAATACATACACTATGACCATCATGGACAGCTTACTGCTAATATATACAAATGTACTGTTAATTTATTTGACGATTTTACTTTTCCAATCGTGAACTCTTACTTCTTGATAGTAACATCCCTACTATTCCAACCGATGGTGTTTACATGACGCAGTTGGTTTTTATTCTAAGGCTTGCTCTGTTATTCTCTGATTTTTTAGTATGCTTATTAGTTTGTTTACATGTACTTGTGATTGAGAATAATGACTCGGTTCTAACTCTGAGGACTTGATGTATACCTGGATGTGACCAATTGTTACATGGCGAGTGTCGTCGATGAAGCGGAAGACGCTTAATCTGGTATTATTCTGTTATACTTTTACAAGGGGTTCAATGTACAGTTGTGGTATCGCACAACGCACCAAAAACTGCGTGCGTGCATCGTGCATACATCGTGCACACATCGTTCGCCCATGGTGCGCACAACCGGGCGATCTAAAGATCGTGCGTTTATGTGTGCGATTAAATCGCACACACGCACGATTTTGTTCAATTGGTGGATACATATTACGGAATGAAAAACATATGGAACCCTCTTGTCCAAAAACTATTTAAATTCGCATCATATTTATTAGGATTATGTCAATTTAACAATATACAGTAAACAGTATTACAGTGATCATAAGACAGCCAAGTGCGGGTTAAGCTACCAGGTATCAGAATATGTAAATAACATGCCGGAGTTTTACCTGTCCCATGTGCGGCGATACGCTACGACAGCCATTACCGAGCGACCGTTATAAAAACAAACTGGACTCTTATAATCAGTTATTTGAAAAACCCTCCCGTCCCCAACACTTTACCTGTGTTTTCACACCTAGGCGAGTGTTATAATTAAGTGCCCCGGGCCAGAGACATCTACATATATTGGCCATGTACAAGTACAGTTTATAACTTGGTAAAACTGGCAATATTTACTTGAATGAGAACTTGTCAAATATGAGTTGAAAGTTTACATACATGTGTCTATTTGGTTTGTTTCTAAAACTACAAAAAGACTATTATTAATTTTTAGAAATATATATAGATAGAACTATCAGCTAATGTAAATAGTTAAAATATAGAAATATGTTTAAAACAACTAGCGCGAAACCGTATATATTGTTAAACCATTTCTAAATTTACATCAACCACGATTGCCATCGCACAATGTTAGTCTATCGCGCCCACATGTGCGTTAGACATAATCGCCCAGGATCGCATCGTTCGCACATCGTGCATACACCGTTCGCCCATCGTGCGCCCACCGCACATCGTGTAACGTTGTGCGATCCCACAACTATAGACATTTCCTTTTTTTCATAATTTGCCTCTAGTTTAATCGATTTTGAGTTCGGATTATGTTTTCATATTCTGTATTTTTTTTAAAATTACAATTGACATCTAAACAATAGTGAGAAAAGCGTACGGTTGATAGTTTCATTTCGCAGTTGATTCGATATTCTACGGCTTGCTCTAAATATGGGGATTTTCGTGATCGATGTCGACTGCTGACAAACAAACTAACAATAAAAGGATGCGAGAGATGCAGGTTGATCAGAAGAACTATGGGCAAGTTTTATGGTTGCCATTTTAGTTTCATTGAGAAATATTCTGTATCTTAAAGTGATATGAAGATGGACGTTTTTGGGTTTGCTTATTAGTGTGTTAACTAGTTTTGATTGACAATGATACTCGGTACTCAGTTTGAGAACTTGATGTTTACTTGGATGTGATAAAGATTTACATGGCGGGTGTCGTCAATGAAGCAGAAGACGCTTACTCTTCCGGAACACCTGGTCGTATTATCTTGTACTTTTACAAGAATCTCCATGTAAATCTTTCCTATTCTGTTCATATTTTGCCCTTGGTTTAATCGATGTTGAGTTTGGATTATGATTTTGTTAACGCTTCGGTATTCTCGTATTTATTTATTACTCACGTATCGCACGGTGATTACTGGCAGTCAATTGTTAGAACGGTGTAGATCGGATCTATTGAGGAGCGACACACATTCATGGCTTGATTATTGTGGTGTCGTTAACCCATGATATTTCCAAAACACAGGGTGAACACTTTGGTCAATTCGTTTCCAAGTTATGTGGCGTTAATGGTATATATATATATTAATTCCCTAGGCAATGAACCCTATGTATCCATTACTGTCATTTATACATAAAGACATCAATAGACGTTTTGTCTACTTTTCTCTACAATTGCTTCTACTTGTTTTTTGTTACCCAAGTAATGATGGATTGTCCGGAGGCGGTTTGTGATCGCGATAAAGACGTTAATGTTTTGTACGTTAGTTTTTCTTTATGACAAATATAATACTAGCCTCTATAAATAAGAAAAAACGATGTTTCATATCAGGAAAATGTTTAAATGACAAGACTTTCACGTGTTTCAATGCGTGTGGACCTAATTAGTATTCAGACTGCTACTGATTATGTTACACAGGGAAATGTATTCGAAAATATTCCTAGCAAGGTCAGTTTATATTAAGCTCTTAAAAATCGTTTTTAGGGCCTATCAGCCTCTCCTATGCAAGTTTAATCAATCATACATTCAAAGCAAAGGCAAACATCGATTGCGGAAATTAAATTCAGCTTAATCCCCGTGGACGGATATTCCGGTTTGACCACGGAAACGGCTTTTGTCTTGGCGTATATGTCAGGATTAAATCAGCAATGCAGAAGAAAAGTACAAATCTCAAGACTGCATGCGTGTGATTAATGACAAAAAATGTAATGAAGGAAGGTACGATGTATTTGGCCAACGCAAGTGTTAAATGTACAGCGTTACTCTGTGGAGAAGTAATTGATAAGTTTACATCTACTGGATGTAAACCAATAGCAATACGATGTTTGTGCTTGTAAAGTGATCTGATTTGGATTTTGTATTGTTTCACAGCCCATCGACAATTTGAAAAATTTCATTGTAAAAACTGAGTACACAATACACAAAAACAGACCGTTGAAATCACAAATGGTTACAATATGTAATTAGTACACGAAGCTAAGGCAAAAATGCCAGTAGGATTTTAGAATTGTAACGGTCTTAAAATTAAAATGTGTCAAGGTATTAATAGTTGGTGAAAAGATGTTAACTTGATTTAGGGGATAGTACGTTGTTTTGCTATACTGGCAATTAGAACATGAAATTTAGTTTGAACTCGAGACCGATAGGTCGAGAGTTTAAACCAAATTTCATGTTCTAATCGCCAGTATAGACACGAAAAATAACGTACTATCCCCATTCTAACACTCATTGACTTTAATACGCTAATTTGTTTAGATACATTGTATTTCCTTGCTACAAGTACTTAGTAAAGTACTCTGTGACCTGGCTGGTAACGTGGGTTTCTATAGCCAACTGACCAATTAGAAGGAAGCGTTCAAAAGTCGGTCATTTAGCCACACCCATACATGTACTTGCGAGCGCTTGTCTGGATGTTGAAGAGTCGGAATATTTGGATTAAGTTTCTTTGTGAACGTATGTATACGACATACTTGGATTAACATTGACAAAATAGCTACAATTCCATGTCAGTATGCATGCAAATATGTTCGTATCGACAAAATCGTGTGATATTTTCAAGATCTGTTAAAATTTTGTGCAGATGCACACGACACAGTCACAGTGGAATGTTTGTTTTGATTCCTGATAGAGATCAGATGCCTAAGCTTACACATGGATGGAATTAACGTTTCATGAATAAATGGAGGTAAGAACATGATATGAATACGTTTTATTCTTAATTTATTCAGCTAATACATTCAATCGGTCCTCTCTGCTCTGATGCTAACTTGACGTACGCCTATCATGCAGTGGAATGTTCATGGATAGACGATCCCCATCACGACGCCATTTTGTTTTGGGTAGAAACGGGGCGTGGCTTAAGCTCGATGGGAGGAGCTTGATACGATTGATCATGATTAATCATGATTCTATCGCACATTAGAACATAGTCCATATCCAATCAAAACGCGTATTACAAACGTATCGTGTTAGAATGTGAATTATGTTATAAAAACATATCTTCATGTATCACAAGTGCTGCAGGATGCGTTACTAGAATGTTTGAAAATGGTAAAGAAATGAAATGTATAAGATGGAATTAATATAGTTACATGCCTGAGCAACTAGAATTAAAAGTCAATGGCTAACCGATACCAAGCCCCTTGCAGTAAGGCAATGTTGATGAGTAACATTTTTCTGACTGCAGATATTTATCTACACATCATCTCGAACACTTCTGTGTAGTGTAATTGGGTCAAAGGTTTAGGAGTAATGTTCCGGACCAAATTTCTCAACAAAAACCTGTTTATAGTAACTGCAACCAAATTCCCCATAAACTAAACTGCATGCATTTCTACACATGATCCTTAACATCCATGTAAAGCTTCATTATAATTGGTGCACTGGTCAATCAAACAAACACATGTTTGGTTTGATTACCACGGCCTTATTCCGGTCAAATAATCTGCACAATCCTCCATTAAAATCGGTTTACATTAAGGATAGTTTTCCTGACAGTTTCCTACAATAATTAAGCCATTGAGACCTGGTTACCATGGTCCCTAACATTCCTGTATAGTTTCACTTGAATCGGTTCACAGTTTAAAAGTAGTTTTCTTACCCCCTCCTTCCACCCCCCCCCCCCCCCCCGAAGTATTGTGACCTGGTTACCATGGAAACCCTTATAAAAATTCGTTAAAATTCCCTCAGTATTTCAGGACTAGCCGCTACATCGTTATGTCTAGGGGGGGACCTTTTAAAATGACAGACGTATACTACATCAAACTTTAATCAAATCTAGTTTTCATTCCTTTCTGCAGAATATAAAACAAGGCAAAGCGTAGGTGATGTATATCAAAATGTAGTGTCCTTGTACATTTACGCCGATATTTGCATATACGCATATTTGATCTACTTTGAGACATCCTGGTAAATAGTCACTTGGTATAAATGGTCTTTTTCTGGTGACTTTTGTATATGTGTAGCCTCATTACTTCACACTCAAATATAATATATAATTGATTCCAGTTGACGCTGTCATCTGCATGAAAGGTCATTTGGTCCCAATATTCGTATAAGCGTATGGTCACAAAATGACTAAACACGCTGATAGGACTTTGCAAGCTACATTCACGTTCAAGATTATTGAATGGGTATTAGTTGAGTTGGTGCAAAAGTTTAACAGACAATATGTATGTGATATCTCATGTATGTGGAAATTAACCGAGCGACAATGGATTTGCATTTCAAATAGATTGATGAAAACGTCAAGTACAGAGACTATCGCCGATTGGACAACTCTACTGGAGTATTAAGTAAACAGGACTAAAAGGTCATCAGAACAAGACCTCGGATGGGATGTTTTCAGATTCTTATGTAACGGATTCAGAACAAAGATATGCTTTTTAATCAATATTGTATTTTATCTATGGACATTTTCGAATGTTGTGTGTCACTTTTTGTATTTTCTTATTTCTTTTCTTTCATAATTCACAACTCGATGAACAGTTTCATTAAAAACTATCATCGTTTTTTTCTTATCATTTTCCGTATAAGAAAAAGTAAACTGTTTTTAATATAACCAGCGTTGATAATGAGGACCTTATGGGAAGTGTTATTTATTACTAGTGCAGAAAGTTCATCATTTTATTCTGCATCTCCAACAAACAGTAGATTAAAAGTACATGTAATTGGTATTTTATTGGAGAGGTATTTAGACACTTTCTCGAGCAATATTTGTTTGTCTCGCTGCAACAACAAATTTCTAAAGCCCCAAAGATTACTTCAAAATAAACATGATTCAGAACACTGTTATTTTATTTAACCTGCTTTAAACCATGTCAACCAATGACGCATTACCTTAAAGCCATCTGCACCAAGGTGCAGTAACACGTTACCTTTGTACGTCGACACACTCAATTTTAACTAGCTGTTTCCTTGTTGCATACATTGTACTTAATTTGAATGTTTTTCGTCACGCAAAGAAAACATAATTGATTGTTAAATTCCGGATCTGAATTCACTAGAATAGTTAAATTGATACTTGTTTGCAACGCTATTACAGGTGTTGTCTGTGATGAAATACTTTCTAACCATGCTTCAGTAAAACGGCATGGCGGATAGTTAGCAGGACGCTAATCTACATGTACCTCGTCTTTATTGGATGCCAAGGCTGAGCTTTGGTTTGTTTAGCTTAAGTGTTTGTACGTCTTTTTAACACAATAATAGTTACTATTGTGACCGGTTGAGTGTTTTGTTGGGGGCTTTGGCAGTATGTTTCAGTGCAGAAGCACTTTAAATCGACAAAAGATCCAACATATCGCTTACACGAACAAGCCACAGCACACCATATACATGTTCACAACACCCACACCTGTCTGGAGACTGTCCTTAAATGGCCACCGCTGTAAACATGACGTAAAAACAATCAATGAAACCAAACTTCCTGGTGCTGATTTATTCGGTACGTTGTTATTTTTGTTGCATATTTGCTATTTGCTGATGGTTACATGTATAATTCTCTTATTGTCAAAATAACTTTCATAGATATTAAGCAGTTGGAAATGAAATCTTGAGTTATGTTTTGACAATTACTGACAATTAGGAAATAAATATGGGTGAAAGGACAATGATAGTACAAAATAAGGTTTACTCAGTTCATACATAGAACACCAGATGACTTATTTGCCAATAACGTGCGAGCCATCCATACGTAAACAAGCATATTGGAGTACAGAGATCAAGTATAACATGTCCGTCATCGAAAGTTCCGTGAAAAACCGCCAACCCACGCTGTCGCCAAGATCTGTGATGACCTTATTAAAACGTATTACAGGATGTTTCGATGTTCGGCGCTGTTGCCTTTGCACGCCGTCTTTGTTAGTGATGCAAGTAAATGACACTGCCGAAGGGTCCATTATCACCTTGATATCGTACTCTGATGGCAACGGTTCACTTCCCATACTCTGGACGCGGGATGATGTGTTTGGGTAATTGACCATTCTTCCCCGGAATCACGATCGCCTTTACCAGGCAATCAGTGTGACGTGTGATAATCAGCTTCATTAATATCGTCTCGGCGCAGCTCATTACAAAACACATACCTCGGTAATCCCTTCAAAGATCAATACGATCGTTATCCAAGCGTTAAATTGATAATGACACGAATCGTTGACTCGCGCTAGCTCCACACAAGGTAGTATTTATAACGATATAGCTAATGTGCTGGAACGATTCATGTATTAATTTCCAGTCAACGTAAGTGACATTTAGCAACATAATCTGTATTTCGTCTACCCGACAACAACATTATTATGAATTATTTTTGTATTATTTCAACCACTCAACTTAAGCAAATAGAGAACCTGACGCAAAGTGATTGACATTCAGTACAGACTGAATTCACAATAAAAATGAATATCCTTATTCTCACTCATTTACATTAGAGTAACACTTACTGTTGATTGTTTTTACGTCCTATTAACAGCCAGGGTCATTTAAAATGACAACAATGTTATGCATTTGTGTTCATCAGAGAAGATTCGAATGTTATATAAATTAACTATATTTTCATAGATCCGACGGACATTAATTTACCCACCATTACATAGTAAGGGCGTAACAGCGTTCCCGATATCTCGCAATGTCTCGTCTCGTCAAAAGTGCTTTTGACACCCAAAGCGTATTTCACTGTCAAAATGAAAATCCTACTTGTTGGGTGTGTGGGACCAAATCTTAGTTTACTGTCATATGCTTATAATAAAGCATTTTGAAACCAATCTGATTGGTAGGATTTGGTTTTATCATTGTTACGTCCTATTAACAGCTAGGGTTATTTAAGGACGGCCTCCCGGTGTATTTGATGAGGGTGTGTGTTTAATACGTTTATATTCAGGAAGCTGCCAAATATTTGTTTACATTTAATCTCCATAATATGACGTTGTGTTTTCGCGAACAGTTCAATTCGACTTTTGCTGTATACTTCAGTGTGGTAGGACTATAGATCGGCAAAATATTCGGACCATCGCACGAAGGCTTGCACGAGCAAATTGCAGCTTCCTAAGTACACACGCACTCAACACACACATTGCCGTCCTTAAATGACCCTGGCTGTTAATATAATGTAAAAAAAATCACACGAAACCAAACGTTTAAATGAAAAATTGACGAACGCTGCAATATTGCATTAACATTTTTGGCCCGTCTTGCCATTCGAGCTAAAAGTTATGTCAGACAATTTTGATGTAAATAATACAAGAGTGTACTCTCTAATGGATAATGATAAACTAGGCATTTTATCATTAATATATATGTACAAATACGAGTTAATAAGTAGAGATAGGGAAACCATTTTTCAGGATCAATGTCTACATTGTACGTGCTCTTGTTCTCCCAGAGCCGAATATATACTGTATATTGTATGTGGATAATATATAGAGGCTATTCAATGGTTTCCCATTAAATATCAAATATATTTCATGAGTATGGCAGATTTTTTTTTTATATTTTCACGAGTGCGTAGCAAAAGTGAAAATATTTTTAAAATCTGCCATACGAGTGAAATATATTTTATATTTATTGGGAAACCATTGAATTTTTTTCTTTTTATTACATTTTTGAAATTCCCAAAAGTCTGATTTTATTTTAAAAAATTGCAGTTACAACTGATAGGGACGGAGTGCCTGAGGGTTATAGAATATTAATACGCCACAGGATGAAGTTCTATTTTTTGTTCGAAATAGTCAAAATACAAAAACATATTAATAAAATCAATTAGTTATTTATTAATTTCCATCTTACTATAAAGGTTTTTAATTTCCCTACTCTATATGATTTGGTTCTAGAATAACGGAAAAAAGCACACAAATAGTGCGCAATGATATCGGACAGAAACTTATATCATCACAAGTGGTGATATAAGATTTCTTATATCATCTCTAGTGATGATATAAGCAGTGATGATATAAGTTTTATCAGGTTGATATTTTCTGATATTTCATTGGTAAAAATGTAATAAATACATCTCTACGTCTACTTCCTCAAATATTGTTTGGCATTGGTTGGCAGCCAATATGTAACGACTCTAAAGACACAATCTCCTGTCTCGTTTGATCTTATAGTGTACAGTGTAGTGGCGGTATTGATAGCAAGGAGCGGTTGTGTACAGTGTGTTGCCATCGCCCGCTTGCGCGAGGTTATTTGTATATCGGTTACATTTTTACAGACAAGCATCACGATACCGTTAATTGGCATTCTCGATAATGTCGTCCCTTCGGTTTACATCAAGATTGGTATAATTTTGTTTCACAATAGTTTATTTAAATTCAAATGATTAGACAACGGGCTGGATCGATATATATATCGTATTCAATAGGCGTTTTTTCTACTTAACTATTTTCGAAATCGTCGAATTGTGATGAGTCCTCTTCCGATGAAAATACGACGTGTGTTTTAACTTTTAAAATTGATATTTGTCTCTTTAATTAAAATGTCAGCTGTGTCATCGGCTAGGTCAGATCAATATCAAAAACAATAACAGCAATATTTAAATACAGACGCTGTTTAATAAATAAAACTAGCAAATGATAAAATTATATTGTATTAAATTGTTATGATTTGTAGTACAAAACAAACTTTAGTTCAAGAAAAGATTTATAGGTATCACAAAGTCGGCGTCGTCGTGCGCACAATGATTTCGATTCGATACCCCAAGCCAATCAAACAAACTTCATACTGCGTTGTCTTACCAAAAGTGTTTGCTTGAGATTGCTTTTCAGGTTCAAAGGTCAATGTTGATATAAATAGATGCGATATTTCAGTTTTCTTCAGATTAATCAAATTTAAACTTCAATGAATTAGCAATAAATTAAAAAAAGGTGCAGCATATGTGTGTGTTACGCCATCAAACATAGCTTGTTCCTAAAAATTCGACCATCTTGCTGTGCAGGCGACACATCCATTTCCGTGGAATTCTTGTATAAAAACCACCCTTTACCGGCTCGAAGACGTACTTACATGATGTTGGCATTAGTGTTACAGAACAATTACAGACAGGATTTCTGATATAATATGTCTCGGTACAAAATGTGCTATACGAAAATGCCACTAAACTGAAACACGAACAACAATATAGATACCAGCTAACATTAAACTGTCAGTTTCGTATTTTGCTAAGTTCTGTGCGTCTTGAATAGCTTGAAGGACCTTATGCCAATAGGATTCTGAAACATTTACGTCATATTTTGAAATAAAGGCAATAACAAGATGATTTTAACACAACCAACGGTAGCCCAAACATTTATCACGACATCTTTATAATTAGTGTATAGTGTCATATTGACGATAACTCACCAGACTTCCCAAATAGATCACACAGGCAGGGTGATGTACATGTATATCCAAGATTTTTTTCGGGAAGTATTTAGGGTATTATTGCATGGCCATAAAGACCCTCTTACACGGAAATAACAATTAAACTGTCGTCGAGATCAGCAATACAATGCACGGTGACATTTTAAACAAATTCAGAGAAATCTGATTGAAAAGCAAATCCAATGTCGCCATTTTACTCTCCGCATACATGGGATCAGACAACATCTCGTAAGGAGTCAGGTCATTGTTAACTTTTGCATCAAATTACCGTTTAAAAAAATCTTGAAACGTGAATGTTTATGGACAAAAAAACTTGCAAATTCCTATCTACGTTCAGTCATAACTTAACAACAATCAATCGCATACATCCCAAACACGCACTCAACACAGGCATCCACATCGCGCATACACCGAGAGGCCATCCTCAAATGATTAAAGCTAAGGTGCATGTTATGACGAAAATACTTGCTGCTTAGACAATTCTACCAACGTGAGAAGTAAAGAGGCTACAAAGGTCACCAGGATATGAGCTTTTATTGGATGTTGTCAGATCCTAATGTAACGGAGCGAGAGTAATAATCTGTAGTTGACTTGCATAACAAGTATGAGATACGCGGCTCTCGATGTGATGGATTTGTGTTACTGCAATAGGAACTATATAGCTAATAAACTTAAGAAACAATTACAAACATAATAATAACATGTTGTTTAATTAATGCAGACAAATAGGTTATTTTTCATACTTGAAATCGGAAGACTGGACTAGGAACAATGAACATGAAAACAAATCTCGCCTCTCCCGTTCGTATGGTCAATCATTCTGGGTTAAAATGTCACCGACAAGGAGACACCACGCCACCAGACGAGAAATGGATTACCAGCAATGTCGGGATGGAGTGTGATTAATTGTAGGTACAGTTGATTGGAGTATTGTCGTCCATCTTCACCGACAAGAGATGGAGAAAATAGAATAAATCTCCCCGGTGTCGCTAGCCAAGCAACAAATTGTGCTCATCTCTGAAGACATGGTCATCAAGGCTGACACCAGTGTTGCGAGGGTTACGTCACTAATGAGTTGACCTTGGTGTTGCGGGGTTACGTCACTAATGAGTTGACCTTGGTGTTGCGGGGGTTACATCACTAATGAGTTGACCTTGGTGTTGCGGGGTTATGTCACTAATGAGTTGACCTTGGTGTTGCGGGGTAACGTCACTAATGAGTTGACCATGGAGTTGCGGGAGTTACGTCACTAATGAGTTGACCTTGGTGTTGAGGGGGTTACATCACTAATGAGTTGACCTTGGTGTTGCGGGGGTTACGTCACTAATGAGTTGACCTTGGTGTTGCGGGGGTTACGTCACTAATGAGTTGACCTTGGTGTTGCGGGGGTTACATCACTAATGAGTTGACCTTGGTGTTGCGGGGTTATGTCACTAATGAGTTGACCTTGGTGTTGCGGGGTTACGTCACTAATGAGTTGACCTTGGTGTTGCGGGGTTACGTCACTAATGAGTTGACCTTGGTGTTGCGGGGGTTACGTCACTAATGAGTTGACCTTGGAGTTGCGGGAGTTACGTCACTAATGAGTTGACCTTGGTGTTGCGGGGTTACGTCACTAATGAGTTGACCTTGGTGTTGCGGGGGTTACATCACTAATGAGTTGACCTTGGTGTTGCGGGGTTACGTCACTAATGAGTTGACCTTGGTGTTGCGGGGTTACGTCACTAATGAGTTGACCATGGAGTTGCGGGAGTTACGTCACTAATGAGTTGACCTTGGTGTTGAGGGGGTTACATCACTAATGAGTTGACCTTGGTGTTGCGGGGGTTACGTCACTAATGAGTTGACCTTGGTGTTGAGGGGGTTACGTCACTAATAAGTTGACCTTGGTGTTGCGGGGGTTACATCACTAATGAGTTGACCTTGGTGTTGCGGGGTTACGTCACTAATGAGTTGACCTTGGTGTTGCGGGGTTACGTCACTAATGAGTTGACCTTGGAGTTGCGGCAGTTACGTCACTAATGAGTTGACCTTAGTATTGTGGGTGTTACGTCACTAATGAGTTGACCTTGGTGTTGCGGGGTTACGTCACTAATGAGTTGACCTTGGTGTTGCGGGGTTACGTCACTAATGAGTTGACCTTGGTGTTGCGGGGGTTACGTCACTAATGAGTTGACCTTGGAGTTGCGGGAGTTACGTCACTAATGAGTTGACCTTGGTGTTGCGGGGTTACGTCACTAATGAGTTGACCTTGGTGTTGCGGGGGTTACATCACTAATGAGTTGACCTTGGTGTTGCGGGGTTACGTCACTAATGAGTTGACCTTGGTATTGCGGGGTTACGTCACTAATGAGTTGACCTTGGAGTTGCGGCAGTTACGTCACTAATGAGTTGACCTTGGTGTTGAGGGGGTTACGTCACTAGTGAGTTGACCTTGGTGTTGCGGGGTTACGTCACTAATGAGTTGACCTTGGTGTTGCGGGGGTTACGTCACTAATGAGTTGACCTTGGTGTTGCGGGGGTTACGTCACTAATGAGTTGACCTTGGAGTTGCGGGAGTTACGTCACTAATGAGTTGACCTTGGTGTTGAGGGGGTTACGTCACTAATGAGTTGACCTTGGTGTTGCGGGGGTTACGTCACTAATGAGTTGATCTTGGTGTTGCGGGGTTACGTCACTAATGAGGTGTTTTTGGTTCACGTCACAAGTGAGTTGACTTTGGTATTGTGGGGTAATCTTTCTAATGAATTGACCTTTGTGTTGTGGGTTCACGTTACTAGTTAACTGATCAATGTATTGTTACTTTTAACAAAGGTACTAGCGATTTCATAGATTAGAAGGTGTTAATCACAACCTTGCACATACCGTGTTTAATATGGTGCCTTACGTGACAGTTACATACATTTGTATAACCAATAATAATGTAAATGTGTATGGTTTGCTATTGGCAAACCGGATAAAAAAAAAATAACCGATTACATGTATCATCGATCTGAACGATGTTTTGGGTAATGCAATATATTTCCTGTAGTAGAAACGCTTATCCATATCGACATCGGTTATATCAAGCTAACACATTAGATCAAAATTAATTTGCTAAACCGTTGTTAAAATGTTGAATTCTTGCCTACTGGAGCGTTAAAATAAAACGTCGGAATGGCTTCCAAAGGCTCTTAATAATAATAAATAAATACTGTTCACAAATAAGAATTTATATTTGCATATGTGTGTTACGTCATCTTTAATTATAGGGGGGACAGACTCTACTGTTGGATGATTTAGTCCCCGCGGTTTCCTGGAGCCTCCATAGCTACAGTTAATTTTATTTGAGTAGTGGTACGGTACATAATTTACACATTTACGTAGTACACTATTTGAAATTATACAAAACTAGTTTAATTGGGTTTATATCTAAATTCATAAATTAAAGGGGTGTTACGCACCTGACCCATCTGCTTCTACATTAGTTTAGACATTTTGGGTTCCCACCTTTTGGCCCGTAACATCACTGAAGAGTCCTAGGAGAACGAAACAGCTGTATGGTGCAATTTAATTATTTGTTTTGGCATACTTTATCTATTGTTAAATTTAAAAGGTGCAGCATATGTGTGTTTTACGTGATCATTTACAAGTTACATGTATTTAACGATTTAAGGTCACGTCACTGTCACTTGAAAAAAACTTTAGGGTCGAGATTCGGGCGGCATAGCAATAAAGTGAAAGCCATGAAAGCCATTCTGATAAAAACGCAGATGATTTTAATCGGATTAAGTGAAAGCAAAACAGGATATATCTGACGGGTCAATTTAAGTTGTCAAAACAAGCTAAAGGCTGATTACGTTTCATCTTTTCAGTAAATTCGTACATTTAGGTTGATTCCCGTCTTCATCATAGTGACCCAATATCAGGGAAGTAGCTTAAATGGTAAACGGCATTATCGGACATATCTAAGGATTAACCTTTGATTTAGTTTATTAGATCATAAATCCAATGGGGCAGTCGGTAAATTTAACATAAACGCGATCCAATGGAGCACGAGATAAATTTCGTAAACGCGAAGCGTTTACGTTAAATTTACCGACTCCTCCATTGGATTTATGATCTAATAAACTAAACAAAATCAAAGGTTAATCCTTATATTTACAGTATTTTCCTGTAAAGGGTTCATTAGTTTTCTGTTCAATTTAGCCCGGTCTGCAGACATCAATTTCATTTCAAAACTTACAAACGTGAAAACAGTTCAATAAATGTAACAGCATGAAGTTTGCATAAGCCGTAGCTGGCTCCGCCCATGTCAATTGTTAATGACGTCATACAATTGTGATTCGAACGGGATAATTTGCATAGCTCCGCCCACATGTATTGTTGCCGACGTCATAGAAATTTCGCACGTTCTCAAGTATAACTCTAGTTTGCAGTACAATGGTTATCGAGTGAGTATCAGTGTAAACTGTAAATATATGAAGATGGACTTTTTGAGTATGCTCATTAGAGTGTTTACTTGTTGTGATTGACAATGATATTCGGTTCTCATTTTGAGAATTTGATGTTTACTTGGATGTGACAAAGATTTATATGGCGGGTGTCGTCGATGAAGCAGAAGACGCTTACTTTTCCGGAACACCTGGTCTTATTCTCTTGTTCCTTTGCAAGGGTCTCCATGTTAATCTTCCCTTTGTTCATATTTTGCCACTGGTTTAATCGATTTTGAGTTTGGATTATGATTTTGTTAGCGCTTCGGTATTCTCTGAGACGCACACAAACACGTATATTTAAATTGTCAAAACAAGAGAGATAGTGATTTGTTTTCATCTTTGCAGTAAATTCACACATTTAGGTAACTTCTCGGCTTTGTCATATTGACATTTTTATCGGGTTGTAAAATAAAATGGGAGGTAACCTAAATGGAATCGTCGGACAAAATTGACGAATTAGATGCACAAAAACACATACACGTACCTGTCCTGTGTGCCAATATATACATGTGTAAAATTTGCGATTAAAAGATAACTGTTTTTGAATATTTTGTAAATGACGTTTTAAACGGGTAACTGTTGGCAAACTGACCTATTCACCACTATGTAATAACTGGGTCCCACAATCCCCCCCCCCCCCCAATTGGAGAAATACTATAAAACGACTATTGCATTAAATGTATAGTCAGTTTTTGACTTTTGGTTAAGGAACCATTTGAAATAATGTTGAGGTACTTAATTGTCATATCGTTTACAGGGACACTGTGCTGATGCTGCATTCTTCTTACAATTCATTTCATTTCCAAGTCGGTCCTGCCTAGCAGCTAAGGTATCTAATTTGTAGCTAATGTTGCAACACTCCTAGATGTACTAAATATAGCCAAATAAGCGCTCGCCAAACCAGTCTGAATTATATAACCACAGTACATGTAACGCTTAGGATGCATTCGATGATAATACCGTGTCACGCTTAAGGCTCTTCTTAATTGCCTCAGCCGTCTAGATGTTTGAGGAGATTCCAGCGTCACCAAGGTTTATTGTTCGGTATGGTGGGCTCAGACTCGACAAGTAGATTTGGTTTAGTTTTATTGCTATTACGTCCCATTATGAACAGTTAGGGTCATTTAAGAACGGCCTCCCGGTGACAGTTTGAAAAAAACCTTTAAACGTCTTTTAAACTTTAGTCAGTGATTATTGATGTTAAATTAATTTCATTCACACGACTTGTCCAAATACATTTGAATTGATCGATGCCATGCATTCTCTGTTGTAATAAGATATTCGTAAAGGCCCGTGGACCTCTTATTTGATATTCGAGTATGTCACGGCTTGGGGATCCCTCAGAGCGAAAAATAGTCAGTTAAAAGGCTAAAAATGAGCTGGTATCGAAGGAGACAAAGCGGTCAAGAAAGACGAGAAAAAGTTAATTCGTCGTTTACGATCCATGGGTACGATTCCGTATGTCCTACATGCATGAGGAGTGTTCGCGAGGTTAGTATTTTTAGTACAGGTGACAAGTTACAAATTCGATGTCTTACTTAGGTGCAGCAAGACTTCATGACAAAGTTGGTTAGTTGATTGTTTTTACGTCCTATTAACAGCTAGAGTCATCTAAGGACGGCCACCCAGTGTATGCGATGTGGGTGTTTGTATGTTGGAAGCTGCGGTATGTTGGTGTAAGCCTTCCTTCGATAGTCCGGATCTTTTGCCAATTTAAAGTGCTAACAGACTGAAGTATAATGCCGAAGGCCTCCAGCAGAACACCCCACCAGATCACACTATACTGAATGCGAGTTCATGTGCGAGGAGATGCAGGTGTTTTCAGCTTTGGGCTCTCTTAGAAAAAATATCAGAAAATACCGAAGCGTCATCAAAGCATCATCCAAACTTAAATTCATTAAAGAAGACGTAAGGTGAACAAATATATACGTATAACTTGCTTAGTAGTTAGCTATTCATGTTGGTCGTAGTTTAGGTAGGGATCGAGGTAAGCAGCTGATGAAGAAGAGTCTGTTGTGTCCTTTATTTCAAGTTCAGAAGGGTATATATAATGTACGATTGACGTGGTCAGCAAACTTCTTGTTGTTTATAGACAACACATCGTCGATACATATCTGAAAATGAAATTAAAAGATTTGGCAAGTCAGTTATATTATATTATTCATTTATTTTACAACAATTATAAAACAAGTTTTACTCTTGTTGGCCTGGATGTTAGCGTGAGAGGGGACTTATTGTGGAAGAAAACCGGAATCGGGCAGGTGACCCCATACCAGTTCACGACCAGTCGGGGAATCGAACCCGGCAGCCTTGGTGATAGGCAAGTGCACTATCCACTGCACCACCCGACCGCACAGTTAATTCCCATTGGAATACTAACAGTCTGTTAGAAAAATGTTCCTCCGAACTCGACAACATATTGTCAACCAGGAATTTAATCATTCGTACTAAATCTTCATCAGTATATTTCAAACTAGCTTTTGTTATGTTTCTCACAAAGTATGTTCTAAGATAGCTCACAATCATGTATTTGTATCGTCGTTCACCTTTCTTGGAAAAGAAAGCTCTCATTACAAGAGATCGAAGACGTTCCTTCAATTTTTTATGAGGTATGGTAGTGTACAGGATTGAAAAATGTTTTGACCGAAAAGACATTTTTTAGGAGGGGGTGTTAACGATTGCCTACTATTTTGCAGTAGCATAAATTGGGCCCACTGTGACCTTAGCATGCTTATGACATCATACTTGTAGAGTTGGAGATTGTACTGCTCCACTGTCAACAGTGATGTATCCTGCTGCTGAAACATACTGACTAATTCTATATGTACATGTCTGTATCATCTGTATATTGAATAACAAAAAAAAGTAAATACAAGTTTTGGTTATCATATTTGTGACATTCATTGGTGTGCAACATACATTGGCGTACATACATATTCAACATGGTGCGCTATCGCACATTTCAATATGCAGATGCGCAAATATATGTTACATACACCGATGAATGTCGAAAAAACAAATCTAATCCTTAAGTAAATGCCAAATGTCGCGTACCTAGAATTTAGGAATCATTATCAATCACAAAAAAAGTATACGGACAATTTTGATTTAGGTGAGGCAGATTGTCCTACTACATTTTAAAGCAGTTTCTGGTTTGATTTTTAGCTGAAGTTTATTGATAGCAATACTGATAGGGAAGTAGTTATGTTTTGAGTTTCGGATTATGTTAGGTCTTATTGAACAGCTACAGTAATTTAAGAACGACCTCAAGATGTATGCGATGTGTGATCAATTTGTGTACTGTTACTTCATACTGTAACTTACGGCACAGGGATTCGAGAGAGACAGGTTGATGAAAACTATGGGCAAGTACAGTCGCCATCTTGATCTCATAGAAAAATATTCTGTGTCTTTGTGTGATATAAAGTTGGACGTTTTTGAGTGTGCTTGTTAGTATGTTTACAGGAACACCTGGTCTTATTCTCGTGTGCTTTTATGAGAGTCACCATATTAATCTTTTTCTGTTCCTATTTTGCCCCTAGTTTAATCGATTTTGAGGTCGGATAATGCTTTTGTTGACGCTTTGGTATTCTCTGATATTTTTCATACTGTAACTTATGGCACAGCGATTTGGGAGATGCGGGTTGATGAAAACTATGGGCAAGTACGGTCGCCATCTTGATCTCATAGAGAAATATTTTTTTAAGTTTTACATGGCGGGTTTCGTCCATCAAGAAGATGACGCTTACTCTTTATCTTATTCTCTTGTATTACTACCATCGTGTTTAGCCGCACAGTTGGGGATGTGATATTGAGGTACAGTATCAATATCCATGCTGAATTCGCATGCGAGCATTTTCCTTACATATTTCTGTATTACAAGTTTGTAGAAAATGTTTTCCGCACCTTAGGAACGAGTTAAGTGCTGCTTGACATAATTATTGATTGTATGTGAATGTCGCTGTTAAGCAGTAAAATTTTATTTTAATTCAGAAGAATCCATGAGGGTTATTGGGTTACGGTTTAGAAGAGCAGTAGGGGTTTGACAATATGCACCAAAATGTCTTTTGTAGGCCTAAGTGGATATTGACTTATCTCACAATTACCGATACAGGTGTCTCTACAATATACATGTTAACGGAAAAAAATAAAGAAAACTAAAGCGTCAACAAAACCATAATAAGAACTCAAAATCGATTAAAACAAGGAGCAAAATGTGAAAATAAATTAATAAGGATGTCCGTGTTAAAAGAAGTACAAGATAATAAAACCTGGTGTTCGGAAGAGTAAGCGTCTTTTTCTTCATCGACGTCACCCTCCATGTAAACCTTGGTCACATCCAAGTAAACAAAATCCTAGAAATGAGAATAAAATAATCATTGTCCATCACAACAAGTAAGCTCACGAATGAACATATTCAAATACGTCCATCTTCACAACAACGACAGATACAGAATATTTCTCAATGAGACAAAGATGGCGAACTTAAATATTGCCCATTGTTCTGATCAACCTGCATCTCTCGAATCCTTTTATTTTAGGCTTGTTTTTCAGCATTCGAAATCGATCACGAACATCTCAATATCCAAAGGAAACCCTAGACAACTTTCCATTTCTTGATGCTAACATCCCTGCTTCTCAAACCTAAGGTGTTTACATGTAGATCGCTGACAAATGTCTCCATGTTTCTTTTTCAGGATTTGTCATATTGAAGTACTTGCCGCATTATAATAGCGCGGATCTGATGCTGATTCCATTGGAACTACACAAACGTTAATTCATGCTGATATTATGTCATTTAATAGGCAAATGAAACGTAATATATACAAAAAACCAGTTGAATGTCGTGCCGAATGAAGGCTACTACGATCATAATGTCGTCATTTCAGACTTTAATCTATAAACATTTTGTTAGCTCACCTGGCCCGAAGGGTCAGTGATTTATGCCATGACGCGGCGTCCGTGGTCCGTACGTCAACATTTCCTTTAAATTGCTACTAGTCATAAAGTTCTTTGGGGAAGGGGAAAATATTTTGTACAAATGGTTACTCTGCCCCCCCCCCTTTCACCCCTGGGGCAGGAGCCCAATCCCTGAAATAACATATCCGAAACAATGCGGGAATTTCTAATGAAGTTGGAAGTGACTTATTTCGACTGATAAGCAAGTTAACATGTTTAAGTCTTTCATGTAAAGATACATTTCAATTATTTTTTTCTGTTCATTTGTTGTACTTTAAAGAAGTATTGAATTATTCCGAGAATAATCTAATACCCCTTTGTCGCGTTGTCCTGTCTACCAAGTCGGCTTGCCTCCGTCATACGGCGGATTCACACTTGTGGGACTGTAATCTAATCTAGATAGGCTATGGGACACATCTTCCGTCTTGCTTAGCACTATACATCTCGTGATACATTCTGTTGGTTACCCCCTTGAGGTAAATCATATTAACTTAATGGTGCTGAAAGCAACATTCTACTGACAACATTAGGTGAAATGAAGGCTATGATTCCACTACAATTCAATCAAGTTAACGAGTAGGTTTGATTTTCAGTTTCCAGTAACCATTGTCAGCTACCGAAGTCTCATGTTCACGCTGGGAATACACATTCATTTTCGCATGCCACTTTATAATACAACATTCGAGCGGATATTGCTTAAGTTTACAATAGCTTCGAAGACATTCCCATGAAAGATTTGCATGAAGCGACGAAAAGGTCAATTTGCGATCAAAGCTCTTGTGACCTTTTCACATCTTGAAAGTAATATAAGTGTTATTGCCGAACGACGCTGTTATTGTGAGAGACGACGAATGAAGAATTGTCTAAGCATGATATTGTAGTAAACAAACCCGGCATCCAATACCACTGGCGGCAATGCGTCCGGTCGTAAAGGAGAATGACGGACAAATCCGTCATATTTATGAACTTTCTCAATGCAAATTATTAGGATAACATCTTATAAGAAATGTTGGCATAGTCAACCTTAGATTATAATTTTGTTAACGCTTCGGTATTCTCCGATTTATTTTCGTTTGATAGTTGCATTGCTACAATATTTTTCTTGAAAAAAAAAACATGTTTAAGGTAAAATCAATTCCTGACAATTTTTTTCACAAAATACATCACATTACAATAACAATTAAAAACCTTACACACTATAACCTTCTTGCACACATGGCAATATCCTCTTCCTCACTACCAACATCATCATCAACCATTAGTTGAAGGAAAGTACACCATCTACTTCCTCAAGTAGTCTTCATTATCATCAACTTAACAATCATCATTTTAAACATAATAATAACCATCGGATGTCATAATCATAATCAGGAAGACAGGGTGGTCTAGTGATAGGAAGCCGGACTCGTGATCGAAGGGTTGCGAGTTCAGGTCACGGCACTTGTGTTGTATCCATTAGCAAGACACTTTACTCCGCTTGTTCCAGTCTACCCGGCTGTAAATGAGTACGTGGTTGGGCAGTGCTAGAAATGTTAGAACGCTAGATGTGATCGCCAGGATGGCTCCACGTAGGAGATGAGAACGATATTGGCTAGTTGATAAGGCCTTAAAACCACAGATAATAATTGGTGAACCGCTTTGAGGTGGCCTTTACGGTTGTGATAAAGCGGTATATAAGAACATCGAATTATAATTAATTTGTTTTCATCTGAATGTCTCCAGGTTTAATATCGGCTTAACGTCGTACCCAGGCCAAATTGTCATATGGGACCCAATGCGCCAGATAACAGGGGGCGATGACGCCAACATACCCTGTTAGAATCAGGGGGCGATGACGCCAACATACCCTGTTAGAATCAGGGGGCGATGACTCCAAAATACCCTGTTAGAATCAGGGGGCGATGACCCCAACATACCCTGTTAGAATCAGGGGGCGATGACCCCAACATACCCTGTTAGAATCAGGGGGCGATGACCCCAACATACCCTGTTAGAATCAGGGGGCGATGACCCCAAAATACCCTGTTAGAATCAGGGGGCGATGACCCCAAAATACCCTGTTAGAATCAGGGGGCGATGACCCCAACATACCCTGTTAGAATCAGGGGGCGATGACCCCAACATACCCTGTTAGAATCAGGGGGCGATGACCCCAACATACCCTGTTAGAATCAGGGGGCGATGACCCCAACATACCCTGTTAGAATCAGGGGGCGATGACCCCAACATACCCTGTTAGAATCAGGGGGCGATGACCCCAACATACCCTGTTAGAATCAGGGGGCGATGACCCCAACATACCCTGTTAGAATCAGGTGCATGCTTGAGCTTACTATTATCGTTCGTTTTGCTGAAACATAGAACTTAACCTGACAATACCGTGCTTATATTTTGTCTTTGAGTGTTATCCCATGCGTCCTATTTGCAACCCGAACAAAAGTAATTAAAATAGATCATTACTGCTTCTTTCGTCACGTTCAGCTTTAAGTGCGAGATATGAAAGAGTAAGCGTCTTCTGCTTCATCGACGACACCCGCCATGTAAATCTTGTGTCACACCCAAGTAAGCATCAATCCTCAAAATGAGAACCGAGTCATCATTGTCAATCACAACAAGTAAGCATACTAATAAGCAAGCTCAAAAACGTCCATCTTCATTTAACACAAAGAATACAGAATATTTCTCGATGAAATCAAGATGGCGTCCATAAAAGTCCTGCATCTCCCTCATCCCAATGCCGTAAGTTTAGTTAGTTCTCATTGGAATGCAAACACTCTGTTGGAGAATCTTTCCTCAACAAAGATATAGCAACCAGGAATTCAATCATTCGTACTATATCTTCCTCAGTATATGTCAACCATGTATTTGTATCGTCGTTCACCTTCTTAGAAAAGAAAGCTCTCATAGTGATAGACCGAAGATGTTCTTTTAGTTTGGTATGTGGTACGAATAAAATATCGGTGTGAAGGGAAATTAATTCTTACTAAAGATATGCTCGATTACTGCCCAAGACAGCTTTTACTTGGAACAGGGATTTCTTACATTTTAAGATATTGTTCACGTCTGTTACCCATAGGGAGACATTACTATATTTCGGTTTGGTTTCATGTCTTCTGAGATGTAGTATCAATATCTTTTTATTTAATCCGTCATCTGATTAGGATCTTGGGTGTATAGTTGTAATAAATACATCAAGGTATATATATTTTTTTACTGCAGTGCAGGCACCCTGGTACTATATTAATGCTAGAACAGATAGAAGCGTGCAGAATCAAACTACGTGTTTGTGTAAAACAGATTTAGTGAGAACTATAGAAGTCTGATTTTTTTTTCACATTTAAATATCTAAACCAAAAACGTTAATAACAAGGAAGGAGCCGCAAAGCGTGGCATTATTCCCGCGATATGTTGGTAGTTGGTTACAATGCTGACTCGAATATTATTTTGAGGACTTTACTTGTGACGAAGATCTACATGGCGGGTGTCTTCGATGAAGTATAAGACGCTTACTCTTCTGGAACACCTGGTATTATTCTCTTGTAGATCTTTCCTTTGTTCATAATGTATCCCTAGTTTATTCAATTTCGAGGCCGGATTATGGATTTGTTAACGCGTGGGTATTGTCCCTAAAATGTCATTTCGATTTTCTTTAAATTCTATAAGTTTCTTTCCCAGGAAACGGATAAATAGTGATTTGGTTGGTTAGTTGATTGGTTGTTTGTTGGAACGTCATATTAACATCAAGGGTCATTTAAGGACGGCCTCCAGGTGATTGTGATGTGGTTGCGTGTGTTGAGAGCGTGTGTTTTTGGAAGTCTACGATATGATCGTATAAGCTTTCTTCCGATGATTTGGATCTTTTTTCGATTTAAAGTGCTAAAACATTTAAGTATACTGCCGAAGGCCCGATGCAGAACACCCCGTACGGTCACATTATACTGGCAACGGTCGAACCAGTCACTCCAATAATGCTGAGCGTTAAGCAAGGAGTAATACATAAACTAAAACAAAACTCTCCAATAGCAAAAGTCACAAATGTAATACCTTTATATGTGTTAGGTAATTTGAATTGTGGCCTGGAAAACCTAGACAACAAAAATTGTGTATTCATGGTTACCACAGTTCAAAATAGGAAGAGGTACAACTACGGTACTAGCCCACCATTTATAGAAAGTGTGGTCAATATCTGTTGAATTGTTTTCAAATTATTGCCAGAAAAAAAACAACTAAAACAGTTATATTGCATTTCTGACTTTGTTCCGATTGTAACGGAAAACATATCGGAATTGGAAACTCGCCAATAGTAAGAGAGATAAACATGGCACTAGCCTAATACGTAACAATGTTTTGTCAAGATCTGTTGAACTGTTTTCAAGTTTTGGCCCGATAAAACTAGAAAACAGCAATATGTTTAGGGGTTTTTTTTGCATGAAAGTTGGAATGATATCAGTTGAGTAATGTAGGAGATCTCCGGACAAACGTCAGAAATGCATTTTCTACATAATGCCTATATTTTGCCATTGCGACTGAAGAATGTTGTTATTTCAAAAAATGGAAACACCTCCAAATGTGTTGAATTATCTTGCTTCTCGAAGTACCATACACAATTTAAAGGAATTAAAGAAAACACAAAAAATCTATTTTTTTACATAATGGCCCGAAAGGTTATTCCATAGCGCCATATTTCTAGTGAATACTGCTGTTAGGGTGGTCTGGTGGTGCAGTGGATAGTGCACTTGTCTTTTACCAAGGCGGCCGGGGTTCGATTCCCCGACCGGACGTGAAAAGGTATGGAGTCACCTGCCCGACCACGTGGGTTTTCTCCGGGTACTCCGGTTTCCTCCCACAATAAGACCCTTCGCGCGCTAACATCCGGGCCAACAAGAGTGATTGATATAAGTTGTATAACTTGTTTCATAATTGTTGTAAAATAAATAAAGTTAATATTTTTAATACTGCTGTCGAATCAAACTGTCGTTCAGTAAAAAACAACTTTAGGTCATGGTGATCAAACCTAGAAAGTTCCTAGAAAAATCGGTTCGAAATTGAAGATCTCCAGACAAATAAAAGTGTACGACGGACGTATAAAATAGCGAATTGAAATCTCGCCAATAGCAAAATGCAACGGCGCTTACTTAATATATGTTTTGTTCAGTTGAGTTGAACGGTTTTGCAGTCTAGTCCGAATAAAAACAGACGGAGCCCCATTTGATATTCCCTGCAAACGTGTAGTCAAAGGAATGAGTTTAATGCTTGTTTTCGTTCAACGGTCAATCGACAACTATTGTCATTTAGGGCAAGTATTTATTGTTTTGGGGCAGTGTTTTCATTGGTTTGGTTTCGATTTTTGATCATCAATTAAGGACAGTCTCTCGGTGAAAGCGGGCTTCTTTTTTAATGTGTGTATTTGGGAGGCTGCAATGCTATCCTCTCGATAGTGTGGAACTGATACCGACTGAAAAGCGCTATCACACTGGCGTATACTGTCGAAGGCCCGCGGCAGAACACCCCAGTCGGTCAAAGTATACTGACAACATGTGAACCAGTAATTCCACTCTCACAATGTTGAGCGTCAAGCAGAAAGTATTTTGACTCCTATGTCTCAGTCAGGGGTTTGTTTTCGACAGATAGAATACGTGATACTCGATAGTGTAAAACATTAAGTGATAATCGATAGTTGAAGTTAACTATATCAAATCGATCAGTATAACATGCCCATATCGTAACAGCAATAAATATTAATAGCAAATAACGATCAAAAATAATTGGAGAATACCGAAGCATCAACAAAATTCTAATCCGATTTCAAATCGATTAAAGTAGGTTAAAATGTGAACAAAAAGAAAAGATTTACATGGATACCCCTGCAAAACTGATCTTATTCGGCTTAAATATTTCCTTTTGGGTAGATAAAATGAAAAGAATTATCGATTTAATACAGTAATTGGCTTATCCTCAAGGCTTTGCAATGACTTTACTTCCCGCCTACAGACTGCTCTACATATCGGCTATGATAATGAAAGAACTAGACGAAGTATTATCTCATATGTGGCATCCTCGCTATACAGCATACATTTTTACTTTTGCATGGTTTACTGAAATTGGCATTCGTGTATTCTACTGCCTATGCAAATCAGAAAACACGTTTTGAAAATGATCCGAACTGTACTTGCTGTCTCTCATTGTAAACGCCGTATTGCTTATAGCTATATCATTTCGTTTAGAGTCTGTGCCATTTCTCAAGTAAAATACACATATATATAATACTAAACACATCATGATAAATACATGTACACGTCATCGTAAACTGTGCCCTATTCTTACTTGGTTTGGTTAGATACAAAGCTGAATTTGTCGGACATTTACAGGCAACATAACCTGCCATTGTTTATTTGTCAATGACACAAAATACATCAGGTGCTTTGCAATAAAATACGAAAAAACCAAAGTGTCAACGAAACCATTATCGGCCCTCAAAATCAATTTAACCATGGACAAGTATATGAAACAAAGAGAAGGATATCACGGTTTGGTTAGGCTGGAGTCGGTTTAGCATTCTTTTAAAAGCTAGGTTCGTATAAGGTTTGTTTTGCTAGGTTGTACGACAAATTAACAAGGACAGTCCCGCTGTATGCGAGATATTCGTATTGAATACGTGTGTTCGGAAGGCTGTGAACACCCGCCATGTACATTTATGTCACCCGTCTTTTAGAATAGATGTATTTACAAACATAGAATTGCATACGTAATGTACTAATGAACATATTACAATCATATTCAAGGCAAATATATATATATTCTTGTTAAGTTACCCTTTAAAATGCATGTATAGTATAATAGGTTCAAAGTGTCAAACATGAATCGGGTGATACGAGTAAGGAGAATACCGACAAGTCGCCACTGCCCAAGAGCACAAACCAAGTGTTCTGGAAGAGCATTCAATTTCAATTTTATCGACGACATCCGCCATGTAAAATTGCTCACATCTATGTAGACGTCTAGTCCTGTAAGAACTATGTCATCATTATAAAACACGACAGGTTAACACACAATGCAGAACATACCGAAAACGTCCATTTTACATTACACAAAGACACAAAATAGTTCTCAATGAGACAAAGATTGCGACCAAAAAACTTGTTCATAGTTCTCATCAACCAGCATATCTCGAATCTCTGTGCCGTAAGGTTGTTTGTTAGCAGCTGAGAACTATCACGAAAACTTCGATATTCAGAGCAAGTCCTAGAATAACGAATCTAAAACATAAAACTACAGAATCGCACTTTTCTTGTATGATTACTTAATGCGCATATTTGGTAAAGGGAGGGGCATGTCTCCCAAAATCATGGGACACAGGGAAAACCGGCAAATTAAGTCAAATCCCTTTGCTTCTTGTATCACCATAACAAAATGTAAAATCCAAGGGCAGGCCTATTTGGTTATCAAAGCAATTATACATCAAAAGTATCATGACAGGGTATATATGTATACTGTCCTGAGCTTTACAGTTATGGAGGTGGTAGACGAGAGCCAATACATGTGTACCAACAGTTGCTAATGACGCTTTGTTAGTTTGGAAGAGCAGACAGCATTACAGAAACTGCAGTTTTCGAGTGTCAGATTAATCACTCATCCTTTCCACAATATCGATAGGGTTCTAAATCATTTAAGGTTCATTAATGACCACGTGATCAGACACTAAATCATTTCGGTGGAAGGAATGCATTTCCAGGGATAGTCGGAGCACATATTCCCATTAAATACTTCAATGTCACGTGAATGGTAGGAATTTTCACTCGTTACAGTTACAAACTGTTTGTAATCCATGTTTATTGTTCACAAACTCCTTTACAGGTTGCCCGGGAAATTGTCATTTACATAGGATGTTCGTAAATTCACCTTGAAGAGAATGTTTTACAGTTGTGTAGCCAAAATCACATTATTGCCGATGGAGGGTATTATTTTACGCACTTTGCTGTTAACAACAAATAGGGAAATTTGATGTCTTTCTTGAGAAGAAACATCTACGAGAACAGCTTCCAACTAGCAACCAATCAAGTTGCCAAAGAGCATTTGGAATTTTATCAGGTAAATTCTAGCGACTACGCTATTTGGATACACAAAAAGTGAAATCTGCCGTTAATATTACTGCGTCTTGTGTATTGCTTGATATGTGTCTCATCACTTCGATGACCTTCAAGAATTAATGGAAGACGAGAATAACCGAGTAATTGTGCAAATACATTTGATAATGAACCGGAAAACATGGTGTTGAGCAGAGAACATTTTAAAAAGCATGGTTTTTGTTTCATTAAGATATGCAGAACTTTACGATAGGTTCGTGACTCAACATTTGATTTCGGTGTGTTGGACTTTTCATTGTAAAATATTACCTTGAATCTCTTATTTAGATTCTTGAAGGATACAATTTAAGTGATTATTGCTACACATTTTGAAAATAAACTTTTTAGATCTATCCAAATTTAAGTTTGTATTTGGTAACACAACTGGTGGAACCTCTTACAGTGCAATCCATTCTTCCAATTCAGGCTATGAATATCATTTGTTGTCGAGGTAAACTACCCACCAATTTAATTTAATCCGCATATTAGCAAACAGTAATAATATGATGAAATTTTCATTTCATGCTTCCAAATAACCAAGTCAAGAATCGACAAACATTTAATCAAATCCATACCTATAATGCGTAATGACCCACGAATACGCAATGGGGTTTGCTTTATTTTATTCCCAACATTCATAGTTTGATAGTTCAATACAATCTGGTCTTGAAGAGTTCTGTCTACTTGCCTGTCACCAAGAGTTATGTGCCGTACTGGGTGTCGTCGGTAAAGCAGAAAACTCTTCTGGAACACCTCTTCCATAGCCACAGTTAATCTCATTTGAGTAGTGGCACCGTTCTTAACATACACATTTTCGTAGTACACGATTTGAAATTATACAGAACTACTTTAATTTTACTTCTAAATTAATCAATTAAAGGGTTTTAAGCACCTGGTCCTTCTGCTTCTACATAAGTTTAGAAATTTTGGATTCCTACCTTTTGGCCCCTAGCATCACTGAAGAGACCTAGGAGGACGAAACAGCTGTATGATGCAGTTTAATTCATTTTTTTCGGCATACTGTATCTATAACTAAATTTAAGAGGTGCAGCATATGTGTGTATTACGTGATCTGGTTCACTTCTACTTTTTTAAAGGGTGTCTGTGTACAAAATGTTTTGTTAATATTTTGCACCTGGCCTTACCGATTTTGAGTTCTGATTATAATTTGTTGTTTTTTAAGGATAGTGTGGAGTGTGGTAATCAAAATGTCGAACAACTTATTCTGTCTCTGTTACATAGGATCTTAGAACATCCCACAAGTGGTCATGTTCCGATGACATCTGTAGCCTCTTTACTTCACACTCCTGTATCATTGTCTCATTGTATCATTGTCTTAGTAGTGACGCTGTCATCTTAAGTAACTCAAGTCGTTTCGTTATAGCATGCATAGGATGTTGTCAGATCCTATGAAACCGAGAGTACCGGAGGGAGAGTAAGGACATGCATTTACCTTATAAACGTTGCAAGAAATATTTTAAAATCAAGAGGTGGAATCAGTGGTGGTCATTGCATGGTGCATGCATCAACATATGTGCGTGCTTCAAAATGTAGTATGACATTTCGAGGTAATATTGTGTTATAATAATGTGGCAAAGGCAAAATCTTAACCGAGCGTAGCTGTGGTGTTTCATTTACTAGACAGGTAGGTTGTTCAAAGAGCCTCAGGAGAAGATATCATACTCAGGGAATGGTAGCGAAACTGTAAAAATACAAAATACGGATCTTCGGATCGAGTTCTGGTAACAGTACAGTACCATTTAAACACGTCTTTAGATTAAAAACCAGTTCGGAGCACGAGTATCGACTAAAACGCAGCCATCGCATTCAATTACTAGAATATGTATATTGTATGGTACTTACTCATTGGTAAGCAGTAAATATAACTAAAAACTTTAGCAGAATAGCTCCTAGCTGCATTTTCAGTAAATCTCCGCTATTTACTGAGAATCATCCATACTTTAAAGTTGGCAGGTCGAAAACAAGAACTTCTGAATTATTCTTATTTGCTTTAACAGACCACCGACACAGGAATAGTCATGAGTGCCAAAACATGGTATACATGGCAACATCTGAGATTTAAATGCAACCGACATCAGCTGAAAGATATTCCGGTTATTTTCAACCTTCCGGAAATAACCGATGAAGGCCGAGTGTGATGCACTATAACGTAATTGAGTGACGTGTTTCCGGTTTACCAACTGTAGGGCTACTTCAGGACGAGAAAGTGCAAAGGCAAACGTAACAAGGAAAACAATAGTTGACTCACGTATGTGTTACCATTTCAGGGTTTTACTCGGGCGTCTTTAAAGATACTAAACGTTATTTACTAGATTATAACTATTTATTTATCTATCTTTGTATTACACTGGTAAACTGTATATATAATTATCCCAGTTCTAATTTCTATTGCAATTTCTATTACAATATCGAAATGAAATAATAAAAAAAAAGTAATGACATATAGTTAACAATATGTAAATAATATATGTATCTTTTTTTCTATATTTAAATTCAGTAAGATGTGTATAAACTGTTTATAACTGTAAGGAGAGGGCGCTCACAGGCTTTGCATGTTGCCTGATCCATTGTATCAAAGAACTGAACAATGAATATTCTGAAATGAAGGGAAACAATAGTTGACTCACGCATGTGTTACCATTTAAGGGCTTTACTCGGGCGCCCAAGAGCTGCGCTCTTAATAAGATTCGTTTCATTGAAATGATTTTCAATTATGTTCTGTTAAGGCTCTATAAGGAGGGATTCTGCTCGTTAGGCTCACTTAAGCCATCAGCTTGGATAATAATAATAATAATTCCAATTTCTAATATACCGCTTTATCACGAATTTAGGGGCGTCTCAAAGTAATTAACATATTATTATCCGTTGTTATTGGGCCTTAGCAACCAGTCAATATCTTTCTCATCTTCTTTAGAAACATACAACCGGTGCTGCCATTTTGGCGCTCACGGCTGGTAATCAACAATTTCAAGCACTACCCAACCACGTACTCATTTACAGCTGTGTAGACTGGAACAAGAGGAGTAAATTGTCTTATTAAAGGATACAACGCAAGTGCCGTGGCCGGGACTCGAACTCGCAAACCTTCGATCACGAGCTCAGCGTCCTGCCACTATACCACAGTGCCTCCAAACCTTCATCAACCTTCCTATCATTACAAACATGATTGCACTACGTGCTCTTGCTAATGTTAAATGTTTTTAAAACAATATAGTTTAACTGCTCAATATGGGAACAGTTTTCGTCCAGGAATTGTATGATGTAACATACACTAGATTTTAAGAGCACATATAAACGAAACTGAAATGAACTTCCTCCCACGTACTGTCTATAGAAGATTGTTGTTCTGTTAGCACTTGAATGACTCATATAAAGTGCAGGTGTGTTTAAGCCAGGGACACCAGACGTCTCCACATGTAATTATTGCCGTTGTTACTGCAGCTGCTTTTATAAATTTTTTGCAATTACATATCATCACTATCGTTAATCATAATAATAATAATAAGTAATTGCGTCCACGTGTGCTGCTGACGAATACCACAAGGGTAGTCCCCCCTTAACTTAACTCTTAAGAAATTCCCGGGTGTCAAGTACCAAATACAAGCTTCCTAATTGGCAATGCATTTGATGTCCGCACCATGAAAGGGAAAGGAGAGGAAAAGTATATACATGTACCTATATCATTACCCATATACAGCTCCCCCAGTTATGATTTAGGTAGCTTTGGCATTCATACCGACAAACAAATACATCTCTTTTGTTTAAATTGCATTAAATATTGCCGCCTAGCTTTAGCGTATTGATGAAAAATAAAATTTCTGTCCTTAAGTTTTGTGTTCCTTGGTGCACATTGCTGACCATACGCTTCGACACAGCAACGTCAATTCCACAGCTCTCTGTTACCCATGTATTAAAGAACGTCTTATCTTATCATTCCAATGAAGATTTCTCTTAACTCATAACAACGATATAATGTTATTAAATGTGCCATAAATATTGCTTGAGCGTTCGCCTCTGTGAGGAAGGCTATGGATTCTGTCCCTAGGCCGAGACATACCAGAGTCCCTAACAATAGTAGTTACCACTCCACCCTGCTTGCCGTTCAGCATAATGGGAGTTGAACAACTGGTTCGCCGGATGTCAGTATAATGTGACCGGATGGGGTATGCTGCTGGGGGACTTCGGCAGTATACTTCAGTATGGTAGTACTTTTAAATCGGCAAACGATCCGAACTATCGCAAGAAGGTTTACACGAACATACCGCAGCCTCCTAAATAAACATGCTCTCAACACACACCCTCATTGCAAGGCCACAGGCCATCCTTATATGACCCTGGATGATAGAACGTAAAAACAATCAACCAACCAACCAACCAGCCATATATATTGCTAACAAAATAGAATACCGATGTGTCAACATAACCATGATCCGAACACATGATCGAATAAACAAGACACAAACCATAGATAAAGGATATATTTACATGGAAACCCTGCAAAGGAAAAAAAACAGGAGCAAAACACCAGGTTTTCCGGAAGGGTACGTGTAATCTGTTTTATCGACGACACCCTCTATAACAATAAAATCCATTTCCAAGTAAATGTCACGTTCTAAAAGTGCAAACTGCGGTAGTAATATGCATAACATTGAGGCGTTCATTTGTACCAATGAGCATAATCAAATAAGTCGACCTTCAAATTATACAAGCAGCCATTCCATTGTTTCGTTTTTATCAACTGAAACTAAATCAACATCAATAAAAGATGGCGTAACACACATCTGCTGCACCTTTTACATTTAGTAAATGGTACAGTATGCCGAAAAAATGAATAAGACTGCATCATACACCTGTTTCGTCCTCCTAGGGCTCCTCAATGAAGCTAGAGGTTAATCTGTTGGAATCCAAACTTTCGAAACTAATGTATAAGCAAAAGGTTCAGGTGCGTAAAACTCCTTTAAATCAAAAGATCCGGAAAAAGTTTTCCCATTTTTACATCGTCTTAATTCGACAAATATGTTTTGCATTTGCTGATGTCCATACTTTCTCTTTTGTTGTCATCATAGTGCTTGATTATATTTTCTTTGTTCTCTCCTTATTAACATAAACATTATTCACATGTAATGACTTTCAGTACCACAACCGTATTTATTCAAGTTACCGGTATAATAGTTGTCTGGTCAATTGTACCGAGTGTTTGTCATAACTCTTACAACTTTCACATAGCTATCGAAACAATTGACCAGACTTCACAATGAAATCTTTCTGTTATTTTATCGCAACTTATTTATAAATGCATTAATAATTTTTGTGTTGTTTTGTATATAAGCTACATATTTTTTAAATTCAAATCTAAATACCGAATTAACATATCAACCTTACGTTTCCCTTCGATTAAATGAAAGGCTTTATACATCATATAACCAATTAAACTCAGTACGGTATTTATGCCAATCCATTTTTTTTGTTAGTTCCAAAATAGACTCCTTACGATTTAACTTCATTACGTGTCCATTTCATTCTCTCGTGTATTTTACTCGTTTTTGTTAATCCGTAACCCTTCCGTTTTTCACTTACTTAACTTCAGACCAGACACATCTCCAAAATTTTCTTTAATCTTTAAAGCTTTAGGTATGTCTAAGTATTTCATAATAACCTTTACTGCTATGACAAAAATCCGACATGAGAGTGGACCTCTACTGCTATGGCAAAAATACGACATGAGAGTGGACAGCCTTGCCGTATACGTCTGGTTATTTTATAATTCTCCCTTATCCAGTTATCATTTTTAACGCGACCCTTGATTTTTTGATAAATGTTTAATAAATCAAGCTGTATGATGCAGTTTAATTCATTTTTTGGCATACTGTATCTATAACTAAATTTTAAAGGTGCATCGTATGCGTGTGTTTTGTCATCTTTTAACCAAATTGATAAAATAATGTCCATACCCAAATGTCCACAGACACGATGAAATCCCATTCTATTTTGTCCAAAGCCTTTGCAAAATCAAAAAAGTGTATACATTTGTCTATAATAAATTTTTCCGAATAATCGATAATATCTTGGCGTATGTCCAATAAATCTATTTAAATATAACCATTTTATTTGCTTGTGACTTGACTCCACGTCCAGTCATTTTCACTCTCTTATGTTCTGTGCCAGTCCTGTTTACATATTGTGCAGGTTTCTTTTTTACATTTTGGTTGATTGCATTTCTCGGCTGACCGTAGTACAATGAGGTACGTTCGTTTCTTGTAGCGACTTTGAGCGATCGCGGCAAACCCGTTGTCAGCTTTTGGGTAATGACAATCCGATCGCCCGTGTAACATTTTGTTATTTATTATACCTCCGAAACGAAGTTAGGGGGGTAAACTGAAAGCAGTTTGTCCGTCCATCTGTAGACACAACGATATACCGGTTAATCTGCTTCATCGACGACACCTGCCATAAAATTGAAAGTCATTTTCAAGTAAATATCACGTTCTAAAAGTGCAAACTGAGGTATTAATAAACATAACATTGAGGCGTACATTTGTACCAATGAGCATACTCAAATAAGTCGACCTTCAAATACAAGCAGACGTTTAAAAGGGCACAGTTGTTTCGTTTTCATTAAATGAAACCAAATCAACATCAATAAAGGATGGCCTAACACACACATGTCTGCACCTTGTACATTTAGTAATAGATACAGTATGCCGAAAAAATTAATTAAACTGCATCATACAGTTGTTTCGTACTCATAGAACTCTTCCATGATGCTAGAAGTTAATCTGTGGGAATCCAAACTTTCTAAACTAATGGATCAGCAAACGGGTCCGGGTCCGGTGCGTGCGTAAAACCCCTTTAAATCAAAAGATCCGGAAAAAGTTTTCCCATTTTACATCATCTTAATTCGAGAAATATTTTTTGCACATGCTGATGTCAATACTTTCTCTTTCTTTGTCACCATAGTGCTTGATTATATTTTCTCTTTTCACTCCTTATTAACATAAACATTCTTCACATGTAATGACTTTCAGTACCACGACCGTATTTATTTCAGTTACCGGTATAATAGTAGTCTGGTCAATTGTTTGTCATAACTCTTACAACTTTCACATAGCTATCGACACACTGACATTTCTTTCTGTTTATCTATCGCAACTTATGTATAAATGTATGTATAGGTATGTCTATGTATTTCAAAAACAAAATAGTGTTGTCTGCCAAATATGCAATTCTGACTTGTTATGACAAAAATACGACATGAGAGTGGACAGCCTTGCCGTATACCTCTGGTTATTTTATATTTCTCCGATATCCAGTTATCATTTTTAATGCGACCCTTGATTTTTTGTATGATGCAATTTAATTCGTTTTTTTTTGCGGCAAACTGTATATATATCACCCAAATTTCCACAGACAAGATGAAATCCCATTCTATTTTCAAAAGCCTTTGCAAAATCAAGAAAGAGTATCCATTTATTTATATTAAACTTTTCCAAATAATCGATATTATTTCGGATTTGTCTAATGTTATGTCAACTAAATATATTTTAATATAACCATTTTATTTGCTTGTGACCTGACTCCACGCCTAATCATTTTCACACTCTTATGTTCTGTGCCCGTCCTGTTTACATATTGTGCATGTTTCTTTTATACATTTTGGTTGATTGCATTTCTCGACTGACCGTAGTACCATACGTTCGTTTCTTGTAGCGATTTTGAGCGATTGCGGCAAATTTTGTAATGACAATCCGATCGCCAGTGTAACATTTTGTTGTTTATTATACCCCCGCAACGGAGTTAGTGGGGTTTACTGGAAGCAGGTTGTCCGTCCGTCTGTAGACAAAACGACGTATCGGCTACTCCTCCCAAACTACTAAGGGGAGTTCAACGAAACTTGTTGGCAATAATCTATATGCATTATAGATGTGCGTAATCTATATCATGTTAAACAATTTAGGTTGCAATGGTAACCAGGCCATATACAGTGTACACAGATTTTTGATGGAAAACTCCTCCCAACCAGTGAACCAAATGCAATGAAGTTTCACTGGAATGTTATGGACCATGTGTTAATATGCATGATGTTTTTTTGCACACATTTGGTTTCCATGGTAACCATGTCACTACAAACAGGATTGTGTTGGACATTTGTGGCTGCAAAGATGTTCCTAAACCTGTGAACCAATCTCGATGAAACTACAAAGGGATGCTGGGATGATGTGTAGATGTATCTTTAGATGGACTTTTGTTCGTCAACACAATGCCGTATACAAGTTTTTATTTCAAATGTGGGAGGCGGGGGTATAAGTTAGCCATTGCCTTACAATTGTAGTTACATGTAGTATTTTCCCTGTACATTTTTATGATGTTAATCCTTTATTTTCTTGTGCTCGTTTAATAACCTTATCGTCGACTGAGACTTCGAAACAGTAAGCGGGTCATGCTTAGGACAATAAGGGTTGTCGGGTAACAAAGATACATGTTTTTCTCCTGATTGCCACCCTTTGCGACAACAACGTTACATGTAAAAAATACCCCTGTATTGTTTAACCAGTGTGTGTTGCTTGAAACCTGCTGAATACATCAGTTTCCTTAGTAAAACTGGTTCGGCCGTACCACAGCCATCTGGAGGTGGATAAACATCACTCGCGTCCGATTTCGACAGTTCCTTGGACAGAATCGATCGGTGACAGTACTAAGCGGCGTGTTATTGCTTACCTGATAACACGCAGGAGTATTGACGAGTGACTTCGGACTTACGCGCGTGCTGACCTATATCTACCTGTAAAGCATTACTTGTTTGAACAAGGATACGATTGAGCGCTTCCACTGCATTGACTATGTCTGTATAGCCCAATCTTTGTACCCGAAATTAAATCAATCCCATAGCAAGGGGTAGACCGCTCTTCCATTTGACACCATTTTACAGATTTGAACGTTTGATATTGTACTGTAAAAGCCAATATGTTCGCGCGTGGAAATGCACGTTCTGCCAGCCTCCAAAATATTCGCGGTGGGACAATTTTCTCGCTTCAGTCATGCTGTTTTATACGGTGTAACTATAATAAAATACTATTGCGAATCGGACATAATTCTTAGCCATACTAACGAGCCAGGACACAGTCGGGAAATATATCAAGTATGTCAATGGTTGTAGAGAGGCGTAGATACGGACAGGACAGGGCGTCTGGTCTGTATACGCTTTTGTCTGTTGTAGGAATACCCGGAAGTGCGTCGCTTGTCAAGTTGGGGACATACTTATAACCGGATTAAGCTCGTTACACAACATTCCTCCCTATTTATTGAACCTTTGACCATTCCCAATCCCTGCATGTGTAGGACCATAAGTTTATAGCACGAAGAAGTCTAAAACATTGACAAGGTAAAAAAAAATAGTCACATCGCGACGCACAACTTACAGTTAATCAGGTAATATACATGTATATACATATATACACATTCCACCATGTCCTCACTGCAGTACATACAGAAATGACGAGGTAATTGATGTTAATAATGCCACGCCTCGACGGTCATTCCAAACATCGATGCCATTTCCCGCGCTACTTTGACAATAAGAGCTGGAATGCCCACAGTGTCTCCTCTCCGGAAGGTATGGCGCACAGACTCCAGCATTCAATCAACGAGATGAGTCCTCCGAAGAAGATCTCCAAATATTGCCCTTTTCTCCGATTTGAGAATCAATGGGCTTAACCCAAACCTGCAGTTAGGAAAAACCCTCTTCCAAGCGCGATATTCTGCAAGGGTACATGCAATGCAGTGTCCATGAACCCGACGTTCTTTGGAGAGTATTTTAGACATGATGGAAAGAGTAAGACAGTCTATAGAATGTTCATAGTTTGCCCTGCAATGGATCACATTAGTCTTTCTGGATCTCCGAGCAATGTTTAGCTGTTCCCTGAGATAATGGAGTTGCTTGGGACGATCTGTTGTGTCCAATTCGCATTCTCAGACAGCTATCACCCCCAGATTGAACGAGAGTCGTCAACTATAACAATAGTTGGCAACAGCATGCCCGACAACATCTTCACTCCTTCCTAACCTTAAACCTTCTAATGGGCGAGAGAATGAGACTGCTAGGTAACACTAAACCCGGCCCACCCAGTCAGTCTATTGATAGCGTTAAACTTATGAACCGCTTGGACATCCTCATCGTTGAAAATGGCGGACTTTCCGATTTCCTCACACAATTAACAAGGTCCGGAAATGCTTCCTTCTCTGTTAAGTCCCTAGTAACCTGCAATAGCAGGCCGTTCATAAAAATTGCCCACTCCCTAGCTTCCATACGAACATCACTTCCGTTCCGGTGATACTCCTTGATGTGTATGTCAAAAAACCTCTGTCCAAACTGTATTTTATAATATGTACAAGCTGCAGTATAGGAAGAACATACCGTTACTTCATGATTCTGAATATTTAGATATCATAAGATCTCTGATTGTCACCATTAAAAAACAATATACTCTACCTATATACAATATGGATAATATCGAAGATGTTTCTTTAGAAGAATTGATGTTTGTTATAAATGACCAATTATTTTTAGAGACTCTGTTGTTAGAAATACGAAGTTAAACATTGTCATACTCATGTCTTAAAAAGAAAAAAAAGTAATATTACTGAAAAAAAAAGTTAATAGCAGATATTCAGGAATTAGAAGGGGGGACACCATCAAGTGATGCAGAGTAAGATAATATCGATACAAAGAAAAAAGAAAACTAGAAAATTTAAGAAAACATAAATTAATGGGCAATATGATACGTTTCCGGATGAAATGGATAAATGAAGGGGAAAAACCAACTAATACTTCTGTGGACTAGAATCTCGAAACTAAACCAGTAAAATCATTCCAAAGATAGAAAAAGACGATAAAACAATTATCACAAAACAGACAGAAATTCTGAATGAAACAAAACGTTTTTATGAAACTTTATATAAAAGAAACACTGATATACAGGATGTTAACTTGGAAAACCTATTCGATCCATATGATGAACCTAGATTATCTCCCCTTGAATCACTTTCATTAGAAGGGCCAGTGACTTTAACTGAAATGGCAAAAACTCTACTAAAAATGAAAGATAATAAAAGTCCTAGTTCCGACGGATTCTCAGTTGAATTTTTTAAAGTATTTTGGAAACAACTTGGAAACTATATTGTGAGGTCAATTAATTTTGGTTATTCAGTTGCAGAACTATCTGTTACACAAAAACAAGGAATAATAACATGTATCCCAAAAGGCAATAAACCCCGTAATAAACTGAAGAACTGGCGTCCCATTACTCTTCTTAGTACCATTTATAAGATGACATCCGGCACATTAGCAGAAAGACTTAAAACTATAATAACCAAATTGATTAGAAGTTATCAAACAGGCTTTATACCAGGTAGATACATTGGAGAAAATACACGTTTGATTTATGATTTAATGCATAATACTGAAGAAAATGACATACCTGGTCTTTTATTGTTAAGTGATTTTGAAAAAGCTTTTGACTCTGTCTCTTGGAATTTTATTACAAAAACTTCGAATTTCTTCAATTTTGGCCCATCACTTATTAACTGGATCAAAGTTTTCCAAGAAAATATAAGCTCTGCAGTTAATATAGGAGGTAACTTATCCAAATTCTTCACTATTGAGCGTGGATACCGTCAAGGGGACCCTGTTTCTTTATATATTTTTATTTTATGTGCAGAAATTTTATCAATTATATTAAGAAATAATTCAGATATCAAGGGTATTGTAGTAAACAACAAAGAAATCTTTTTATCTCAGTTTGCGGATGATACGTCTGTTATTCTTGATGGCGCAGATAAAGTCTTTAAATGTAACCCTAACACAACTTAATTATTATGCTAGAATTTCAGGTCTTAAAATGAATTTCACCAAGACCCAGGTAATTTGGATAGGTAGTGAAAAATACAGTAATAATAAATATACAACAGAATATGGTCTTTTGTGGGGAAGTACAAAGTTTAATCTGTTAGGCATAGAGTATGATGTTGATCTACATAAGGTTGTTAAATTAAACTTTGACAAGAAACTGGTTAAACTTAAATCACTCATAAATTCATGGAGTAGAAGAAATCTCAGTCCAGTTGGTAGGATAACCATTGTTAAAACATTGCTAATCTCACAATTCAATCATCTTTTTATAGCTCTTCCTAACCCCCTGACTCGTACGTTAAAAAAATTAATGATATTTTATATGAATTCCTATGGTGCGGAAAGACCGATAAAGTTCAACGTGATGTTATAATAAAGTCATATGAACAGGGTGGTTTGAAAATGATTCAATCGAAATCTTTCATTACGGCGCTAAAGTCAACGTGGGTGAGGAGGATCTATAGAGAAGATGCTAGGTGGACATTTATTACTGAAAACTTCTTTGATAAGTTCTCTCAAGCTAATTGTGGTATTCATAAAGTGAAAACTACAATTGAAGACTGTAGTAATTTGTTTTGGAAAAATGTTTTAGAAGCATGGTATCAAACAGTAATTTCATCAAATATTTACAATGAAAAAGTATGTGAAAATCCGTTGTGGTACAATCACAATATCAAAATAAATAATAACCAATTTTCTGTAAAGAGTGGTAAAGAAAAGGGGTACTTTTTATTCATGATGTTATGAAAGAAGATAGTTCTTTATATAGTTTTGATGAGTTTCGACAGAGATATGGAATTACCTCTAATTTCTTAACTTTTCACAGCATAATTAGTGCTATAAAACAGTTTATGAAAAGTAATCCAGAATGTTTCACTTTAGAAAAAAAAAAAGTATTTGCTTACCTAATATACCATTAAATCTTAAGATTATATTACGGAAGACAAAAGGGGAACATGATATGTATGCTGTTTTATGCCATAATGAGTGAAAACCTACATCACAAAGGAAATGGTCCACAGTTTTCAACATCGAGGACAAATTATGGAGCAAGATTTATAAGTCTCCTTTCATAACTACTGATAGTACGAAATTAAGATGGCTCCAATACCGAATTAACCACAGAATCTTTACAACAAACACACTTCTTCATAAAATGGGTATTAAACAGTATACATCTTGTACATTTTGTAAAAGATTTCCAGAAACAATTGAACATTTATTTTGGAATTGTGAAAAGGTAAGCGACATTCTATAAGAACTAAACAATCACTTTCAACGAGTAAAATTGATTTGAATTTTGTCAAACAGGAGTTTATATTCGGATTATTAGGTTCTAAAGAGGCTGACTGCATAATAGACAATCTTATCCTATTATTGATTAAACAATATATTTTCAAAATGAAATGTCTGGAAATTGAACTTAACCTTATACTTTAAAGAATCACATACGCTTTAAACTTAAGTCTCGAAAGTTCTTTATATTTAAACATAGAGCCTACAAAAATAATATAGATTTGTATAATAAAGTGGAAAAGTGGCTTCTCTTATAAAACAACTAATTGTTATTATTGTATTTAAGTTGTAGATCAAAACTTGATGTCTGAGGTTTGCAATAACCCCCCCCCCCCTTTTTTTCTTACTGTGACTGTGTACATGTAGGTGTGTAATCTAAACGTGTGTAGTGCTAGATAAATGTATAGTTGTGTGTGTGTGTATGAGTTAATGTTAAGATAATATAGTGAATCAATACAACTGAGGAGGATGATAAAGATGATAATGAGAATAACGATGATAACAATGTTGATGATTGAGGAAGATGATGATGATGATTCATGATTGATGATGATGAAGATGATGATGAAATTGGATGATGATGATGATGATTGAGGATGATGATGGTGATGATGATGATTGAGGATGAGGAAGATGATGGTTATTATGATGATGATGATGATGATGACAATGATTTAGGTTGCTGATGATGATGTTGTTGATGATGATGATGATGACGATGACGATGATGAAGATGATGATGTACGTAATATCAATAATGATGATTATATGAGAAAAATGATGATGATGCTTGATGATGATGATGATGAAGATGATGATGAAATTGGATGATGATGAAATTGGATGACGATGATGATGATTGAGGGTGATGATGATTAGGATGACGATTAAGGATGATGATAAAGATGATTATGATGATGAAATTGGATGATGATGAAAGTGGATGATGATTGAGGGTGATGATGATTAGGATGATGATGGAGATGATTATGATGATGAAATTGATGTTGATGAAATTGATGATGATAATGATGATGATGATGATTATGATACACATAATATTAATAATGATGATTATATGAAAAAAAATGATGATGATGTTTGATGACGAGGATAAGGTATGCAAGAAGAAAATATTGTAAGGATGTATGCGTGTGTTTGTTTTTATAGGAAGGGAATAGTGTGTGTGGGTGTGTGTGTGTATGTGAGATTTGACATTTTGTTGGTGTAATATGATGTATTTGTGTAAAAAAGTTTGAAAATAAAAAAAATTATATATATAAAAAAAAGATTCCTGAAGACAAATCCGAGAGAAAAGATTCCACTGACTTCAATTTTTCTGTAAAATTATATTCATAAATGTCATCTTTTGATAAATCATATCTTACCCCTTAAAGCTTAAATTTTCCTAGATGATTCCAGGATAGAGTACGCTCTGTTTCAATATCCTCCCCGCAGGCCCGCTTTACCTAAATCTACACAGCCTGTAGAAAATTGGTTTTTAGACCAGAACATTCCCCATAGATGTCGATAAGAAATAAAGGTTTAATTTAAGGACGTTTTATCATCGCCAAGCATCGATGTTGAGTCATCTGCGTACTGGCTTATAAGATATTCGGAGTTATTGAAAATTATGCCCCTGACATCAGGCTCATATTTAATTGCTGCACTTAATAGTTCGATACAAATAATAAAAAGATAGGGAGACAAAGGGTCTCCCTGGCGTACACCACGTGATATTTGGAAGAAGGTGGAAAGGTGACCATTGTTTTCAATAGAGGCCGATGATTTAGAATATGAAGTTTTAAAACAGTTTATAATGTAATCGTTAAAACCAAAGAAGAGCAAACTTTTCTCTATGAATGACCATTCAATGGAATCAAACGCTTTTTCGAAATCTAGCATCAGCAAAATACCTGATTGATTATTTTTTTCACAATTTTCAATAATATCACTAATTATCCTGATACATTCGCCTATATAACGAACTTTGACAAATCCGGCCCGACTTGGACTTACGATATCAACTAGAGCTTGTTTTTATTCTATTGGCAATACATGACGATGCAATTTTATAGTCAATATTCAATAAGGTCATTGGTCTCCAATTTTTTATATAAAATTATGATTTTCCTTCTTTCGGAATACATTTAATTAAACCACGACGCTGACTAATTGACATTTCCTGGTCTGTAAACGACTGATTAATGGACTTTAATAGAAAAACTGTTAAATAAGACCAAAAAAATTTATAGAACTCTACTGTGAATCCGTCTAGTCCTGGAGATTTTCCGTTACTCATATTTTTAATCATTTTTAAACACTCTTCAACCGTTAATGGGCCATTCATAGAATCACGTTGCTCATCTGTAAGTTTAGTTATGAAAGGATTATCATCACTAAAAAACGGTTCCTGGTGAACATCATTAAACACTGTTCCTTTTGTATGATAAAGCTGTGAATAAAAGGATGCTTGTTCAAAAAAAAAAAAACATACCACGGAAGATGTGTTTTCAGAACATGTCGTTTTACATGCGTAAACCTCCCAGGACAAATAGGACAACAGCGCCCCTTCTTCCTCTTATCTGGGATAGGCCATAAAGTGGAAGTTGATTTTCCTGTTCCCCCTGGTAATGAGGCATGAAAGACGACTCGTCTTGCACCTCCATCGTTTAGTTACACTCGTAGTCCTGGAGGTAGCGAGGTTTCCTTCCTGTCCGGCCCCAAGGGCTTCGTCACCGGATTGCCAGCTACCTGTAACAGAGAGTCATTATTATGATCGCTCCCTTGACCCGAGTATTCTGGAATTCCCATTTCTCTAGACGCCGGTCTGCCCAGATCATTCATCCGGACAGCCCGTTGCTTTGGATTGAGCCTTCATTTCCCTAGACGCCGGTCTGCCAAGAACATCGCAGAGCCTCACTCCCCAACTGTACCGGCTCCTTATTTTCCTTGAGCAGCCGATTCCGCCCGCATACGTAACAACCAGACAGTAAAGACCCGGTCCGAGAAGATTTTCAACCTGTCATGATGTATCAGGGATTCTCGTCCTCTGTCTGGGATCTTGTACTGGACAGGGATTTAACTTCAATAAAAAAGAAGGGTTCTTCCAAGGAGATTTAAGCTTGGCACTCTCCCATACCTTCTTTGCTATATCAATTTTTAGGACAACATCACCAACGGCATACGACCTCTGTTTCAGGTCATACTTTGCTGTTTGTCTACTCTGCAATCGTTTTAAGTTTCTCTTGACAACCTGGTGCACTTTCCGTAGTGATTTGGACAACCCGACAATTTACTGATCTGGGCTCATTTCTATTTCATTCCTACCAGCGACTCCGGTCAGGATAACAATTGGTTGTGCTACTTCCCTTCCGCATATAATGAAGTTAGGGGTCAACCTGTTTGTCGATTCTCTGTAGCCTTTATTGCCCCTGCCAGCTATTGCAGTCAAACGTCCCAAACCGACTGCGTGTTTGTTGTAAATACAAGCGGAACACTTCTTATATGAATTTCACATAAACTTCAACATGATTAAATCTAACTCCGTTCATGTTAAATGTTTTTAAACGAACATTATAGAATCATTATAGAATCAAGCAGAATGACCATATTAGGAAGACTGGGTTTCCATTACGCCCTCTAATGAGTGGACAACCCATTCAATATGACCGACATATAAACATTCGCTTCAAACCACCGACTTTGAAAATATATAAAGCAGCGATGATGATTATTGTAATCTCACATCTGATTAAAACCCTTTGGTTGCTATTGGCAACAAAAGTCTTGTTAATAAAATCTCCCATCTATGGCTATATTTGTATCTAGAAACGGAAGTATTTTTATTGGTTTTGAAGTCAAACGCTGAGACAGTTAAAGTGAGAAGGTGAAACTTTCCTTTCCTAACGCAAATTCCGATCGAAATAAAGAGTTTGCATGTTGCAAATTAATTAATAATCGATCAGATATATCAGCAACACTTGAATTATTTCTTTTTATAGTAGCTAAAGCAGGAAATATCAGACACATGCGACAGAGGTAGACTCGTTCATCGGTACCAAACAACAATTTCAGTTCGATTGTCAGAATAAATATTTCTTAAAATATAAATATTTCATTTATCTGTGATGAAACGTTAATAATAATCTGACTGATAATAAAAATTATTTGCCGAAATTTGCGGTAAGACGAATGAAAGACTAAATAAAACAAAGCTTTGAAGTTACATGTTTTACCTGAGAATCGCCGGAAATATTAAATTTTAGAAAATAAAAGTATACGAACAGAATGTTTCTCTATTATGATGTACTATATAATATTTACAGTCTACACTGTCATTCACTCGATAACCATTGCTCAACAGATTACCATTATCACCGCATAACAGTACTCAAACACGTGACAAATTTCTATGACGTCGACAACAATAAACGTGGGCGGAGTATGCAAATTTCATGCTGTTAAATTTATTGAACCATCCCAACGTTTATTAGCTTCGAAATGAAATCAGTGTACGAAAATTGAACTATAATGAACAAAATAGGTACGAACATTTCACAGAAAGATACTGTAAATATAAGAATAAACTTTCTATTTTGTTTAGGTCATCGGGGGATAACTACAATAGAAAACGGGTAAATTGTACATGTAGTTATCCCCCGATAACCTTAACTAAATAGAGAGTTTATCCTTAAATACTATGTAATATTATTTTTATGATGTTAACGGGAAAATTCTACGTTTAATCAAATTAAAGAACAAAGAATTACCTATTAGGTGAAAGTTCCCTTTCGATGGTCAAACCAAAACGTGTGTTATATCTTACAACTTTTTATGTGAACTTCATGAAATATTCGTTTTCAGTAATTGCATCACTCTGATTTGTTTTTGTGGCGAGCAAAGACTGGAGTCTGAAAATAGCAATAGTGTTGTTAAACTGAATATTCGTCGCTGTGCGTTCACTTTATGACAGGTACGGACATTTTGATTTCCGGTAACGATGTCCGAAAACTTAGCAACAGCTATACTTTACTTTTCTTCAAAATAACCATATATATACTTTATTCAGTGCACTTAATGTTATTATTAATTAATGCATTATTATTCCTTTGATCTAAATCGTAGAAACTGGCCGATCAGAGTGATGGCGCAAAGTCTCACACAAAGCACCTTTTAAATTTAAATCTTTTACCATGTCCAAAGATACGAGTAACGCCTCCATCAGTACTTTTTATTATTCTTACATTCTACAGTATGGTTATTTGATAAATGTAACCAAGATATAAGATATGTTGAGATAATTGTGCTATTCATATGCAGCCTTTATAGTTGCTTCTTCACCTAATTATCTGTCCGAAAAAGGCACTAAAAGCATTAAGTTCTGTCAAATTCTACTGAAAATGAGTGTTGTTATCAGTCCCGTTTAAGAGGAACTTTCAGCAAGGAATGTTAACGGACTTCAGTATATCCCGACCTGAGAAAAGAACAAATCCATTCCACACCTGTGCAAACTGCAAACGTTAAGCCAACAAGTTGCCGGGCGAAGAACTATGTAAATAAATTTAAAAAAAAAATAAATATATTACATTGGATGCAGCAGAGTTACATTTTTAGGTGATCTGACCCGAAGGGTCAGGATGACCTATAGTCATCATGCTTCGTCCGTGTTCGTGCGCCGTGCGTCGTGCGCCGTGCGCCGTGCGTCGTGCGCCGTGCGCCGTCCGTAAACTTTTCCATTTAAACATCTTCTCATAAACCAAAAGGCCCATAGACCCAATATTGGGCTTGTGCCATGCTGGGATGAAGGGGTACCAAGTTTGTTCAAACAAATGACCTTGACCTTCATTCAAGGTCACAGGGGCCAAAAAGGTCAAAATCTTTGAACGACTTCTTCTGAATAACCAAAAGGCCCAAAGACCTGATATTGGGCCTGTGTTATGATGGGATAAAGGGGTACCAAGTTTGTTCAAACAAATGACCTTGACCTTCATTCAAGGTCACAGGGGCCGAAAAGGTCAAAATCTTTTTAAACAACTTCTTCTGAATAACCAAAAGGCCCAGAGACCTGATATTGGTCCTGTGTTATGCTGAGATAAAGGGCTACCAAGTTTGTTCAAAGAAATGACCTTGACCTTCATTCAAGGTCACAGGGGACAAAACGGTCATAATTTTTAAACGACTTCTTCTGAATAACCAAAAGGCCCAGAGACCTAATATTGGGCCTGTGGCATGCTGGGATAAAGGGATACCAAGTTTGTTCAAACAAATGACCTTGACCTTCATTCAAGGTCACAGGGGCCAAAAAGGTCAAAATCTTTGAACGACTTCTTCTGAATAACCAAAAGGCCCAGAGACCTGATATTGGGCCTGTGGCATGCTGGGATAAAGGGCTACCAAGTTTGTTCAAACAAATGACCTTGACCTTCATTCAAGGTCACAGGGGCCGAAAAGGTCAAAATCTTTTTAAACAACTTCTTCTGAATAACCAAAAGGCCCAGAGACCTGATATTGGGCCTGTGTTATGCTGGGATAAAGGGGTACCAAGTTGTTCAAACAAATGACCTTGACCTTCATTCAAGGTCACAGGGGCGAAAAAGGTCAAAATCTTTTTAAACAACTTCTTCTGAATAACCAAAAGGCCCAGAGACCTGATATTGGTTCTGTGTTATGCTGAGATAAAGGGCTACCAAGTTTGTTCAAAGAAATGACCTTGACCTTCATTCAAGGTCACAGGGGACAAAACGGTCATAATTTTTAAACGACTTCTTCTGAATAACCAAAAGGCACAGAGACCTAATATTGGGCCTGTGGCATGCTGGGATAAAGGGCTACCAAGTTTGTTCAAAGAAATGACCTTGACTTTCATTCAAGGTCACAGGGGCCAAAACGGTCATAATCTTTAAACAACTTCTTCTGAATAACCAAAAGGCCCAGAGACCTGATATTGGGCCTGTGGCATGCTGGGATAAAGGGCTACCAAGTTTGTTCAAAGAAATGACCTTGAACTTCATTCAAGGTCACTGGGGCCAAAACGGTCATAATCTTTAAACATTTTCTTCTGAATAACCAAAAGGCCCAGAGATCTAATATTGGGCCTGTGGCATGCTGGGATAAAGGGCTACCAAGTTTGTTCAAAGAAATGACCTTGACTTTCATTCAAGGTCACTGGGGCCAAAACGGTCATAATATTTAAACATTTTCTTCTGAATAACCAAAAGGCCCAGAGACCTGATATTGGGCCTGTGGCATGCTGGGATAAAGGGCTACCAAGTTTGTTCAAACAAATGACCTTGACCTTCATTCAAGGTCACAGAGGCCAAAACGGTCATAATCTTTAAACAACTTCTTCTGAATAACTAAAAGGCTCAGAGACCTGATATTAGGCCTGTGGCATGCTGGGATAAAGGGCTACCAAGTTTGTTCAAATAAATGACCTTGAACTTCATTCAAGGTCACAGGGGCCAAAAGGGTCAAAATCTTTAAAACAACTTTTTCTGAATAACCAAAAGGCACAGAGATGTGATATTGGGCTTGTGGCATGCTGGGATAAAGGTGTGTAAAGTTTGTTTAAAGAAATGACCCTGACATTCATTCAAGGTCACAGGGGCCAAAAGGGTTTGTTGTCAAGTTTACTCACTAGGAATAAGCTGAAACTTGCCAGAAATGATTCTGAGATGATGCTGATTAAGTGTTGTTATTTTTAGGTTTGTTCAAAATTCAAGATGGCCGCCACAGCCGCCATTTTGAATACACATTTTAAACTTCTTCTTAAATTCCACCAGTGAGAATGAGCTGAAACTTGCCAGAAATTCTCCTGAGATGGTCCCAACAAAGTGTTGTTATTTTTCAAGCCCATCAGAAATCCAAGAAGGCCACTATCTTGAACTTGGCAATCTTACAGGCATATTATAACTTGATTTAATGACTACACGTATTTTCATAGTGATTTTACAATTGGTAGTCAGATGACCGTTAAGGCCCGTTGGGCCTCTTGTTAACTCTTGGGATTCGAAAGAGAGGACATACAAAGGAGTCTTCTAGTCTGTAGTCGGTACATTTTATTCTCGATAAGTGCATCAGATTTGAAAAAGCATCAAATGAAGACAGCAATATAGAAGGAACTGCACTATTAGCATGATAAAAGGATTGGCATTTAAATCGTACAATGGAAATAAGATAGTGCCGGTATACTATACCGTTCTGTGGTGATTACCACAAGCCTGTATTCCAAACCGTTCTGTAGCATTTTAAATCGGCAAAAGCGCATACACCGGGGGGCCGTTCTGGTTGTTAATAGGACGTAAAAACAACCTACCAACCAACCCACCGTTCTGTGGTGATTACACTAATTCTTGCCTGTATACTTCACCGTTCTGTGTTGATTACCAACACCGTTCTGCATCTGTTGTGTTTTAAGATTGTCCCTCAATATAGTATGCAACATCACAAAAACAAAATCAAACGAAATATGCTTATACACAAGAAGATCGATCAGTGCAAGGGTGTTCGGTCAAAAACGAATTATACAACAAAAAAAAGCGAAATCACGTTGATCATACATGTGAGGACCTATATATTTAGTTTTACGGCCTATTAACAACTAAATTCATTTAAAGAGGGCCTCCCGTCGTATTGCGATATGGTTTAATCTGTCAAAGGCACGAGTAACCGATCTACAGGTTTACGTGTAAATGCAGCCCGACTGTAATGATAGCTATTGGGTTGTTTTATAGAGAGCTGTTTGCATCCCTGGAACATCCTCTGGAGTGCTAAAATGGGGAAAAATGTGTCACTTTGTGAATAAATGTTTTTAATTTTCCTTTCTTCCGTCCACCTGATAAACTTGATTTACAATGTTCCCGAAAACATCAAATGAGTGAGCCAGGGCAGGTAATCATAAACAGTCATTACTTTACTTTTGTTGTGACATTGACTATAAGTATTTCAATTAAAAATATATATATAATTAAATATTTATATCCAATTTGCCAGTTTGGCTTCAATGGCATATAAAACATTTATAAGTAAGAGATTAAGCATAATCTACCATAAAGATTACATATTCTTGTAATAACCTGAAATATTCAAAACTCAGGATTAGTGATGTACATACTCCCGTACTTGTCAAAAAGCGTAAAAAAAAACGGCAACTTTGACAGTAATGATCAACTGATGTATTATAATGGGAAGGAATTTTCGTACTTTGTACCTTTGGGTTTGTTTTAGTTTCTGTCGTTTTATGACATTGTTTAGTGGGAAATCTGTCTTTTTTATAAGAAGATATCCAGTAAAACCTGCTTATCCTGTAAAACCTGATTAACTGTAAGTGTATTAGTCGTGAAGTTCTAAACTATATCATAAATCAGGATTATTTAATTAGTACATTAGTCTTTCAACTTAGGTTCCGGTAAAAGCTTTTTGATTTATATTAGGATGTGTCTTTGGTCACATGACGGTTTTCACTGCTGACAAAGCTACACATGATCCATTCATAGGTGCCATACTATCAACCCACGACAATAATTCATCACCCAGTCACTTACAGACGCCGGCGAAGTGTAGATAGCAAAGAAAATGTAAAGAGATCCCATTTGTTCTAATTAGCAGATTGTTCCTGGCCTTGTCCGAGAATCTGTCTGCCGATATCAATAGAGCGTCGGATTTTGCTTACACAGTAGTTTCTTCTGTTTCACTTCATGAAGTATTTTTCGAGAGTTTATTTATTATGTTCGTACATATATTTGTTGGTAAAGGAGATAATGACATAAAAGCATATGATAAAACATTAAACCAAGTAATCTGAGTTTTTTTAATCATTATCCGGATAAAGTTTTAATATGTATTGTTGATCATGAAATCAATTAAACTTAATATGAACAATGGAAAGATTTACACGGATACACATGAACAAGTAAAAGAGAGTATCAATCTATTTCACATCAAAGTAAATTAATCACAACAAGTATGCATAATAATGAGCATACCGACCCAATAGTTATGAATCGCTCAACTGTTATTGATATCGCACTTTCCATGTGTTCATTAATGTGCATGTTCACAATTGTCCCGAAAATGTAAATACAATTATGTATTGATCCGGGCAAATGTTATGACTATGAAAATGATATTATGGTTAGTTTTAGAGAAAACGAAGATATGAAGATAATCTTTCTCCAATTGTTTATGTAGGATCGTTCTACTTGGTCCTTAGTTGTGGGCATTTCATTCCTTTAAGAAACCAATAAAGATCATCGATGAGGAGAACCAATATATCTATCTTAGTCTTAGGTAAGTAATATACAAAAATGTAGTATTCACTTTGTGCGGTGCGTCCGTCCAGACCTTGTGGACAACATATCTTATGTATGACGCAGTTTAATTTTTTTCGGCATACTGTATCTATTACTAAATTTAAGAGGTGCAGCATATGTGTGTGTTACGTAATCTTGAAATACCCTGGTTAGATTTTTATCGATGTCGACTGCTGACAAACAAACTAACAACACAAGGATTCGGGAGATGCAGGTTGATCAGAACTATGGGCAAGTTTTATGGTCGCCATCTTTGTCTCATTGAGAAATATTCTGTATCTTTAAGTGCTATGAAGATGGATGTTTTTGAGTATGCTCATTAGTGTTACTTGTTGTGATTGAGAATGATACTCGGTTCTCATTTTGAGAACTTGATGGTTACCTGGATGTGTCAAAGATTTACATGGCGGGTGTCGTCGATGAAGCAGAAGACGCTTACTCTTCCGGAACACCTGGTCTAATTCTCTTGTACTTTTGCAAAGGTCTTCATGTGAATCTTTCCTTTGTTCATATTTTGCCCCTGGTTTAATCGATTTTGAGTTTGGATTATGATTATGTAAAAGCTTCGGTATTCTCTTATTTTTTGAAGGTCACCGGCCAAGGATGAAGGTAACCGTTGAACACTTTGGTAATGAAAAGCTTATGTACACGATACCCTATGAACCCCTTTACATATTTGGTCGATAGCCACTCCATATCATGACACGATTGAAGTATAAACCTTGATCACGTTGTTGTATTTCTCGTCCATTTAAAACTACCATGGAAATGGAATTTATATCAACGATATCTATCACAACTCGCCAAGAAACTATGATACCTTGGTTTCGTCCAATGAATTGTAGGTCAAGATAAAATTAAAATTAAAATGTTTATTGAGTTGCAATTATCAACGATACTCTAGCTATTATTGCCTTGCTTGGACTGAAAGGACATTAGTCGCAGTCCAACCGGGGGGCTAAAACTAGCCCAATAATAAAGACGCGTACAGAAAACTGATTTCTAAAAAAAGTGTCGCTGTTGGAAAATTCTGCAATCGATATAAGCATCTCTGGGAACTTAAATATAGCACCCGAAGTCCTAACAAAATGGCGCTCCGCCACTACATCCATTAACACTAAAGAGAACATGCGTACTCTTCAGTAATTCCTGGCTTTATTCTCTTATAGTTTTTCAAGGTCTACTCGTATTATTTCTTTTGTTTGTTTTTGCCCTTGTTCAATTAATTCGAGTTCGATTTTTAGGTCACCTGAGACGAAGTCTCAAGTGACCTATTCTAATCGCCTTTTGTCCATCGTCGTTCGTCGTGCGTCATGCGTCGTGCGTCCGTAAACTTTTTACATTTTCGACTTCTTCTCCAAAACCGCTGAACAAAATTCAATGAAATTTTACAGGAAGCTTCCATGGCTGAGGGTGAACCAAAATTGTGAAATATATGGTTCCCACCCCCCAGGGGCATGCGAGGCGGGGCCAAAAAGGGTCAAATTGACTAAAACTTCAAAAATCTTCTACTCTACTCTCAGATATGGTAGAATCAAATACTCTTCATAGATGGAAGGGTCTTAAGGTGCTTTACCAAAATTGTGAATTTCATGACCCTGGGGTCTCATGTTTGCCCCTGGGGAGGGGGTAAACTTTACTTTAGTTTATATAGGGAAATCACATTTTTGACTATTATTTGTTGGATTTGTATTGGAATTCATTCTAACTTGTATCAACTTATCAGCATGGGATGACACTTTGATGGTATGTGCATGTTGGCCCTAGTTGACCCCCAGGGGCTGGAGGGCGGGGCCAAAAAGGGTCAAATTGACGAAAATTTCAAAAATCTTCTTCTCTACTCTCAGATATGGTAGAATCAAATACTCTTCATAGATGGAAGTGTCTTAAGGTGCTTTACCAAAATTGTGAATTTCATGACCCTGGGGTCTCATGTTTGCCCCTGTGGAGGGGGTAAACTTTACTTTAGTTTATATAGGGAAATCACATTTTTGACTATTATTTGTTGGATTTGTATTGGAATTCATTCTAACTTGTATCAAATTATCAGCATGGGATGACACTTTGATGGTATGTGCATGTTAGCCCTAGTTGACCCCCAGGGGCTGGAGGGCGGGTCCAAAAAGGGTCAAATTGACAAAAATTTCAAAAATCTTCTTCTCTACTCTCAAGTATGGTAGAATCAAATACTCTTCATAGATGGAAGTGTCTTAAGGTGCTTTATCAAAATTGTGAATTTCATGACTCTGGGGTCTCATGTTTGCCCCTGGGGAGGGGGTAAACTTTATTTTAGTTTATATAGGGAAATCACATTTTTGACTATTATTTGTTGGATTTGTATTGGAATTCATTCTAACTTGTATCAAATTATCAGCATGGGATGACACTTTGATGGTGTGTGCATGTTGGCCCTAGTTGACCCCCAGGGGCTGGTGGGCGGGGCCAAAAAGGGTCAAATTGACAAAAATTTCAAAAATCTTCTTCTCTTCTTTTAGGTATGGTAGAATCAAATACTCTTCATAAATGGAAGGATCTTAAGGGGCTTTACCAAAATTGTGAATTTCATGACCCTGGGGTCTCACGTTTGCCCCTGTGGAGGGGGTAAATTTTACTATAGTGTATATAGGGAAATCACATTTTTGACTATTATTTGTTGGATTTGTATTGGAATTCATTCTAACTTGTATCAAATTATCAGCATGGGATGACACTTTGATGGTATGTACATGTTAGCCCTAGTTGACCCCCAGGGGCTGGAGGGCGGGGCCAAAAAGGGTCAAATTGACAAAAATTTCAAAAATCTTCTTCTCTTCTCCCAGATATGCTGGAATCAAATACTCTTCATAGATGGATTGGTTTTAAGGTTCTTTACCAAAATTGTGAATTTCATGACTCTGGGGTCTTGCATCTCCCCCTGTGGAAGGGGTTAAGTTTACTATAGTATATTGGCAGAAAAAAAACATTTTTTTGCATTATTTGTTTAATTGCCTTAAGAAATGATGCAAATTTGGTTGAAATTATCAATATGACATGACTTTTGAGTAGTACGCACATATTGATACTGACTGACCCCCAGGTGCCTGAGGGGTGGGGCCTAAAAGGGTCAAATTGACATAATTTCAAAAATTCATTTTTTCCACTTCCAGATATGCTACAATGTATTGTTATAAATATTCCCATATTTCTCTTTCATATCAAACATCAGGTGACCGTTAAGGCCCATGGGCCTCTTGTTGGTTTTTAATTTAAACATGTTCCAGAAGGGCTACGCCACCAGGAACTAGTCCGTATGTTAGCACAGTGAAGTAGTACTACATTTGTACTTGCAATGAAGACCATTACAGAAGTACCTGAAGTTTCCGCAGTTCGGTTCGCAGTGCTTAAAACAAAATATTAGTGAATACCGAAGCATCAACAAAACCATAATCTGAACTCAGAAACAATTTAACTCAAAGGCGTGTCAAAAGGTTGAACTCCTTTTTTTCAGCAGATGCACACGAGTGATGTAGGTATGTCCAATTTGAGTAGTGCGATTTCTCCAACTGGACAAACATTGTTTAAGTGTTGGTTTAATTTGTAAAAGTTTGTAGTCTCTGTACATCATCGTTGCTACCACTGTGATGTTAGATAACTGATTGAATAATTGGCTTGAAATGTGCTTGATGAGAGTTTAATGCAATTTTGTCAGCTTTTAATAGGACGTAAAAACTACAAAAACAAACCGAACCGTTTTAATGAATTCCGCTATTGATGGCTCAAAATCAGAATAAAGCAAATTAATTTCTTTCGTATTAAGTATATGCGCTGCCTTAGCAGCTCCTTCTGATTTTGTTTTCGCTTTTATTCCGACATAGCCTGGAATTAAAATCACAAAAAATTGTCATAAAACTAAAATTCGGTTATATTATGCTGCTGACAATTTCTCCACAGGAGTATTTCTGAGGATTACGTTAAGGGATTGAGGGAATGGAACCATTTATCTTTGTAACATTAACATAACTATCAGAATTCAAAGGTTAAGGGTACTCTTATGCACAACATTATCAGTCGTATAAACTTGACTCGTAATCTTAATTTGAATGCCGGGTCAGATATGATTAACTGGTAACCGGAGAGTAAAATGGGCTGTTTAAGCAGCACTTAAACTATAAATAGAATATATTCCACCGCCTAAATCTGATTTTAACGTCCCAAAACACATTTGATTAAAAAAGCAATGACAACATAAATCTTCTTAAGAATTTAATAAGTTATTTCCAATTCAGCGTAATGCAAGCTAACGGCAACGCGTATGCCAAACCTCAATTACTCTGTTAACTATTCACGTAATGCAAATAATCAAAATGTCATGCTTGTGGCGAGGCATTTAATGTCAACCATTGCATTAACACACAAGAATAAAATGTATAGCATACATGATATAAGTATTTTAGTATGTGTACAAAATGAAGCATACATCACATTAAATTCAATTTTGTTTACATATGAAATATTCGATGCGTTTTGCGACCAATTCAGTCACCGTTGATTTTTTTTTATATCGACGCGTTGTCTATAAACAACAAGAAGTTTGCTGACCTCTCCGGTCGTTTATACCCTTCTGAACTTGAGATTAAAGACACAACAGACTCCTATATCAGCTTCAGAACAGCATGAACAAAGAAAGATTTACACGGATACCCTCATAAAAGTACAAGAAAAATAGACCAGGTGTTCCGGAAAAGTAAGCGTCTTCTGCTTCATCGCCGACACCCGTCATGTAAATTGGTAATATCAAAGTAAACATCAATCTTGAAAATGAGAACCGATTCGTCATTGTTATTCACAACAAGTCAGCACACTTACAATGTATAAAGAAATTCAAAAACGTCCATCTTCATATCGCACGAAGATGCAAAATATTTCTCTATGAGATCACGATGGCGACATAAAACTTACCCATAGACTTCGTAAACCTACATCTCTCGAATCCATATGCCATAAATGTGTTCGTCAGTAGCTGACATCTATTATGAAAATCTCGATATTCAGAGCAAGCCCTGTAATAACGAATCAACTGTTAACATGTTAGGATGAAATTTATCATACAGCTTAGTAGTAAGCTGCCCGTGTTGGTCATAGTTTAAGTTAATATGGAGGTAAGAAGCTGATGTAAGATAATCTGTTGTGTCTTTAATCTCAAGTTCAGTAGAGTATATACGATCGACTAGGTCAGCAAAATTGTTATTTATAGACAACACATCGTCGATTTACATGAAACTGAAATCGAAAGAGTTTGCAAGGTTTTTGTTACCCGTTCTGATAAACCCCTCGACAAATTCAGCCTCTTATGAAAACAAACACAAGTCAGCCAAACCTGGGGCACAGTTAGTTCCCATTGGAATGCAAACAGTCTGTTGAAAAATCTCTCCTCCGAACTCAGCAAAGATATTGTCAACCAGGAATTCAATCATTCGAACTATATCTTCCTCAGTATATTTCATCCTGTTTCCCATAGTATGCTCCAAGATACAAATGTAGCCCACGACTATGTATTTTGAATCCTCGGCCACCTTTCTTGGAAAAAGAAAACTCTGACAAGATGTAACAATGTAGCGTCTTGCCATGCAGCATGCACCAGTCGATGTGCATTGAACGAGACTTATATGATTTATTTGAAATCTTCATCTGGGTCTTTAAGTATGGAAATACTATGAGAAAGGCAAAGCCTTAAGCCAGAAGACGCTTACTCTTCCGGAACACCTGGTCTTATTCTCTTTCGCTTTTACGAGAGTCTCCATGTAAATCTTTCCTTTGTTCCTATTTTGCCCCTAGTTTAATCGATTTTGAGTTCGGATTATGGTTTTGTTGACGCTTTGGTTTTTCTCTGATTTTTTTTCTTAAACTCTTAAACCTGAAGTTTATCTCTGATATTTACGGAGACTTATTCTTACATGTACAGTATATAATGTCCGAGTCGAGGATTTAAATCAAAACACATTTTTCAACAAGACAAGTTTTTTTGCTACATTGCATGTTTTTTAAAAAGAATTATGTAACGTTTACTGTTGCAAAATCGGATGGCCGAATTGGTTTCACCATTGAAACAAATGAGGTTAGTTGAGACGTCATCAAGCATGTCATGGCAGCTTTACGACTTGTATGTATATTGTACGGAAGAACCTAGCCCGGAAACTGTCCAAACCTGTCCGAACCAAAACTATCATAGCATTAAATTCTGGAAGGAAAGCGATATTGTAGTATTCTTGCAAAATTAGGTTGTAACTTGTACAGTTGTGGTATCGCACAACGCACCAAAAACTGCGTGCGTGCATCGTGCATACATCGTGCACACATCGTTCGCCCATGGTGCGCACAACCGGGCGATCTAAAGATCGTGCGTTTATGTGTGCGATTAAATCGCACACACGCACGATTTGGTACAATTGGTCGATACATATTACGGAATGAAAAACATATGGAACCCTCTTGTCCAAAAACTATTTAAATTCGCATCATATTTATTGGGATTATGTCAATTAAACAATATACAGTAAACAGTATTACAGTGATCATAAGACAGCCAAGTGCGGGTTAAGCTACCAGGTACCAGAATATGTAAATAACATACCGGAGTTATACCTGCCCCGTGTGCGGCGATATGGTTCGACAGCCATTTCCGAGCGACCGTTATGAAAACAAACTTGACTCTTATAATCTGTTATTTGAAAAACCCTCCCCTCCCCAACACTTTACCTGTGTTTTCACACCTAGGCGAGTGTTGTAAGTGCCCCGGGCCAGAGACATCTACATATATTGGCCATGTACAGGTACAGTTTATAACTTGGTAAAACTGGCAATATTTACTTGAATGAGAACTTGTCAATATGAGTTGAAAGTTAACATACATGTGTCTATTTGGTTTGTTTCTAAAACTACAGAAAGACTATTATTATTTTTTTGAAATATATAGATAGAACTATCAGCTAATGTAAATAGTTAAAATATAGAAATATGTTTAAAACAACTAGCGCGAAACCTTATATATTGTTAAACCATTTCTAAATTTACATCAACCACGATTGTCATCGCACAATGTTAGTCTATCGTGCGCCCACATGTGCGTTAGAAATAATCGCCCAGGATCGCATCGTTCGCATATCGTGCATACACCGTTCGCCCATCGTGCGCCCACCGCACATCGTGTAACGTTGTGCGATCCCACAACTGTAAGTATCATTTCCGGAATGATCTTTTAAATATGCCGCTGTATTACACGTGTGAGCATTAAACAGTACTAATTCCGTCCCTTCTACGCCCTCCAAAGTTACTTTTTTCTGTCCGGTTATGCTTTAAAATTTCCCTCGATATTTATTTCCGAGTGAATGCCCACGCAACTAAACTGTTAAGTTGTTTACAAGTTCAAAAACAAAACTATCGATCGGAGTAGCCGATCTTGTCAGGTCTCCTGTATTACACATTGTGATTCATTCAAGTATTTAACATCCATTCATACGATGTATCAGTCGCATCTGAAGTAGATCTACAATTGTGCTTTTGCGAAACGTATATGGTGGGTGAGTAGGGACATGCCGAACGCCCCTTTTCACCAAGGCTCACCTGCGTACTTCCAATAGGGCAAATACAGATCGAAAGAGAGTATTGTAAGTCACCTAACTGTCGCGAGTTGAACCTCTATAGACATTTTAGGCAATACATGATTTCGTGAACGGTGATCTAGAACTAACTTTTACTTCGCCATTAATTAGATAATACCCTGCAAGACTATTACATCGGTATTTGATGGATTCGTATTGGTTCTTATTTCGTTCAAGAGATAATGTAACTTTTTACCGGAAAGTCTCTGGATTCAGTCATGTGTGGTGCTATGTCAAGACAAATACTCTAGGGGCTTGACCAGAGTTGTATGCATTTACATGTGCAGTATAGGGGAAACCCATTTTATATGGTAGTGTAGGTTCAAGGCTTCAAAACAAATTAGGCTCTCGCTCGAATCCCTATAGATTTACCCAGCATGCACCGAAAGTTTTGTTGGGCAGTGACACACTCAAACAGTCCTTGCGCTCACCTCTCATATGTCACAATAACAACTATATACACGTGTACAATACATATTTGATACACAGCGCAAGTACTTCAAACAGATATAATAATATTAATAAATATCAAACTAAGTTTGAACACTGCGACCCTACGTGGGCAATATGTAACAGAGGTCATTATTTATTTAATGCCTCCGCTAGGAGTCGAACCTGGAACCTCTGGCTACTAGTCTTTCGCTCGACCGATCGAGCTAAAGAGAAAATATATCTAGCCGAGTGGTACATTTGTGGGATCGCACAACGTTACACGATGTGCGAACGGTGTATGCACGATGTGCGAACGATGCGATCATGGGCGATTATTTCTAACGCACATGTGGGCTCACGATAAACTTACATTGTGCGATGACAATCGTGGTTGATGTAAATTTAGAAATGGTTTAACAATATATACGGTTTCGCGCTAGTTGTTTTAAACATATTTCTATATTTTAGCTATTTACATTAGCTGATAGTTCTATCCATATATTTCTTAAAATCAGTAACAGTCTTTCTGTAGATTTTGAAACAAACCAAATAGACACATGTAAACTTTTAACACATATTGACAAGTTCTCATTCAAGTAAATATTGCCAGTTTTTACCAAGTTATACGCTGCACCTGTACATGGACAATATATGTAGATGTCTCTGGCCCGGGGCACTTACAACACTCGCCTAGGTGTGAAAGCACAGGTAACGTTGTGGGGAGGGGAGGGGTTTTTCAAAAAACTAATTATAAGAGTCCACTTTGTTTTCATAACGGTCGCTCGGTAATGGTTGTCGTAGCGTATCGCCGCACACGGGATAGGCAAAACTCTGGCATGTTATTTACCTATTTTGTTACCTGGTAGCTAAACCCGCACTTGGCTATCTCATGGTCACTATAATACTGTTTACTGTATATTGTTAAATTGACATAATCCCAATAAATATGATACGAATTTAAATAGTTTTTGGACAAGAGGGTTCCATATGTTTTTCATTCGGTAATATGTATCGACCAATTGTACCAAATCGTGCGTGTGTGCGATTCTATTCGCACGCATAAACGCACGATCTTTAGATCGCCCAGTTGTGCGCACCATGGGCGAACGATGTGTGCACGATGTTTGCACGCAGTTTTTGGTGCGTTGTGCGATACCACAACTGTACATTTGTATATTGAAGCTAGTATTTACCAGGGTTACACATAACCATGATTTATTCATAGCAGTAGTTGTATAATATCAAAAGGGTGTCTTCCGTAAATAATGGATCAAGTTCAAAATCAACACACAGAGGATGAAAACAAAGATTGCACTCCTCACATCAAAATAAAACATACAAACATAAAAAGATAGTTTATAAATGATACTTTGCTGCTGTAATGAAATGCAAGTGACCAAATGTGTCGCTTATTTCTTCTTTTGAAGGGACAGTAAATGTGTACTCTATAGCGGTTTATACAACATACAACGAAAAAAAAAAATATGTGCCTGAACCACACATAATTACATTTGAATGTAACCAGTAGGAATGCTGTGATGATTATGTAACAATATGTACAATTATATATATTTTGTTTTAACAAATGAAGACAAAAATGTAATGAATATGTTCATTAATTAACACAAGAGGGCCCAATGGGCTTGTATTGCTCACCTTGATAAATTGGTATCTAGATAATCATGGTAAAATATTTTCCAAAAAGATGCCATATACACGTGGTCGTCTCTTAATGCCAAGTAATTGAATATATAGTTTTGGGGTAGGGATCTCAATCGTTTGAAATTTATGACTCAAGAGCTTAGTTTGCAAGGACGTGGCTCACCCAGGGACAAATCACGATATCAGGATTGAATTCGTTTCTTTATGCCAACCCAATGCTCGACGCTCAGCATTATAGCAGTGGAACGACCTGGTAGGGTGTTCTGCGCATACAAGAGAATACCGAAGCGTCAAAAAAACCATAATCCAAACTCAAATATGAGCAAATGAAAGCATATACACGGTAAAAGTACAAAAAAGTAAGACCAATTGTTCCGGAAGAGTAAATGTCTGCTGCTTCATCGACGACACTAGCGATGTAAATATTGGTCACATCCAAGTAAACACTTTTGGCCTTTAGTTGAGCGTTCGCCCATGTGAGAAAGGCTATGGGTTATGTCCCCCAGGCTGAGACATACCAGATTCTCTAACAATGGTAGTTATTACTCCCTGATTGACTCTCAGCACTATAAGAGTGCAACAACTAGTTCACTCGTTGTCAGTTTAATATGACCGGGTGGGATGTTCTGCTGGGGGCCTTTATACATTTTTACTTCAGTATGGTAGCACTTTAATGATGAAATACTTTCCAACAGCTGTACTCTATCAATATACGACTATTTCATGACAACGGATATACGATAGGGAAAGTCCACACGAGGAGCTTTTCAAATCTGGTAAAATCCGAGGGATTTGCCGTTGAAAACCCCGAGGGTGGAATAAACCTATCTTACACCATTGGTCATGAAAAAGTATTTTTCTCTCGTATCGAACACCTGAATAATCTCAAAAACCATTAAAAATGTTTTGACCGGCTACCATTTTGAAACGTTTTCAGCTTTTTGACAGAAATGAACCGTATTTGCAGAAAAAATAATCCCAATTTTCTAATGTTTACGGTAAAACGTTTGTTGAAAGTTTTAATTTCATCACGTCGTCTTTTCTCTTTTCGGCATCAAAGCGTATTGTATTCGTGAGGTCACGTCATTGTTAAACCATGGTAATGCTCGTGATATGCTATGCAAAGCTTTCTTCCATGGGCAAACTCTACCCAACATGGCGATATATTTTGTAATGAAGCCACATTCTAGCGCATGGATCTGAGGAAGTTGGTGACGGAGGCAACGCCTACTAATTATGTACATGTAAAGGAGTGAATTGATGAGTATCACTAATATATTAATTGAAGTACTTCATAAATGTCGTTAGGACGTCGAGCTAAAAGAAACGCATAAAACAAGAGACCTGAAAGTATAGTGCAATATAAATACAATCAAAATATCAGTGTCAAATAATACATTGACACATTTTAGCATATCACACCATTGACATTGAATGTTGGTCAAGGTCATTCATGTTAATATATTACAGATCCAATTTCGGGAGTATTTTGGTTCTTGAGAATAAGATTTTTGAAGATGCAGGACAGTTAAGGTTTGTGACCTTGGACGTGGGTCAAGGTCATTCATTTGAACAAACGTGGTAGCCCTCTATCAAAGAATACTAAAGGCGCTATATCTCTATCCTAGACATTTTTGTTATATGGAAGTTGCTTGACGACTTTTAGAAAGTAGACCTCTGTGATCTTGAAAGTGGGTCAATGCCATTCATTTGAGGTCAAGTTCTGACTTTTGTCGCCTTTTTACTTCACACTGGAACAGAAATTTTAAAAACCCTGTCATCTGAAACAAGTCTTTTCGTCACAGCATTGCACATTAGTTTGTGACAAAATGGCTTATCGCTCAGATAGTATAATGCAAACTATTTCACCATCAAAACATGACCCCCTATGGGATGTTGTAAGATACTATCTAAGCAGAGAATAACAAAGCGACATAGCTACATATCCAATAACAACAGTACACTGACCATTTGATTTGATAATTTTAACACATTTGTCATTCATTAAATAAACGTGGTAGTCCTTCATCTTGGCATGCCCGATATCTATCGTGAGCCTTTCAGTTATTAAAAAGTAATTTGAAACTTGTGCATTTGTACCCCCATGACCTTGAAAATGGGTCAGTGTCATTCATTTCAAGAAATAAGTTTTTTTAAATTGTAAAATGCTACTGGCAAAAGTCTTTTTTGGTTATTGAGAAGTTGTTTAAAGTAACAACTTTTAAAGTTTAAAGTAATTTACCGCACCATGGCGCACCATGGCAAAAGCTCACTTGTTCTTCTGGCAGGTGAAAAAAATGTCATTTTCAAACAAATTGCTAAACGTCGAATCTAGAAACCTCACTGTGTTCCTCACTGTTGTACCAAGTAAACTCTACAATCTTTAGACAGATGCTCTAAACTAACAGGTTTGTATATCATTATCCGAACCCTGGGAAATTAAATAAATCCTGAAGTACGGCCAACCAGCTAACGATGCCCTCAACAAACTATTCATTATCGACGCGTCGCAATTACCAAAATATACGGTACGTACGATTTCTATTTCATTCCGGCGGATAATGTATTAGATAAGATCTCCAGCAGCAAACAAAGCAGCGCTCTTTGTTGGACATTGCATCATGTGTGAACGTTGTCTGAAGCAGTAACCGTTTCCTTTGCTCCTGGGGAGTGTTTTGTGTGTCGGTAATTTTGTTGTGGCAGGTTGTTACCGATTGTTTACACAGTCGTATACGCTTCTCTGATGTAATTTAGCAGTCAGTCACCTTCTATCAGTGAAGGATAAAATGCTATTAAATATGAAACATAAATTAGATTTGCTCTCTATCCTTGGGATTCCATTACCGAGCCGCACTGTCCCTTCTGTGCTTGGCGTTGACCGATATTGGATTGGTCATGAGGGAGAAACGACCTACTGCGACGTAGGTATTTAGCAGGACCGGGTCATTATGAATACCATGAGGTCGTACTGTCTGGTCTACATTCCTAAACGAATTAATTCCCCGCATCATCCAGAAATGTAAATCCCAAAAGCCTTGGTGGCGAATTACTACGTCTTCATTTTTTATGTTGAACTGAATGCCACTGACGCTGCCACGTGTTGACGATGAAATATACTACTGTATGCATGTGCCACAACAATAATTCTAATGCATGGTATATGACACTTAAATTAAAAATGTGTTTTTGTGAGTAAAAACGTATGTCACCCTTTTAAGATTTGTACATTAGACTTTCTGAAAACATTGCATACATTCTTGATTCGTCATTATTAGATTATCTTAACATTTCTTTGACCTTATTTTTATAAGAGAATATGCCTACTTCCTTTTTGATGCGTTTTTTCTTAATGCAATTTATCCCCTATATCTCCGTTGACACCGCATTTGATTAAGTGTTCACCCCTGTGAGGAAAACTTTGGGTTCAGTCCCCTGAACGAGACATATAGATGTACCAGTCTTAAATAATTGTAATTACCACTTCCTGCCTGACGTTCAGCATTATTGGATGACTGGTTTATCCATGCATCCTGATAGGGGCCTTCAGCAGTGCGCTTCAGTGTGGTAGCATTTTGAATCAGTGTGTGTGTTTTTGGAAGCCGCGGTATGTTCGTTTACGCCTTCTTACGATAGTTCGGATCTTTTGTCGATTTAAAGTGCTACCAGACTGAAGTATACTACCGAAGGCCTCCAACAGAACACCCCAACCGGTCATAATATGTTGACAACAGACGAACCAGTCGTTCCACTCCCATTAGCTGAGCGTCATGCAGGGAGTAAAAACTACCATTATTAGAGACTCTTGTATGTCCCAGCCTGGGGACAACCGACAACCTACCAACGGTGGCAAACGCTGAACCGAAGGCCAAAAGTGAGTCAAAAGTTGTCAAGTAAGAATATTTAAAAGCAAATAATGAATATTTGAAAACAAAGGTAGCTAATGATAAGCATCGAAATAGTGATTTCACTTGAACCGATTTAAATAATTGTTTCTGTTTTAGCCTAAATAAAGGGTAGAAATTCATGCCTGTTTCATGTCGTGTCTCAATTTCATCAACATTTTTATATTTCGTATGCAATTAGATATAGTATTTTTGTACAATTATGTTTGAAATACAACAATTAAATACCCATTTCCACTTCATGATATGACGTTCATGATACTTTAATTGCCATATTGTGTTTTCTCATCAATTGATACTTAAGAAGCAAGCCATACATAACACAAGCAATACAATTTCTAAACACGATCTCCAAAGAAATCAAAATGCCTTGTAATAATAACAGTAGTCTGCATACAATGAACAACGTGTTGCGTTATATGCTCGTCAGATTTAGGACCACATCAATGTCTATAAAGCAGCGAATGAAGGACCTTCAAACATCAGAAAAGCCATTGTTTGTGGCTGCACCGTTTCAGTTTTAATCTTTTTAACAAACAGTACCAATACCAATATAGGACAGTATGCCGTCTACCAATGTCAAGGTTGATACTACTGCTGAACATGTGAATAATCAAACAGCGATTTTAAGTAATATCCCATATTTGCGTAGAAAAATATAATCTCACCATTCGAATGTTGAAGGTTACGAAATTGTGAAAGGCTTTAATTTCATTATGTCGTTTTTTTCGGCATCAGAGTTGACCGTATTCGTGACGTCACGTCGCGTGATATGCTTTGTAAGATAGATTTTTCTATCTTTGAATACTAACAGTCAATGAAACTCTATAATAACAAATTACTCAGAAACAGTTGGTTTGCTCTTACTGTATTCAAACCACTTAAACAAAAACTGTTCCGATTAACCTTTGAAAACTAGCATCAAGGCTCCATAAGATAATTGATGTTGTGGCAGAAATTCGACTATTTAGGCCCGTACGAACGGACGGCCATGAGCCACCAGCGACTCAACATTTTATGAAAGTTGAATTTGCCAACAAGGGTATTGATGCCATTAACATCGGCAATATCGTGCATCAAAAGTCTTTTCAAGCTAACATACCACCGTACTTCCGATATATAAGATCACCTATCATTTCTTACAGTTATTCTGTACCTATTGCACTGAAGCTTTTCAATTACAAGCAAACACAGCAGCAGTTGAACATAGATGACCTTAAAACGACCCCTGCTTCAGCATGTTCATGTTCTTCATCCCCATATTGCTATGACCCAGCTGGACACATAGTAACTGGCAATCTGAAGATCATCCCCAACATAAAGCTACGGGAGCTTTGAATGAAAGGTCTTAAGTATCGCGAGACTCCATCCATCAAATGGAATGTGAATTTCAAGATTCTTATGGACTTTGTGGAAGATTACGCCAGACAATGGACTAAACGTGAACATGCTGAATTAGATTCACTTTCAGAGTGGGTTAAATATATCAGGTCCTCTATTCAGAAAAGAATAAGCAGTTTGCGATACAAAATGAAAACTAAACACAAGTCGATATTTCTTAACCCCGATGTTCGAACAACACTCTACGATCTACATGATAAGTATGTGATTGTATCTTCAGACAAGGCATCTAATAACCTGATCCTGGTTTGTAAACACCATTACAATCATTGTTTGCAAAAAGAACTCGGCCTGCTTGATAACCATGGTAACCCTACTTACTCATTAACCGTATTTTCGAAAGATGAAATACTTTCCAATCATACATCAGTATTGCAATCATTCAAAATACCCGTCAATGATAAAGACGCTGACTTACCTCGGCTATAGTGGATACCTAAACTACACAAGGATCTTTATAAGCAACGTTTTATCGCTTGATCGTCTCATTGCTCAACCAAGCCATTATCAGAACTTCTTACTACCATTCTTAGCACCGTTAAATCAGGGCTTCAGTCTTATTGTGACATTGTATAATATAATATAATATAATAATACCGGACGCAGGCTAATGCCTATATATCCAGATCATATGTTAAGTCAGACTCTAGGCTTCTGTATACTCCAGAAGTGGCATTAATGGGATGTGGATTTTGAAAAACTCAAAAGATCTTCTGATCAGTCTTGAGCAACCCCTTCTCAAAAATGTTTCGTCCATCAAAACATTTAATTTTTCCACCCTGTACACTACCATACCACATGCCAAACTGAAAGAACGTCTTTGGTCTCTCATTATGAGAGCTTTCTTTTCCAAGAAAGGCGAACGACGATACAAATACATGGTTGTGAGCTATCTTGGAGCATACTTTGTGAAAAACACAACAAAAGCTAGGTTGAAATATACTGAGGAAGATATAGTACGAATGATTGAATTCCTGGTTGACAATATCTTTGTTGAGTTCGGAGGAAAGATTTTCCAGCAGGCTGTTGACATTCCAATGGGCACTAACTGTGCACCACTTTTGGCTGACTTGTTTTTGTTTTCATACGAGGCTGAATTTGTCGAGGGGCTTATCAGGACGGGTAACAAAAAACCTTGCCAAATCTTTCAATTTCACTTTCAGGTATATCGACGATGTGTTGTCTATAAACATGAAGAAGTTTGCTGACCTAGTCGATCGTATATACCCTACTGAACTTGAGATTAAAGACACAACAGACTCTACTACATCAGCTTCTTACCTCGATCTTTACTTAAAATATGACCAACACGGGCAACTTACTACTTAGCTGTATGAAAAACGTGACGATTTCGATTTTCCGATCGTGAACTTTCCCTTTCTTGATAGTAACATCCCTGCTTCTCCATCCTATGGTGTTTACATGTCGCAGTTGATTCGTTATTCTAGGGCTTGCTCTGAATAACGCGATTTTCGCGATAGATGTCGGCTCCTGACGAACAAACTCACGACACAGGGATTCGAGAAATGCAGGTTGATGAAGACTTGGGCAAGTTTAATGGTCGCCACCTTGATATCATCGAGAAATATTCTGTATCTTTGTGTGATATGAAGATGGACGTTTTTGAGTTTGCTTGTTAGTGTGTTTACTAGTGTTTACAATGAAAATGATGACTCGGTTCTCATTTGGAGGATTGATGCTTACTTGGATGTGACCAAGATTCACATGGCGGGTGTCGTCGATGAAGCAGAAGACGCGTACTCTTCTGGAAAACCTGGTCTTATTCTCTTGTGCTTTTACGAGAGTCTCCATGTAAATCTTTCATTTGTTCCTATTTTGTCCCTAGTTTAATTTTGATTTCGGATTATGGTTTTGTTGACGCTTTGGTATTCTCTGATTTTTTTTTATACCGTTGATAAGCTGTGGAACAACACAAAATCAAATCATATTTGAAAAACCTGCTGAAGGGTCATCTATACAGAACGGTTAGAAATTGCACAAGCCTATACATAAACCACTACTCAGGATAAAATTAACAGAGCAGCTTATAATTAATAAATACTTATGTCTGATCTTGGAACTCTTCCCCTATTGAATGCTATAGACACTGTTTGGAACTGCGTTTAGAGAAGATCAGTCGGTCTGCCAGTCTTTAAAGTAATGCATTTTCTATTTGTCTCTGCGCCACATACATTTAAGTACAAGCTAAGAGACAGTAAATGCTACGATACCTAGTACTTGACGTGAAATTAACTTTCTACGTTGATCGGTAATACAATAGACAGTTCTCCCTACTTCGTAGGCTGTTATATTGAAATGAAAAGTCAAGCAACACTGTATCGTTGATTGTAGTTATTGCAAATTTAAGAAAGACTTGTCAATCAATTATCTAACAATATGGCTTGGTAGTAATTACATCATATCTAGCTATTCACAGGCGAAACCACCATTCTGTCCCGACGTAAGACTCATTTGTTTGGATTTTTAGCCCAACGACAATAATGGTCATTAAGGGCCTATCGAGCTTGGTTATACCTGTAGCAGAGTAAACACTTTATAAAAGAAACAGAATAAGATAAAATCGAGACTTAAATAAAAGCAAAACAGAGCAGCAAAGGACATTGTTTAAAAAGTACCGAGGAATAAAAAATATTCCACGGTACCGTATGCAAAAGTGATTACGGGTGCAACAAACACGATGAATGGTTTGAAATGAAAGGAAGAAGATGAAATACTGTCAGATGACCGTATGATGTTGGGTGTTAGCAGTCAAGTCTCTCTACTACGGACAGAATATGAAAAAAACGGAAGATGTACATGGTGACTATACAAAATTACTAGAGAATTTGACCAGGTGTTCCGGAAGAATAAGCGTCTTCTGTTTCATCGAAGACACCCGCAATGTAAATATTGGGTCACATCAAGTTCTCAAAACGGGAACCGATATCCTTACCAATCACAATAAGGAAGCACACTAATGAGCATGCGCAACAACATCAATCTTCATATCACACAAAGATACAGAAAATTTCTCAGTGACACAAAGATGGCGGTCATAAAACTTGCAGTCTGCATATTCGGCATTACTAGATACATGTACATCGTAGTAAACATTGCACTCGATAATTATCTAAACGGTGTTAGATCAGACCGCCGACCGAACGATGATCCTCCATCTATCAAAGTACCGCTATCTAATTACCCTCCATACAGCTATATAAATGGTAAGCATGATCTTTATTTTAAGTCTGTTTGTTATTACTTGTCTATCACCTCAAAAATCTATCCATGTCCGATACAACCTACGTTGTTACAGTTATGTGTAGTTGAAAGCGAACACTATGTTTATCAGAACATACAGAGGTTCAAAACTACCAACAAGTCACTGTCTGCAAGTTTGTGAAACAATATATGACCTTGTTATCATCGGTTATCCAATTATTTTAAAAAGAAACACAATGTAGGCGGATGATTTAATCAGTGTGATATATAGGAGTATTTTTGCTTCGAGACAAATGGTTATTAAATTGCCTATCAATATGACTTTGTCGTAACAAGCCTCCTCGGCAATGGTAATGTAACGCTTTTAATATGTTTGTTGGTTGGTAGGGACAACCTTATTTGAATACTAAAGGTCATTCTTATTCCCCAACTGCAATGCCACCCCTAACACAAAGAGCTATTTTTCATCATAACAAACCTTATCAGCCTAGATTATTCATTAGTTTTTCCTACCGGTACCCATTATAGAAGCACTCGACATTCATTCATGTATATATGTATACGGAATATTTGTGTTCTAGATCAGACTTTTATTAATTCGTTGTGTCAACAGCGTCTTCCGGGCAGAGTAGGATGACATAGTATAAAGCCAACAAATTAGAGCACTTTCAGAAAGATCAGGAGTGCTCGTGACACTCCATTTTCTGTACAATGTACAAAAAATTACAGAAACCATATAACGTCATTATATATACCATGCTAAAAAAGTGTCAATACATCATTTTGTTTGCTTTGAGTATTTTACGACCTATTTTACAGCTTGTGTAGTTTAAGGATGGCCTCCCGATTTATGCAATGTGGATGCAAGTGTATTTTGGAGGCCGTAGTATCCTTAAAATATTCCGGATCTTTTGTCGATTTAAAGTGCTACTTAACTGAACTATACGGCCGGAGACCCCCAGCGGGTGAACCAGTCGTTCTACTCAGTGTATAAAAATGATTGTTTAAGGTCCTATAGCGCACACCACTTGTATACTTGCACATGGTAATGTGGTGTATATCTGCGTGGTGTTGTGGCAGCTTGTGTGGCTCAGAATATACAACAAACAATAACAGTATTTTTGCTACAGTCTTTGGCACTAACGCGTGTTATTCAGAATACATTATATGTTCGAAATGAAAGTTCAACCTAGGGATAATATATGTTCAATGACTGCCGGGGCATTAGGCGGTATACATGTACTAGTGTTGAAGCACTTTTAATCCACACAGTTTCCTGACTATTAACTCTTCTGATTCTACATTAGTTGAGAAAATTTCGATTACCACCTTTTGGCCCCGAGTTTCACTTAAAGAGTCCTAAGAGGACGAAACAGCTGTATGATGCAGTTCAATCCTCTTTTTTAACGCTTCGGTATTCTCCCTATTTTAAGGATGTAGCTTATGTATGTCTTTACACGAATATACCGCCTCTCACCAATTACCCACGTATTCCACACATGCGCTCACATAGTATACACCAGGAAACCATCCTTAAAATACCAGAACACTATAGTTCGGATGTAGAACTCCAGAGAGGAAACTTGAAATATGCAACAAACGCGTAATACGCTTTGATCGGTTATTTCCGGAATCTGAAAGGTGGCAATCTTTGATTTTGAAAGAAATAAGTTTGTTATGATATGAGCATTACATTTTAAGGCATAGGGAAGGGATACGTGTTCTTCTCGCAAACATGCAGGAAAGTAAAGGGTAAGGTAAACTTATAACCTTCGAGACGACAGCTATTGAGAAACTATTGATTTCAAGTCTAGACGTTTTGTAATCTGTTTTCAAATTGTTTTTCTCGATGCGCAATAAACATACCCTTTGTATGTATGCCAATAAGTTTCAATACTTTCAATATATTCAATTTATAGTTTGTAACCGAAACAATTTAACACTGACCATGTCGTTTAGATTCTCAAATATATCAAGCCCTAAGCATCGTTTCCGAAAACAAGAAAACTGAACAAAACAATATACGTGTCTGAAATCTGTTGATCTGTTTAATATCCACAATGTCAATATGTGATTGTCTTTAAGGTGTAGGTTTGTTTTTATTTTGCGCTTCTGTTTGTCACAAGCATCGCCAAGGCATACTCGTATACTATCCGAAAATTAAAGTCATTTCTTGGGAGTTTTACATGTTTTTTTGGAACGGTTATCCATTCTGTGGACAAAGCTCCTTTTGTGCAATTTACCAATAAATTGTTCAGATTATGCAATATGGTGTGTTTGTGTTCTGTGTACCCAATATCAGTATGAATGTAGCAATTTGTTACAAAACACTGCAATAAAATCTAAATCAAGCGGTTAACATTAACATACCTGCCACGATCACTGTGGAACTAAATCTATCACGTATTTGCTAAAAACAAGCACATTTAATTATGTTTGACTTAAAAGGTTGATCACATGCATGGCAATAGGTTGGTCTTTCTATCTTATATTTACATTTGCGCTGTAACACCCATTATGAACATTACCTACAAAAATGCCTTTAATAAAAGTATGAAAGCAATGGTTATCGAGACGTGGCGAGTTGTTTATTTATGACGTCATAGATCAAGCTTATTCAATGAGAGTCTTGTCGTGTCGCTTCAAATAACATGGAGAACGCCCCTTCGTTAAACGGTCAAATGACTAATTATTATAATTAGCGCCATTTTTATTCAAACTGGGCTGTTCCGCTGAGGTCGTAAAAATGTAAATATGTATATGGATTGAAAGTTATTACGTTTACCTTTCATAGTGCTATGAAGGGTCAGTGGTTACATTCATATTGCACGAAGGCCTAGCGGGCTTCATGCAATAGGGATGTAACGGCTGACCAAACATAGCACTATGAAAATTTTAAAAAATGACTTTCAATCATTTTGTTAGTGCTCTGGTAAAGCATATGCTAGCAGACCCGCACGTGTCGTCCGACTGTTCGACGTGTTGGTACATGTAGCCTGGTAGGGACTATGTTTTGGAATTGTATGATCATATCTAAAATGTTATTAATCAGTTGTTTATCTATGTTCGAGAAGCGAGAGTCTAATACCGATAAGATAAACTTTAAAGGAATGTATTTACGTTGACTTTGCGTGTGTAACTAAACATGGTTAATGGAAAGATACATGTATACCGTTAAAGCTATTCTGTATTTGTTTTTGATTAACGATACATACTTACTACATTTTAACGACACTTCACTACTTCGATCCCCGCAGGTAGTGCGAAAGAACTGCTGCTCCCACTGCATGATCGTAAAAGGCAACAAAACTTGGGATCTCATCCTTTCCATTCTTTCTCATTCCTAATGTCTCCCTTGACACAGCCTCACTTTTGTGCTTTAGTTGAGCGTGTACCCCTGTGAGGAAGGCTATGGGTTCTGTTCCGAGGCCGATATACCAGAGTCTTTAACAATGGTAGTTATTAACCCCTGCTTGACGCTCAGCATTATGGGAGTGGAACGACTGGTTCGCCCGTTGTCAGTATAATATGACCGGGAGGGGCAGCCTGCTGGGGGCCTTATGCAGTATATATTTCAGTTAGGTAGCACTTTGAATTCGGCAAAAGATCCAGACTATCGCAAGAACGCTTACATGAACAAACCGCTGTCACCCAAATGCACACGCTCTCAACACACGCACACAACATCGCATACATCGGGAGGCCGTCCTTAAATGGCCCTGGTTTTTATAGGAGGTAAAACCAATCAACCAACCAACCAACCAACATGACCACTTTTGTTATTGCCTCTTACATGTATCAATTTGTAGATAATGAAGCACCAAATATATCTGTTGAAATGCATCTAAACACTGGACATAAACTGGAATTCTATAGCATATCAGTAATTCCGATGCATGCACTGGCATAACTCTCAGAGGGGGAACACAAGACGCATGCTAGCTAATAAAGACAAGATTTGTATGGGTTTAATATGAATAGCTAACTGGGCCAAGGTTTTTAATCTGGTGAACAATATTTATCTCAAATCTCCAGGGATTTACGACAATTGCATCGAATTTCGCCATTCCCGCAGCATTTTTGCGACAACTTGAGCAACTATAATACATTGCATTGGCATCTTAAATGATATTGATTTCCCCACCCATTACGTAACAGTGGCGTGATTTCGTAACTCTTGTAAGACAGAGGTGCCTATTACTAAAGATTAAAAAAAAAAAGTTTTTTGTCACGAAATATTAAAGGCCCAATATACGCAACTTCAGGAATTTTTCGAAATTCTGAAAAAATATGAAAAAAATTAAGTTGATAACCATGCAAAAATGAGTCAGAAACGAAGTAAACATGAGCGGTAACTAGCAAGAAACTCTTGACAGAACAATCCAAAGAATTGAAAATTATTCAGGTGGGGCCAACTTACAACAACAAGCCGAAGTTAGAAGACAGTTCATAATGGACGCATGTTTACAAATACCGAGTTTCAACTGTTGCTGTACCGGTTACCACGTCAGAATGCATCTTGAATATTGCTGATATCAGTTAATCTTAACTAAATCTATAAATATAATAAGTTATTAGGCTTGATTTTCGCTTCAGGTTTTGCTGAAAGTTACATATATTGGGCCTTGAATGCACTGGTTTGATAGCGTTTTATGTTCTATTTACTGTAACCCTATGAATGAGTATATGCTGGATGCAGTTGTAAGGTGTGTTTCTCCTTGCTACAATTTGATCTTTTTAGATTGTACTTACGGTAAAAAAGATAAAAAAGAGAGATAAATGATTTTCAACAATGATATGTCTAGATAAATAACGATCTTAACGACATAACATTAGCAATACTCAGATATAAAAGGTGTATATTAATTAAGTCATGTATAAGCAGGAGCTGCATTGAAATAGTTAAGTAAAATACCCATAAATCAGAGGAGAATATCCATTTACCAGAGGAATTTATATATCTGTTATAGAGAGATAATATAGTAATTGATATATCAACCACGGCCTCCCAATTACACACGAGGTCACATAGCACACACCGGCAAACCACCCTTAAATTACCCTGGCTGTAAACAGGAGGTAAAAAACAATAACAATCAATCTTAATACCTGAGGATATCGGTTAGAGTATTCCCGCTGTTACCCCATTGTATATGTTCAACAAAGTCCACTAAGCTATGCAACCTGTTGCATCCTGTGATTGCGTTGGAGAAATGACCATGGTTATTGAGGAATGAGTCACGTTGGTGGTGAGCAGCAAACTTCGTCTCGTTGTCAGTAATCTGTGACATGATTATCCCCAACACATCACTTTGGCCGCTATCTCGGTAAGACGGATGGTCATGGCGACTACCATTGATCAATCGGCAGGTCACGCCATGCCTTGGACCAATAGCTTAAAGTCCTTATGTAGTTTTCAATATTTTCATTTTAATCCAACCGTTTGTCCATATGTTTCTGTAATTATTATATAACATTCTTATCACATCAGAAGGCGGCGGTTTAAGGTTAAACAAAAGGGGTATAGTTCCTCTGTAACCTTGACACTAGGTGATCAAGATCCATACCATACAAGTATCTTCTAGTTTGATATTGTGGTTGCTGGAGAACACGGTAATTAAAAGTTTTGACCTTTCATCGGAAGATAACGTTGATGTTTTTTTTTTACCTTTAATTGTACGACACCGGGAAACAGTGCCATCCCTTTTTATAAAAGGGGTTATTACGAAATCAAAGGAGGGTCACGTTTGTCAAGCCATATATGCCAGATCCATTATTTGTAGTCGATCGTCGGCGACCAGATACATGTAGCTCAATTGGTTGAGCGTTCGTCTAGAGTTCGGAAGGTCCCGGGTTCAAACCCCAGTCTAGCCGTGCATGTTTCCTCTCCTGTTACATTTTGTGCCTGTGCCCAAGCCTTGTTTCAAGTTCAGGGTGCATACTTGGCAAGGGATACCCGAGCCTGGGTTGTAAATCGTGATGTTTTCCGGGTCGAAGACTTTGTTAAAGGAGGCAGGAATGTAGCAAATCTAGACCGGGTCGATCGTCGGCGACCAAAAGCTCAATTGGTTGAGCGTCCGTCTAGATTTCGGAAGGTCCCGGGTTCGAACCCCGGTCTGACCGTGTTACATACCAATAGTAGTTTACCGTTACCAGGGTATCGTATGTCATTCACAAAAGAGTTTAACGGGAGTCGGGTAAACCTGTAAGAACAATTCGTCGTATTTTGAAAATTTGATACATAAGAACTGCACGAATATGTGTGTATGTCTACATCCCTGATTATCTTCGATCTTACAAATGTCATAGGTTTGGGCATTATGATAATTGATGTAAACACAGCAAGTCTATAACTAGTTTGGTTGAGAAGGTCATACCAAAGATAAAGACGACGCTGCGTATTCCCGTATGTCGTAGGTTAAGGGGGATTCTTCGAATCAAACATATAGAAAATCATTGTCCGAGGTCAGGTTGCGCGTTGAAACCTAGGCAGCCATAGGCGCTACGCGCTACAAATACCAGCAAAACAGCACTGCAACAGTCCCGGTGTATGATGTCCAACAGTGTTACGCAGACTGACCTGAACGATTTCTGAAGTCAGATCGTCAGGTCTAGCAAGAAAGATGACGTCACAAGAACTAATTCCTATTAAATTCAAAAGTTTAAGTTTCCACTGTAGACTCCACTAAACAAACCAATTATCCAACATTTATCAATTTGCTTTTTTTCTGGAGATATCCACCTACAGATACCAACAGATAGTCTTCAGACTTTGTAGGCTTAATAACTTTGACACGAAAATTGTCTTTTGCTGAACGGCAGTTTGGTTCGGTTACTTCCCTTGTGTACATTTTCAGCCATTGTGTAGGAAATGTCAGAAACGTTTTACCTATTTTCTTCAATTCCTCTCGAAGTTAGTAAGGTACTTCAAGAAGCAAAAATATTTAACATATTATTGTGTTTAGATATCATGTTCCAACTGTTTGCGTAACCAACATTGAATATTTGCCAAATATGGACATAACGTAGATGTTGAGTTTTGTTTTCCGGAGACCTCTTCTTAAAATAATCAACTGATCATTTTTAAAATTAGTTTGCTAGATCACCATGACAAGGCATTGGTTTTATTCTGAACAGCAGTTCGATTAAGCATCATTTACTATAGAGTTATTGCACTTTGAGAACAATTATCTGATTTCCTTTGTGTACAATTTAAGGCATTATGTAGAAAATTGCAGGTAACTGCAAAGAAAAAAGAAAGGCACTTACGTAATATACACTGTAGAAACCGGGAAGTACTCCATAACAATATCTACCAAGGGGCAAACGCAGCATAAACATGACAGCTTAAACCAATTTGTATGTCCCAGCCATAACATATTGGGGTGCAGTAGCGTTGCCCATGCCAGTCCATCCCGTCAACACTCAACATAAACACAAAACAGTTTTATTTTTGACAGAAGTTTTCATCAAACCTCATACAGACGCGAAGTATGAGTATGACTTGTAAAATAATGGGTTTCAGGATACCAAGGTCCAATGTCAAGCTTGCTATATATAAACACTTAATAATTCGAATTGAATTTACATGTAAGCATACAGCAACTTTGTTCGTAGACAGATTTTTATAAAACTTCGTAGAAAGATCAAGTATGAGTATATCGTGGAAATGTTTGTGTTTCAGAGTCCAATGGTCAAGCCCAAGTTCCAACTTTATATATGTAACCACTTAATAATCCTGATCCGTTACATAAGCAAACACAACTTCATTCTTTCTTTGATAGGAATTGAATATGACGTTATGAAGCAAAGTTGGTTCTTATTAAACAAAGAGTCATATGACCAAATGTCAAGGTCACCAAATCAAATTGTGCAGCTTTTAACTGATCAACATTGTATTACATTATGAAGCAAAGCTGATCGAAATAAAATGGGGAGTCAACTGACAAAATATCAAAAACAGGTGTCAAAAGTCCAGGCCAAACCTTGTTTTACTGATGAATGTTTTGTTATGATATCATGAAGTTGGTCGGAATTAAATAAGGGCTCAACTGACCAAGCCAAAGTCACAGGGTCAAGGAAGAGTTTTCAGTTTTAATAAGTCGGCAGAACAAAGATCAAAGTCACTGGGTTTGATCATAAGGTCTAAAGCTCAGGGTCTGATAGTAAATGAGATTATATAGTGTCAAACGGAGTCCTTCCTGACCTGACGGGTTGTTAGTTCAAGCTTGATACATTATATGGACAAATGGATGTATTTTTTAAACATTAACAGTAGCTGTTTCGTACCAGTCATTCAACAGGAAAGGGCCTGTTTCCAAAATGGCCCCTTCTCTGATTCAAATTTCCTGTTGGTGGTGCATTGCCCATGTCGTTGTGGTCACAAATCTATAAAGTATAAAGATTTAGGTCACTTGGTTTGTTTTTTATGGCTCCTCAAAGTTGTACCTTTCAGAAACTGTCTAAGTGTTGATAAAATGTGCATGTTATGTAAAATATTAATGAAAATCTAATCAAATGATAATCACCGTAAAGAATACATTCATGGCATGATTGTGACAAAAAATCATGTTTCCATTGCGCCATTTGGCTGTTTTATGGAAGAAACAATCTCAAAAATGCCATTTTCGATGATAACATTTTAGACACAAAAACTGTGTTTTTTAGAGAATACATCCTTTTATGGGCGTTGGATGCAAACCAATTTTTATCCTATCAAACAGTACGTAATATGCTATTGATGAGAGGAAAAATCATCAAAATGTAAATGGTGGAACATTTTCAAATCTTGGGTTGAATTAGCCTATGGTTGAATTGCCGATTTTCGACTTTCTTTAGATAATTAACAAAAACACGAGAGTATTTGCACGGTATGTTGAGAATATGTACACAGATATGAAAAAAAGTGAGAGAAACACTTTTTCATGAAAGAAATCCAAGATGGCTACTTCACAAGTCCCCGTGGTTGAAGACATTGGCTGACAAATAGACAGAACAACACACAAAACGTGTTCCTTATGATTTTGGTTGGTTTTTGCATTTACGAGAGTGTTCATAGCTATGGGCGATTGTATAATACCTATATTTATAAGTTTGGTGAATCACATGGTAACAGGGATCTTTCATATCGAGCCCCAAACATACTTTTGACATGTTGCCGCATGGAAAAATATTTCAAGATTTATCGGAATTTCTTTACCTGTGGTTGTAATGGTCGAGGGTTTTCCAACGCCCTGTAATACCCAAGGTACAATTGTCTCCAACTGGGCACTGGCAGTAATAGTCTTTTATTTGGGCCTCATCATCAGGTGAAACGGTGAACCGTATCTAAGCGTTATATTTCGTTTGGCTTTTGTATCGCGAATGTATTTGACATCAGAGAAGGTCTGGGGAGTGCTGGTAAAGCCGCACCTCATAGTCTCCGTCATCACTTAAATGTTCGGCGATGTAACCAGGAGCCAGAGATATCTGATACGTTCCACACGTAATGGTTCTCAAGTAATCGAGATCGAGACGGGGAAACAGTACGGAAGATGCATCCATCTTGACAAAATCGGACCTTGCCCATCTAGATAGATCCAGATCTGTCTTGACTCTCTGAGCTAAACCATTCGGTGTTGTCAAACGGTCCTTCATGCGTTCAGCCATTAGCCTATCTTTGGCATCTCTCTCTGGAGATCTCTGGTAGATCGGTCCTCTATAACCATTCAGACAGGCTGTGACGGTTCGAAGCAAAGCCTCAATGACATTGATAAAGCTGTCGAAGAACGTCCAGTGTTTCAGACGACCATGATAGGATTCCACAATCCACCATGATTTGGTGATAGTTCTGTCAAGATTTGCTTGGACGTCAGAATGTTGACTTTGACCGTGTTTCAGGTATGACGGCATGCTAGCATAGAGGCCAGAGGCTTCGAGAACTTGTAGGACATCTCTAAAACCTCGGTCAACGACAACATTGTCATCTGGTTGTAGCCAAGTAACTAGCTTGTCCATGACATCTTTTGTAATTGTAGCATCATTTTCGCTGCCAGTGAATGGTCCTACTGTGTCCAGAATGTAGCCATCTAGTAAGGCGATGCTCATGAATTTGAGATAGTTTCTCTTCTTCTGGCTAGGACATTCTCTGGAGCTTGTGGTTGAAGCTTTTCTGGATATAAATATAGGTGCCATCTAATATGGCAGTGGCTTTATCTCCAAAAAATGCTTCTGAAAAGACAGTATTGTGCCCGAGCAACTGTTCTCTTGTCAAGTGATTCGGCCCTAGCAATTGTGGGTCTATCGATGTGTCTAATGTCTGTACTATGGAGTGGAAAGTTTTGGACACACTTGACTTGGAAATTCCAAAAGGAGAAGAACACTGACTCCAGGAAATGTCGGTTTTCAGTTTTACCCAGAACAGTAGTAGAGCATCGTGTGTAGTCTTGGTATATATACCAGATGAAAGATATGGGGAACAGTGATAGTGGATTTCGAGGAACTGATCTTTGGACCAACCTGTCCAGGCCATGCATGCCAAGTCATCAAGAGAAGAAAAGCTTATTGCAAACGCAAACTGGTTCTGTGAAAGGACGTGCGACACTTCTAAGAGGTCATTAATGATTTCGGACGATTTTGATGGTACCTGAGATTCCAAGGAACCTCTACCATCAAGGACTACCTCTGTAGACGGATCTAAGTCGTTACCAATAAGGTGAATGGAGCAGACGCGGGATAAAGTGGGGCACCACAGATTGTGTGAATAGATCAGGTGATGTCTTTGATTCTGTTCCATTTATTGCAAAGGTAACAAGACAGAGACAGCATTTTTTGTGTGAAGATGATCCATTCAAAAGATCATGAAGGGTCAGCAACAGCAGGATATGGGGCGGGGAGTCGTCTTCTTCCTCTATTTCCTGGTTCTCCTCGGTTTCAGGTTCAGGCTGATTTTTGTTCCGAAGATACTTCATGTAGCACTTCTGGCAAATGAGTGCTTGTTCCTTTGCTGACAACAATCCTTGTTGCACCAGCGTTTCAGGAGCCATTAATATTGTGGACTATTAACATTGCGTGCACTTCTGTTCTTATTGCCACTACGTTTCTTGAAGTTTAGTTGACAGCCTTCTCCAACACATTTACCCTCCATCTTGAAACAATAACGATTGGTTTATGAAGCGTCGATAAAGTAACAAAATAGCAAGCCACCGATGATTGCTGTAAACAGCTAATACTTAGTAGTGTGGAACAATTATGCGAAAATGTGTGATAATAACGAATTGATTGATTACTTAGAACAAAATAAAGTATTTCATACGGATAATCTATCTAATCGATGTGGCGTGGTCGGCAGGCACAAAGAAAGTGAAACAAGTCAGGGTCCCAACCCTGACAGAGCCACAACGCTTTGGAGATGGGACATTAAAACAAGGAAAGTGAGACAAGAATAGCTAGCGTCGAGTCAATGATTCCGTAAACGTATAGACAAAGACAAGAAGATACGGATAAATGTTTAAGGTCACACGATCAGAAAATTCAGAAGAGGACAACTTGAGATAGAAAAGTATTCATGTATCAGGGTGTCCTCAGTGTAAATCTTTATATCGATACTGTTTATTTAGTTGTTTGATATCATAAAACTGTCATGAAAATAATCGCTCTGATATTCAATATAAAATTTTGTATATAATAAGCTATATAATAGGGTTTCAGACAAGGTTGTTACTCATTTCCCCTTTTCTTTCAATTTACAACCACATTCAGGCGGTGATATGAGAACGTTCCACCACATGGAATTAGCTGATTTTTGGTACACATATGAAACAAGTTAAGCTCTATCCAATTTTGTGATGGAAATTTGCATCCAAAACTATATAACGGGAGAAAATTGCAATTTTATGGCATTTATTTCCCTAATTGTGTCTCTGCAAGAGCATTTTCATCCGAGAATTTTTTTTTTTATGTTTTATGAATAAACACGATGGTTTGCAAATATTTATCAAAAAAAAATTATACTATGTTGCTAATTACAATTTCGAGATAACCTTCTTTTATTTACGACCTTGTGTCTTTAAAGCTCAAAATGACAACTTTATAAAAATACATTTTCACTGAAATTATGAAATCCGGGTGTCGGAAAGGTGTAAAATTATTCTTCGGAAAAGAAAAAAACTGTAGTGGAGCTAGATAAGAAATTATACGGGGGCAGGCTCCTATGGAGAATTAACATTACTGGAAACAGGCCCTTTATAGTTTTGTGTTGTTGGCGAACAAAATAACGGCACAAAGACTCGCGATACATATATGCAGCTTGATGTAGTTTTACGGTCGCCAACTTGGTCTCATTGAGAAGAATTCTGTATCCGTTTGTGATATAAAGCTGGACGTTATTGTATATGCTCATTGATATAGCGTCAATATTTGTGATTGAGAAAGATGATACAGTACTCACTTCAAGAACGTGAAAATAACTAGGCGAGTGTCCTCCTAGAAACCGAGGACGCTCACTCTTCCGGATACCTGGAATTGGTTGCTCGAAACCTCAGTTCAAGTTATCACGTGAATATATGTACATATGGCTGCTTTCAAACGAATCTTTCCATTTTTGCGTGAAAAGTATCCACTGAGGCGGGACGGGGTGTGGTTACAATTATAGGGAGTACCAGAAAGTCGCGATGGCCAAGTGGTTAAGGTATTCCGACATTCCACCTGAACTCTAGATTGCGAGTTCGAATCCCACGCAGGGCAGTTGCCAGTTACTGACCGTAGGTCATTGGTGTTTCTCTGGGTATTCCAATTCTTTCACCAACCACATACAGGGCACAAACAACAGTGTTCAGAACTTTGTACAGTACAAATGTATTTTACTAAAAGCATTGACAAAATACTGAAATAAGAAATTAGACTTGAGCAGACAATTCATGCTTGATCATCAGACTGGTTTTATGCATACCGGCCATGAAAATACGGGCTGTCCAGTCCTAGTGATTATCCTATGTGATTGAGTCCTTCCTCGGGAACTGGCTGGTTTAACAGTACATTGGTCTGGAGATAGCTGCAACCTATCGGCGTGATATTGTACCAAGCTTTTCATTGGTGCAGCTGTTTTTCCAATTCTCAACGTTACGCAGTGTTGTCATAGCAATGATAAACTCCAGACTTTATTATAATACATTGGAAAATGCTGATACATAAAATCATCACTTTCATCACCAAGGTTTCATCTCACGCATGTTCGGCATGGCATACAATAATGTGCATCAGTAATTCCAAGTGACAGCATCTAGTGTGAGCGCGTAGCTGTTTCACACGGTAGATGGTCAAGGTATGCAATTCTCTGTGTACGACAATTCAATTACGTCTCACATTGAGGAAATTGTCCACATTGGAAATTGTTACGTGAAACGAGTAATGGTCATACAGTGACGGGACACACCATTGTGCCATTGTACTGTAAGGTTGGGTATGATACGAGTGCACACGACCAAGTCTATTTAACATCACGCGACTTGTTTTAATAGTACACACGTCAGTAGCAAATTAATAACTTATCTCGACTTAGCACATACTGATGCACAACAGAAGACAGTTTGGCAAGAATGTTTGGTACATGCATAACACGTCGCGGTAGGATTGATCTGATTTAATGATTCTATAATCCCATTTATATGTTTATATGATATTGTGTAATCTTTGTGGTATAATCAAATTCACAGCATGACATTGAATACAGTAATGCCACTGGTATCCTAAGGAGACATGTTGTATATACATGTACATTTCAATAGGAATGGAGGTGTGTAGATCTACACAGTATGATTACATGTTTTGTAGTTTGGTTATGGTTTCGATTTATCTTGTGCAATGTTCGATCATATTTTGTCTGTTCTACATGTGGACCGTAGAAGAGGATGTTGGAGATTTTGTCTCCTTGAGATAACGAAAATATGATGCAGAAGAGGCTGCCCAGCAGCTCATGCTAGCAAACATTAAGCTATATACATTCGTTTTTATTTCGTAACACTGCTTAGTTTTATACATCCATCCGAGGTCTGTCCTTATTTAAACAAATTTGTTGTCTCTATTTCTTGAGAAGTACTACATACATTATTCACAATTTCATATGCGAGTTCTCCTAATATTGGGTGGTCATTTTCAAACACAGAAAGACAAATTGGTCGTCATTAATTTGACATTTTGCTTTGTTATCGCTATTAACTGACAATTACATGATGATTCTCAAATTTTATATATATTTCCCCTTGGTTCTTAGTTGCGCATTATCTACAAAAGAGTATGGAAAATGACAGCCATATTATATTTGACAATAAGAGTTTATTGCTAGTTTTTGACAAATATAACATGAATCATTCTCAACTCATCTATTGAAGGTTAACCGTGGTAGATAGTTCAGATGATCCATTTTCGGACAGATCCAAAAACGAAATGGCAAACCGGCGGTCAACTTGGATTTTGAAAGTAATGAACTGTTATCACTATTTCTGTAAGATTACTGGATGGTTCATTTTCATATTTCATATGTTTGTTAGTCGTGTTCCTAGTTTTTCACGGTCGCTCGTTTAGACTTATAACAAGAGGCACATGGGCCTTATGCTCAACTGACCTAAAAGACAAATCAGATTGATCTTTTTTTCTTTGTAATTGCGAAATCGTTTAAAGATATCAACATATTTGACCCCTGTAACTTTGTAAGAGGGTCAATGAACAAAATATTTGCCCTAGTACTGAGAATATCATTTTGAAAATATTGTATCACGTTTGACCCTTGTGAACGTGAAAGTAGGTCAAGGTAATTCTTTTGAACAAACTTGGTAGCCCTTTATCCCAGCACACACAGGCCAAATATCAGTACCTTGGCCTATCGGTGGACATTGACAAGAACTTGCATGAATATTTTGATATATTTGACCCCTGTGACTTTGAAAGAAAGCCAATGTCATTCATTTTAACAAACTTGTTAGCCCTTCATCCAAGCATGTTCCATGTATGATATCAGCACCCTGGGCTTATTTAGTTATTGAGAAGTCGTTTGAAGGAAAGCTGACGTACGGCGGACGATGCACGGTGGCTAACAAATAATAAATGCTGACAGATGGCCCTCTTATTTTGACCATGGACGTTTTTTACGTCTATTGCTTGTGAAACAATAGTCTCGTTAAGTTTAACTGGGTCCCTAATTGTTGCTCTTTCGATTAAGCTACATAACAGGAACACAATGGCAGACGACAGTAATATATTATTTTGACTATCGCAATTACTTGTTCGTCATAATTCTGATATCTTGTTTTCCATACTAACAGCCGAAATGAATGCTGAAAACCCGGATGATCTTGTAGTTGAGGACTGTGTCGATACACTCAACAACATCCTTCATACAACAATCGGTCACAAAAGAAGCAATACATAATATTTGCCTGGTAAATTCCTAGGAAGGAGCTGAACAAATGTGGTGAATACAAATAAGCTTGACCTTCTTTCAAGGTCACAGGGGGTTGGATATTTCAAACACTTCAAGATACTTCCTCTAAAATATCAAAAGGTCTAGAAACACGATATTTGGCTGGTAGCCTTGGTTGGAACGCAACGAAAATAAATTTGACGTACGTTCAAGGTCACAGGACTTTAATTATCGAAATTTCTGAAATACTGAAAAGCCTGAAAACATATTTGACAGGTAAAATTCCTGGATGGACCCAAACAAAGTTTGTGAACGATAATAGTTTTGACTATCTTCCAAGTTCACAAGGGTTAAAATTTTTAACGACTTTTGAAATACCAGCTAACCCTTAATTCATGATATTTGGTTGGTAGATTCCTCGGAAGGAGCTGTACATAGTTTGCGGATAAAAAGGACAAGGCGACAAGGTCAAATATGTTAAAACCTTCAAACAACTTCTGAAATACTGAAAGGCCTAAATATACTGGTAGTGTCCTTGGAAGGTGTCCCGAATTTCTACCACTAGCCCTCCATCTCTTGGTTGAAAGTAAGCACCTAACGTGGGGTAGTTGGTGGGTACTGATCGAAGGTCGGTGAATTGTCTTCGCCTTTCCTTTGCCTCCGAAACCCGGCAGGTCCTTAAATGTCTCTGCCAGTCAATAGGGCGTTAAATGAAATAAACCAAACCTTTGGAATAAGCGGAAAATAGTTTGCGAATAAAGCTAACTTGGACGTACTTTCAAATATGACTCTCGTAAAAGTACAAGAGAATAAGACCAGGTGTCCCGGGAGATTAAGCGTCTTCTGCTTCATCGCCGACACCCGCCATGTAAATCCTGGTCACATCCATGTAAACATCAAGTCTTCAAAATAATAACCAAGTCAGCATTGTCAATCACAACAAGGGAACACGCTAATTGACATACTTTAAAACGTCCATTTTCATACTACACAAATATACAGAATATTTCTCAATGAGACAAAGATGGCGACTATAAAACTTGCCAAACGTCTTCATCAATCGGTACCTCTCGAATTGCATGGCCGTAAATGTGTTCTTAGCAGTTGACTTTTATAATGAAAATCACGATGTTCAGAGCAATCACTAGAATAACTAATCAATTACGACATGTAAACCATAGGATGGAATGCAGGGATGTTACTTTTAAAAAATGGGAACTTTCAAGATCGGAAAATCAAAATCGACACGTTTATCGTGCAGCTTAGTAGTAAGCTGCCTGTGTTGGTCATATCAAAAGATAAAAAGCTGATGTAGAAGTATGTTGGGTCCTTGATTTCAAGTTCAGAAGTGTACATACGGTCGTGAACACACTCTTAGTTTTTATCGTCGATATACCTGAAAGTGAAATTGAAAGATTTAGCACGGTGTTTTTATCCGTCCTGAGAGGCCCCTCAATAAATGTAGAGGTACCAAGCGATAGGAACAAATCCTGAATCGAAACGAGGAAACTGTGAAGAAATCGGATAAACGTTGTGGAATAGCACGTGATATGATATACGATGTATAAACATTGTGTTCACGAAGTATGTTCGACGTGTACTAGCAATATTTGGAGCAGTGTGCGTTACCACAATTATAACTGTGTCTTCAATTTTACCAAATATATGTATCGTGTTTTGCTATTTGTTTTTTTACAATACAACGTAGTAAGAAATTTTAACGTGAAACCCGTCATGTTCATTCATGTCAGATCTGGAATATCATCGACGGTCTGAGACAGAGTACCCATGTCCTCGTTAAAAGAAAATAACAGACACCGAAAACCTATATATGGGAATAAGGCCAGCAGTATATCCTTACAATTCCTCCACGTAGATTGAAATCTGAATGAAAGTAGCATTTGGAACAACGAATCTCTATAATATAGTAAGTCTAGTTTGTATGTATTCTGTTTGGTTGTTTTGCCAATCTTGAAACGTTATTGATGATATATCAGAATCACGCAGGTAAGGAAATATGAATAATATACTTGCTACTGTTATACAATGCATGACAACATAACTAATAACGCAGGACCGTTAGTGATTATCAGTTTTACCGATTGTCGGAGACGAATACGAGAAAAGAATTCCGCTACACCCATTGACTCATATGAAATCTTTATATGGCCTTATAAGTCCTAACATAGTCCTTTAGTGATGCTTAGCGATGAACACTATTGGCCATAGTGGTACTGATCACTGAAATGCAGTATGTAAAGTTTTAAGTTCCGAGACATACCAAATTCATTCTTATAAGAAGGTCAATTGTATTCCCTGCTGAAATCCAGCATTTAATCAAAATAAACCAGTAAACCCGTTATCATAACACATTGATTAGGTTGAATATTTTCCCTTGCTATCGGCTCACTTGAGTTGTCGTACGGTACATAATGAAATTATACTGAACAAGTTTAATTTTACATCTAAATTCATAAATTAAAGGGGTTTTACGCACCTGACCATTTTGCTTCTACATTAATTTAGTAATTTTGGATTCCCACCTTTTGGCCCCAAGCATCACTGAAGAGTCATAGGATGACGAAACAGCTGTATGATGCAGTTAAGTTCAATTTTTCGATAAACACGGACAAACGGAAAACTTCTTACATGGACATAAACTTATCATATGCTTAACTCGAACTCTGTTCATGTCAAACGTTTTAAACAAACATTATAGAATCATGCAGAATGTCAATATAGGGAAGTCAAAAATGGTGAGTAAAAAACACACTCACCATTTACCAAGGACATGGGTACTCTGTCGCAGACCGTCGATGCCATTCTAGATCTGACATGAATAAACATGATGATTTCACATAATTTGTCCGATTGTATTTGTTCAAATCAGTCGAAATTTAAAAGGAATTCGTAGCCGGTAAATGTGTAAATGAATTTCGTATTGTTTTAGTTTGTTTTTCAAATTTTTGTGCGTGTGTATTTTGGAGGGGTGCCTATGTTCGTGTAAGCCTTCTTGCGATAGTACGCATCTAGAAAGTTCCGATTAAACCTGCTACCACACATATTTATACTGCCGAAGGCCCAAGCAGAACACACCACCCGGTCACATTATGCTACAAACGAGAGAACCAGTCGTTCCACTTCCATAACGCTGTGCGTCAAGCAGTCAGTAGTAACTACCACTGTAAGAGACTCGGGTATGTCTCGACCTGGTGACAGAACCAATAGCCTTCCTCACAGGAGTGAACGCTCAAATGCAGATAAGGTTGGACTTCTTTGTGTAATGAATGTACATGTAAGCATAACGACATTTACTTAACATACCCTAAGCTGTAGATAGGATGCTTAAAATATGTAGATGGTTACAGACACTCAAAACTCATTACAAAAACAGAAATTCCCCCGTAAAATTTCGAAATGTGATATCGTTGATTGATGCTGTACCCGACCTATTGTCTTTTGCGTTATGTTCATAAGCTTAAAAGGGGTCGAGTGGTTATTGTGTTCCGACATTCTACCACTAGCCCTCTACCTCTGAGGCACGGCGGCCGAGTGGTTGATGTGTTTCGACATTCTACCACTATAACCCTCTACTTCTGGTTTGCGAGTTCCAATTCCACGTGATATAGTTGCTAGGTACTGACTCTCCGGGTACTCCGGCTTTCCTCCACCTCCAAAACCTGACACGTCTTTAAATGACCCTGTTTGTTAATAGGACTTAAAATAAACCAAACCAATCTGAACGAACACGACACGAATTGTAAGCAAGATCAGCGTAGTGATTGCGGTCTGTCCACGGCTCCCTCTCATTGCGTTATTGGTAAAATCGTATTTATCGGTAGTATATATAGTTCACATACAACTAGAGTTCTCTAGACTTGCTTGAAGTCACTTGTAGCGTAATGTCAAACTTTCAGGTTAATCAGAATAATTAGCCTCTAGATAATTATCTTGTCTTGATATGATTAACAAGTCACGCCACTGAAATTATTTTATTTTTAAAAAGTATCAATGGAATTAGTAGTGGTCAATTGGTGCAAACAAATTGAACACCGTGCTTAATATCATGAATGAATAGATATACAGAGTATGTATAACCCTTTTTTAACAGATACGTGCTATTGTCAACGCGTACTAGATGCTTCATTTAACACGTGCATCCTGTTATTCTGGAACTGGTATTAGTCATGCTTGCGGCAACGACCGCTAGGATGACAACCCATTACAATCTCAGCTGAAACAAACTTATCGATCAAGACTTCACAAAGATTCTATCCATCAAGTTCATTGGGAGTAAAAATAATAATAAAAAAAATGCCACAAAATTAATATATTTGAACATAACCCGCACTCGCAGACGATTTATAACACAAACCGGAACTGCGAAAAAAGAAAAAGAAAAAGCTAAAATATTGCTAATTGATAAAACCAGACGACCCCATTATAGGCAAAAAGGCTTTGATCGTATTAGTCGATTGGATATCATTGACCGAAATCGGTTAATGAATGCTAAGTAAATGATCTGAAAAGATCAAAGGGTATAACGAATCTATTAAAACAATCTAAGTCTTGTAAGTATACTGTACGTAATAAACTTTATTAATGTACTATACAGACTCTACACTACATCAAACGCAAGCAAAATCTGTACGTCCGGTCCCATCTGACCATGATGCCCACCAACGTATAATTGTAACGAGATGACATTTCAAGTATTGTGGCCGCGATGTACATGTACGTGTATTTCCCATACAATTATATGTAGGCACCAACCAGTTCATCTTGTATAATAGCAGCATTACATAGGCTTACATTATTTCACCAAAAGCACTGCCAACATCAATACGAATCGAATTGTATGATTAAATACTGCCGGTCCTTTGTATCGTAACGAGTTTATTATGCATATCAATATAGAAAATGTTACCAATACGAATATATTGCAATGTCGGTTGTCCAGAAATATCAGATAACAATAAAGACAGACAGCTTGGCTATGTCAAAAAGACAATCAGAGTATACCAAAGCGTCAACAAAACCATAATCCGAACTCAAAATTGATTTAAACTAGGGGCAAAATAGGAACAAAGGAAAGATTTATATGGAGACTCTCGTAAAAACACAAAATAATAAGACCAGGTGTTTCGGAGGAGTAAGCATCATCTGCTTCATCGACGACACCCGCCATGTGAATCTTGATCACATCCAAGTAAGCATCAATCCTCAAAATGACAACCGAGTCATCATTGTCATCACAACAAGTAAACACACTAACAAGCACACTCAAAAACGCCCATCTTCATATCACACAAAGATACAGAATATTTCTCGATGATATCAAGATGGCGACCATAAAACTTGCCAATAGTCTTCATCAACTTCCATTTCTCGAATCCCTGTGCCGTAAGTTTGTTCGTCATCAGTTGACATTTATCACGAAAATCGCGATATTCCGAGCAAGCCCTAGAATAACGAATCAACTTCGACATGTAAACACCATAGGATGGAGAAGCAGGGATGTTACTATCAAGAAAGGGAAAGTTCACGATCAGAAAATCGAAATAGTAAGTTGCCCGTGTTGGTCATAGTTTAAGTAAAGATTAAGGTAAGAAGCTGATGTAGGAGAATCTGTTGTGTCTTTAATCTCAAGTTCAGTAGGGTATATACGATCGACTAGGTCAGCAAACTTCTTCATGTTTATAGACAACACATCGGCGATATAACTGAAAGTGAAATTGAAAGTTTTGGCAAGGTTTTGGTTACCCGTCCTAGTAAGCCCCTCGACAAATTCAGCCTCGTATGAAAACAAAAACAAGTCAGCCAAACGTTGTGCACAGTTAGTTCCCATTGGAATTCCAACGGTTTGTTGGAAAATGTTTCCTCCGAACTCAACAAAGATATTGTCAACCAGGAATTCAATCATTCGTACTATATCTTCCTCAGTATATTTCAACCTAGCTTTTGTTGTGTTTTTTTCACAAAGTATGCTCCAAGATAGCTCACAACCATGTATTTGTATCGTCGTTCTCCTTTCTTGGAATAGAAAGCTCTCATAATGAGAGACCGAAGACGTTCTTTCAGTTTGGCATATGGTATGGTAGTGTACAGGGTTTAACAATCAAATGTTTTGATGGACGAAACATACGGCGATTTAAAAATATCATATAGTCTAACTAAACACACCGCTTTACAGTACTCTTCAATCGCCAAATTAAAAAAAAAAATCTACAATATCTGTAATTGCCTTTTCTGGTAATTTCCTCTTGTAAATATTTAAACTTCTCAAGTTAATTAAAGTAATGCAATTACTGAAAAGGAAATTTTTTGTTGGAGTTAGCACAGCATTTTTCACTTTAAAAAGAGATAATGTGGGAAGTTAATAGTACAACTAGGAGATGATATTGATCTATTTTCTTATATCGAAAACAAAGTACTGTAAATTAAATATACTAAGCAGAATTTCGAAACCCAACATGTATTTTTAAACTTAGGTTTATTCACCTTAAAACATTTCAAACGCTAATGATATTCATTTGATGGGTATAAAACGAGTCGTTTATTTTTTTTATTTCTTCATTTTTTTATTGACATAAGATGTTACAAGTCAATGTGGATAAAATAACAGGCAAAGCCTACATTAATTCTCTCCACTACATGGCCAAAGTAAACTTACAAAATAAATTTAGAATTGATTTGATAATTAGGGAAAAAATGAAATGAAAAGCTAGTACAACATAGGGTAAAGGGAGGAAATCCTTTAAAGAGGAAGGGGGAGTTAAGTCATAAAATACACTCTCACACTTCATACACACTTGACACACCATGCATATTACATTATATAATTACATTATAATATTAGAAGTTTATCAATAAGTCGTTTCATTGCACCAGCGATACTGTGTATAAATGTAGCCTGTCAATCAAAAACTTACATTGCAGACACCAAGAAACCGTCCATACATAACCCCGACCGTTGTTAAGACGTAAAAATTAAAAACGAAAACTAAATTTCTTCAATAAAACTAGAACAATGTGAAGACAAAAACATGTCGACAAAGCCTAATATATGGTTTGGATTAAATGACCATGTTCCCGTGTTAACACATACAATTGTACAGTGTACCATCTCAAAACAAAGGTATCAAGAGAAGAACCAGCCCGGTCAGGCAACCAGACATGTTGACAGCAGAGACGTGACAAATGATAATGGATAACCGGTCAAGTGAGGAGGCTAGGCATTGACGATGACGCTAGGTGACAGTCGTTCGTGTTGTCTCTGTATGGTGGCTACCAGCGTTGGTATGTGATGTAAATTGATTGTACATGTCATATATAATCAGTTCCTCGTGAAGTTGCCATCACCATTTCTACCGACAAGTAACATCGACGGGGTAATTTAATCGTTGATTGATTTAAAGACAAATTGTAGTTTTGATCAAAGTAGAGCTTCTGTGAAATGTAGGTTGAACGGTAAATATGCTGCATTGATTTAAAAGTTTTCTGTTGAAGATAATTGCAAATTTTAGATTACATTAACATAACATTGGGTTTCACAAATGGTAAATCACAGAAATTTAAATTGAAATAATTGAGAACATGCAAATAAGCGGCTTCTATAAAAAAAACTCCTTATTCCCATAATGCAGTGTACACTACATGACCAACAAACACGTGTTTGAAACAAACATTAGTCCCACATAAGAGGAAAAACACTGCCCACTTAGAATTGTAATTGGGATGACAATAGATATACTGATCCACACTTTTATTTATCGATTGCGAGCGCGGAGATAAAGAAATTACTTGTGACGGAAGTCACTGTTAACGTCTCAGGGGAGATTACTCTGATTATATTTCTGTACTTCTAAAATATTAAAATATTTAATACATCATTAGTAGACAAACGACTTCAGTTTAGCTTACCATGAAATCATCGTTGTTGTTTACTAGTGAAATCCGATGCTGCCATCGTCGAAGATTATTTAAAACATTTGTTTTTTAACTTGCCGCAAAAACGAAGTTTGTATTTTGGCGCAGAAACGAACATCGATACCTTTCTGTTGTTCGGAACCTCTCCTTAGCATTGACTTCGGTCACAAGCAATTCCTATATCGAATATTTCGGGGGTTTTCTGAGATTTTACGACCCCGTGGTCGCAATCGATTATATAGAATTGTGAATCATTATAGCTATTGTCACCCAAATTATGATTCTTAGTGGATATGAGGGTATGGGAACCTTTTCTTTCATTTTAGCTTTTTAGAAAGGGAAACATATAGGGGATGGATGGAATCTGTTCGTTTTCTCTAGTATGACTGGAAAGTTAGATTTTATGATCGTTTTGTAACGTGGTCAATGTATAGTATGCCACTGAGTTGGATACCTTCTCTCTCTCTTAGTGTCTGATAGTCCAAGTTTTTTTTATATAAATTGTTCCGTTTGACGAATCATGCTGAAACTTTGAAAATTAATAACGCAAAAAGAAAATTTGTAACTTTTGCTTTTTAAATTTGTTTTTGATTATTCTTATTATCTACATATCAATGGTTATTCTCCCGGCCACAAGTGCCTGTGGCTAACACAAGTAAATATCTTCGGACTCAATCATATATGGAGTAGTATGTTGTATTTATTTTTATTTTTCTTTATTTTGCTCTAACTGAAACGAAGCAAAAATATAGATATTCCTTTATAATATGCTGAGGATAAACTGTGGTACTGAAGCGGTTTTTCGCTGTATATAATAATAACAGATAATAATAAAAATACCAATCTGCTTATGTTATTACATAAATGTAATCCAATTATACATGTATGTATATTGTATATATGTGTGTGCTTGTTGTTTTGTTTATGCTTACATTGTTAGTGTTTAAGAAAACGTAAAGGTAACACGCAATGTCTCCCCTTTAATGGTATTTTTTTTCACTTTATATGGAGCATTTGGCACGAGTGTTTACGTGATATTGAATTATTCGGACCAATTTTTAATTTAAGTTGACATCAACCTTTAACCGTTTTTTATGAAGGTGAATGGTAACCAGCCTCAACAGATGATTCACAATTGTTCACTTCAGAGATGTCATGAACGCAAGTTCTACAATGTGTGATAATGCAGTTACATGTATATAAAAGTCACGATAGTGTTTCCTTGCGGCAATGCTCAGATGCGCATTTACTATATATGCTCTACATTTTGTTTATATATCGTTATTTATAAAATAACATTGTTACATAGCTTGTGAACAAAATTATAATTAAGCATTGGAATATATATTTAAGCATTGATGTCATTCATGCATGCTGTATATATATATGTATATGTATGTTTGAAGTATGTTTGGGTATGTTAATTTAAGTGCATATATATATATATATTTACATGCGTGTCCTTGTGGGTATATTTACATGCATGTGTATGTATATGTATGCGTATCCGTGCGTGCATGTATTTACGTATGTATGCATGCATGCACAGTTGTATGTATATATATATGCAGGTGTGTATTGCATGCATATGTTTCTGCTTATGTACGTGTATGCATTCATGTGTGTATGTTTTTATGCATGTATTGGGGGCCGTGGTGACCAATGGTTAAGGTGTCCCGAAATTCTATCACTAGCCCTCCACCTCTGGGTTGCGAGTTCGAAACCCACGTGTGGCCGTTGCCAGGTACTGACCGTAGGTCGGTGGTTTTTCTACGGGTACTCCGGCTTTATCCACCTCTGACAACCTGACACGTTCTTAAAAGACCCTGGCTGTTAAAAAGGACGTAAAACAGAAACAAACCAAACCAAATTATGCATGTATACATGTATAAATAAATCAGAGAATTCCGAAGCGTCGACAAAATCATAATCCGAACTCAAAATCGACCAAACCAGGGGCAAAATATAAACAAAGGAAAAATCCACATGACAACCCCTGTAAAAGCACAAGAGAACAAGACCTTTGCTTCATCGACGACACTCGCCATGGTGTCTCGGTCACATCCAAGTAAACACCAAGTTCTCAAAACGAGAACCGAGTCATCACCGTCAATCACAACAATGAGGGCGTTGGTGCATGTATGTATCTATGCATGTGTGTATGTGGGTGTGGATATGTGTGGTTGTGTGTGTGTGTGTGTAATTATGTGCATGTAAATGTTCATGAAAATGAAAAAAAAAACTTCCTTAGGTCGTAACAAAATATTTATAAGCAGTTAAGAGATGTAAAATTGGTCAATTGAGATCATGCTCGATTCTCACCATCTTTGCTTCATAATGTTTTAACAAAATACGGTGCCGTTACAAGAGGTGATTTTTTACCTGGCGTTATGCAAAAAAAAAAAAGCAAAAGAGAATTTATTTTTAACGGATGGATGGACAGAGAGATCCCTTTAGGGCGTCCGCCAATATGTGGTAGGGTCCTAATTGATCATATATATTTAATGGAAACGTTTGCAACCTGCTATGATTTGTTTTACGTCATAAACATCATGGAGACACCATTTGTAGACTAATAAATCCGCAGACGACATTTACTAGCGATACAATGATTATTTTATTTGTGTGCGGTTGTTAGCTTCAAGCAATATCGCGATAATATTTTTGACGAAACCCAACACAATTTTTTATTGAGAATATAATTCTGGTTGTTTACGAAATCCAACAGCTTAAAGGTCAAGGACATTACATTTAATAAAGGCAATCAATCTAATTGAAATGCAGATCCATTGTCGCTCCGTTACTTGCATAGGATACATTGTATGACAACATCATATACAATAAATGTAAGTGGGCATGTTCTGGTGAACTTTGTTACTAGCCAAACAGATCACCGCTTCTAGAAGCTTGAAGGTGAATGTTTGTGGGCGAGACAGCTGATCCTATTCGTGCGTTTATTCACTTCGTCACTACAAGTTCATATGCATGTTGTGACGAAATGACTTGCTGCAGATAACGCGTTAACTCGTATATATTAGACACTACTACTAGAATGATACGTAGAGACTATAAAGATCGCATAGTGGATGATGTCATGTACTTTTGTTATGGAGAGATATAAACGATTTGCGTTTTAATTATATAGCGCTTGATCATACATTATGGCCACATCCATGAACACGTCTAGTCTTCAAAATGAGAACAGAGTAATTCTCAATTTGAACAGGTTATGAGCATATTCCAAGACCTTACTTAGATAAAGGACTAACAAGTTTTTTTTTTTTTTATTCACATTTCTTGAAATCACAACATATCACAAGACAATAACAAAACATTTTGCACAAACCATCAAGACGTGTTCACATAAAGTGATATATAACAACAATAAAATAAGCACTTTACATGAGAAAAAAAGACAACACTTATACAACATGCCTACATATACATACAAGCAAGCATGTGTGCATGTATTCATGCACCAACAAGTAAGTGGATACATACATCCAGACTCTGTGCATGTACACAACCACACACATACACATGCATGTACAAATGCACACTTACTACATGAGTTGCATGTATCCATATATACAAACACACATACAAAAACACCATCAGGTGCACGCCGTAGGGCACACGGTAACACAAACAAAACATAAAAAACACACACACACATGTACACAAACACTTGACACACACATGTATGCACTCGTATAAAGCATCCATGCACACGCCAATCCATGCACCAATAGCAAGTATGTGCAAGCTCACAACCATGCATGCACCCATGTATGCATAACATGCATGATCATTATACACAGTTATGCGCATACACATAACCATGTGCATACATACAGGTGAAAAAACAAGAGGCGTGCACACAGATACACATGCACGATCCAAGCACCCACACACATGAATAGCTCAAGCACACATGTATGCACACATGCATGTTCACTACATGCATGCCCACTAAATGCATTGCACACAGCTATGTGCATACATCATGTGCATACATCATGTGCATACATGCAATTACTTGCAGGTTTACAAAGGCATGCATACATACATGCATGATCAAAGCACACACATGCATGGCTCAAGCGCACACATATGTGCAACTGTATGAATGCTAGTACGCCCACATGCCTGTACTAAACTAAATTCCCCAAATTCACCACAGTACATTTGGTTTTAAGAGAAAAACTCCAACTCAATAAACAAAAAGGATTCAATACTGCATACAAATATGAAAAAAAAGGTTCAAAAAAAGTCTTGCCATTCCACCCATCTTTGATCAAATTTTTCTTCGTAAAATTTTGTAACTGCTAAAGCCTTCTCAATATAATATCTGGATGAAAGAAACTCATTCAAACCATTTAAAGTTAAATTTTGTTTTTTTCTGGAAACAGTATATATATAGTATTTTGTATACAAAATAATATAATTTATGGGAATATCAGCATTTTCTGTAGCTCCAAAAAAGATGGTTTCTGGTGTAAAATCAACTAATTTTCTGATTCTGCTGTATATTCTCTGTTTTAAATCTTGCCATAGTTTTAGAGATTGTGGACATTCCCAGAATAAATGTTCTGTAGTTTCTATTTTTACTTTACATATATTGCAGATATTGTCCTGTGACTTTCCAATTTTATTCAAATAGTATTTAATTGGGAGAATACAATTTTGTAATCGGTATTGAAACCATTGTAGTGTTGTGTCTTTTGTCACTTTAAAAACCATACCATATGCACTTTTCCAATCTATATTTTTAAATATTTTTTTCGATACCCATTTTCTTTCAGCTGTATTTGCTACTTTAATTTCACTATTTAATATGTCATACATGTCTTTACAACCTTTTCTGTTTTTTATAATAATATAAATATGATTTGGTATGAAAGGTCTTTCACAAATGATTTCTGTAGTTAATTCATAATTTAATTGCTTGCAATATTGCCTTATAGACTGGCATATACTGTGATAAAATAGAAAGTTCTTAGAGTGTATACAGTATTTTTTCTTCAAATCTGCAAAGCTTAAAAACATGTTTTTTTCATCTAATAGATCACAAACATTTTTGATACCTTGATTATACCATTTTCTTACAAAAAATGACTTTTTATTGACACTAAAAAGTGGGTTGTACCAGATGGGGAGAGTAAGGAACTGCTTTATAGATTTTACCTGTATTATTTCAGACACATTTACCCAAGACTGAAACACATCCTTCCAAAAGATATTGCAAGTCTTAAATTGTTTTACAAAATCAATGCCCATATCTGATATGTATTCCACTGGAAATTTCTCTGCTTCAAAAATACTAACCCAACTTCTACAATTATTTTGCAGTAATCTTCGTATCCAAGTGGACTTTAAACTCGAAATGAAATTATTGATGTTTATCATTTTAAGGCCTCCACTTTCGTATTTTTGAATAATAGTATTTCGCTTAACTTTGTCAATAGGAGATTGCCAAATAAAGTTAAAAAAGGATGTGTTCAGTTGCTGAATAATAGTGTTTGTGGGTGTAGGAATAGCAATAAACAGGTGATTAAGTTTCGGTATTATAATTGATTTTAATACTACAATACGACCAATGGGTGTTAAAATCCTACGCGACCATTGGGTTATACTATTATTTACATTTTTTAGAGCTTTCCCATAATTTAGGGTTACAAACTCTTCTAAATTGACTGAAAATATAATACCAAGCAGTTCAAATTTTGTTTCCCCCCATTTCAATTTCCATCTATGATGATAGACATCTGCGCTGAATTTTTTGCTGCCAATCCAAATAACTTTCGTTTTATCATTATTTACTTTTAGACCAGATATTTTACCAAAGAATTCAAGAGTATCTAAAGCTTCGTTGAATGAGTTTCTAGACCCATCTAAAATTATTGAAGTGTCATCTGCAAACTGTGAGAGTATATGATCTTTATGTTTTATTTGAATACCCCTAATGTTTTTATTATTTTTTTACCAGAATTGCTAATATTTCAGCTACAAGTAGGAATAGGTATGGAGAGACTGGATCACCTTGTCTACATCCTCTTTGGATATCAAATAATTCAGATAGTATACAATTTTGTGTTATGGCAGATACAGTATTTTTATATAAAGTTTTGATCCATTTTTTAATGCTTTCACCAAAATTAAAAAAATCAATTACTTTGTGTAAAAAATTCCATGAAACTGAATCAAAAGCTTTTTCAAAATCAATAAATATAAGAAGTCCAGGTATATTGTTTAATTCAGTATAATTCATAATGTCATTAATTAGCCTAGTATTTTCACCAATATATCTGCCACTTAAAAAACCTGTTTGTGTATCAGAAATGATATGGTCTAAAACTGATTTGAGTCTGTTGGCTATACAGGCTGATGCTAATTTATAAACAACATTTAGCAAAGTAATTGGTCTCCAGTTCTTCATAAAATGTCTAAGCTTATCACCCTTTGGAATACACGTAATAATCCCCTGTTTTTGTGTAATAGAAAATTCACCCTTATTATATCCATAATTTAAAGATCTGACAATGAACACTTTTAAATTTACCCAAAAGAACTTAAAAAATTCACTTGTATAGCCATCAGAACCAGGTGATTTAAAGTTTTTCATGTTTTTTAAAGCAAAAAGTAGTTCTTTTTCTGTTAATTCTCCTTCTAGTTTTGTACGCTGATCATCAGTTAATTTAACAAAATCTAAACCATTTAACAAATCATTTAAATTAACATCTTCTATGCAATCTGACTGGTCACGATCAGCATATAAGTTCCTGTAAAAGTTTTTAATTTCTGTTAGAATATCATCTTGGCTTGTTATAACTTCTCTGTTATCTTTTTCAATTTTAATAATAGTTTTGTTTACATAGTTATAAGTTTCTAAGTTGCAAAAATATTTGGAAGGTTTTTCCCCCTCATCAAGCCAAGTTACTTTTGAACGAATCATGTGCCCTTTCATCTTTTCTTTTCTTATATTTTCTAACTCTATCTTCTTTTGTTCATATGCCCCTAAGTTTGATGCCCATGTATTGTTCTCTTCAAGTTGTTCTAAATCATATATCAAATCTTTTTCCTTTTTATCCCTTTCCCTATGTCTAAATGAGGAGTGTGATATGGTTATTCCTCTAATCTCCATTAATAATGTTTCTAGAAATAATTGGTCGTCAATACATAGTACAAGTTCTAAATCTGTTACATCTGAAATATTATTATTATAAACAGGAGAACAGTATTGATGTTTTACTTTGTCTATTGTTTCTTTAACTTTTTGTATATATTCCTGATCATATAAGAGACTATTATTAAATTTCCAAAGGCCCCTTCCTTTTACAAAGTTATTTATTTTTATTTCCAAAGAGATAATTGAATGGTCTGATCTATAACCTACATGGATATTACTTTTGTCAATATAGTTAGAAATGTTTTCTGATACTAGGAAGAAGTCTAATCTAGCTTGTTTCACAGGGTTCTTTTTTCTCCAGGTGTATCGTCTATAGTCGAGATGAAAAAATCTAAAAGGGTCAATTAGGTTTGTATCTTCTATAAGTTTTAAAAGTCGTGTACGAGCATTTGGGTTATTTATGTTAACATAATTGTTAGTGTCTTTTTCGGGGTCCAACACCAAATTGAAGTCTCCACAAATAATACAATTGGGGTTATTATGATTAATAATTTGATCATATATCTTTTCATAAAAATCTGGTTCGTCTCTATTTGGACCATATAAGTTAATCAATGTGAATCTAATTTTTCAATACTTATATCAAGAATTATTATATTACCTTGAACATCTTTCCATTTATTGTGAATATCAAATTCAAAATTATTATTAAAAAATACACAAACTCCCCTTGAGTTATTTTTATACGAATTAAAGAAACATGTATAACCCCATTGTAGCTCTATTTCTTTTTCCTGTTCTGCTGTAAAATGTGTGTCCTGAAGACAAAATATGTTAAAAGTTTTATAGTTATTTTTCAAGTAATTAAAAACATCATTTCTCTTTTCTTTTTGCCCAAGTCCTCTACAGTTTGCAGATATTATTTTAACATTATTTGACATGATATGGATTGATTAATAGTATAATTCCTCTGTTGTTTAAAAAATGGAAGTCGGGAGGAAATAAAAGTTACATCTTTAGAAAAAGAGAGTACATGTACATGTACTGTTATACTAAAGTTGTTTCTTGTCTTGTGCATACATGTACCTACACTCACATTACCAACATATAAACATAAAACTAGTACGTTGTCTACACATACACTCACATTATCAACCAATACACACCTAAAAATACACACAAATAATATGAAAAGAACACGCAGATTCATGAAAGAGGTCAAGATCTAAATTAATTTCCGCAAGCTAAGATTACAATAAATCAACCCTTAATAAGGGGAGATAATATATAGTGTACCGTACATTTACCGATATCCGACGGAAAAGTATACATATATACATGTAGGTATCAATATCATACTCCACACGAGCTGCCACCATGTACCCCTTAGCAACGCACCCCACTACTATGGCACACTACATAAGGGAGATAATCTCTCAACTAATGTAAATCCACATACATTGACTTAATCAACTGTACTACTTATAAAGCTATATTTCAGACTATGAAATTGACTAGATTCACTTAAATACAAATGTACATCTTACATAATATGTATGCAATACCGAACTCGATAATACAGTTATAATCCGATTTTACATCATATAAAAAAAAATCGCACAATTAAATTGTACCGTATAATGCATGTAGCATTGAACAGGATCATGGTTATTTTTTTTTTCTTATTTTTATTTCCTAGAAGATCATTTTTATTTTTTTAAAGACATGTCATCTGATAATTGAAATCAAGCAATTCACAATCCGACATCTTTGGTATAGAACAACCTATATGATTCATTTGGAAATTTGAAAAAAAAAAAACAAAAAAAAGAACAAAAAAAACAAAACAATCCGACATCTTTTGTATAACTTGTCGGAATAATTTGACATTTTGCAAGTGTAAATCACTGTACAGTCTTACACAATCTGTATGGAGTACCTACATAATACAAAAAAAAAAAAACTTTATGCAAATGTAAGGCTATATACAATCCGCCAATTCTCAGCACAATTTACCATATTTAGAAAATATGAAAAAGTGCAATCATTATACATAGAAAAAAAGAACCTACAATTTAACATCTTCTCAGACATAAAAAAATGAATCATGTGACACATTTGTAGAGATAGACCTGCACAATGCGGCCAATATACTAAGAGTCAGTGTTCTGTATGTACACAAACTGAAATTTCTGTAACAGTACCGAGCTGTTCATTCTAAGAGACATCAATGTAAGTTTCTACTCGCGCTCGAGCGATCCCCACAAATAGTCTAGGTCTTCAGCTGACTGAATTTGCACAATTTTCCCACCTTTAGTTTTTACCTTAAGCTTTCCATTGGTTGACCAAGTGCTTTGAATGTATGGACAATGATACGCCCGGTCCAGCAAACTCTGGTTGTATCTGGTCAAGTCCTCTTTTATCACGACACGATCTTTCTTAAGCATGTGACGATGACTGATAACTTTAAATTTTGTTCGTCTCTGTACAAATTTGCAAATGATGTTTCGCGGGCGCTCTTTTTTGAAAGTTCCCAAACGATGAGCAGTATCGACGTCATCCGGTTTTAAGTCTATACTGAGTTTTGTTGTACACAATTGTACGACCGCGTCCACCGTCTCCTCTATGGTCTCGTCTTTGTTGTGGTCAGTCATGCCAAATAGCCTTATGGAATTTGCTCGCCCATGTTGTTCTAGGGAATTTATGATATGAGGGGTATCCTGATTTTCTTGATGTAAAGTGTTAATTTGATATTGTTGTTTATTGGCTTCTGTTGAGATTTTGTCAACCTTTTTTTCGAGTTCTCTGTTTTTATGTTCCAAATCTAAGATTTTACCTTCGAGAGTCTCGATCTGTTCCGTCTGAATGAGTTGTAGCTCATTTACTCTGTCCTCGAAACGTTTGCTCAGGGTTCCAATGCTGGTAGCATGTTGGTCTACCGTAACGAATTTTTTCATCTCTGACCGGAGGTCATCCTTGGTCACAAGTTTGGATAATAGATTTTCTATCCTGTCTAGACGGGTGTCTATATCCGTTTCAAGAAAATCGTCTGTTTGATTTGTAAAATGATCCAATGTTTTTTGAGATTTGTCAAGTTTTGTTCTCTTCTTTTCTTTACGTTTGTCCTTTTTGTTCGATAATTTACCGAATACATCTGGACTTTCCTCGTGACTGAGGTCTTAATGAGAGGACTAACAAGTTTGTTTAATGAATGACATAGGCTCACTTTGTCGAGAGGCTTATCAGGGCGGGTAAAAAAACCTTGCCAAATCTATCAATTTCACTTTCAGGTATATCGACGATGTGTTGTCTATAAACAACAAGAAGTTTGATAACCTAGTCGACCGTATATATACACTACTGGATTTGAGATTAAAGATACAACAGACTCATCTACATCAGCGTCTTAACTCGATAGTTACTTAAACTATGACCAACACGGGCAACTTACAACTAAGCTGTATGATAAACGTGGCGATATCGATTTTCCGATCGTGAACTTTCCCTTCTTGATAGTAACATCCCTGCTGATCCATCCTATGGTGTGTACATGTCGCAATTGATTAGTTGATTCGTTATTCTAGGGGTTGCTCGGAATATCGAGATTTTCTTGATAGATGTCAACTGCTGACGAACAAAATTACGACACAGGGATTCGAGAAATGCAGGTTGATGGGCAAGTTTTATGGTCGTCATTTTGATCTCATCGAAAAATATTCTGTATCTTTGTGTGATATAAAGATGGACGTTTTTGAGTTTGCTTGTTAGTGTGTTTACTTGTTGTGATGACAATGATGTCTCGGTTCTCATTTTGAGGATGGATGCGTACTTGGAAGTGATAAAGATTTTCATGGCGGGTGTCGTCGATGAAGCAGGAGACGCTTACTCTTCCGGAACACCTATTTATCTTGTGCTTTTACGTGAATCTCCATGTAAATCTTCCCTTTGTTCCTATTTTGCCCCTTGTTTAATCGATTTTAAGCTCGGATTATGTTTTGTTGACGCTTTGGTATTCTCTGATTTTTTTTTCACATGTGTAATGCTCTTTCTGTTAAACTCTTTCAGTGGAATTTTTTGTTTAATGTCAGAAACTAATACTTTGCCTTTATTTGTTTACTGTAGTTTACTTTAAATTTGGTGCGAAAGTAATTGCAGGTATGTGATTAAGGCGCATTAGGTCAGTTATCTTTGTTCCACACAAGAGCGAGTCACTTTTCATAGTTCTTTTTTTTACAATTCAATGAAGCTATTTTAGCTTAGGCTTGACAAAGACATTTGTTTTAACGAAACATAATCGATAGGAATTTTTATACCGTTCACAAAGAAAAATGATTATGACCAAAAATATAATAAAAGTATTCAACATCTTGGGGTTTGACAAAGATATCTCAAGTCTAGAAATAAAATGTCGAAATACTGTTTTTCAGTAAAATATTACCACATGTCTAGTTTTTCAGTAAAATATTACCACATGTCTAGTTTTGCCCGAGAGGGTAAAACGTTTTTATGATCTACAAATATTAAAAACCAGTTTGTTCAAATCATGAAATTTGCGACCCTGTCACGAGTCACAATTTATGTTTCATTACTATAAATGATTTCTCATATTCGACGGGGATATTTCAAAAGTACATGTGCAAGCCAGCATTTATACAAGTTAATTGAAAGAGAACAGAATAAATGCGACCAACTGGAATATTCAAATTGAATTTGTGATTCCCACAGGATTTGAGCAAATCATCAATTATAAAATCTGACTTGTATTGCGAGTCCAATTCCAATGTACCTTGATGTTTAAATACTATCTCTCATACGTTCTGTTCTGTCAGGACGCCACTAACAAGAATTTCAGCCATGCTTCACTAGCTAGCAAGGAAACACTTGTCACGTTACATAACCTTAACATGTTTTCACATGGCTCTGATCGTACTCATTGTTTGTTGTGTATTAAAGGAAAATTACAAACAATACATTAGGTTATCAACCATGAAGTGCTATAAAACACCAGCATTATCTTGGTAAAAAAATATGTTCAATCACAAAAAAGACCACGGCAGATGTTTTGTTGTAAGAGAAGCTATTTTTGATATTATCAATCTTACAATACTGTCTGTTTTGTTATTTGCACTTTAATGGAATTCATTTTGACTCGCAGTTGCACAGCGCACAGTTTGGTAATGTTTTAAAGGAAGTCTTTGATCAGTGGAATGTCATGCCCCGATCTTTCATCATGCACGCCAGCGTTTATTGGTCATCTGAGCTTTGGTTTTGCTCATTAAGTATTTGTTCGTTTCCTAGCTCGCTTTCTGCACTGGGAAACTTCTGTAATATAGTTCCTTTTCAAAAGAACCGTTTATCATGTTTTCCACAGACTAATGTAGGATCAGGTTCCGAACAATATTCATCTGTTTATTACGTTATCAACAGTTGTACCGTAATAGTCATCCCTGAATACCTCTGAACAGATGTTGTTAGTGGAACCATCAATTGTTGTTATATGACGATTTTGATTTTCCAATCGTGAACTTTTCCTTCCGTGATACATGTAGTGGCTTCTCAAACCTACCATCAATTTGGTTAAAAGCATATCCATAGTCTCGCCCCGTTATAGTCTCGCCCCCCGTTATAGTCTCGCCCCCGTTATAGTCTCGCCCCGTTAAAGTCTCACCCCGTTATAGTCTCGCCCCGTTATAGTCTCGCCCCGTTAAAGTCTCGCCCCCCGTTATAGTCTCGCACCCCGTTATAGTCTCGCCCTGTTATAGTCTCGCCCCCGTTATAGTCTCGCCCCCGTAATAGTCTCGCCCCCGTTATAGTCTCGCCCCCGTTATAGTCTCGCCCCCGTTATAGTCTCGCCCCCGTTAAAGTCTCGCCCCGTTAAGGTCTCACCCCGTTATAGTCTCGCCCCGTTATAGTCTCGCCCCGTTATAGTCTCGCACCCCGTTATAGTCTCGCCCTGTTATAGGGTCGACACACTGGTCTCATTTTATTCTGTATTCCTTGTATGCAATTAATGAACACTTAGCTTTCTGAAAGAAATGAACTTTTTATTTGAAATTGGTTTATATTTAATATAGATTGAACATTTTTGGCCCCGTCCTTCATGCCCCTGGAAATTCAGCCCCATCATTTTTATACAATTTGTAAATTTGAATCTCTGTTTCAATAAAGTATAAATATTATACAATGTGTTAGGTTTAGGGTGCTGGATGTACTAAAGGAGGCGTTACTCGGATGTTTCGACATGGAAATAGAATGAAATATTAAAGGTACATTTTTTAAACTGCAAACTGGCTGTAACAAATTCTCAGGTCCTTGTGTTCATTGTGTCAGATTTGTAGCCACCTCTCTGATCGGCCGGTTTCTACGATTTAAATTAACAGGACAATACTGAATAGCACAGGCCTGTGTTTTCACCGTGAAGGAATCTGACAACAAACGATTTGATTCGTCGTTCAATCTCAAGTAGGAAATTGATGGGCGTAGCAAGGTAAAGCTTTTCTGTGCAGTTCCGTGTAAATACCTTTATGTGAAGCTCACATAATTTTTAAAGATGAAAGTGTTGGATATACATGTAACAGACTTTTTGGTTGACAATCAAAGATGAACTTTCACCTAAAAGGTATTTTTTGTTAATTAGTTTATTAAACGTAGAATCTTACCGTTAACTTCATAAAAATAATATCATAAAAGTGAAACGTTCTATTCATATATTTCTATTTTCTAAAAAAATATATTTCCGGCGATCCTCTGGTAACACCAGGAACATACAAATGTACGTCTCCGTGTAAAAAATTATAAGGTGACTGCAAAGCTTTATTTTTTTCAGTCTTCTGAGTCAGGATTTGGTTAACGTTTCATCGCAGATAAAATTGTTTGTGTGACTGCATCCTAGTACACGCATACAATGCCGCCTCTATCGATGTCTGGATTCACAGAAACTCTCAAGCCGTGTATTTTGTAGAAAACATGAAAGTATAAGATTTAATTGAATAATTTATGAAGGATATTGCTTTGAAAACAGCGTTATATTTCAATCACCTGTATGAAGGCCTCGCAAGTGTCAACAGATCTTCATCGTAAGTCGCGCTAAGGTGTCGGCCACCGACAGGCCTAATTAACGATGCATTGTGTTGTTTGCCATATATACTTGTTAAATTAACTTTAATTGACGACCTACCTGGTTGGTGATATCACTTCGGAAATTAGAAACAAGAAAGTGAATAATATAGAGGCTCTTTGGAATTCATGTTAACATGATGAGCCGATGAGTCGAGTGTGAATATGTATATAATTTATGTTCTGTAACCTATAGATACTTGATTGTAATTGACACGGTATGATAAACATTCAAAACACAAACGTACATCGCATACATTGGGACGCGTAAAACCTACTATAATCTAGCCTAACCTGAATTGAGCTGTTTGGCCTTCTAGTACACTTTGGTAATGCTAAAGTAAAGATAATAATAGATTATAACATATCGCAGCAAACCGCCATGTATCTAAAAAGATGAAATCAAAATAAATTAAGTGTCCTTCCAGAACACTTGGACCCATAATCACGAAACCGTTTTCGTGCTCAAGCATGGATTCTGTGCTCAAGCCTAAATCTTTGTTCCGGCTATGAAACATCTTATTTGGATTTTGAAACAAATTGAATAAACATGAAGCCAAAATATTGTTTTCAATATTTACAATTGACTTTTTGATCAAAAACAAGATTGATGTCTGTTATGAGAAAGCTGGCTTGAGCAAATAATTATACTTTAGCATGGAAACGGTTTCACGAATACAGGCCCTGGTCATAGCTTCCTGTACTTGCAGGGCTTTTATATGATTTTTTCTTTTGTCCATAGATTAATCGATTTTTAGTGAGAATAAGTTTTGTTGACACTATCGTATTCACTTTTTTTCTTAAGATCGATAAATTCTTTTTCTGAAATACTTGTTTATCCTTGCGTATTATTTGTTCGGTGGTGGAATGCATTACTAACCGGAACTTGAACAACAGTCTCATACATAATTGTTGCCTTTTGTATATAACAAGAAATCAGTCAACTGATCTGAGTCTGGATCCCGGCTATGTCGGAATTTATACATATGAAAAAGCAGACAGAGCTGGTACATATAAGGCGGCACTTAACCTCAATACAAATACAATTACACTGACTTATTCCGATTTCAAACCATCAATAGCGACCTTTAATAAAACGAATTGCACCAAAAATGTCTGTCTGAAGAAACAAATAAATTGTTGTCTGTTCAAACTTATGATTCATGGATGTTCAGTGCAAAATTTAGAGAATCAAACATAGTTACATAAATGTAGAGAATTACACAGTTACATAAAATGTAGAGAATGACGCAGTTACATAAAATGAAGATAATTGTGCATAGTTACATCAAATATAGAAAATTACGCATAGTTACATAAAATTTAGAAAATTATGCATAGTTTTTTTATGAAACAGTTCCTCTGCGATAAATCTTTGATTTCTTGAATTCAAGTAATAACAAGCCATACTTTTATTCTTGAATAATTCGATCGTTTGTAATGATATATATTTACAGATTTTACCGCTTGGAATTTTATACATTTTGTTTACGATTTTTTGGAAACCTCTAAAATATGGCGCCGTAATACAACGCAAAAAGTACAAAAATAATCAAACAATGTAACATACAACATGCTAGGCTTCTAGTGAAGTAAATGTATATTTACTTTGCATATATGTAATTAAATTCTAATAACGCTCCCACGCAAGAGATCTTATACAATGATTTCCAGTTTCCTCCTGCGTTTCCTCCATTTTCTACTTAAGATGCAATGCTGAGATTTTGAATGCATTTTGACGACTTTTGCTGTCACTATAAAATGAAAGTCGCCTCATAACATTGTATAAAGTAAACTCTTTGCTTTCCAGAACGTTCTTGCATTACGTTTTTGCATTGGATCTTAAATAGCTGAGAGATGTTGTCTGGATAGTTTACGTACATTTTTGTATTGTAAATTGTGATTTGGTGAATTTTAACAAGCAACGCTTTCCAATAGTTTTAAGTGTGAATTCAGCGACCAACAAACTAATTTGTCGCTTTTTGCATAGATTTGACTTAAAAAATGTACAGAATTATATTCAATAATTGAAGTCGAAAACAGCATGTACAAGCTATATACACTTTGTATAGTTGGTGGAAGTGATCGATTGCCATGTTTGCTTACTTCTTGTTAAATATAGATAAGTGAATGTCGGATACACAACATGTGAACACTTAGCACAGGGTGACGCATCACCCTAATGCAATATGTTACACATATCCAAACTAGAGATTTTCTATACATAAATTGGAAACACAGCAAGCTTTGTGTGATCATATATGTCTATCCCATTACATATTTGAGTACTCGGTAATCAATTTCTGAACAAAACAAAACCTGTTTCTGACGATGTTGTTTTTGAGATGGACAGGCGATTAAAGGAAAACACATGCGTAAATGCGTGTGAAAGTATTGCCATGCATCAGGGCATTAAGTCGAAGCGAGTTTAATACTTTCCGACATAAAGTCAATATTTGACGGTAAGTTCAGAGCAGTGAAGCAAATATAACCTTGAAGGTTTTAAAAATAAAAAAAAAAAACTACCAAATAGCAGGCTCCGTTAATCACTTACCGATTCCCTGATGTTCGCTCGACAACTCAACTGGAGGATTGTATTAGGGTGGTCTTAACCACCGCATACTTTCAATTACAATATCATTGACACAGTAGCTAGTGAAAGATGCAGTTTGTTTTTAAAACTTATTTTCCAGAATAGCACATTTTACCTACCATACCAAGTCTGTTATTTGATTTTTTAAATTGACTTCTGAACTGCAGGTAGTGCGTAAAAGAATGATCGTATGAAGTGATGACTATTTGGAATCCTATCCCTCCTAATGTCTCCTAGTAATCGATTGATCAACCGCGGCTGCAACATACCCATATCGCATACACCGGGAGGGCGTCCTTAAATGTCCCCGACTGTTAAGAGGACGTAAAAACAACCAACCGAAAAAAACTATGTTATCGATGAGCATAATGGAAGTGGAACGATTGGTTCACCCGTTGTCAGTATATTGTGTCCGAGTAGAGTATTCTGTTGGGCCTTCAGCGGTATACCTCAGTGTGGTAGCGCTTTAACTCGGCAAAAGAGCCACACCATCGCAAGGTGGTTTACACGACCCACCTTCATCGCATACACTACACTGTAGGAGGCCGTCCTTAAATGACCTTAGCTGTTAACAATAACCAAATAGGATGTAAAAACAACCAACCCATATTTAACTGACTTAATTCCAATGCAACATTTCGTAATCGACAGGAATAGCCAGTCTTACAACCGCATCAAATAGAAAACTAATGCGTGCACTCATATTTCCGAGCAGTAGTTGATTTGTTAAAGAATCATTTGATAGAAAACATTACTACAACACATGGATCTGACGATATAATCAAACAAGACATGTGAATTTGACAGGTTGACTTATTTTCATTAAGTTAGCCTAATTGCCTATTATTTCCCATGTGGCTGACAACACGATACAGTCTGAACATTGAATGCATAGAGCAAAACACACCTATTCCTCTGTAAATTTCTTCTATACACGGCAATTCAACAGTTTTAAATCTGTCATTGTAGATATCAAAGTGCACGTTTAAAGAAGTATTATTGAATACATGTAAATATCGCATTCTTATCAATATTCAATGGAAAATCGCTAAATTTGAGTGGCATTCCATTGCTCCTACAAATACCGGCCTACATTTGTCAAGTCATAGACTGATTTTTGACCTAAAGCATAAACATTGAATATGAAAAAAAATAGAGATGATACCTACAAGAAGACTAAGCCAGCTGAACACGTGAGACATACACATATTTGAAATAGCGAATTTTAAACAGTCAATGGATCAAATTTTCTACATTAGAGATTTTGGATTCCCAACTTTTGACCCCTAGGAGGACGAACCAGCTGTATGATGCAGTTTAATTCATTTTTTCGTCATACTGCATATATTACTAAATTAAAAAGGTGCAGCAAACATTATGTTACGTCATCTTTGATGGTTTTGCAATCTGCAACAGTACTGAAAAAGAGAGGAACTGATGGAATAATTTTCAAAATAAAACGAACTAATCACTCTAGAGTAACATTTAAAGGGTCCTTTTATTTTTCGTGGCCTTATAGTGTCACCAACGCTCTATTGCATGCACGACATTTGATTGGTTACACTGCGGTGACTTCTAGCACAGTTTTCGTATCTAGGTCCATTTATAAACGGGGATTTACTGTAATGTTCATGGCAATTTGAGTAATTGTACGGGTTTTAACCTTTCAATGCACATAATTTGCTTGAAAATCAGAATCCCTGTTTTTGTAACTATACATACTTAAGTTTTACGCATCATCACATTTATGAAACGTTTATTTGACACAGTTTATGTGCATTAAATCTTTGCTAACTGACATCATTTTAATCACTACCGCTCTGCTGATCTTTAGTCCTGAATGACTTAAACACTCGATGGGCCGTTCACAACACAAAAACAAATGATCACGGAATGCTGCGTATGGGACTTAATGTAATATAAACACCTATCCAGGATACAAACTAGGACCTGAAAGGGGATAAACATGATAATGTAAACATAGAATTTCGTCACGGGCTACAGTCGAACAATGGCCAATCATTCTTTGTGGAAACTGATCGTTGGTGTCACCAACAAACATCAAATCACAAATAGAACACTATGTAAACAACATTTGTTTAATAGAAACTTCTTTTTTATATTTGTATTTAATGACATTCCTTAAGCAGTAATTCAGTCTCTTATTGCTTTATTTTTATGATATTTTAATTCTTACTCGAGTTGGACTCGATAAAACTACCAAATGTAACCTGTTTCGTTGCCGATGAAAATGAACAGATCAAGATTGCCTGCGCCTATGATTTTGCAAAGGGAGGTAACTAAGGAGGTACAATGTAAATAGAAAAAAAGGGAAACAAAAAGGCACTTGGGGTTTTACACTTTTATTGAAGATAATTAAGAATCAAATTTAAACAACCATACTCGATTAATTACCAACATATTAACTGTTATTGGTTGCTAGCGGTATTGTCCTAGAAATTTTCCATTCAACTAGGTCCTACCCATTCTGCTACCTTTGTTATTGACAATGTATATCCGTCTTCATTCAATTAGGGCCTACCCATTCTGCTGCCTTTGTAATTCACAATGTAGATCCGTCTTCATTCAACTAGGGCCTACCCATTCTGCTACCTTTGTAATTCACAATGAAGATCCGTCTTCATTCAGCTAGGGCCTACCCATTCTGTTACTTTTGTAATTCACAATGTAGATCCGTCTTCATTCAACTAGGGCCTACCCATTCTGCTACCTCTATAATTCACAATGTAGATCCGTCTGGTCACGTCCTGTGTGAAAGGAATTCGAATAATGAACTGCCATATCAAATAGTTTCGACCTTTCGAGCAACATCTCGGTTTTCGTCCTTTAGAGCAACATCTCGGTTTTCGTCCTTTCGAGCCACATTTGTGTTTTCGTCCTTTCGAGACCCATCGCATCGGGGTTTTCGTCTGATTCGACATTCAATTACGCCAGCTTCACATTCATAATTACATGTGTGTAAAAAGAAATTAGAAATGAAGCGGCTCTCCACTTTGGGCTCGTGGAAATCAATGGCTGTTGTGGACTCCAAGCTGAGCCTGCGCACATCGTCTAAGCTTCATTCTTCCGCGATCATCTTATGAATTAATCAACAAAAATAGAAATGGCATTTAAAAACTAGGTTCATGTTTTGTTTCTTCGAAACATGGCTGTATTGGATCATATTGTTTGATTGCATTACAATGACGGACTTATGTTTTGCAGTACGTTATTGCGTAGACTTGCTCAAGTTCCAGTACGTAGAACAAACTGTCGGAATGTTCTTCAAAACTCTTCACACTTTAGAATTTTTGAAAATACAGGTTGATTGAAATATAAAGATTGAATCTTTCTTTGATAGATTTAATAGGGTGATGATTTGCAAAACAGCTCCTGTTGAATTTTTTTCAAGACCAATTTAAATCATCACCCCGCGAAATCGACCAAAGCAAGATTCAAACCTTAAATGAAATTGTAGGTTTTTTCTTTTAATTTGAGTGCATCCTCGTATTCTCATGTGAGATATCATTTTGCAAAGGAATGGCAGATTCTTTTATGATTCCTTCAAACCTCTTGAAACTTCAATCCTGGCTCTCGTTAAACTCTGAAATTGCGTTTGGAAGAGATAAGTAGTTCAAAACTCAACAATGATTGTCAGTTTGCATATTGGTTTCTTTTATGTAGCCCCAAACGAGTGACAGCAAAAGAAGGAACAAATTCATTGCCTGAAGCCGTTTTCTTCGTCTGCTGATAAAGCATGTCATTGGCTACATAAATCACATTCCAAAATGGCTCAAAATTTAATAATGAATTCCCATAGAACCTTAAATCAATTTCTGTAGGATATATATATATATAGCCATTACCTTACGGCTTTCATTTCTAAATCACGATCGAGGGTCGTTTTCCATTAATATCCACTAATGTTGTACACGAATTCAAAGTTTAATGGGATACACTGTACATGTTAAGAAGTATTTGGAGTAGACTAAGGGTACTGCTATGATTCCTACTGCAATGAGAAACACCTTATATAACCCCCGTGCGATATGAAATGAAGGTTATCTAGCGTTAAAATTTTATTTCGCCCTACTTGCAGGGCAACAGACAAAATGTTCAAACGGAGTTAGGTAGGAAAAGCTATCAGAAGGAAAGTTTTAAGCAATTTTTTTAATTTTATCAAAACATTATTGTAGAAATTTGGTTCTGAGTCCATCAAATCATGTCCATAGAAATACACTGTGGTTGCATTTATTTCGTGAACCACAACGATACATGTGGGCGGAGCTATGCAAATCCTACAGTTTGAAACGCAATTGTGTGACGTCAAATTCAGCGGACATGCCTCCGCAGTATGACGTCATAAATACGCGATGTCATTTATATAAGGATTGAAAGTCATTTTTTTAAACTTTCATAGTGGTATGAAAGGTCAGTCGTTACATCCATATTGAGTGAAGGCCGCTAGGGCTTCATGCTAAATATGGATGTAATGACTAACCTTTAATAGCACTATGAAAGTTCAAAAAATGACTTTCAATCCATATATTGACATTTTTACTATAACACAGATACTGAATTCCATTTATATTTTTTCCAAAAAAATAGTTTATTAGCTGCGCGTCTATAGGCGTCGTCATTTAAACGACATTGGCGGAACAGCCAGGTTGAATCAATCTGGCGCCAATGATAATGACGAATCATTTGAGCGTTTGACGCAAGGGCAATCTCCATGTTATTCGAAGCGGCGCGAAAAGACTCTCATTGAACAAGTTTGATCTATGACGTCATAATTAAACCACGTGCTACGTCTCGAGAACCATTGTTTTCATAATTTTATGAAAGGCATTTTTACTGGTAATATTCATATAGTGGGTTGCAGCGCAAATGTAAATATAATGACGACAGTTATTTCAAGTGTTCTTTTAAAACACCCTTAGACATAAAAAATTTTATCATAAAATCCTTGTACGGTAGCTGTTTTCCACGGACTAAATTTCCAAGACTCCGTTCCAGGAGAAAGCACGTGAAACGTTTCCGTCTCTCGAAAACAAGCACGCACTACGGGCTGTTCTGCCAATTCAACATACAAGTGTTTCTTGGAGCTACCATTTGTATTATTTTATGGTCGAAATTCTTTTTTCGGGTATGGTTAGAAATGGCAATGTAAATAAAAGCATTAAACCGCATTCTTTTTCGAGTTATAGGCGATATGACTCCCACTGCATTATAGGAAAATAAAACATGAACCGCGTAAACCGCGTAATGCAATGGGCGTTTATATCGCCTATAACTCGAAACAGAATGCAGTTTAATGCTTAAATACATACAGTATGAGTTGAGGAAACACTGCTTATCATCCGCAGTCACTTTAAGTACGGTACCCCTTAGCTGTCATCGTTAGTATGATAAGTACGGTATATATACAAAACCAGTTAAATCAGTATAACAGTATAGTATAGTATATAAATGTAGAATATAGTACAGTATCCATGAGCTATCATTGTCAGTATGAAAAGTATATACAAAGCCAACGGAAAAAAAAGAATGCCGAAGCGTCAACCAAACGATAATCCGAACTCAAAATCAAAAACTAAGGGCATGATATGAACAAAGGAAATGGAGACCCTTGTAAAAGCACAAGAAAATAATACCATGTGTTTCTGAAGAGTAAGCGTCCTTTGCTCCATCGATAACACCCGCCATGTAGATCTTGGTCACATCCAATGTAAAGATCAAGTCCGCGAAATGAGAACCGAGTCATCATTCTCATTCACAACAAGTACGAACACTGAATGAGTATACTCAAAAACGTAAACCTTCATATTACTCAAGGATACGAAAAATCCTAAATGAGACAAAGATGGCCACAATAAAATTTGCTCATAGTTCTCATCATCCTTCATCTCTCGAACTCCTGTATAGTACGTTTTTTCGTCAGCAGTCGACATCTGTCATGACAAAATCTCGATATTAAGAACAAACCTAGAATAACGATTTAACTGCGATATGTATACTTCCTAGGTTTGGGAAGTAGGGCTGTTAATATCAAGAAAGGGCAAGTTCATGATCGGAAATTTGAACTCGTCACGTTTATCGTATAGTTTAATAGTAAGCTTTCCATGTTGGTCATAGTTTAAATAAAATTAGAAACTGCTGAATTGTCGGCACCCATATCTACTTGTTCTTGAAAAAATAATTGAAATTGAATCCCTTGTTTCAGAATGGAACAGAACTGAAGACTCGACAATCTCTGCTACATCAACGTACTAAATATTTAGTTTTTGGTCTATTTATAAACAAATCAAAAGAACTTTTCCCTACCGCGTTTCCTTTTAGTTTTTCTAAATAATTATATCATTCTTGTTGACGGAAGCACGCCGGGGATTTCATTTATTCGAGGACCTGGGTCTAACCCTGTCACCTTGTTGAAAACGAGTGTTCCCTCCATTTACCCATCATATACGTTTGGCACAAAAATACAGATCTACATCAGCTGCGATTATACTGTTTTGATGTATGTTTAGTGACCAAACATAAAGTCTACATACAGGACAAGATCGTCCACCTCTGTCAATATCTCTGTTTTTGAGCTAATACTATATTGCAGTTTAGTTGGCTGGGCATTCACATGGATGAATGTCGAGAAAAGCTTTAATGTTATACTCAACAGCAAAAATTTACTTTCAAGAGAGAACAGACAAAATGCAAACATCATGAAAGCAGAGGCCAAGAGGACCTGTATCACTCACCTGGATACATTGGGAGCTAGGGAATTATGGTAAAATATTTTCTAAAAATATCCCATTGACAGGGAAGTTTCCAAAAACCAATCCTTGAAGCATATCTGTATAAAAATTAGAGAATACCAAAGCGTCAAGAAAGCCATAATCCGAACTCAAAATCGATTAAACTAGGGGCAAAATAGGATCAAAGGGAAACTTTACAAGGAAATCTCGTAAAAGCACAAGAGAATATGACCAGGTGTCCCGTAAGATTAAGTGTCTTCCGCTTCATAGACGACACCCGCCATGTAAATCAAAACATGTAAGCACATTAATAAGCAAATTCAAAAACGTCTATTACACAAAGATACAGATTATTTTTCATGAGGTCAAAGATAGCGACCATAAAACTTGTACATAGGCTTCATCAACCTGCATCTCTCCAATCCCTGTGCCGTAAGTTTGTTTGTCAGCATTTGACATCTATAAGGAAAGACTCGATATTGAGAGCAAAATAAAGTTATATTTGGTTAATGGATTGGTATCTCGATTGTTTTCAAGTTAAGCTCAGAAACAAGGTTCATATGGCTAAAGCCAGACTCTGACATCAATGCCAATGTCATGATTTTGTTCGTCTCTTTATGCCCAGTAACAATATACTTGTAAATTTTAAATTTAGGGCGAGATCTCAATTATTTATGATGCAGATATATACTGTCATATAACTACTTTTATAATTGATTAGAATATCATTTTTGGTTCAGACAGGTTCAGTGCAACACATAAAATATCGTAGAATCTGCGGGAAAATGTATCGATTGATGCTTTATGACGTCATAATTTGGCAGATTGGTATCCCTTTTTCAGAATCGTTCGGCCAACAGATTTTCCAACAGAATAAGTACACAATTCTTGAAATAAACGGACATGCTCACAATTTATTCTGATTTGTCACGGTTTTTGTCGATATTCATGAAATGGCCGACATTAAATAATTAAAATGTAAAGCTTTCAAATAATCTTATTCTCAAGTAAATATTAATGATAAAATAAATCTATACTTTATTGAGGCTTTGCAATTTTCATATCGTGTCATGAAGCAGTTCTTTTACATAAAAGTGAGCAAAAATTAGTTTTGCCAAAAGCGATTTTACAACAAAATTTATATAAACGTAAGCGACCTTCTTTTAAATCACATGCTTACTTAGTATGAATCGAAAACGAATGTGTCGTTCTGACAAAATAACACTTGAGTAAACTTCACACAAAGTCCAAGTACTCAATCAGTAAACTGTATCGACTTTCTCTAAACAATAGACTGGCATTGTTAAAGAACAACTCACAATTCTAACAAAACTGGTGGATTCGGCATTGAGATTAAAGATCTTATGGTAGATGATGTTGTCGTCTCCGAAAGACGATGGTTCTTCTGCCGTCTGGTTGGCGTCCTTTTAGCCTGACTTACAATTAACTGTGCCTTTGAGGAACTTATCTGAACATGTCCTTATAATGGTCAACGATCAGTTCGTATTCACTTTTGATGTTTCTACGCCGTACTGGTTGTCGACCATCTTGAACAAGAAAATTAGCGGACTTGATCAGCCGTCTGCCGTTTGTTTACAAATCATCAATTTAAAGATACCGAGCATTGCATTATTGTTGTTAGTTGGTTGGTTGATTGCTTTGACGTCCTATTAAGAGCAGAGACGGCTTCCCGGTGTGTGCGATGTGCGTGTAGGTGTTGAGAGCTTGTGTATTTGGATTTTCTGCCGATTTAAAGTTACCCAATAGATAAATGAACATATCCACTGCAATATTCAGGCAGTAGTTGATCTATGTTTGTGTGTGTGTGTGTGTGGGTGTGTGTGTGTGTGTGTGTGTGAATTTGGAAGGCTGTGATATGTTGACGCAAGCCTTCGTGCGACAGTCTGGAACTGATGTAGACTTAAGATATGACAAAACGTGTATGCTCAAAGTCAAATTACAGTGACATGCTGCTGTGTCACTGTGACCTTAACATTGAGGTCAAGGTTGAAATAACAGTAATATTTCTACTTCAAATTTTGATATACTGATAGACCATGAAGCATACCTGCATGACACATGACATGTAGATTGCACTGACATACAGCGCCGAATATCATTGTAATTCCAACCGTTACTAAATATGTCTTATTACATGTAAAGTAGAAAGTTGACGTAACACACATATGCTGCACCTTTTAAATTTAGTAATAGATACAGTATGCCGAAAAAAATGAATTAAACTGCATCATACAGCTGTATTGTCTTTGGACTCGTCAGTGATGTTAGGGGCAAAAAAGGTAGAAGCAGGGGGGTAAAGTGGGTGAAACCTTTTAATTTACAGGGTGTATTAATTTAAGATTAAAATTAATTTAGTTCTGTAAAATTTCAAATCGTGTATTACGAAAATGTGTATATTATGTTCCGTGCTACTTCGTAAGATTCGTAAGTGAGATAACTCGGGCTGTGGAGGCTTCAGCAAACATCGGGGACTAAATAATACACCAGCAGAGTATGTCACCCCCTATCATGAACGATGACGTAACACATACATACGCTGCAACTTTAAAATTTAGTAATATATGCAGTATGCCGAAAACATTGCAATGGACATTGCAATTAAAACCCGTTCATGTATGCATTTTGTTATTTAGCACTCGGCAGCTTCTCTAATAATAAAATCAAAGAGGTTCAAAGGTATTCTGATGAATCTAAAATGAACAAAAGTCTTGTCTTAACCGTAAATTTATAATGCTGAACGGGAGACATGAGTTTTTGTTCACAACGCTAGATCTACAGTGTACATGTAGTTGTTTTTTTCCGTTTGATGCAATAACCGTGCACATATTTTGTCTTGAAACGTTGGCGGTGTCTATTGCAGGAGACGTAATGAAAACAAACCGATCCACGTTATGTCAAGCTTAACCCTTCTTGTCATTCTGTAACTGAGAGCTGGCGTTCCTCTAAACCCGTCTGGACCGATAATTCCATGGACATTGGCGAGAGCTGTTGTCTCCGACAAAAAGGTTACGTAACTTGCACTCAGGACGAGGAATTATTATGATACTACTCGTGGCATGGGGCTATTCCTCTCAAAGAAGCTCCAGACAGTTTCGAGAACGCTGTTGTCGCATTTCTAAACATTAGACGTTCCTTAAAGCAACATCTTACAAACCTGTTATACCAAAGAAAACATTAATTTGTTCAGACGTGAATTTCGGAAACATTGTTTGCGACTATTTACATTACCCTAATGCTTTGCTCTCTGTCGAATGGATTAATAAGCTAAGAACGTGTGACCTAACTACGCTATCTCAGATGTCTGACCGCAATACTTATCAGGTACTTGATTAAAGTATCATGATGTGTGTTTCAATTCAATTAGCCATACCTAGAGTGTAAACCAGATGAGAGAAAATTGTAACGAAGAATAGGCAACATAATATTAAGTTGATATGAAGCCCTGAACAGCCTTAGGCCCCACCAATGCACAACAATTGGTTAAAAATTGCTTGCATGCACATTTTACTATGCGAATCTAAAACGCTAACTTGGCGTTAGATTCAAGATAATGTATGAGCTTAACCTTTGATATGGAGACATTCAGGTTTGGTCAGTTATTGTAACCGGTGTTGTCGTACAGTGACAGACCGTCAGTATACCTTTAGCTTACACCTTAAAACGTTTGACCTCTGAATAAGGTCACAATGCCATACTGACAGACCAGTTCACCTTATGCATGAGTAGCAGGTGTACAAGTTAATAGATGGATAGTGCGAGGTGTAAAAATAACAAAGGGAGCGAAAAGTATATTTACATTGTCAAATAGAATCTTTCTGGATTCTTGTGCCAGTCTTTATTAGTAAATATAAATAAATGATACTACACTGCCGGTTGTATGCCACACTATCTAATAAGTATCCGTATAGTTTAAATAATTTACCATCGTGAAAATATCTCAGCCCATGGTAACATGTAAGGTATAATTCTAATATTGATCTTTAAATGATATACAGAGACATAGAAAAATGCATTCCTTAACATGTAGTATATATCACCTTATTGAAGAAAACAGCAAACAAAAAACAATGTACTGGTAGTAAGGTAGTGTCATTTTGTTTCATGACGAAAAGTGAAGTCAAGGATATAGACATTCAGATAAAATGGTTTTGGTTTACTTTAGTGAAGAAAAACGATTATAATTAGAGCGTAGGTAAGTCTCGGGCACGAAATGCGCCCGAGCGAAACTTTTTAATTATAACACATGCGTAAACTGAATTGCCTCCTCTTTCTCCACTTTACTTTTAGACTTTTTCGTACGGAAGTAGTCATCCAGTTGGGAAACCGGAAACACGTCACACAAACGCGTCGCACTTGGCGTGGATCTGTTTTATCCATAATGAAAAACAAACACGGAAATCTGCTGATGTTCGTTTCATTAATCCCTCTGTCGGATCTGGATTTTTAGGTCATATGTTTTCTTTACCAATCTCTCAATAACCTACTTTCAAAGTAGCAGGGGTCAACTATGAAAAAGATATTAAACAATTTTCTCCCAACTAACCGAAAAGCCAAGGTTAATAGTATTTAACTAGTAGATACCAGGGATTTGGTGCTACAAACTTTCATCATATCAGTGACATTGACCTACTTTCAATGCCACAGGGGTCAAATATATAAAAAAAAAACATTCAAGCAACTTCTTCTCAATAGCTAAAAAGCCCAGGGTTCTGATATTTGGCCTGTATGATGCTGGGATGAGAGGCTACCAAATTTGTTCAAATGAATGACCTTGACCTCGGTCAAATGTGTTAAAAATCTTTAAAAACACTTCATCTCAGATACTAAAAGGTGTAGGATGATGCTATTATGCATTTAGAATGTATGGATGAAGGGCTAGCAAGGTTATTAAAATGAATGAACTTGACCCACTTACAAGGTCACCACAGTCAAATATGTTAAAAATATTCAAAGCACTTCTCAATACTGAAAGGCCCCAGATGCTGATATTATACATGATGCATGCTAGGATGAAGGGCTACCAAGTTTGTTCAAATGAATGACTTTGACCTGCTTCCAAGGTTACAGGGGTCAGATATGTTAAATTTTTAAAGAAATGTCTTCTCAATAATCGAAAGGTTCAGGGTTCTGATATTTGGCCTGTTCTATTGCATGAGGCTGGACATAGGTCGATTACCAGTACCGAGGATAAAGCATTTTGGACTCGGCCTTCGGCCTCGTGCAATAGAACATCGGTCGATTACCAGTACCGAGGGTCAAATATTCTGTACTATTGCACAGGCACACAATATACGTTTGTTTTATTATTTCATGACATTACACACAGAAACTTGTACTAGTATCTTTAGACTTTATATCAGTTTTCCGTTAACAAAGACAATATGTTTCTGACTTAAAATCTACTACATAAGACATCATTATACATAAACAACCCTCAAGTTACGCGCAGAAAACAATGACTTTGCAGATACATGTATCTTGTTTCCCAATATCAAACCTCTACATACGGACACGTGTTGAAACCGAAACTGGTGGAATAGTTTACACCGGTTTAGACAAATTATGTTGGATAAGAATTTATGAAATATTAGTTTTGGTGCGGCTTATTACTGGGTCAAGTTCGGTCCATACATAGAAATTTCAAACAATTACGGGGAATATTTTCAAAACATTGCATGCTGACATATTTTAGTCAGCCCCAGTTTCATTGTTATTCTTTGTTTGGTCTTCTTTGGGATACTAGTCTCAATAAATATGAGAGATCGACTTACGCTACGCTCTTTCAAGGCTTTGCTTTTTTCTTATTCATAGATTGAACTTGCTTGCCCAGACGCTTTATAAGAAACACGTGCTAACTCGGAAGCTTATTAAAAGAAAATGTACTTTACACAGACATGAACCGAATACCAAAATTCAAGAGTATTTAATTGCTTTCTGGAGTTTCTTTTGTATTCAATAGCGTCTTTGAGAGGTATAGCCCCATGCCATCACCATGGTAGTGAGGTGATCTGTAAAATGCTTTCTTTGAAGCTCTTTAGTACATGTTAGCCTCGAGGAGACGAACATTAATTAAAAGCTCTAGATAGGATATTTGGTTGTCACTTTCCGTCTCTCGTGCTTACTTTCATAGCTTTGACAATACAATATCTGGTATCAAGCAACGATGTCAGTTTATATTCAAACACACTTCGGTTGGCGAACGGAAAGGCACAACTGTTTAGTTTCATTATTATATTGACTGTTGTTACTGTTTGTAAAGATAAGACTGTGCAGAATTCACCTGAAAAGCCTGTATTCAGTGGCGACAATATCAACTTAGTTGGCTTTCAAACTTTAACCCTCATTAAATGACAAAACTGTTAATAGAACGTAAACTCAATCCAACCAACCAAAACCCCAATCCAGCTTGAAGTGGATAGGGCGTGCCTGTTCATTTTAGAATATACATATTAGCAAAGAGAAGAAAAAATCACCAGAATTTGCATATAAGCAATGTTCGTACTCCCATCTGACCCTTTATGCACACGGTATAAGAGGTACAGACATGCGGATTTTACATCAACAGGAAAAAGAGGTAGATACTTGTTCAATGGCTAACAATACGGGCAGACATTCGTGTGTTAGATCATAGGCATCCTTAAACTCGTGGCGCTGGTTTCAATCTATAATCTGAATCTTTGATATCAGAGCACGAGTCTTTCACTGTTAGTAGGGGGGAAATGTACATGGTTCATAATGGAGTGTATTTGAGATCGTATTTCCCTCTCTTGACACAGACATTCAAAACATTCATTCACTTTGCACACACCGGGATGTTACTTAGAGACACGACCTTTCATTACAATATCAGGAAATTACAAACCAGGTCAACTGGTTCGGGCCTTTTTTGCCTGTTGGTAACGTCCTGGATCCATAACCTAGTGGTCTCGGGTTCGCATCCGGCTCGTCTTAGTAGTTTCATTTCTGCTCTTTCTTGAAAAATGTCGTTTATTACTAATTACTAATAACCCGAGTCTGGTTGTGTGCATGTACGATATGTACTAATTATCACAATGGTATTTTTTAAATATAATTACAACCCCTGGTACCCGATTAAACGTCATGTCGTGATGAATCTCTTTGATTTGTATGCCTACGTCAGGTTCTATAAGACGTCAGATTTCGTAACAAGAAGTCCTTCTTGAAATGACATTAGCTGTTTCGTGTTTTAGGACGCATATAATCCATGTTACCTCCCAAAACAATCATATCTACTTTACTTTGTTTTCAAGTCGACAGTAGTTTCTTTTTATGTATATTTATACATCTGTTTGTATCTGTAAATTTTATCCTGATATTAGTAAATCCCTAACAAGACCGCATTGTTCCGGTTGATGTTCTGCGCATGTGTGTTAGTGTTGAAATCCGGTATTTAATGGTTCAAGCAGTGGCGTGATGTTCTGGTAATTAATGAAGTTATAGAACCCCTAAAAACAGCTTCTACATTTCTTTAGTTTCAGGTGATATTGGCCTCTTGACAGTTTTGTGTAAAGCGGCTGTTAAGAGTCTAATGAAAATCAATGAATATTCCCTGCATCTCATTTTAAAGCAAATATTTTATTTGCTTTTATGTTCTGTTTTTGACATTCCCGTTTTATAATCTCCAGTTTGTGTTCCCTGAATTACTGATTACCGTCCTTGGGTGTGCACACAAAATAAAAATCATTTTCATCGTGTTTTTAAATTGATTACTTCTGATAGCCTTGTTACCATGGTCTTTTTGTTTCGTTTTCTCTGCGTTCTGATATATTTTGCTTTGCATTTACTAATCAACTTGTCTCTATACGCAATACCTTGACAAGGGACCATCGCCCCTAAAATGTTGTGTCTGTTATGGGTCTATATCTACCATGATTTAAAGTGACGAAGACATTTTAAGTCTTATATTCTTTTGATTACTGGAGTTTTTAAAACTTATTGCTTTTACACTGCCTCAAGTTTAGGATTTGGTTGAACGTTCGCCTTTGTGAGGAATATTTTGGTTGTTGTGCCCTGGTCGAGACATACCCCTCTCACCGAAGGGCAGTTAATACTCCTTGTTTGATGCTGGTCTCCGTTGGCAGTATCACCGGCTATGGTGTCCTGTGTGTGTATTTATCCTCGTGTACTAGCAGACACTGGAGACTTACGTTAAACAATCCATGTCAAGTTGTTACTGGTATCAGTAAATTCGGAGCACACTAATTCCTTCGTGTCTTTTTTTTCTTAGTGTCCAAGAATTGAACTACAAGTCACTATCTAAAAAGTCCCCCGATTTTCCATTTAAACAGAACGACAAGTATATCACTAAGCTAAAAGGCTGATGATTGTGTGCAGATGCCAGTATATTACATGTATCTGTGTTACAAGAACATGCGGGCATCATTGTCCTCATCGGAACGTTATTAGTTTCTCGCTATGTGGACAATTGAAATCATGCCCTTATACTCTAAAGATGCAAGTTAACTTTTCTTTTCCAACTTTAAATTACGGCTGGATAATTAACTCACAACTCTCTCGTCAGGCGAATTTTTTTCAAGAAAGACGAACGACGGTAGAAACATATGGTACTGAGCTATCTTAGAATAAACTTGGTGAAAAACACGACAAAGGCTAAGATGAAATGTACTGAAGACAATATAGAACGATATAGAATCCCTGGTTGACAATATATTTGTCAAGTTTAAAGGAAAGAGTTTCCAGCACATTGTTGGCATTCGCGTTGAATTAAAGTATGCCCTACTCTTAGCTGGCTTGTTTTTGCTTTCATACGAGACTTGAAGAGCTAATCAGGACAGGTAACAAACCTAGATCTAAACTGGCTCCGGCTCTAGTAAAGTATACAGATATTGAATTATTTAGAATGAAATAGTCTAATCAGTATGATCACTTTTATGCCAGATTTTAAGAAAAAAAGTATGTGTTTTTGTGTGATATGAGGATAGAGTATGCTCATTAATGTGCTTACTTGTTGTGACTGAGAATGGTGACTCGGTTATCACTTTTAGGACTTGGATGTGACCAAGATGTATATGACGGGTGTCGTCGATGGTGCAGAAGACGCTTACTCTTCCGAAACTACTGGTCTATTCTTTTGTGCTTTTACAAGGGTCTCCGTGCATTTTTCCTCTTTTTCCCCCTCCATATTTAGCCCCTAGTTCAACCGATTTGGAGTTCAGATTATGTTTGTGTTGACGATTCCGCAATCTCTTTTTGTTTAAACAAGTTGGGAGAAACAAGTGTGTTAAAAAATAATTAGAGAATTTCGGGCTGGTAGCCCGTCTAACAAAAACCGTGCTATTTTTTTTTATTTTACCTTCAGATACTTTGCAAATATATTGTCTTTTGAAAACTACTTTTGCTTACCGCGTCGATCGTAAATACCCTTTGGAAATTGAAATAACGGATAACACATACTCTTCTACATCAGCTGTGTAATATATGACCAATGTGAACAGCTTACTACAACTAAGCTTTACGATAAACGTGACGGTTTCAAGTTTCCGATGGTGAACTTTCCCTTATTTTTCCAAATTCATAAAATAAAGGGGTTTTATGACCTGGCCCTTCTGCTTCTTCATTTGTTTAGGAATTTCTATTCCCCTTTTGGATCCCTAAAATACCTGACAAATCCGAGTAGGATGAAACAGCTGCAGGTTAATCGGCATACTTCATCTATTTCGAAATCTAAAAGGTGCAACATATGTGTATGTTACGTCCGCTTACATCCCTGTTTCTCCAATTTTCCGTGTTTACAATTTATTCGTTGTTCGACGTAGAGTTTTCTCCAAATGTCGAGATTGTCTCCCGTATTAAGTAAAACCTCAAGGGAACAATTAAAACCAACAAAGACGTACCGGATTGTCAGACTGCTGAGGTAATGGATTTTAAAACCCTTACATCAAGACTAGTATTTTACAGTTGAAGTAATACAAGTCGCTTAGAAGTATCTTTTTGAGGGACGTTTTCTGTCCCCATGCAATATAGAATACACAGTCGTGTTTGCATGTAGAGAATTGTCCGCTTTGTCTGGGTCAGCATGATTGATGGAAACAATAAACACCGGGTCTCTTTTAACTTTACAGCAAGCACAAGTAGTTGAACACCATTAGTCAACTTGGACTATTGGATGGGTTGTATAGTGTCTAGCCGTGCATTGCTTGACCAATTCCTAGAAAACGCCCTTAAACTAGTATTCACATGTCACTAAATATAGCCAATGTATTAAATACAAAGGGACCATTTCATTATTTAACTTCATGTCTGTAAGCGGAAGTATCCCTACACGGCCTTTTCTGATAGACAGACTGTTACTATCTTAAGGCAGCACCATTTTAAGACAGGGCGAGTTCAATATCACATGTTTTTTTCTTTTAGGGTTTATATTTGATAAAATGACAGAACTACCAAACTTACATAGTTCGATGTACTGTCATACAATGCCTCTCATACAGTAACCAATATCTTTATACAGTAACTGACGTAATGGTATACAATGTCTTTATACAGTAACCGACGTAATGGTATACAATGTCTCTATACAGTAACCGACGTAATGGTATACAATGTCTCTATACAGTTACCGACGTAATGGTATACAATGTCTTTATACAGTAGCCGACGTAATGGTATACAATGTCTCTATACAGTAGCCGACGTAATGGTATACAATGTCTCTATACAGTAACCGACGTAATGGTATACACATGTCTCTATACAGTACCGACGTAATGGTATACAATGTCTCTATACAGTAGCCGACGTAATGGTATACAATGTCTCTATACAGTAACCGACGTGATGGTATACAATGTCTCTATACAGTAACCGACGAAATGGTATACAATGTCTCTATACAGTAACCGACGTAATGGTGTACAATGTCTCTATACAGTAACCGACGTAATGGTATACAATGTCTCTATACAGTAACCGACGTAATGGTATACAATGTCTCTATACAGTAACCGACGTAATGGTATACAATGTCTCTATACAGTAACCGACGTAATGGTATACAATGTCTCTATACAGTAACCGACGTAATGGTATACAATGTCTCTATACAGTAACCGACGTAATGGTATACAATGTCTCTATACAGTAACCTACGTAATGGTGTACAATGTCTCTATACAGTAACCGACGTAATGGTATACAATGTATCTATACAGTAACCGACGTAATGGTATACAATGTCTCTATACAGTTACCGACGTAATGGTGTACAATGTCTCTATACAGTAACCGACGTAATGGTATACGATGACTTTATACAGTAACCGACGTAATGGTATACAATGTCTTTATACAGTTACCGACGTAATGGTATACAATGTCTCTATACAGTAACCGACGTTATGGTATACAATGTCTTTATACAGTAACCGACGTAATGGTATACAATGTCTCTATACAGTACCGACGTAATGGTATACAATGTCTCTATACAGTAACCGACGTAATGGTATACAATGTCTTTATACAGTAACCGACGTAATGGTATACAATGTCTCCATACAGTAACCGACGTAATGGTATACAATGTCTCTATACAGTTACAGACGTAATGGTATACAATGTCTCTATACAGTAACCGACGTAATGGTATACAATGTCTCTATACAGTTACAGACGTAATGGTATACAATGTCTCTATACAGTTACCGACGTAATGGTGTACAATGTCTCTATACAGTTACAGACGTAATGGTGTACAATGTCTCTATACAGTACCGACGTAATGGTATACAATGTCTCTATACAGTAACCGACGTAATGGTATACAATGTCTTTATACAGTAACCGACGTAATGGTATACAATGTCTCTATACAGTAACCGACGTAATGGTATACAATGTCTCTATACAGTAACCGACGTAATGGTATACAATGTCTCTATACAGTTACCGACGTAATGGTATACAATGTCTCTATACAGTAACCGACGTAATGGTATACAATGTCTCTATACAGTTACAGACGTAATGGTATACAATGTCTCTATACAGTAACCGACGTAATGGTATACAATGTCTCTATACAGTTACAGACGTAATGGTATACAATGTCTCTATACAGTAACCGACGTAATGGTATACAATGTCTCTATACAGTAACCGACGTAATGGTATACAATGTCTTTATACAGTAACCGACGTAATGGTATACAATGTCTCTATACAGTAACCGACGTAATGGTATACAATGTCTCTATACAGTTACCGACGTAATGGTGTACAATGTCTCTATACAGTTACAGACGTAATGGTGTACAATGTCTCTATACAGTAACCGACGTAATGGTATACAATGTCTCTATACAGTAACCGACGTAATGGTATACAATGTCTCTATACAGTAACCGACGTAATGGTATACAGTGTCTCTATACAGTAACCGACGTAATGGTATACAATGTCTCTATACAGTTACAGACGTAATGGTGTACAATGTCTCTATACAGTAACCGACGTAATGGTATACAATGTCTCTATACAGTAACCGACGTAATGGTATACAATGTCTCTATACAGTAACCGACGTAATGGTATACAATGTCTCTATACAGTAACCGACGTAATGGTATACAATGTCTCTATACAGTTACCGACGTAATGGTGTACAATGTCTCTATACAGTTACAGACGTAATGGTATACAATGTCTCTATACAGTTACAGACGTAATGGTATACAATGTGTCTATACAGTAACCGACGTAATGGTATACAATGTCTCTATACAGTAACCGACGTAATGGTATACAATGTCTCTATACAGTTACAGACGTAATGGTATACAATGTCTCTATACAGTTACAGACGTAATGGTGTACAATGTCTCTATACAGTAACCGACGTAATGGTATACAGTGTCTCTATACAGTTACCGACGTAATGGTATACAATGTCTCTATACAGTAACCGACATAATGGTATACAATGTCTCTATACAGTAACCGACGTAATGGTATACAGTGTCTCTATACAGTTACAGACGTAATGGTGTACAATGTCTCTATACAGTTACAGACGTAATGGTATACAATGTCTCTATACAGTTACCGACGTAATGGTATACAGTGTCTCTATACAGTAACCGACGTAATGGTATACAATGTCTCTATACAGTAACCGACGTAATGGTATACAATGTCTCTATACAGTAACCGGCGTAATGGTATACAATGTCTCTATACAGTAACCGACGTAATGGTATACAATGTCTCTATACAGTTACAGACGTAATGGTATACAATGTCTCTATACAGTAACCGACGTAATGGTATACGATGTCTCTATACAGTTACCGACGTAATGGTATACAATGTCTCTATACAGTAACCGACGTAATGGTATACAATGTCTTTATACAGTTACCGACGTAATGGTATACAATGTCTCTATACAGTAACCGACGTAATGGTATACAATGTCTTTATACAGTTACCGACGTAATGGTATACAATGTCTCTATACAGTAACCGACGTAATGGTATACAATGTCTTTATACAGTTACCGACGTAATGGTATACAATGTCTCTATACAGTAACCGACGTAATGGTATACAATGTCTCTATACAGTTACCGACGTAATGGTATACAATGTCTTTATACAGTAACCGACGTAATGGTATACAATGTCTCTATACTTTAACCGACGTAATGGTATACAATGTCTTTATACAGTAACCGACGTAATGGTATACAATGTCTCTATACAGTAACCGACGTAATGGTATACAATGTCTTTATACAGTTACCGACGTAATGGTATACAATGTCTCTATACAGTAACCGACGTAATGGTATACAATGTCTCTATACAGTTACCGACGTAATGGTATACAATGTCTTTATACAGTAACCGACGTAATGGTATACAATGTCTCTATACAGTTACCGACGTAATGGTATACAATGTCTTTATACAGTAACCGACGTAATGGTATACAATGTCTCTATACAGTAACCGACGTAATGGTATACAATGTCTCTATACAGTAACCGACGTAATGGTATACAACGTCTCTATACAGTAACCGACGTAATGGTATACAATGTCTCTATACAGTTACCGACGTAATGGTATACAATGTCTTTATACAGTAACCGACGTAATGGTATACAATGTCTCTATACTGTTACCGACGTAATGGTATACAATGTCTCTATACAGTTACCGACGTAATGGTATACAATGTCTCTATACAGTAACCGACGTAATGGTATACAATGTCTTTATACAGTAACCGACGTAATGGTATACAATGTCTCTATACAGTTACCGACGTAATGGTATACAATGTCTCTATACAGTAACCGACGTAATGGTATACAATGTCTCTATACAGTTACCGACGTAATGTTATACAATGTCTCTATACAGTAACCGACGTAATGGTATACAATATCTCTATACAGTAACTGACGTAATGGTATACACTGTCTCTATACAGTTACCGACGTAATGGTATACAATGTCTCTATACAGTAACCGACGTAATGGTATACAATGTCTCTATACAGTTACAGACGTAATGGTATACAATGTCTCTATACAGTAACCGACGTAATGGTATACAATGTCTCTATACAGTAACCGACGTAATGGTATACAATGTCTCTATACAGTAACCGACGTAATGGTATACATGTCTATATACAGTAACCGACGTAATGGTATACAATGTCTCTATACAGTTACCGACGTAATGGTATACAATGTCTCTATACAGTAACCGACGTAATGGTATACAATGTCTATATACAGTAACCGACGTAATGGTATACAATGTCTTTATACAGTAACCGACGTAATGGTATACAATGTCTCTATACAGTAACCGACGTAATGGTATACAATGTCTTTATACAGTAACCGACGTAATGGTATACAATGTATTTATACAGTAACCGACGTAATGGTATACAATGTCTTTATACAGTAACCGACGTAATGGTATACAATGTCTCTATACAGTAACCGACGTAATGGTATACAATGTCTCTATACAGTTACCGACGTAATGGTATACAATGTCTCTATACAGTAACCGACGTAATGGTATACGATGACGTTATACAGTAACCGACGTAATGGTATACAATGTCTCTATACAGTAACCGACGTGATGGTATACAATGTCTCTATACAGTTACCGACGTAATGGTATACAATGTCTCTATACAGTAACCGACGTAATGGTATACAATGTCTCTATACAGTAACCGACGTAATGGTATACAATGTCTCTATACAGTACCGACGTAATGGTATACAATGGCTTTATACAGTAACCGACGTAATGGTATACAATGTCTCTATACAGTTACCGACGTAATGGTATACACATGTCTATATACAGTAACCGACGTAATGGTATACAATGTCTCTATACAGTAACCGACGTAATGGTATATAATGTCTCTATACAGTAAACGACGTAATGGTATACAATGTCTCTATACAGTAACCGACGTAATGGTATACAATGTCTCTATACAGTTACCGACGTAATGGTATATAATGTCTCTATACAGTAACCGACGTAATGGTATATAATGTCTCTATACAGTTACCGACGTAATGGTATACAATGTCTCTATACAGTTACCGACGTAATGGTATACAATGTCTCTATACAGTAACCGACGTGATGGTATACAATCTCTCTATACAGTAACCGACGTAATGGTATACAATGTCTTTAACCAGTAACCGACGTAATGGTATACAATGACTTTATACAGTAACCGACGTGATGGTATACAATGTCTCTTTACAGTAACCGACATAATGGTATACAATGTCTCTATACAGTAACCGACGTAATGGTATACAATGTCTCTATACAGTAACCGACGTAATGGTATACAATGTCTCTATACAGTAACCTACGTAATGGTATACAATGTCTTTATACAGTAACCGACGTAATGGTATACAATGTCTCTATACAGTAACCGACGTAATGGTATACAATGTCTCTATACAGTTACCGACGTAATGGTATACAATGTCTCTATACAGTAACCGACGTAATGGTATACAATGTCTCTATACAGTAACCGACGTAATGGTATACAATGTCTCTATACAGTAACCGACGTAATGGTATACAATGTCTCTATACAGTAACCGACGTAATGGTATACAATGACTTTATACAGTAACCGACGTGATGGTATACAATGTCTCTATACAGTTACCGACGTAATGTTATACAATGTCTTTATACAGTAACCGACGTAATGGTATACAATGTCTCTATACAGTAACCGACTTAATGGTATACAATGTCTTTATACAGTAACCGACGTAATGGTATACAATGACTTTATACAGTAACCGACGTAATGGTATACAATGTCTCTATACAGTAACCGACGTAATGGTATACAATGTCCCTATACAGTTACCGACGTAATGGTATACAATGTCTTTATACAGTAACCGACGTCATGGTATACAATGTCTCTATATAGTAACCGACGTAATGGTATACAATGTCTCTATACGGTAACCGACGTCATGGTATTCAATGTCTCTATACAGTAACCGACGTCATGGTATACAATGACTTTATACCGTAACCGACGTAATGGTATTCAATGTCTCTATACAGTAACCGACGTCATGGTATACAATGACTTTATACCTTAACCGACGTAATGGTATACAATGTCTTTATACAGTAACCGACGTAATGGTATACAATGTCTCTATACAGTAACCGACATAATGGTATACAATGTCTCTATACAGTAACCGACGTAATGGTATACAATGTCTCTATACAGTAACCGACGTAATGGTATACAATGTCTCTATACAGTAACCTACGTAATGGTATACAATGTCTTTATACAGTAACCGACGTAATGGTATACAATGTCTCTATACAGTAACCGACGTAATGTTATACAATGTCTCTATACAGTAACCGACGTAATGGTATACAATGTCTCTATACAGTAACCGACGTAATGGTATACAATGTCTATATACAGTAACCGACGTAATGGTATACAATGTCTCTATACAGTAACCGACGTAATGGTATACAATGTCTCTATACAGTAACCGACGTGATGGTATACAATGTATCTATACAGTAACCGACGTAATGGTATACACTGTCTCTATACAGTAACCGACGTGATGGTATACAATGTCTCTATACAGTAACCGACGTAATGGTATACAATGTCTCTATACAGTAACCGACGTAATGGTATACAATGTATCTATACAGTAACCGACGTAATGGTATACACTGTCTCTATACAGTTACCGACGTAATGGTATACAACGTCTCTATACAGTAACCGACGTAATGGTATACAATGTCTTTATACAGTAACCGACGTGATGGTATACAATATCTCTATACAGTAACCGACGTAATGGTATACGATGTCTCTATACAGTAACCGACGTAATGGTATACAATGTCTCTATACAGTAACCGACGTAATGGTATACGATGTCTCTATACAGTAACCGACGTAATGGTATACAATGTCTCTATACGGTAACCGACGTAATGGTATACAATGTCTCTATACTTTAACCGACGTAATGGTATACAATGTCTCTATACAGTAACCGACGTAATGGTATACGATGTCTCTATACAGTAACCGACGTAATGGTATACAATGTCTTTATACAGTTACCGACGTAATGGTATACAATGTCTCTATACAGTAAACGACGTAATGGTATACAATGTCTCTATACAGTAACCGACGTAATGGTATACAATGTCTCTATACAATAACCGACGTAATGGTATACAATGTCTTTATACAGTAACCGACGTAATGGTATACAATGTCTCTATACAGTAACCGACGTAATGGTATACAATGTCTCTATACAGTAACCGACGTAATGGTATACAATGTCTCTATACAGTAACCGACGTAATGGTATACAATGTCTCTATACAGTAACCGACGTAATGGTATACAATGTCTCTATACAGTTACCGACGTAATGGTATACAATGTCTCTATACAGTTACCGACGTAATGGTATACACTGTCTCTATACAGTAACCGACGTAATGGTATACAATGTCTCTATACAGTAACCGACGTAATGGTATACAATGTCTCTATACAGTAACCGACGTAATGGTATACACTGTCTCTATACAGTAACCGACGTAATGGTATACAATGTCTCTATACAGTAACCGACGTAATGGTATACAATGTCTCTATACAGTAACCGACGTAATGGTATACAATGTCTATATACAGTAACCGACGTAATGGTATACAATGTCTCTATACAATAACCGACGTAATGGTATACACTGTCTCTATACAGTAACCGACGTAATGGTATACAATGTCTCTATACAGTAACCGACGTAATGGTATACACTGTCTCTATACAGTAACCGACGTAATGGTATACAATGTCTCTATACAGTTACCGACGTAATGGTATACAATGTCTCTATACAGTAACCGACGTAATGGTATACAATGTCTATATACAGTAACCGACGTAATGGTATACAATGTCTCTATACAATAACCGACGTAATGGTATACAATGTCTCTATACAGTAACCGACGTAATGGTATACAATGTCTTTATACAGTAACCGACGTAATGGTATACAATGTCTCTATACGGTAACCGACGTAATGGTATACAATGTCTTTATACAGTAACCGACGTAATGGTATACAATGTCTCTATACAGTAACCGACGTAATGGTATACAATGTCTCTATACAGTTACCGACGTAATGGTATACAATGTCTCTATACAGTAACCGACGGAATGGTATACAATGTCTCTATACAGTTACCGACGTAATGGTATACAATGTCTCTATACAGTAACCGACGTAATGGTATACAATGTCTTTATACAGTAACCGACGTAATGGTATACAATGTCTCTATACAGTTACCGACGTAATGGTATACACTGTCTCTATACAGTAACCGACGTAATGGTATACAATGTCTCTATACAGTTACCGACGTAATGGTATACACTGTTTCTATACAGTAACCGACGTAATGGTATACAATGTCTCTATACAGTAACCGACGTAATGCTATACAATGTCTCTATACAGTTACCGACGTAATGGTATACAATGTCTTCATACAGTAACCGACGTAATGGTATACAATGTCTCTATACAGTAACCGACGTAATGGTATACAATGTCTCTATACAGTAACCGACGTAATGGTATACAATGTCTCTATACAGTAACCGACGTAATGGTAAACAATGACTTTATACAGTAACCGACGTAATGGTATACAATGTCTCTATACAGTTACCGACGTAATGGTATACAATGTCTCTATACAGTAACCGACGTAATGGTATACAATGTCTTTATACAGTAACCGACGTAATGGTATACAATGTCTCTATACAGTAACCGACGTAATGGTATACAATGTCTTTATACAGTAACCGACGTAATGGTATACAATGTCTTCATACAGTAACCGACGTAATGGTATACAATGTCTCTATACAGTTACCGACGTAATGGTATACAATGTCTCTATACAGTTACCGACGTAATGGTATACAATGTCTCTATACAGTTACCGACGTAATGGTATACAATGTCTCTATACTTTAACCGACGTAATGGTATACAATGTCTCTATACAGTTACCGACGTAATAGTATACAATGTCTCTATACAGTTACCGACGTAATGGTATACAATGTCTTTATACAGAAACCGACGTAATGGTATACAATGTCTCTATACAGTAACCGACGTAATGGTATACAATGTCTCTATACAGTAACCGACGTAATGGTATACAATGTCTCTATACAGTTACCGACGTAATGGTATACAATGTATCTATACAGTAACCGACGTAATGGTATACAATGTCTCTATACAGTAACCGACGTAATGGTATACACTGTCTCTATACAGTAACCGACGTAATGGTATACAATGTATCTATACAGTAACCGACGTAATGGTATACAATGTATCTATACAGTAACCGACGTAATGGTATACACTGTCTCTATACAGTAACCGACGTAATGGTATACACTGTCTCTATACAGTAACCGACGTAATGGTATACACTGTCTCTATACAGTAACCGACGTAATGGTATACAATGTCTCTATACAGTAACCGACGTAATGGTATACAATGTATCTATACAGTAACCGACGTAATGGTATACACTGTCTCTATACAGTAACCGACGTAATGGTATACACTGTCTCTATACAGTAACCGACGTAATGGTATACACTGTCTCTATACAGTAACCGACGTAATGGTATACACTGTCTCTATACAGTAACCGACGTAATGGTATACAATGTCTCTATACAGTAACCGACGTAATGGTATACAATGTATCTATACAGTAACCGACGTAATGGTATACAATGTATCTATACAGTAACCGACGTAATGGTATACAATGTCTCTATACAGTAACCGACGTAATGGTATACAATGTATCTATACAGTAACCGACGTAATGGTATACAATGTCTCTATACAGTAACCGACGTAATGGTATACAATGTATCTATACAGTAACCGACGTAATGGTATACACTGTCTCTATACAGTAACCGACGTAATGGTATACAATGTCTCTATACAGTAACAGACGTAATGGTATACAATGTCTCTATACTTTAACCGACGTAATGGTATACAATGTCTCTATACAGTAACCGACGTAATGGTATACAATGTCTCTATACAGTTACCGACGTAATGGTATACAATGTCTCTATACAGTAACCGACGTAATGGTATACAATGTCTCTATACAGTTACCGACGTAATGGTATACAATGTCTCTATACAGTTACCGACGTAATGGTATACAATGTCTCTATACAGTTACCGACGTAATGGTATACAATGTCTCTATACAGTAACCGACGTAATGGTATACAATGTCTCTATACAGTAACCGACGTAATGGTATACAATGTCTCTATACAGTTACAGACGTAATGGTATACAATGTCTCTATACAGTAACCGACGTAATGGTATACAATGTCTTTATACAGTTACCGACGTAATGGTATACAATGTCTCTATACAGTAACCGACGTAATGGTATACAATGTCTCTATACAGTAACCGACGTAATGGTTTACAATGTCTCTATACAATAACCGACGTAATGGTATACAATGTCTTTATACAGTAACCGACGTAATGGTATACAATATCTTTATACAGTAACCGACATAATGGTATACAATGTCTCTATACAGTAACCGACGTAATGGTATACAATGTCTTTATACAGTAACCGACATAATGGTATACAATGTCTCTATACAGTTACCGACGTAATGGTATACAATGTCTCTATACAGTAACCGACGTAATGGTATACAATGTCTTTATACAGTTACCGACGTAATGGTATACAATGTCTCTATACAGTTACCGACGTAATGGTATACAATGTCTCTATACAGTAACCGACGTAATGGTATACAATGTCTTTATACAGTTACCGACGTAATGGTATACAATGTCTCTATACAGTTACCGACGTAATGGTATACAATGTCTCTATACAGTAACCGACGTAATGGTATACAATGTCTCTATACAGTAACCGACGTGATGGTATACAATGTCTCTATACAGTTACCGACGTAATGGTATACAATGTCTCTATACAGTAACCGACGTAATGGTATACAATGTCTCTATACAGTAACCGACGTAATGGTATACAATGTCTCTATACAGTACCGACGTAATGGTATACAATGGCTTTATACAGTAACCGACGTAATGGTATACAATGTCTCTATACAGTTACCGACGTAATGGTATACACATGTCTATATACAGTAACCGACGTAATGGTATACAATGTCTCTATACAGTAACCGACGTAATGGTATATAATGTCTCTATACAGTAACCGACGTAATGGTATACAATGTCTCTATACAGTAACCGACGTAATGGTATACAATGTCTCTATACAGTTACCGACGTAATGGTATATAATGTCTCTATACAGTAACCGACGTAATGGTATATAATGTCTCTATACAGTTACCGACGTAATGGTATACAATGTCTCTATACAGTTACCGACGTAATGGTATACAATCTCTCTATACAGTAACCGACGTAATGGTATACAATGTCTTTATACAGTAACCGACGTAATGGTATACAATGACTTTATACAGTAACCGACGTGATGGTATACAATGTCTCTATACAGTAACCGACATAATGGTATACAATGTCTCTATACAGTAACCGACGTAATGGTATACAATGTCTCTATACAGTAACCGACGTAATGGTATACAATGTCTCTATACAGTAACCTACGTAATGGTATACAATGTCTTTATACAGTAACCGACGTAATGGTATACAATGTCTCTATACAGTAACCGACGTAATGGTATACAATGTCTCTATACAGTTACCGACGTAATGGTATACAATGTCTCTATACAGTAACCGACGTAATGGTATACAATGTCTCTATACAGTAACCGACGTAATGGTATACAATGTCTCTATACAGTAACCGACGTAATGGTATACAATGTCTCTATACAGTAACCGACGTAATGGTATACAATGACTTTATACAGTAACCGACGTGATGGTATACAATGTGTCTATACAGTTACCGACGTAATGTTATACAATGTCTTTATACAGTAACCGACGTAATGGTATACAATGTCTCTATACAGTAACCGACTTAATGGTATACAATGTCTTTATACAGTAACCGACGTAATGGTATACAATGACTTTATACAGTAACCGACGTAATGGTATACAATGTCTCTATACAGTAACCGACGTAATGGTATACAATGTCCCTATACAGTTACCGGCGTAATGGTATACAATGTCTTTATACAGTAACCGACGTCATGGTATACAATGTCTCTATACGGTAACCGACGTCATGGTATTCAATGTCTCTATACAGTAACCGACGTCATGGTATACAATGACTTTATACCGTAACCGACGTAATGGTATTCAATGTCTCTATACAGTAACCGACGTCATGGTATACAATGACTTTATACCGTAACCGACGTAATGGTATACAATGTCTTTATACAGTAACCGACGTAATGGTATACAATGTCTCTATACAGTAACCGACGTAATGGTATACAATGTCTATACAACTTCCAATCAAAGATCATACCATGTAGCTCTACCGATACCGGCAACAAGTCGTCGGCTGTTTCTAAACGTTTACCTACAATCGTACTTTATCTAACCCGACAAAAAAATCGTTTGCTGTCTCTTATTTGCTTTCTCGATATTGCAGTCTAACCTATCCTGTTTATACTTTCCACAGTTACACCAAGCTGTTGTGGTCGCTGATTGCCACTGTGCGGTAGAACGTTTTGCTTGTTGTATATACAAATAATACATTTGTATCAAGATCCCCTCGCAATGTCTGTAACTAATGTAACTTAACAACCTGTTGTATATGAAGTGGAACTGGAATTGAATGTGAAGTTGTATTTTTTAACTATCTATCAAAACAGGAAAATACACAGCAAGTCTACTTAAAACTTCATGTCGGCATTGTGACATATAGGCATTTTAAAGAATTTCAATTCATAATTACATACAGGATTCGAAAGATGCAGGTTGATCAGAACTATGGGCAAGTTTTATGGTCGCCGTCTTTGTCTCTTTGAGATAAATCAAAGAATACCGAAGCGTTAACAAAATCATAATCCAAACTCAAAGCCATTAAATCAGGGGCAATATATGAACAAAGGAAAGATTTACATGGAGACTCTTGTAAAAGTACAAGAGAATAAGACCAGGTGTTCCGGAAGAGTAAGCGTCTTCTGCTTCATCGACGACATCCGCCGCATTATACAGCCCAGTATCGTTCAAGAGATCTCGACCAAGCTTACATATGAGGTTGGTGCTCTGGTTAAGCTTTTAGCTATTGGCGAGGTTTCAATGTCGATATTTCTTTCAATTACCTTAAAAACAAAAGCTGAAATACAAATTTCAGTTTTGATATTTGTGTTTTTAAGTTTTTACTATATATCTATTTCCATGGAAAGAAACAATCACTTATACATACAAAAATCTCAAAATTGCTTTTCCGGGATACAAAATATCGCTGGGATAATGCCAATATGTTTTTGAGTTTTTTTTCCGTCACTACATCTGAACTCCTGTCATTATATATACCATTGGACATCCGGAAATCGACGGGGTAATCATTCATCTCATATATTACACAACACAACCATGAATAAACTGCCTCAGTATTATTTAATTCATAATCAATCGTTTTCCTGGCCTGTACAATGTTTTGTCTGGCAATTTGTAATTTACTCATCACAATTCTATATCAACACTGTATTGTGTTATCACAGTAGTACTCTAGCGTTTCAAAAACATTGAAGACCACACCAGTCGAATTTTGTAATAGGGAAATATTTTCAAAAAACCAATATTTTAGTTTTAAATAAGTATCCTTCAGAAAAAGTCACATTTTTATATAAATAATAAGTTTAAATAATTATCAATGAAAGTAACATCAGAAGTTGCATAGGTCAACATTGTTTTTGTAAAGTTCTATGTTCAAAACACTGAATTGCCTATCATTGTATTTTTCTTATGGAAATCGTATACCAAAGCACTTCACTGGGTCTGATGCATATCATAAAAACATAAAATTTCCCTTTTTTATAAGAAAATAATCTCTACAATATGCTCTTTCATAGCGTTTTATTCATAACAAAACAACAATTTCGCGTAATTAAATTGAAAACTTAATTCTGACTGGTTGTGATATGTCGCTAAAAGTCACATGATCAGACTCGGGACATCTGGCACTATGTTCATTTGACTGCGGCTCTGAACGCTGCAGGTAGGGTTTTAAGGATGTGTATAAAATGGGCTTAATTAACTACTTGATTTGACGTAAGTATAAATTTAATTTTTGATAAAATTACCCGTTTGAAACGCAAAGCATACTTTTCCTGATCAAAGCATTCTTGATGTGCGGGCATTAGACAGACGACACCCGGTGAGAAATAACGCGAGAGTTTACGAGATGTTTACAAGATGGCAAAGGCGTCGAAATCTCCATGTCGTCAATAACGTAAGTCCGACTATGCCTGAATGACGACTGCTATTGCTATGGATTCCCGTCGCTATATACACGTCATGACATTCAGATTCTTCGTATGCGTGGGGTTGATGAATGGTACAACTAAATTAATGGTTCTTACACAAAGCCCGCGGAAATGCTACACCTAGCAGTACGTGACGATAGATCTGTTTAGCTATATACTTGTACGCCGTTCCTGTTAAAGGCGTTTACACAATAGGCGAGGAAATTATTGTTCAAACTGCACGCTTTGTATATAAAGATTTGAATTGCTTTTCATTTAGAGACTCTCATGCGCTATGTTTCCTGAACAGGATTTTAATTTTGAAAGTATGGATTACGTAACATCAAATATCTGCTATTGAAATGTGGAGACTGGTTGCATTAAGTTATATACGGCTTTTGGTCCCATCAAAACTACATGAAAAGTGTCGTACCTGGACCACATTAGAGAATTAATGTAGCAGTATAATAAACGAGGCACATTTCCCATGCGTTTTTTCGCACAAAGAACGTATCGCATCTGCTGAATAAACAACATTTCCTACTCACACTAAATACGTTGTGTGCAAGATCGTAAGATGGAACAAAATGTCTTTATTTCATATCATGGTTATCAATAACGTACAGCACAAATCTACCTCGAACCAATTAACGCAATTTGAAATCTGAAAATCTATATTCTATACAACTACATTCTGTCATATATGCAACACTCTTAACCCCTCGGAAATGAATAATTGGTTATATGTCTGGCACAAACCATGCTTATAGAGGCTGCCATTACATCCCAGTAATAATTTAGATAGTTTGTGAGAAACCATATATTCCCAACAGACATTATTTGTACCGATGGGGCGTTCTAAACCAGACAGTGACGGCAAAGGTCGGAGGCTGGTATGACCCGAGGGTTGACTGGTCCGGCCGTTTGGAATCGAGACGCAACTTGATATATATAACTGTCTGTGTAAATGACTGTTTTGAGTATAGTTTTACCCTAAGCTTTAAATCAATTAGCACAAATATAGAACACTGATATAGATCTGTATCATAATTATGTGGTACCATTCCACGCCACATTTAGTACATCCAATGTCACGTAATATGTAATTGCGTTTTTTGTTGTTGTTGTTGTTGATTGACGAGCAATCCGCTATAAGAATCATTAAGGGCCACAAAACAATGTAATTACTAGATATTCACAAAAACTTCATTAAAGCCACGAAACAAAAGGTTAATATTGTAAACATAAATCACTATTAACAAACTATTTGTTTTCAGACTTTTATACAATGATTTTATGTATTTAAAATGACTTTCTCGTTCATTTTTCGTTGACCATGTTTTTCACATGCGCAATAAATAGAAAATAATATTCGATGGACGTACAGTGAAAATACCAAAACAATAGTTTACCTCAAAACACAATGCTGAACTGGTAGGTAAAGGATTCGTTATTCTATTTCATTGATTTATGGAGAGACGTCGGATTTTGTTATCTTCCGAGCCCTTAATGTTTCTTTATGTATGTAATTAGAACTAAGGTTTCAAACTTTCTAAGATTTGATATAAAAAGTGTCACATTTCTCGTACTTTCCTACATATAATCGGTGTGGCTTCCAATTTCAATGGCAATCTCTTTGGATCGGGGCCTAGCTTGCTTTCTACAGATTTGTATAGCGGATGTCATCGATTAAAAGGAGGACGTTCACGTTAATGTACTTCCTGGTTTTAGTCACACAATGCGCTACTTTTATCTATTTTGAGTTGCAGTTTTGAAGTGCTTCAGTATTCTCTTAATGTGTTATAAACAATAATGTAAAGTAAAGAGTTATTTTAACTATTACTTGGTGAAAAGGAAATAACATATTGGAGGATTAGCTGACATGGATGCAATACCTTGATCTTACTTCACCACCAAAGCTGTTTTCAACGAGAACAAACAGCAGATTTACAAACAATAGTTCGACTAAAAACAACGAACAAAGGGAAATCTTACATTGAAGCCTTGAAAAGTACGTGAAAAATGAATAATGATCCGAAAGGGTAAGCGTCTCGAAACTCAATGAATTGTACAAAAGACACACACCAGAGTATCTTTAATAAGTTCGAATAAGATACAGTGTCGTTAAGATATGAATTAAACCGCACCATGCAGCTGTTTCGTTCGTCTAAGCCAGTGATTCTAAACGAGGGCCTAAAATGTAATACCTAGCAGGCGAGTAATCTATCGAAATTTCACGGAAGAAATTTCAAAATGGCGTGGAGATGAATAACGTTTCTTCATAGACATACACAAGTACGAATGTAGCTATGTTTTATTCGGAATGAATCAGAATGATCTTATGGACATTCATACAAACTATCCATTACTGAAAATCTGAAATACACAATCAAGTACAATGAATCCACACCACATGTACTTTACAGCGCTCAGGAGAGTATACACCATTACTATTTAAGAAAGAAGAGCGGAGCGATGAGATATGTTATAACGCTCGGCTCGGTAATTGGGACACAAATGGAACTGTACTTTAGGTTTAGCTTGATTTTGTTTCACGCCCTTTTGACAGCTAAGAAGTGCGATGCAAGTGAATATACTTAGTGTCTGTGTAAATTGGGAGGATAAGGAGTGTTTGTTTAAGGACTCTCACAACTAAATAAGTCAATCAGTTGTTCGCGCTTAATAGAGAGCATTTAATTTAAATAGGTTATTGTTGCATATTTTTAAAAATTAATATGTTGATATTGAAGAAAAATTGTATGTTTTTGGTAGATTTGAATAGATGATGTTGGGTTGATGTAGGGTGAAAATAAGGTCTAAAACAGGGTTTGCCCCGTCCCCTTTCAACGGTCTGTGTTGTAAAAGTGATGTGAGCACTTGTGTGGTTAGTCCCTATGAATCAAGCCGGTTGTCACTAGTTTAATTGGTTATCGGATTATGTAGCGTAACGTAAATTGTTTAGTTGTATTGGTCCAGTAAGTCATTTGGCGATGAACAGACGTCGACGTTATAGTGTTCCACACCGAGGTATACTGTGCTTTAGGTATCGACAATGAATCTTACTCTGTGGTTGTTTACTGGAACCGGTGATAGGGTAACAATGTCATGTTTTTAATTTAACATAACGGCAATGTCGTTTCTGAAGGAGCGAAACCGTATCGATTGAAGTTTTGATATTTGAGTTCGTTAATTACAGTTTCCTCTTTGATACGCTGAGGCTTCAAGGCACATACAGTACAGCTGTACGTGCAACAAACTAACAGCATTGTTGTCGTTTACATTTTGATATATTTGATGTTGTGTTTTTCATTCGTTTTGCCGACCATTTGTATGCCTATAGCCATACCCGTTGTTGATGAACTGTTAACCATGTAATGAGAATAATACTAATGTATTACACTGTATATAGGTCACTTCAAAACAAAGTGCAAGCCAGAGAATTTAGCATGCACCCACGCGTTCGCTCGAATGCCCTGCTTCAACAACAGTTGGTGGCATACACTTCCGGCAAGTATTACACAATGTAGTTAACTCCCCTGATAAGGTAGCGGAACATGGTTCTCTTTTACTATTGTGACTGCTATTGCTAGAGTTAATAAAAAGATGCATGACATTTATGAAAATTATAGAATTTGTGTTTGAGTTAAGAAGCATGCGCCTGTGTTGATCCTGGAAATCATCTCGATAGTTAGTTAAGTAGAGTTGGTATAGTCAGCGCAATAATCGAGCTCTCCGGATGATTTAAGTCTACACTTGTCAAATATACAGCAGGATAGAAAAATAGTTTTGAGTCCTAAGATGAAAATAAATAATCATTTTAAAAAAGATATAATTCATTAAATTAATTATATTTAACTTATAAATATATGTGGTAATATGTGTGTGTGTGTTTTCTGTTTTTGTTTTTTTTTTATCAAATCTAAAAAGGCTCATTTCTACAAGTAGAGCAGCATAGAAAAGGCGCGTATGTGAATGATTTGTACGCAGCAGCAGATGTTGTGTATAATCAATCTAATGTTAATTCCAAGACCGGGGAAATCATTCCTAAACCATTTAACACGCTCGCCAAACCTGTCTGGACGTATTATGTTGGTGGCGTTGTCTGTCCATCCGTCATAAACTTTTATTAGTTCGGAGATCTCCTACAAATTTGATTCGATCTCTTTCAAACTTGGTAGGCGTAATCTTTATGACATGAAGAATTCATATCTGCTGCAATTTCGGGCATTATGTGGAAAACTCCAGTTAAGAGTTTTACAGTGTATGTAGAACCCGTGTTTTTGTCGTAAACTTTTGTCTTGATATCTCCTCCCACAGTTTCCAACGATATCTTTCAAACTTGGAAGGCGTAATCATCATGACATTAATTTTTTTTTCGAACGGCGGTATTATTTGGCAACTTCTGCTAGAGTAATAGTCCTACCGAGCAACTTGTAGACTATGTGTTTACTGTTTTTTTGTTTTGTGTGCACAACTAGACAACCTACAATTTAGAATTTTACTTCATTTGTTTTGCATTTAACTTTGACATTGCTAAATTTCAATTTTTGATATGGTCCGACGAACGTATGCTCTCGTTTGCGGTGCTCTCATTCACATGAGCAACAGCATGGTACGAAACGAAAGAAAAACACGAAGGCCGAGTATTACAAAATATTCGTCAGGAATTTAAGAACACTCCGAAAGAAAACTGAGGATAGAAAATCAGCAGTAATTGAAATTCGTAAAGGACTATTGTATATCAACGTCAGATAGTTGCAATCTTGATGTAAATTTGAAGTATGTTCTAGATAGTCTGATAAAGTTGCTTCATTCTTCCATATCTTCAGATAGGTATCGGCGTACAGCACAAACACGGTTAAGGTATATAAGCTCTCATCAATACATCCCACAGAAATGTGTCATCCTATGCCGAACACACGTTTTCATTCCATGCTGCTGCATCAGAAGGTACTTCTGTTCATAGCATCTTCTCAGAGTTGTATCCAGTTTGTGGCCGACAATGACGACCGTAACGTAACTTCAGATTGATGTAACACAGTCCATGACATGGGAATCATCCAATGACTCAATCAGAAGGGCAAAACCAAAACGCAAGACAACAAATACGTCGTTTACATAGCAATATGATTGCTATGCAGATCCTTATTCTCAATCTGTTAATACGGATCTGAAAGGTCCCATCCGAGGTCATGTTAGAATACTCTAGAAGAATTGTCCAATTGATTACAGTAAGCCATTTTGTCACAACATGCATGTATTTTATCTTGTTGCCACGAATTGTTTTCACGAACAAATATGATGAAGTTGTTCGCCCACAAACCTTTACTGATCAGTCCTTTAAAAGTTATCGTGCAGAAAGCAATCAGCCAATCAGGACACATTCTCAATACATATTTGCCGATAATTATTTAGGCAAAAAGTGTACGAAGCTCATCTCATAAAAATCCAATCGTTTCTTCAAAACGTTTGGAATACTAATCTAGAAGGACAAAACCCATTTGTACAAAATGTATATCCCAGCCATCTTCGTTGGGCGGGGAACATATGTACTAAAGAACCAGGTGGGCCTTTCGGCGTATTGTTTTAAGATTTATCTTAAGATTTGACTTGGCCAATCACAATTAACGTTACGAAAAGAAACGTCATACTGTAAAAGCCAATATTTTCGCGCATGGAATTTTTCTCTTAGTCAGCCTCCAAACTGTTCGCGATGTGGATATTTTCGCGCTGTAGTTAAGCTGTTTTGCACTGTGTACCTGTATTACTATTATAGACTGTAGAGTTTGAAAAGTGTTAAAAGTATGTTCGCGTGTAGGTATATTCGCGGGATTTAATGCCAGCGACATAAGCGACAATTTCCCCACCGCGAAAAAATCACTTTTACAGTACCTAATTTGCTAAGCACAAACTTAAGTCTAAGAAGTGTTCATGATCTCGGGGCCAGATGTCTACTAACCACGCTTAGATATAGCGTAACGTTAATATAAACGATTTTATCAGCTTTTTTAAGGATATGTAATTTTATTGATTCCAGCACTGAGAACAAGTATATAGATATATTGAAATTACCCGTCTACAAACTGGTATCAGCATTTTAACGCGGCTAGAAGTTTTGTTGCGACGGAGTCCACTCATCTACCACAAACAATTTACCACACGACGATGTGGCGCTACGTCTGAATAATAAATGCATATTACAGATGTCATATTCCGATGCTGATTTGTCAAATCGGCAGACAAGAAGAATAATCAATCAACTCTGATTCGCGTAGACAAAATTACTACCCTCAGAATAATCCCGTTTGAGTGCCCAGACGTCAATGGAGTCTCCATTGAGAAACCGGAAGCTAGAGACAGAGTCAACATATCTGTGGACACCATGCATACGTACTCTACGACATCGCACCACTTATATAGAAACGAATTAAGGATAAACAGGTCTTAAATTCAAACATTTCCTGTATTTAAACTTTTGTCTTATATGCATTATTGGACAAGGAAATTCATCGCAGAACAGAAAATACAAATATGGCGGTTTACCCGTTAATGTGCTGAGATACTAAATTGACGTAATACGTGTTTTTCTAATTTCCCGTTATAACCAATTGCAGGTGTTACATGGAGATACGAACTTGCACAACAATATCAGGAAATTATAAACCATATCAGCTAGTTCGGACCTTTTTGGCCTGGTGGTAACGTCCTGGCTCCATAACCTAGAGGTTTCAGGTTCGCGCCCCGCTCGTCTCACTAGTTTATTTTTTTATCTTTCTTGTAAAATATTATCTATTTCCCAGGTCGGGATGTTGGTGTTAACAGTAACCCAAGTCTGGGTGTATGTACGTACGATATGTACTAATTATCACAATGATAATTTATATGCCGTCACGTTTCGTAACACAGGATAACGTCATACATTTAAACTATCTTTTAAATTTGTGAGCAGCTATCTATGAATGTTTGTAGAATCGCCAAAATAGCTTTTTCTGCTGAACTATGGAAGTAAAATAACGAAAAATCAATAAGAAGTAGCCCAACTCCTACTTGTTGGATACTATTAATGTTAACACGCTAAGAGACGTTTACAGAATACATTATGTACGGATAGACAAAGGGATAATAAAATCGATCAGCCTGGAGAAAAAAAAAATAGAAAATACCGAAGCGTTAACAAAATCATATTCCGAACTCAAACTCGAGCAAATCTCTTCCCGAGGGCAGGCTTTATATATGAGGTTTTTCCGAGTGCTTAACTTATCCCAAATGTCAACATCACACGGGGTTACTTTATCATATGATCTTCTATATTTTCACATCGTAAACTGATCATGAGATACAACAGTGAACTAAATGCATCTTGCCATCATCAATTGCAGATGCAGTAATTATTATGTGACATATGACACTTTTGTCGTTCATAATATAAGTTTTGCCCATGTGAAACAAGTGTTGTCGGATATGTTGTATTTAGGCCCGGGCTAATTAACATATTTCACTCCGACCCCGGTGATAACTTGATAGCAGCCCGGGCAATAATCAGTTAACAGCCCGGGCTGATATCACTTCATCCAGGTTCTTCACTCAGGATGTTTGTGATTAAACTTAGACGCATTTGTTTCCGACGCAGACGATCGCACGCAGACTATAGCAACACAACAACAATGGTGAGTAGTCCACGGATAGAGGAGATAGTTTTAAATTATTTAGCAGCACGAATCATTTATCTAGACGAACTGATTGAAGGGGACGTACGAAGTAGGTATGTGGGTAGCTCCTTCACAGAAGACAAAGTGTTGGATGATGGTGAAGGATGGTCCGAGACGAGGTTTGTGAGCATCGGTGAGAAAGATATCACAATTTTAAACATGGAAAAACTTAACATAAAATGGAAAACAAAATCAAATCGATCAATGATAGAATGGGCATAGGAACGATTTCACCTAAAGAACTTGATGTTTTAATAGCAAGGTGTTTCCTGTCGCTGAAGAGCTTTCAAAGCAGTATTAGTAGACACTTGGCAAATCAGTATGGAGTTACGTGTACAATGTAGCATATTGTTAGCTGTTGCATTCAAACACACAACGGATGTACTAGCTGCTAAAATGAAGAAATTGAGAGCAAAGGGATTTGAAAACAAGAAAAGCCAAGCTGATCCCCTGAATGACAATGATATTGACAATCTCTACAACAAAGCCAATCTCGGCAATTGTAAGGACCTTGGCCCTTTTTTAGTCAGGCCTGCTTATTAAAACCAGAACTACCCCCACTCCCTACCTTTGCAATAAAATCGTTTATAATGCAATGTTGATGACGAACACATTTTGATCTACAGATACATCTACACATCATCTCTGTCCTTTGAAGTTTCATTGAAATTGTTTCAAAGGCTTGGGAACATTTTTCCACCCAGAGTGTTTCAACAATAACCTGTATACTGACCTAGTTATCATGGGCACTACAAACCCGCATAAAATACTCTGTATGCATTTTACATATGGCAAAAATTCATTTTTCCAAAATATGAAACTTCATTGAATGTGGTTTACTGGTTAGGGGAAGTTTTCTAGTCAACAGTTTCCAACAAAAACTTTTATATATGACCTGGTTACTACGGCAACCTGAAGTTATGTTAGAACAATCATATCGAGTGAGTATTGCTGAAGCAATACATGCCCTCTACCGGCCCCCACAAGCTATAAAGATGCAATGATTCATTAAACAAATTACAGGGACTTGGCGTAGATATCGCCATGATGTATCTGTATACCAAATTTCAGTTCAATATGTGCACACTTTGCCAAGATAATGTACAGAAACTGAATTATCAGAATTTTTTTCCAAGTCCAAGGGCCGTATATCGTCCAGCAAAACGGAGTCTAATAGATTCTATCAACCCTGTGTAATGTGGACTGAGAAATCTCAACCCGTGGGTAAGATTTATGAGTTTTAGCACGAGGCTCTGCCGAGTGCTAAAATTCATAAATCTAATCCCGGATTGATATTTCTCAGTCTATATCATACAGGGGTGATTGATTATTTTTCTCCCACACTTTCCTACATAAAATAAGCAAAAGAGTAAACTCAGTGCATCTCGCCATCACCAATGGTGGATGCAATGCGTGAAAAATTGGTGACGTTACTCTGCTTACATTTCATAAAGTGATGACGTCACAATGATCATGACGTCACAATTAACACGTGTGAGCTGTTTTTCCCTACCACGGTAAAAGACAGGTTTATCTTTCCCCTAGCAAAAATGCGAATGAACCTGTGAAGTGTGGGAGAAAGTACCATCCTCAACTATGATGGATGAGAACTATGACCCTGAAAACAAACTCTTATCCTTGCTTCGCAGGAAATTGAAGACGCTTTGAAAATGATTACATCACAAGAGAAAAACAACGCTGACAATAGCTTGGTTTCCATTACCGAATGTATACAGAACGTCTGTGCAACAAAACATTGATTACTGAACAAAATCAAGGTTTAAGTCTTGGATGTACATCCAGCTCAATTCTAGCAGGAGTCAACATTTCTGGGCAGATCACTTTCAATTCCGTCAACCAAAAATCAGGAAAGCGAGTACGAGTTATCGATTCAGATAGTGACCGATTCTTACGTGTGTTCATTGATACATGACCCGGCAGATGGCGTCTATATAAACTAAGGTTTTTGTCATTAACGTTGCTGAATGTTTAATTAATTTCTCTTGTTTTGTTTTTCAAAATGTGTGCTAAAAAGGTTATGATATGACTATTTTGAAACCACACCTTTCGTCAGCCCTTGACCTGAGCAAGGCCTCGGGATGATAAAGGGTATAATATCCAAATAGTCATATAATAACCTCTAGATATTGTGACGCTAATTCTTCCGGAACACCTGGTCTTATTCGCTTGTGCTTTTACGAGTGTCTCCATGTAGATCTTTCCTTTCCTTCCTATTTTGCCACTAGTTTAATTAAGCATTGATGACAATTATTTTTAGTTTATTTAGGTTATGAAACAAAATTTTGTTTTCATACTGTATGAATCCGCGTAGTTGATTCTTACAAAAGTTTGCAAGCAAATATTTTTCATAACCCTATGAAACTAAAAAATAATTGAGTTTTGTTGACGCTTTGGTATTCTCTTTTTTTTTGTATTGCTGCGGTCATCCTTGTTATACCGCAAAACGTGATGACTGGATAGTGACGATCGCTACGGTGACGGTATTCATCTTTTGCACCAAAATAACGGGAATGTGTCTGTGGAGTAAGATAATATCAGATCAGTGTCCGTCACTATACACGTCCTGTCCTCTTGTCATGGATACATCCTGAACATGTTTCCCGTTGTTTATACAGTACCAGCCACCAGACACCCAGACACGTCATTTATTAATAGGTCATATCTCCCCACATAACGGACAGGTCGACGGCAGACGTCACGCACCAGACAGACAGCCCGTGGAACACTGTCCCTCAACCCATTACTATAATTCAGAAGTCTGACAAGAATAAGAATTGCTTTACAATAGTTGCATATCTATCACGAGCTTCATATTAAACACTATCATCAAATCAATATTAATACGCAAATTAAAAATAATGGCCTTTAAGGCTTCGATTATATCGCCATAAATGAATGATATATTCCGATCTACCTAATTGTAAAGCATTGAGACTCATGAAGCGTTCAAATAAACATTAACCTTACTTAAAATACCTTACTATTGGGAAGTACTGAATAAACTGTTCAAAATAACAAAGAAATATTTCTATCAGTTCACTAAACTGTTTAGCTAATACTCAGGACATGTAACAAAAACGATAAACGTGATCATTTCAATTTTCCAATCGTTAACTTTCCATTTCTTGATAGTAGCATCCCTGCTTCTCCAACCTATGGTGTTTACATGTCGCAGTTGATTCGTTATTCCAGGGCTTGCTCTAAATATCGGTATGTTCGTGATCGAGTCGACTGCTGACAAACAAACGAACATCACAAAGATTCGAGAGATGCAGATTGATAAGAACTATGGGCAAGTTTTATGGTCGCCATCTTTGTCTAATTGAGAAATATTCTGTATTTTTAAGTGATATGAAGATGGACGTTTTTGAGTATGCTCATTTGTGTGTTTACTTGTTGTGATTGACAATGATACTCGGTTCTCATTATGATAACTTGATGTTTACTTGGATGTGACAAAGATTTATATGGCGGGTGTCGTCGATAAAGCAGACTACGCTCACTCTTCCGGAACACCTGGTCTTATTCTCTCCATGTGAATCTTTTCTTTGTTCCTATTTTGCCCATGGTTTAAACGATTTTGAGTTTGGATTATGATTTTGTTAACGCTTCGGTATTCTCTTATTTATTTATACTCAGTTGCATTAATATCCATGTAAGATATTATTATTATAATTACAATTGTAGTACTCTAAATATATAGTTATCGAAAGTTCTTATTCCTGTATTACATATGCTTACATGTAATATAACACACATGCGATATTCTATCACACATGTATGAGTGGTTGAAATAAAGCACTGGTCACTGATTTCTAATATAATGTCTTAAACATTAAACGTTACAAGTTTCAATTCAATTTTCACCACTTGTAAATATGATATAAATTAAACTTTATGTTATTCAAATCAATATGTTGTTATTCAAGGTGTCAAAAGTCTCGAAGATTTGTTTGCCTGTAGTATATATCATGGAGAGGAGTTAATACAACTTCTAAGCTTGTTTTGCAATCCCTTTGTAATGATATGTGTCAAATGTCTTGCTTGAATTTTGAATCAATACTGTTTAAACTAAACGTTCAAACATCCGTCAACATCACCACGTTGTTCCCTTTCTCAACAATATATATCCAAATGATTTTGTTACAAGCATGTCCTGGATACCGCGTTATCAACTAAGTGGGTTTAGAGAAGTTTTGATACATAAACCATGGTAAAGCCATCAAAATAATATCTAAATGTAAAAAATAAATACAATAATTATTACAAGTACTAATTGCTATAAGGGACAATTATCTATGTCCCAAAACATCCCCGGATGGGTTTGTAGGGCCACAATACACCTACATATCAAACAAAAGCTATTTTGTCTATTTAAGTCTTCTCTCTTCTTCTTCTTCTTCTTCTTCCGCCGTTTTGTTGTCCGACCATTTTCTCCTGAATTGTTCGTTGGATTACGACGAAACTTCACATGTGTAATGGTTGACTACTCCCGGTGTGCTATTTCTAAGTCTCGTGACAAAATTCAAAATCGCCGACATTTCCTTGCCTCTGATTGGTTGAAACTTTGTTCGTGTATAGCTTTGCTTTTAGAAATAGGAATTTAATGAAACTTCATTTAATGAGTATTCAGGTGATACCCTATGATTTGCTGTATAGCAGTCTTCATCAAAAACAAAATGGCGGCCAACAAGAAGGCTTCTGATTGGTTGAAAATTAAATATTGTCCAATTTTGATGAAATTTAGTATGTTGAGGTTAAATGACTCTACTTACAACCGTAAGCTCGGTTTTATGATCAAACAAAATTGCCGCCATTTCCTGGCCTCTGATTGGTCGACATTAAGTTATGGTCCGATTGGGATGAAATTAGAAATCTAGGTGTAACCTGACTTTCTAAACATAACCACAACCTCGATTTCATGATTCAACAAAATGGCCGCCATTTCCTAGTCTCTGATTAGTCGTAATTAGATATCGTTCAATTTTCATGAAAGTCGGTATATAATTGTGTATTTTAGCACTGCAAAGCGAACTGCGGGGGTTTGGGGGGCCTTTGCATGTCCCCCATTACAACCAGTACTTGTATTTAATTGTATTAATGACAGGCTGCATTGGGCATTTTTGTCGACAAAAAAAAAAAAAATGAAAGCCCATTTGCAAATTATAATAAACACACACATGAGTTTTTATTAACTTTCGTTCAAAGTTAGATACAGGGAATTCTGCTGGTATACGTTGCCTGTCAAACATGATTGCGCATGAAGTTTCATTAATATTCTGTTCGTTAGTTTTCGTGAAGGAAACCTCGCCGACGCAAGAAAGTGGAACGGAAAAACAAGATAAAGAAACGGAGTAAAAAATGGCTCCTCGTTTCATCTTGGGGACATGCAAAATATAATAATGAAATGAAACTACCAGTCTATTGTAACATGTTACTTGTAATCGCAATCCGTAGGTCGACGAGAAATAATTGTCCTATAGTGACAGTCCTTTGAAATATCTCTACGTTACAGTGTAGTTTCTATACAATTATAATGGCCAGGATATTGGCAGCCATGACCTTGATAGGAAAGCGACATCTTATATCACCTCATGTATAAATTTAATAATCTGGAAGAGCTCGCTTGTAGGGATAGCCCGCTCTGGATTTCTTTTGTCACGCTTGTGGGTTTATGCTTTACTTGTCATTGATATGAAGAAGGTGTCAAATGGCATAACATACTAGTAGTCGGAACGCCACAAAACATTAATTGGTTGTAACAATAACCTTGAAATAAACCATACTTTCCAACCCCAAGTCAATGTTACGACACTTATCTCTGTAAGATGCGTTAAGAGGTAGATCGTGAAAAGTCGCATCAGTCATCAACACTGTCAAGCACACAGAGAAGCATTTTGTTCATTGACCTATTTTCGATTTAAGATCTTATAAAGTTAAAATATTATTAAAAACACTCTCAATATATAAATTGGCAAATGACAGTCATGGGATGTTCCAGGTCTTGTATGTCCGCCTCACAGATACAAATGCACTCAGCACACACTCACATCGCGTACACCGGGAGGCTGTGGTTAAGTGACCCCAGCTGTTAATAAGACGTAAAACTTAGTACAAACAAACTAAACCCTCGGGTACCGCTTCACGTCACAATAGATTAAGCTTCTAGGAATAGATAAATTCTTTGAAAATGGATATATTCATGACCATTGACTTTTTGAATAACAAAGCAATCTCTCGCATTACCATATAGTCATGGAATCTTTTATAACGTTACCGTGGCTGCTTCACATTACTGTGGACGAACGCAAGCATATGAATAACACTAAGGATATCAATAGAAAGGACATGTGAGATTTCAGTCTTGCTTCTCATCCCGTCAGAATAAAGCCACTCCTCGGTTCAACAATACAGCAGACCTTTGGCTATATCTGTCGGTTTGTTAATGATCCTGCATGGTTAAAGGTTGATATTTATTTTACATGTTACATGTTTAAACAGTCTACAGGGACTTCATGCAATACTTAGATGCTTGCTCTGTATTGAAGTTGAGTATAAAGCAAGATATTTTATAACGCAAATCGAAGTAAATGTATGTTGAATCTTTCATCGGAAATAATATTTACTTGCGATATCAATCTACTATAATTTAGTACTGAACGACACCAAATGATGCCATGCTCTTTATTTAGAAGGTCCAGAAAAGGTGCACTAAGCATCACATGGTTAATGACACTCGTTACATTAAAGGTAGTGCAAATCAAAGAATGTTTGGCCATAGTATCAATTCAAGACATTAGGTTTCGCCAGTGATATAAATCCTTTTTATGTTAAATCATTAAGGTTCAAACAAATGTAGTATACTGTGTTTGTTGTATTCTCAAGTGACTAATATCAATTAAAACCAGATGACTTTATCGCCAAGTAATCCTGTTCATGTTATCCTAATAAGTTATTGTGCAGTTTTAAGTGATCGGTTAATATATGCTTAAACATGTCCGTTCTATGAATGTCTTTTGTTGTATGCACCCTTGATCTTTTTTATCAATAAGAGTTCCGACCAAAGGGTCTATTTAGTTGAAAACAAGGATTAAATCATTAGTTGGGTTTGTGAGGCAACACCGGGATGGCTGCGTAGGTATAATTAGTGGCAATAGTTATTTCCAGAGGACGAACTGTGTCTCCTGGATTGATTTGTTTATTTTTATTGCATTAATTATTCTTTTTAGCTTTTCTTTTGATCTTTTTTGTCGATCTGTAGTAGTCCAGACTTCGTGTTCTGGTCTGTAAAAAAAGGAGAACATAGTCAGCATGCCTGGTTGAGTTACAGGGTCAAACAATTCAAACATCAGTCTAGTCCGAACACCCTACAGTTACAGCAAGGAATGAAGGCGGTTACTTAGGAGCTCATCTGAAGTTAACCTAGAGTAGTTTTGAGATTAATGACTAAGTGATACCCCGAAACGAAGTTACGGGAATTCATTGTTGGGATATAATCGAAACCCTCTGTCTGCCTGTCTGTCTGTATGTCTGTCTAAATGGACGTACATTGGGAAGGTACTGTGGTGCGATTTTTTGTCCTTTAACTTGTGAGATGCAACGAACAGTTATTCGTACATTTTGAAATATCGTTCAATTCTTGTTCATTTCGGACCTAAAAAGCACATATGAATATAGCTTCGATGTATTTTGGACATTTTATCGCCAGTAAAAAACAAATTTAATGAACCTTTTTGTCCGTTCGTCCGTCTGTCTGTGACACGATTGCAAGGATTTTAATGAAATTTTGCGCATATTTCTCATCAACCTGCAACTGTCGGATCTCTGTGTAGAAAGTTTGTCTGTCAGCAGTCGAAATGTATCACAAAAATATAGATAATTAGAGCAAGCCCTAGAATCATGAATCAACTGCACCATGTAAACACCATAGGTTGAAGAAATATCAAATTCGTCACGTTTATTGCCTGATTAGTAACAAGCTGACCAAGTTGACCATAGCTGAAATAATGGTCGAGATGTAACAAGAGTGTTCAGTTGAATTTTTTTCTGTGTGTCTTATTTAGGAAAACATGTCAGAGTTCAACCAAAATACGCTACCTGTAAATGATACATACTACAAATGTTGTGCGCATTCGTATGAGGATGTAACGATAGATTATAGAATAACAAAAAAATAATTATTACTAACAATGAACATTAAGTCTTTTTACAGGATTTAAAACGTCGACTGAATTCCTATAAAGTAATTGAACTACGCATGTGGCTTCGTATTGGATGATATCAATTTGTTGTCGAGACAGTTTGGCTCTAATTGTTTCTCTCTACAAGTAACTTTTTGCTATAGTATTAAAACGTAATACAATAAAAGACCTGATTTCCCAAACGGTTTGAAGGACTTTACCTGTCGTTTATTCTGGATAGTTGTTTAAACCATGTATTGCAATTCTGACTTCCCCAGTCCTGTAAAATAGTTCATGTTAGTTTTAGCACACCATCATTAGCCATCATGAGCTGTTTATCATAGAGCTTAGTTGTGCTCCCTTGTTGCTGACATTCACATTCCCTTGAATTGGAGGGAAATATATCGTATCTTTTTATATTAAATTGTTTTCCAGTCTTTTGGAGCACATTGCTTACCATTACTTTTTGTTCACGGATTCTATGGTGAAGCTGGTATTGGTTCGAGGCCAGCACGATATCGATATTCGTGTTAACCTAAATAACCACGCGTAATATTTATTGTAATCGATCAAAAGTATCTTCGTGTAAGTGGCAAATGAGAACTGTTTGTTTAATGCATCAAATAATCATAACGTCTATCTATAGCTGTATGTCATCTTTTGCAAGTAAATTTTACATGTATGCTGTTTTTCAATCAATTGTTGGTTTCATACATTGCATACTCGCAAGAAGTCGATATATCTCGGTAGAAGTAGAACACAATAGGGGAGTGGTTGGTCGCTGTCCTTAGGAGTAGCTCGTTTTGATACACGTTACTGTTGTTGATTATTTATTATAGATCACCCTCTCGTCTAACCTAGCTCAAACCCTTTTGATATCTATATACGTTCCTACCTTCTTAGTAATCGTGTTACATGCTTCTAAGAGTGCGTGGAGTGGTTTGCTAATTAAGAATGGAGACTCGTAAATTTTCATCGGTTTCAATAATTTACCGTTCAATATCAAATATACTAAATGAATATGGCAGATGTTTTACAAATATTTTCACGACTGCGTAGCACGAGTGAAAATAGTAAAAACAAATCTGATATACGAGTGAAATGCATTTATATTAAACGGAAAACCATTGATTTTTATGACTTTCGAATGTCACCATAAAATGCTTTCAAAATTGTTTTTACCGGCCTACTGGACAGTAGATAGACGAATCCGTCGAAATCCCAAACGAGCGGGTCAGCAAGTCGTGATAAGTGCGCCTTTCAAACTTTCTAATGTATTACTAAATAATGTAGCAGTACTTCATCAATATCTACGGCCGTTGCCATTTCTTCAAGATCGGCCATATCCATCTGTCCCCAATAGACAGCTCCTAGGAGACGACAACAATGCCAGTGGCAGCTGGTAAGTTCGGTCAAGGGGAACAACTCTTACAAGTGGAATGTAGTTCCGGCACAACCTTATATTTTCACTACAAAATCATATATTGTTATAAAATCTAATATTTTCACTGCAAAATCATATATTGTTATAAAATCTAATATTTTCACTGCAAAATCAAAATTTCCATTGCAAAATGTTAAATTTTCACTGCTCATCATTGCAGTGAAAATTTAAATTGCATCAGTTTGATAATTTTCTATATTTCACGGGCATAAATATAATAAACATATATATTGCACAGCAGAAGTTGAGTCAAATAACTTTCAACCTAGATGGAAACGATTAACAGCATGATATACGAATTATACCCGTTGGCATCATTGCATAATTCCATAAGAAGCAGTAAAAAATTTGCAATATTATTTATTTTTTTGTCCTTTCTTATTTCTCTCTTGACGCTGACATATTTTAAGCAAAAAGTGAGGCTTTGTCAAGGGAGATATAAGGAAGGGATAAAGTTAAGATCCTAAAAGTAGCATTTTACAAATCATGCGATGGGGGCAGCATGTACCATTTTACACCCTACCTGCAGAGGGCACAATATCGGAAACAAATCCAAGCAAACATTTAATTCAGAAGGTAACTTCGCCAATATTACATATCACTATATACAAACACACAATCAGAACACACATGGAAAAACACCCTTCAAGACAAGAGCTGTTAAAATGACGTTCAACAAAATAAAGTCAAACCAAATCTAGTGACACGAGTCGAAATCAATCGCACTATAAGGTCAGCATCAGTTCTTCACTATTGTAAAAATGCTTACACGAACCTACTGTGGTTTCCCAAAAAAACTCGCTCTCGGCACAAACACTAAAATCGCATAACGCGGGCTGGCGGCGTCTGTTTATGGGATATAACACAAGATAATACAAAAATCGGCAGAAACAAAGCAGCTTACACTATTACAATCATTGTTTGCAAAAAGAACTGAGCCTGTTTGATAACCAAGGTAACCCTACTTACGCATTAATCGGTTTTTCGAAAGATGAAATACTTTCCAATCATACATCAGTATTGCAATCATTCAAAATATCCGTTAATGATAAAGACGCTGACTTACCTCTGCTATACTGGATACCTTAACTACACAATGATCCTTAAAAGCAACGTTTAATCGCTGGCTTGTCTCATTGCTCAACCAAGCCATTATCGAAACTTCTTACTACCATTCTTAGTACCGTTAAATCAGGGCTTCGGTATTATTGTTACACTGTATACTCCAGAAGTGGCATTAATGGGATGTGGATTTTGAAAAACTCAAAAGATCTTCTGATCAGTCTTGAGCACCCCCTTCTGAAAAATGTTTCGTCCTTCAAAACATTTGATTTTTCCACCCTGCACACTACAATACCACATGCCAAACTGAAAGAACGTCTTCGGTCTCTTATTATGAGAGCTTTCTTTTCCAAGAAAGGTGAACGACGATACAAATACATGGTTTTGAGCTATCTTGGAGCATACTTTGTGAAAAACACAACAAAAGATAGGTTGAAATATACTGAGGAAGATATAGTACGATTGATTGAATTCCTGGTTGACCATATCTTTGTTGAGTTCGGAGGAAAGATTTTCCAACAAACTGTTGGCTTTCCAATTGGCCCTGACTGTGCACCACTTTTGGCTGGCTTGTTTTTGTTTTCATACGAGGCTGAATTTGTCGAGGGGCTTATCAGGACGGGTAACAAACACCTTGCCAAATATTTCGATTTCACTTTCAGGTATATCGACGATGTGTTGACTATAAACAACAAGAGGTTTGTTGACCTAGTCGATCGTATATACAAATGTACCCTACTGAACTTTAGATTAAAGACAAAACAGATTCTCCTACATCAGCTTCTTACCTCGATCTTTACTTAAACTATGACCAACACGGGCAACTTACTACAGTACTAAGCTGTATGATAAACGACGATTTCGACTTTTCGATCGTGAACTTTCCCTTTCTTGATAGTATCATCCCTGCTTCTCCATCCTTTGGTGTTTACATGTCGCAGTTGATTCGTTATTCTAGTACTTCCTCTGAATATCGCGTTTGTCATGATAGATGTCGACTGCTGACGAACAAACTTACTGCACAGGATTCGAGAAATGCAGGTTGATGAAGACAATGGGCAAGTTTTATGGTCGCCATGTTGATATCATCAAGAACTATTCTGTATCTTTGTGTGAAATGAAGATGGACGTCTTTGAGTTTGCTTGTTAGTGTATTTACTTGTGATGACAATGATGACTCGGTTCTCATTTTGAGGATTGTTGCTAACTTGGATGTGACAAAGATTTACATTCTCTTGTGCTTTTACGAGAGTCTCCATGTAAATCTTTCCTTTGTTCCTATTTTGCCCCTAGTTTAATCGATTTTGAGTTCGGATTATGGTTTTGTTGACGCTTTGGTATTCTCTGATTTGTTTTTTGTGAAAAAATGATAAGTCTCTTGTCGTGGGTCATACTATTGGGAACATTTTCCGAGTATTAGCTTAAAGTATGACAACAAACAAGTTTATTCAACTGTTCCTTTTTTTCTTTTCTTTGATTGTCTACAATCATTTCCCCCTTAATGTTCCATTTTACTGTTGCCCGATAATTATAGCCAAACGGAATTCTAAGATACATTGTTGTCTTTGTTTTCCCTTTGTTGTAATATTTCAAAGAAGTAGAAATCTTTTGTTACATGTATTCTCCTTTCATGATAGTTAATGGCTTCAAGTGTTGTAAAATAGAGACCAAGTTTCCCAATAACAACCGAAGTGCATGATTGTTAAAAACCTACATGTTATTTGCTCAGGGAAGTAACTGTTTTAGCACTATAGGTGCAGTATCCTGATGCATTTCTTTGACGATGGACGATAATCGTTCTCTGCTTCCTTGTATATTTCATTGTTAGAGTCCGACAACCCTTGGCGCTGTAAAACCGACACCTATACCAAGATTTTGTATTTTGCGACACTACAACACAGAACATCAGACGTGTCAGCTAACAAAAGATAATTGTTATGTAGACATGTATTTTTATAATCATGCATCAGGTTCATTTGAACTCTATGTAGCTTGCTGAAGGAAAAATTCCCCTGTGTCAACAACGAATAATATTTGTATACGTCAAAAATAATTATTATTATGATATTTTGCGTTGTCTGTCCGTCCGTCGGAAACATTTATATGTCCGATATTTCCTCCTTCAGCCGATTCCGTTCAAACTTGCTAGGCGTGACCACCATACATGTAGTTGTGTTTTACTGGACGACAGTTTAATTTGACAATACTCGTTAGAGTTATTGCACTTTGGGACACAATTTCGGGCATTATGTAGAAAACATCAGAATTTGTTGTGTTTTCTTAAATTCTTCCAAAACTTGGTATGATACTTTGAAAAGCTATACTATTTAACATACATTACGGGGTTTGATGAGTTGTTATACTTTTCGCGTAAAAGCATTTCATAGTTAAATATAGGCATTATTTAAAAAATGCATTTCTGTCGTAAACTGTTTGTCCGGAGATCTTCTATAGTTTTCAACTGACAATCATATCTTTCAAACTAGCTAAGATTAATCAGCATGACATTAAAATGTGCGTTCCTAAATGACAGTTTGATTTGACAATATGTACTTAAGTTATTGTCCTTTTGAAATACGTATCTGACGTAATGTCGGACATCATTTATAAAATATCAGAAAAGTTTTTGCGTTTTCTTCAATTCCTCTAAACTTAGGAATGGTTCTTCGAAAAACTATATTTTTTAACATCTATTACGGGTTTTATTGAGTTATTTCAACTTTTCGCGTAACAGCATAGCATGGTTGCAATTGCAAAATATTGACTTTTATCTATAGAAAATGCATTTCGAAAAGCTATAATATTTAACATACAATAATGTATATAACGGGTTTTGTTGAGTTGTGTACATTTTTTACGTAACACCATTTTATGGTTAAATATAGGCATTTTGTAGAAAATGTATTTCTTTCGTACAATATTGTTTGTCCGGGGATCTTCAGTTTTCAATCGATATCTTTCAAACTTAATCATTATGAACATGAAGTTGTGTTTTCCTGACTGGCAGTTTTGAACTTCGTATCTGATGAAATTTTCGGATAAAATGAAGAAATTGTCAAAACTTTGTTTGTGTTTCAATAACATTATACGTCCGATAGGGCACGACGGGCGAATCATGCCTCCGTTTGCGGCGCTCTTGTTTACTTTTCAAATATATATATTTTTTGTACAATCATTTCGACAGCGGCAGTACATTGAACGACGTTACCAAGTCTTGACCTGAATAAACCTGGAATCTTCATTTTATGGAGGCTATTAGCTGACGTATACGTAACACTATGGCGACTACACGATGACCAATCTTATATCGTAGTCGGTTTTTACGATTATGTAATAGGATACTAAAAGGACATGAGGAATTATACTGTACTCATGTTCTGAGGTACAAAGTGATGTACGGATTTATTCATGTCTGCGATGAAAATAGCAGACATGTCTGCTTTGTTATTTCCCCTAAATTTATTGTTCTATATCCATTGTGTAATTCCTGGTCGTCTCCGGGTGTACTTTAGGCTTCTATCGGTACCGGTACACTGGGAAACGGCGTCACATGCCGTCCACTAGTGCACTTTAGGAGCTAATGAATATGTCAGCTGTGCTGATGCATCTACATGTACCATGACACAAGATTTTGCCGTAATGATTGAACGTTGATTACTATTTGAGTGTTAATTCCTGTATAAATGGTGCAAAGGAAACGAAAATCGACATTGATTATTAGATGTACGAGAACATCGTGTGACAAGGAAGATATATAACATATTAGTAGTTTTCGTTAACGACTACAGCGATGTCGCTGGAGGTAAATGATAAAACTAGTTATAACTTGTGTGGCTTATTTAATTATCAACAACGCCATGGCTTCATTCATGTTTCGTTTGTAAATGTTAAGTTACAGCAAACGTTATGTTAATCTTCGCAGACTATGGTGGTTCGCTGCCACCGATGTGTACAAACCGACTGAATTTGTTCTTTCGTTTTTTTCCTGCTCATGGACGTCATGAGGTGTAGTTCCGTTCCTAACTCCAAACAATATTTGGCAATCTGATTAAAATACAGATCGTTATTGCCACTCGGTTATATATGGAACTGGCAGCATTCAATAAGAGGTCATGTTCTGGTGATCTTTGAAGCCTCTATTCTTTAATGATAAAATTGTCTAGTTGATAACAAGTGGCAGCTGCATTGTATCAACTGACAAATTCATTTCGTCACAAGGATATCACCATCACGCACAAATATGACCATATAAGATCCCCCCCCCCCCCGCAAACAATCTTTTCAAAGATTCTGAAGCGGTAACTGGATTGGCTTATACAAAAGGTCACCAGAACATGACCTCATATGGAATATTGCCAAATCCTTATTAGCCATTCATTACAATATATATATTTCTTAGGAAAGGGCGATAATATGTCGTTGAAAGTCCAGGATGGCCGCAAGTCAGCCATTTTGTTTCCGATCAGATCTAACATCATGAGGGCACATGCGAGGGACCAAAAGAATCCATCATATGAAATTAAAGAAAAAACATCTATCAAGTACTTCTGAAGAAAAAGCGAGCTGTGTACGGATGGATCACGAACACAAGGCCGTTTGATTGGTGGGCTAATAAAATTAACGACTATTCAAATCTCATCGTTTATGACCAGTCAATTCCTGTAGGTTATCAAACTTAATTCATGGGCGTCATATTCTATTAGAACGGTGTCATTCCTACCTAGCTTAAAACAGCTTAAAGCAAAAATACATGAAGTCTTTAAATCTTTTAAAGGCCGTCTCCAACACGGATTGGTTGGGCGATAGGATGGTTTTGTCAAGACTCTTTACATGCGACGTGCACTTGTAAATCCACACCAACTGAAAGTCTTTACGTAGAAGCAAACAAACCATCATTATATCATCGCCTACAGAAATAATCGTTGCAGTATGCAGTGTTTATTGTATTATCGACAACATCTAACTATTCGCTGCGAATTATGTTCCTTAAAGGGATTTGGCTTCACCAGAGGCTGATCGACACCAAACCATATGTTTTATGTTCATCGCTGTCAAAAACCCTGGTAACATATAGGAACTTCCATCCTTTCATGCTTAGAGTTGGAGGGATGCTTATACATTTTCGCAGCCACGTTAGCAAGATGTACTTATGCTGGACACCGACTGTCCGATGATGCGTCAATAATCTGCGCAAAAGCATACACTATCGACCTTTGTCTCGGATACATTGAATCAACTGATGCACCGCAGTCAGATATCTTTTCTTATGCTTTATTTGTTCTACTAAGTCCAACCAATAAAAAAAAATTCTTCATTCGACAAGTCATAACATTACCTTTTATTTGGGGAATACCAGATAATGAAATGGCAAATCCTGCCTCGAAAGCAGCACAATTCCTTCCATTTGCAAAATGATTTGAATCATAGCGTAGGTAACATATTTCGTTGTGTTAACTTGAAATCAGAGAATGACATCAGCGTTACATAGAGAGAGGCTCTAGGTCGAGGTCCTCATCCGCGCTACATAGAGAGAGGCTCTAGGTCGAGGTCCTCATCCGCGTTACATAGAGAGAGGCTCTAGGTCGAGGTCCTCATCCGCGCTACATAGAGAGAGGCTCTAGGACGAGGTCCTCTTTGGCCGAGTCATTCATATTTAAAATACCCATTGTTTTAATCGTTTTACGTCCTATTAAAACAAGGTGATATAAAGACGGCCCCACTTGTTGTTTAAGATATATATTGTGAGTGTATGTATTTGTGAGGCTACATTTTAAACGTTGTTATTTAGTTAATGCGAAAAATATTTATCGACAGTTTTGGTTAACTGAATGCTGTTGGTCTTTCTAACACAATTTTGATTCAACATAGCCACTTTCAATTTTCAAGCATACATTTTCTTTTATTTTGAAGTTTTTAAATATTTTATTTTGGGATTATCGACAGTTTGGAAGCCCCAATGACCTATCCTGTGTAGATTGACCATTACACGTGTCTGTGTGTGTTGGTCATCGACCAATCGACAATATTTCGGTCCAAACAATGTTGTTAAAACGATAATTAACAAAAACGAATGTATAAAACCATCAACAAAAGTCTGGAATATTAAACGTTAAAATTCATGAAAGATGTCGCAATACACCAATCGAAAAGAGACTTTTTTCTGAATTGAATCGTATCTCATTAAAGAGATAAATTGAATGTAATCAATGATTGCACAGCCACATTATAAAGTATTTGTTTTAAATTGAACATTAAAGAATCATTTGTTTGACTAACTGATATTGATTTTATGCGTGTAATGGCAATGATTTCATTCATGTTTAAAGGCCCAATAAACGTAGCTTCAGGGAAATTTTCGTGATTCTGAAAATCCTGAAAAAAATCCAGTTGATAACCATGCAAAAATAGGCCTAAACGAAGTTAACCTGAGCGGTAACTAACGAGAAACTCTGGACAAAAACTCCCATGAATTGCCGATATCAGCTAATCTTAACTAAATCTATAAATATAATTAGTTATTAGGCTTGATTTTCGCTTCAAGTTTTGCCGAAAGTTACGTATATTGGGCCTTTAAGACTACTTTTAAATCACCGGAAAAAATGGGTTATCGGAAAGAGCTTTACGAATATGCTGCCGACTGGTTCACTCGTTGTTAGTATAATGTGACCGGTTGGGGTGTTCAGCTATGGCCTTTGGCAGTATATTTCAGTGTTGTTAAACACTTGGACTAACGCAAGGAGACTTGCACGAACAAAGAGCAGACTTCAAAATACACACGTATTCATCACACACACACATGGCATGTCACAGAAGCCGTCCTTAAATGATCCTAGCTGTAAATAGGACGTACAAAGCAACCACAAACACACAAGCCCTCTACACACGCACTCGCATCCCATCCACCATTAGTCTGTCCTAAGTGACTGTTAATGGGACGGGAAACCTTATAAAACTACAACCAAATCCCACGTTTGTAAATATAACTGTTGTCAACTTGAACGTAACTAATGGGATTAAACTATTATTAAAATGAAAGATAAACAGTTTGTCGATAGTGATGATCTATCTTAACACATGTACAAAACCAGGAAGTTTACTAGTGTATTTCCTTTACTTTACGTAGTAAGGGCGACAACTCAAAAAATAACACAATCACATGTTCGTCATTTAAGGCCCAATATACGTAACGTCAGGATTTTTTTTTTAAGGATTCAGAAAAATTCTGAAAAAAATCCAGTTGATAACCATACAAAAATAAGTTTAAAACGAAGTAAACCTGAGCAGTAACTAACAGGAAACCCTTGACAGAAAAATCCAAAGAATTGAAAATAATGCAAGTGGGGCCCACTTCAACAACAAACCGAAGTTAGAAGACAGTTCAACATATACGCGTGTTTACAAATACCGCGTTTCAACTGCTGCTGTACCGGTAACCGTGTAAGAATTTATCTTGAATATTGCTGATATCAGTTAATGTCAACTAAATCTATAGATATAATAAGGCCTGAGTTTCTCTTCAAGTTTTGCCGAAAGTTACGTTTATTGGGCCTTTAAGTAATGTGTAGTCTCCGATAATATAAAGATTTGATGAAGACTATGGGTGAGTTTTATGGTCACCATCTTGATCCCATCGAGAAATATTCGATATATTTTTATGATACATGTATGAAAATGAACGTTTTTGAATTTGCTTATTAGTGTGCTTACATATTGTGATTGACAATGATTACTTGGTTCCCATTTTGATGATTGATGTTTAATTGATGTGACAAAGATTATCATGACGGGGGGCGTCGATGAAACAGAAAACGCTTACTCTTTCGGAAAACCTGGCCGTATTCTCTTTTACTTTTACGAGGGCTCCGTGTAAATTTTTCCTTTGTTCCTATTTTGCCCCTGGTTTAATCGATTTTGAGTTCGGGTTATGGTTTTGTTGATACTGTTGTATTCTCTGAGCTTTATTTCACCTGTGTTCGTTTTGTATTGTCATATAAGTGTTAAGGCTGATAACAGATTTTACACCAACTCGGGCCTTTCACCTTGTGATGTACCCTTAAATGACCTTAGTTGTCAAAAGGTCGTAAAACTAATTAAAACTAAACTAATCCATTCCTCGTATGCTAGGCAAAGCGACCTTAAAAATTAGCTGTAGGGTTTCATGTATTTATTCACACAGTAACACAGATTCGACTTCTAAATGTAGTTTTATCAGCGTCTATCTATGTACACGTTTGTCAGCAAACGGATCTATATCATCAAAACAAGATTAATTCCATTAAAGCAAGCATCACCGCTGCTATACCATCATTCTTAAGATAAAAACAACTCATACAAACTAGCATCATAACAGCTGAATTATCAAGGTCATTGATACACTTATTCTCTATAGCACAATCGATCCAATATTTACCCTTTTGATATCTATATCCGTTCCCGCCATCTTACTAATCGTGTTTCAAGCTTCTTACAGTGCGCTATGTGGTACTCTGATCAAAACCAACACGACACCGGAAGTTTCCTTTGATTTATACATTAACATCTTAGAACGGCAAAAGAGAGGCATACAATGTACGTAAATATGTTTTAAACCTCACACTTTCTTTACCAAACTAGTATCCCACTTTCAATGTTAAGTTTTATTACTGAGAAATTTGGAGTTTTTTTCTTCATAATATTGATCTAAATATACACTGGTAAAAGGGTGTCGTTTTGGTGCATGTTACGAGATCTATAATCGTCTTATTTGTTCATGTACCACTTATATACAATACAGATGACTGAATAAAGAGGCTCCAAAAGGTAGGAATTGAAATAATCTTAACTGTAGAAACAGGCGGGTCAGGTAGGGTATGCTTTGACGAATCAGATGTCGTCCGAGTGAAAGGATATAATTACATGTTAACTGGAGCATCAAAGCTAGCTTACGAAATGCAGCTTCTGAAACCTACGATTTACCTTAACGAAATTTCGAATTATTCCTTTGATTTGAAAGTTTCGTAATTTTCCTTTATCTGGTTTACTTGGTACATAAGGTCTATATTTAATACTTCGGACACGTAACCATACCATAATGTTGACCGATTTCAAACAAAAGGGAAATGTACTTGTTATGGAACTACACATACTCCAACATTACATTGTACATAGATGACAAAACAATCATTTTCAGAGTAGATGTTGGTTTTCTTAATCAATACATGTTAAGTGTTTTAGCTAATGTTTATGCAAAATAATTGCTTTTCGAAAATTGAAATGTTATTGTTGTGTGTTTTTTTGTGGTTTGTAAAATAGTCTGGATTATTCTTAATCGAAGTTGCTCGGAATTTCTGGAATGCAAAGCTACCAAATTGCTTCGCGTTATGAAAGTTAGAAGAACAAACAGTTTACTGTTTTCTGAAATAATATTAAATTCTGGCGATAAATATTCCTCAAGTAGATGTAATAATATTACAACTAAATAAGCTGTTTCCCTGTTGCAAGTTGGTAAGCAACTGGTTTACGTTTTTAAAAAAAATGTTGATATTAAATTAGCAGCCATGATACATCCGTACAGCATAATGTCCACGTACACGTAGCTGCACATCCGACAACACTCTAATCATACAGATCACATGGCTAAGCATTACTTATTAGGATTGACAAACGAGCTCAAGTCTTCCCGGGCATAATTCATTTATTCGGAACCTTTTTAGATTTAAAATAAAATATATAGAAACCAAAGCGTCAACAAAACAATAATCCGAAATCCAGATCTTTATTGTCACTCCGTTATACAACGAATTGAGAAAAAGGATCTGCAACTTAATCAGATTGATCAATCATTGAACACGAAAGCAACACAGAACGTTATCAAAGACTTCTCTGTGTCTTTTGTCAATGGGATAATGAATGTGATTAATGAATATTTGCAATCTGTTTTATATGGGGGTCAGACTCGTATTTCCTCATTAAGTTTTGTTTTCTTCTTTTGCATCATATCAATAGCAAATTCTATTTAAGAACGGCCTCCCCCAATGGAAGGCCGCGTTGTGTCCATAAAAGCCTCCTCACGATAGTGTGGAAATACGCTGATTTAAAGTGATACCACCCTGTAGTATACTGCCGTCGGTCCCCAGCGGAACAAACAATCCGGTCACATTATACTGACAACGGGCGAACCAGTCGTTTTACCCCCCCCCCCCCCCCCCACATAAAGACGAATGTCTAGCAAATAACCGCTTCCAGATTCTTGAATGTTAAGATTTGTGTAATCATATCTGTGTGTTAGGTTATTTCTAAACAACAGCGTCAACAGTAATCAATTACATAATTCTACAAGAGTTTGAAGTAAAGAGGCTATAAAGGTCAACAGAACATTACCTTTTGTCGGGTGTTGTCCGATCCTTATGTTACTGAGGAAGAATAAGGATATGATTTTAATCCAATTGGTTGTTGTTACAACACTGACCTGACAGCAGCAGTTGGACATGTTACACCCCGGTGACGCTGCGTAATAAAATGAGATGCTTATCTTGTTTATACAGTTACGGGAATTAAACGTTTCAGACAGAGGTTAATGCATTTATGACGAGGATATTCGATTCGTAATGCGAACATGGGAATGCGTTCTTATCTGTTCAAGTTTAGGGTTCTTTCCCCTCGCTGAGGCATAAAATCTTAAAAATGATAGTTACTACTCCCAGCTTGACGCTCAGCATTACGGGTGTTGTCAGTATACATTTAATGTGACAGGGTGGGATGTTTTGGCGGGAACCTTCGGCAGTATACTTCAGTGTGGTAGCATTTTAAATCGACCGAAGATCCGGACTTTCGCAGGAAACCTATCCTCCCATATACATATATGTAAGTATACACAATCGTGTACTATGTAGTAATTTATTACACATAGAACACCTAAAACATATACATAAAGACGGCCACACAGCTCCGCCCTTCCAGACACACAGTCTGGGTATTTGACACACAGTCAAGCGGCAGATACAAGTCCCGAAGGCACAGGTTGGTTAGCTCCGTCTTGTTCAGGCTCCAGTATATCTATTTACCGACTCTCTACCGGAGAGTTCCAACACAAGGGAAGTAACTCCTGTGGTCATTACCACATTCCTCCCCGTCATATAAAAGGACACGTACATATCTATTGACTATTTTCCTACACAAATTATTAAAGTCATCGATTTCGAGAATGATATAACTATCTAAAGTAGCCGATTGTTAAACAAGTATAATACAAGATATAATCTTTCAAATGCGAAGGTAACTGAACACTTCGGCCATCACGCGTAGTCAATTTCTTGCTTTTCTCGATACTGTCCGAGTTCGATACACTTTCGTTAGAATTGACAACTTTGTCCATTTCATCTTCCTCTTCCGCAGTGCCACCCCATCGTCTGTATCCATCCCTAATTCATCACCAGAGGCAGCGACGAGTTCGCCTTCCTCCCCGTTTTCCACGAATGCCTCCGTTGTTGTCGTTGCAGATGCCCATTCCGATGTAAAAGGTTATATTATATGACATCTGCTTTCAACATCTCCTCCTGGTGTTCCTCACTCTTAAATCCAAGCGGGGTCCTACACATTTTCTGTCGCGCTGGTATTCTACTTCGAGTGTTTGTGTGGTTTCACATCCCTGCAGGTCACCTGTGGATCACCTTGAGAAATCAAGTTCACTCGAGCTTTTGTCAGGAATAGGAGGTAACACAATTTGACTCTGAACCTTTACTGTAAATGTTCTAACCATCTTCTCTCTCTCATTCCACTTGAGAAGCCCATAGAGACCAGAGTCTCTGCCACAGTTTTATGCAGAACTTCATTTAAAACTGGTGTATCGGTGGGGTTTAACATTTTACATGGACGGATCTCCCGTTGTCCTTTTCGGACAGTCACGTTGGAGGTGTTCATACTCTTCACATTGATAGCATTTCCGCTTAGACAACCTGTTTGGGCTGTTTGATTGCGAACGTGGAGAGCCTATAGGAGATAATGATCTATCCCGTGGCATTTTTGTCCCTGAACTATCAAATTTGCTCACCAAGCTCCTCACAAGAGTAACAAGTTCACCCATCTCCGTTTCTCTACGTATGGATGCTACTCTCCGTACATCCCTGTGCTCCACATTTCTGTTACAATCTTCATCCTCTGCAAAGGTTACCTGGCGACCCGCAAATGCAGGCTTAGATCCATATAAGAACTTGTTGTTATTGACAGCCTCCTTGGCGTACTGCAAAGCCTTATAAATGGATTTAGGATTCTTGCTCATAGCAATACTGGCTGCTTCTTTGTCCCTACATGCCCGCAAGAAAGCCTCAACAGCAATCTGGTCTATTGTCTCCTCCAATGCCCCTGGTAGCCCATCCATAGCTAAAAAGTGAACCCTCTGAGACAATTCAGCAAGGCTCTCATTCTCTTTTTGCTTGATAAACTGCAGTTGTCTCCGTGCTGACACTGGTGCCTCCTTCTGACTGAAGCGTTTTGCCAACTTCTTGCACAGTTTATCGTACTTTTCATGACGAAGTTCCCTTGCATAGTCAAGAGCTTTACCCCGTAAAGAATCCAGAAGTCTTTCTTTTTGTTCTCGGCGGCTCCATTTATACCGTTTAGACATCCGGTCCTGCTGGAAAATGAACGAATGCCACTCTCCTTCCCCATTATAGGTTTGAGGTTTTACTGATGGGGGACTTTTTTTCCTTCTACGTCGTGACCGTGAATGCTCACTGGAATCGCTGGTTCCACTGTTGGACTCCGAATTTGTAGAAGAGCTCATGTCATGACGGTTATAGCTCCCAGACCTACAACTTTGAGACATTCGTCTACGTTCTCTCCCTCGGTGTAACGATGGTGTCTGACCAGCTATGCCTGCTGTTTGGGAATCCTCGTTGCTTGCCATAGGACGTCCAGGAATGCTTGTGTCAGGTGTAACTTTCTCTGGAAAAATAGGTGGAGGTGGGAGTCTTGTATCACAATGTGAAAACCATGAAGTTAGAAATGGTCGAGAGATTGGCATAGGTCCTGGAAACGGAACTGAGGAATTATGTGTGGAACTAAATGCACTTGATCTCCTAGGAAAGTACACACTGTCCTCTAACGCCCCACCTCTGACCTCAATCCTCTTCACAGCTTCCTCCATCCTGGAGAGGGCATGGTCAACAACAGATTTTAAATCTGTACGTTCTTTCTCCAGATATTCTTTGAAAGTCCTGTTTTCTGCCCGTTGTGCTTCGACCATAGCTTTGATTCCTTCTTTCTCCAATTCCAGACACTTCTGAAAACTGTCAGCCCATCGTTCCGCATCAGCCTTTTGTTTGTCCTGCCAGGCTGTAAATTGACTGAATGTATTTTCTACATCCGACATTTTGTGATGACAATCTAGCTGATCTGTAGTTGTTTGATAGGGGTACAGGCGACCAACCTCTCTATAAAACAGGTCTGGCTGCCAAAGAGGACATTTGAAGGGGAAAAGGCGAGTAAAACACCAACCGCACTTCAAATACCACTTTTTACTATTTTCCTTTGGATCTTTGGATATGGGGGAAACTTCTTCCCGGTTGCAAAGTTTGCTCGTGAGTCAGCATAACAGATAGAACACTTGACCTGAAAAATGAAGGGTTACAAAAAAACAATAATTAATGTCAGCCAAGTCTAACTACACAGTATAATTCTGAATAAAAATTATAAAACAAGTTCTACAACTTTCGCATGAAATAACATTAAGCAAGGGAAAAGGCGAGTAATATCACCAACCACATTGCTTATTACAAGGTGTACATATATCGGACAAGAAAGACAAATGTTCAGATAAAATTAAAAAAAAATATGTACTGTGTAGAACTTTAAAGATAAATGAGTAACGCAGGTTTATAATGTTACCACAATTAAGCAAGGGAAAAGGCGAATAAATCACCAACCACGTTGCTTAATATGCTAAAATAATTTAAGAACTAAAATTTACAAAAAAATTGAAAGGGGGGGTGTTTGCCTCACCTCTACAAATTGGATTAGGTATACTGTTTGTATACAGCTTATACAATCAAATAATAAGGAAATCGCTACAGTAAAAATTGCAAGTTGAAATCTCAATTAATATACAATGTAAGTGTGTGCAGCCCATGTACTACATGTACATAAATAAATTCTGGTCCACAAGTCCCTGTGTTATGTAAACGTGTTTACGATCAGATTTGTAATTAAATATTGGGAACTCTACAAATATATAACGTCAGCGTGTACTAATTACACATTTAAAAGTGATAATTTCAGTATCTAAACGATTCACATACAAAAACAGAGGTTGTAAACAATTTGCAGCGATTTTTTGAAACACGTGACAAATGGCGCGAAACCCGCTCCGAATTATCCTCGTCGCCAATGTAGTAATTTATTACACATAGAACACCTAAAACATATACATAAAGACGGCCACACAGCTCCGCCCTTCCAGACACACAGTCTGGGTATTTGACACACAGTCAAGCGGCAGATACAAGTCCCGAAGGCACAGGTTGGTTAGCTCCGTCTTGTTCAGGCTCCAGTATATCTATTTACCGACTCTCTACCGGGGAGTTCCAACACAAGGGAAGTAACTCCTGTGGTCATTACCACAACTATATACATGGAGGCCGTCCTTAAATGACCTTAGTTGTTAATAGGACGTAACAACAATCAAATGTTCGAAAAAATAATTAACAATAGATTGTTAATTTTTGGAATATATTATCGATTCCATTTGATACTGAAGCCAAATTGCATGCTGTATACACTGATTTCCCAAAAGCTTTTGATAAAGTAAACCACAGATTATTATTGCATGAACTAAAACCTTATGGTTAAGAAGGCAGTTTTATAATGTGGTTTACTTCCTCTGATAAAACCATAATCCGCACTCAAAAACAATTAAATTGGAGCCAAATATGAACAAAGGAAAGATGTACACGGAGACCCTTGAAAACGTACAAGGGAATACGAGCAGGTGTTCCGAAAGAGTAAGCGTCTTCTGCTTCATCAACTACATACGCCATGTAAATCTTGGTCTCATCCAAGTAAGCATCAAGTTCTCAAAATGAGAACCGAGTGTCATTGTCAATCACAACAAGTAAACACACTAATGAGCATACTCAAAAACGTCCATCTTCATATCACAGAAAGATACAAAATAGTTTTTATGAGTTCAATATTTCTGTACATGTAAGTCGGTGTTACATATATAACTGACTGTGTTAATTCATACTTCTGTTGTATTTGTTATTTATTCTGTAAGTGGACCCCCGGGTCTGAAGATTGGAAATAAATGAATATTCTATTCCATGACACTTGGCCCCGGTGATTTTAATGATTGGTGTTCGCTGTTTACCTACATCACTGTTTGCATTTTGGAATAGTACATTACCTGCCGATCTTGTGCTGTTGAAGACGATTTATATGTAGTTTTGGGAAAAGGAACCGTTCCTTTTTTAAATGTTTATACAAACTGATGTACAGGTAGTTTTTATCCACCTCTTGTGTGTCTTCGGGAAGGAGAAGATCGCGCCGAAATTACGGCTCACTGTCCACATTATCGATATCATCAATATAAATGAGTGCAGGTATAATTATAGCATGACAATAAGTAAGTCTGCATGCGTGGCATGATTATAATCCCGTGGAAGCGACGGTTGTTAAAAGCATGAGTCAGTCACTAACGTACCATCAGGTGGCGGTACATACGTTTTATTTACAAGGTATGGCGTTATTATTTGAAAAAAAACAACAACACGAAAGACCTTGTAAATAACACTTCACCAGTCCTGGAACTATTTAAGGAAAACACAAGCTATTATAGATGTTTCCCTGTCGAACCATGCGTTCTGCATTTCAGTAAGTGATTGCTCATACTTACCGTAGTAATGCTGACAGTTCAAACTGTCTAGTTTAAAAGGCAGACAACTCTGACGTACTTGTGCACACTACGGCCATTGCATTTATTGATACACATACTGCTTAAATGTTTATATATTATTGATATAGCAGCGCTTAATTCTGTATTTATGGTCCGTTCGTAATCTAATAATGAAAATAATTCCATGTTTAAACCCTCCAGCCTTTATCTTTACGGAACCTTTATTCTTCATTCATATGTGTAGCTTAATTTGTTTGATATGTTTGAACGATGGTATTTATTGTATTGCAGGAACTTATCATGCTCTTATCTCCCTTTACTTGCTAGGACGTTTCACACGTCCGACCAGTTGTATAATTGTTTTACTTGTTTAAGTATTACACTTTAAACTGTTATATGACCTTTTTAGAACATTTAACCCTAATCACAATATGTGATGATGCCCTTCACACAAACAAAACTGGTTTTATTTGATCATACATAATTATAAAGTCTGCATCCAATTTGAGCATCGCTAGATTGTATATTGATATTTATATTTGTTAAAACAATTCATTGATGAGTATGAGGCAAAAGTGGTGATCATCATTAACCAACATATTATATCTTACATAACTACGCGAGCTGTTCGGTTATCTCGTTGTATGTGTTGCAAGTCGATATATTAAATTCATGATTAAACAAAACGGCAGGATCCTGTTATCAATATGGTCTCAAACGCACACATCATGGTCTATTTTGCGTCATATTTTGATTTGAGGACAACGGACAATTTGGAATTAAGTTAAATAAACATATGGTTTGATATAGAATAACATCAGTCTCGTGACCTTAGTTATAAGGTCGTGAACCTAAGGATTTGTGCAACGAAAAATAAAAATTTTATATTTGGTAAAAGGAGTATTGTAAAACCATAATAGCATGCCCTGACGATCGCGCGGGGTCTGGTTTTTTTTTTGCATTTGCAGGAAATTCGGGTCATACGCCTTGGACCCCTCAAGCGAAACTAGAGATAATGAGTTCGTTGGTCACGTGATCGCGTGACGTCATCTTAGTACAAGAATCTATCAATCTAACCTTTCCTGCTTACATTCTTATATTAGGTCCGCTGATTACCGACCTAAAATACTGTATAATTTTGGCAACATTCAGCATGCCAGATACATATAGTGATGTAGTTGGTAGTATTGTAGTAATTTATTACACATAGAACACCTAAAACATATACATAAAGGCGGCCACACAGCTCCGCCCTTCCAGACACACAGTCTGGGTATTTGACACACAGTCAAGCGGCAGATACAAGTCCCGAAGGCACAGGTTGGTTAGCTCCGTCTTGTTCAGGCTCCAGTATCTCTATTTACGCGACTCTCTACCGAAGAGTTCCAACACAAGGGAAGTAACTCCTGTGGTCATTACCACATTCCTCCCCGTCATATAAAAGGACAGGTACATATCTATTGACTATTTTCCTACACAAATTATTAAAGTCACAGATTTCGAGAATGATATAAACTATCTAAAGTAGCCGATTGTTAAACAGGTTTAATACAGGACATAATCTTTCAAATGCGAAGGTAAATGAACACTAAGGCCACCACGGGTAGTCAATTTCTTGCTTTCCTCGATAATGTCTGAGTTTGATACACTCTCTTTAGAATTGACCACTTTGTCCATTTCATCTTCCTTTTCCGCAGTGCCATCCTCATCGTCTGTATCCATCCCTACTTCATCACCAGAGTGAGCGACGAGTTCGCCTTCCTCACCGTTTTCCACGAATGCCTCCGTTGTTGTCTTTGCAGATGCCCATTCTGATGTAAAAGGTTATATTATATGACATCTGCTTTCGACATCTCCTCCTGGTGTTCCTCACTTTTAAATCCAAGCGGAGTCCTACACACTTTCTGTCGCGCTGGTATTCCACTTCGAGTGTTCGTGTAGTTTCACATCCCAGGTCACCTGTGGATCACCTTGAGAAATCAAGTTCACTGGAGTTTTTGTCAGGGAAAGGAGGTAACACAATTTGACTCTGAACCTTTATTGTAAATGTTCTAACCATCTTCTCTCTCTCATTCCGCTTGAGAAGCCCATAGAGACCAGAGTCTCTGCCACAGTTTTATGCAGAACTTCATTTAAAACTGGTGTATCGGTGGGGTTTAACATTTTACATGGACGGATCTCCTGTTGTCCTTTTCGGACAGTCACGTTGGAGGTGTCCATACTCTTCACATTGATAGCATTTCCGCTTAGACAACCTGTTTGGGCTGTTTGATTGCGAACTTGGAGAGCCTATAGGAGATAATGATCTATCCCGTGGCATTTTTGTCCCTGAACTATCAAATTTGCTCACCAAGCTTCTCACAAGAGTAACAAGTTCACCCATCTCTGTTTCTCTACGTAAGGATGCTACTCTCCGTACATCCCTGTGCTCCGCATTTCTGTTACAATCTTCATCCGCTGCGAAGGTTACCTGGCGACCCGCAAATGCAGGCTTAGATACATTAAGAACTTGTTGCTATTGACAGCCTCCTTGGCGTACTGCAAAGCCTTATAAATGGATTTAGGATTCTTGCTCATAGCAATACTGGCTGCTTCTTTGTCCCTACATGCCCGCAAGAAAGCCTCAACAGCAATCTGGTCTATTGTCTCCTCCAATGCTCCTGGTAGCCCATCCATAGCTAAAAAGTGAACCCTCTGAGACAATTCAGCAAGGCTCTCATTCTCTTTTTGCTTGATAAACTGCAGTTGTCTCCGTGCTGACACTGGTGCCTCCTTCTGACTGAAGCGTTTTGCAAACTTCTTGCAAAGTGTATCGTACTTTTCATGACGAAGTTCCCTTGCATAGTCAAGAGCTTTACCCCGTAAAGAATCCAGAAGTCTTTCTTTTTGTTCTCTGCGGTTCCATTTATACCGTTTAGACATCCGGTCCTGCTGGAAAATGAACGAATGCCACTCCCCTTCCCCATTATAGGTTTGAGGTTTTACTGTTGGGGGACTTTTTTTCCTTCTGTGTCGTGACCGTGAATGCTCACTGTAATCGCTGGTTCCACTAGTAATGTTGGAGTCCGAATTTGTAGAAGAGCTCATGTCATGACGGTTATAGCTCCGAGACCTACAACTTCGAGACATTCGTCTACGTTCTCTCCCTCGGTGTAACGATTGTGTCTGACCAGCTATGCCTACTGTTTGGGAATCCTCGTTGCTTGCCATAGGTCGTCCAGGAATGCTTATGTCAGGTGTAACATTCTCTGGAAAAATAGGTGGAGGTGGGAGTCTTGTATCACAATGTGAAAACCATGAAGTTAGAAATGGTCGAGATTGGCATAGGTCCTGGAAACGGAACTGAGGAATTATGTGTGGAACTAAATGAACTTGATCTACTAGGAAAGTGCACACTGTCCTCCGACGCCCCATCTCTGACCTCAATCCTCTTCACAGCTTCCTCCATCCTGGAGAGGGCATGGTCAACAACAGATTTAAAATCTGTACGTTCTTTCTCCAGATATTCTTTGAAAGTCCTGTTTTCTGCCTGTTGTGCTTCGACAATAGCTTTTATTTCTTCTTTCTCCGATTCCAGACACTTCTGAAAACAGTCAGCCCATCGTTCCATATCAGCCTTTTGTTTGTCCTGCCAGGCTGTAAATTGACTGAATGTATTTTCTACATCTGACATTTTGTGATGACAATCTAGCTGATCTGTAGTTGTTTGATAGGGGTACAGGCGAATGAATCACCAACCTCTCTATAAAACAGGTCTGGCTGCCAAAGAGGACATTTGAAGGGGAAAAGGCGAGTAAAATCACCAACCGCACTTCAAATACCACTTTTTACTATTTTCCTTCTTTTCCTGAACTGGTCGTTGTCACCAGCTTCACTGCCTTTGGATCTGGCGGAAACTTCTTCCCGTTTACAAAGTTTGCTCGCGAGTCAGCATAACAGATAGAACACTTGACATGAAAAGTGAAGGGTTACAAAAAAAAAACAAAAAAAAATTAATGTCAGCCAAGTCTGCCAAGTCTTATTACACAGTATAATTCTGAATAAAAATTATAAAACAAGTTCCACAAATTTCGCATGAAAAAACATTAAGCAAGGGAAAAGGCGAGTAATATCACCAACCACATTGCTTATTACAAGATGTACATATATTTGACAAGAAAGAAAAATGTTCAGATAGAATTAAAAAAAATATGTACTGTGTAGAACTTTTAAGATAAGTGAGTAACGCAAGTTTATGATGGTACCACAATTAAGCAAGGGAAAAGGCGAATAAATCACCAACCACGTTGCTTAATGTGCTAAAACAATGTAAGTACTAAAACGTACAAGAAAATTGAAAGGGGGGGGGGGGGGGGGGGGTGGGTATTTGCCTCACCTCTACAAATTGGATTCTGTATACTGCTTGTATACAGCTTATATAATCAAATAATAAGGAAATCGCTACAGTAAAAATTGCAAGTTCAAATCTCAATTAACATAAGTTTGTGCAGCCCATGCACTACATGTATGTAGATCTACATAAACAAAATCTAGCCTACAAGCCCCTGTGTTTTGTTTACGTGTTTATAATCAGATTTGTTGTTAAATCGCTACATAACGCTACATATATATAACGTCAGCGTGTACTAATTACCAATATTAAAGTGATAAATTCAGTATCTAAACGATTCACATACAAAAACAGAGGTTGTAAACAATTTGCAGCGATTTCTGAAACACGTGACAAATGGCGCGAAACCGCTCCGAATTATCCTCGTCGCCAATGTAGTAATTTATTACACATAGAACACCTAAAACATATACATAAAGGCGGCCACACAGCTCCGCCCTTCCAGACACACAGTCTGGGTATTTGACACACAGTCAAGCGGCAGATACAAGTCCCGAAGGCACAGGTTGGTTAGCTCCGTCTTGTTCAGGCTCCAGTATCTCTATTTACGCGACTCTCTACCGAAGAGTTCCAACACAAGGGAAGTAACTCCTGTGGTCATTACCACAGTATTAGAGTTTGCCTTGATATTTTATCCACATAAAAAACATGTTTATAGAACTACAGAATTATTTGTCGCTTTCAGAGACGGACAAGTAGACATACCAGGGAAAGCGACATCAGCACAGAAAACTTTGTCAACACGCATTTGTTACTTCGACTCGAAAAAGGGAAATACAGAAATACAGTCTAACTATCTAGCAATGCTATTGTAAATTATATATGTATTCGGTTTACATACCAACAAACGAAATCAGAACCAATTTAATATATATATATATATATATATATATTACATCATGTATATATTCACACGGTACAATTATGACAGGGAATTCACAACATATGTATAATAATACATGTATGTATCATGTCTTTTTACGGAATTAAATTACAAGGTCGGGATCACGGTAGATAAATGTTAATACGAAAGTACTTATTTTCATTTATTTTACGTCAGCTCAGAAATGCAAACAATTTTAAGATGTGATTATTTTAATTTTGGTACGGAACATTCCCATCTTAGATTTGCCTCAGAAAAACCGGACTTTCGATAGTATTCCCGTGTCGATCTCTGTGTTGGATAATTCGGGAATTTGAAGAAGGAAATATCGCTTCTTTCTTAAGCTCCATTTTTCTAATGCAAATTGTTTCCAGTGAATACAAAATATATGTATAGTGGCCGTAATAATGTACATCGCGATGTCATTTACAAAATGTAATTATTATCTGAGAGAATTTGACAGGATGTCAATCTATTGTAACCTTTCCTAATGTGTTCATTGGCCAGATGTGAATGATTATAATTGCATGTACCGGTCGTCTTTTTACCTTTACCGGCCACCACCACATCCCTTTGATATCGCAGGTAAGTCATTGCACACCTGTGATGATAATAATGATAATATTTTATAAAAAAGGTTTATTATTGTAACTCGGATATAGACATCCTGGACGTTCCGATCGACCCCACACCCCTTAATTTCCTTAAAAGTTATTATTCGGTTCTTTGCTTTCAATAACCTACATATAAACATACAACCACGGACATAGATAGAACAATCTAATCCAATACCGTGATACATTTGAACACTAAATAAAAATAAATAAAATAAGCGGCTTATGCTTCACCGACGACAAAAAACAATCTTCATATGACACAAATATATAGAATATTTCTCAATGAGTCTTAAGATGACGACCGTGAAACTTGCAATGATGAAATGAAAAAGAGTCAATCAGGCCCAAGTTTCACAAACTTTTTTAAGTACGTTTTTATTCTCAAATTTGGTAACGACCAATCAGAAATGCTGTTATATAACGTGACGTCACTTTCAACTGGTAGAACTCAAATCTTAGAATGGGAAACTTCTAAAGAATGTTTGTGAAACCGGAGTCTGGACGTTTCAAAACTAGTTAAAACACGTTTTTACTTGAAAAATAACGAAAGCCGTCTGTTGCCAATGCTGTTTTACATATGATTTCGAGCATATCTAGTGACCAATGAGAATACTCATAATTTGAAAATGAGCAATCTAGCAACTCTAAAGAAAAAGCGATCACAAACTATCACTTTAAAAATCTAAGACGGTCGCCTATCGGCCATGTTGTTTTTTAGATAGCTCAAAAAATAAACAATGCACACATTACGGACGAAAGAGAACCTGCATATGAATTTTGAGAAGGATCTATTCAGCACTTGTCAGAAATAACGATCACAAAATTTTAAGTCAAATCCAAGATTGCCGCCTGTGGGCTATATTGTTGTTCGGATCCGCTCAAAAACAGGACAATCCACATCTAGAAATCAAGAGAAACCATACAGAATACGAAACTCGAGAATGGTCCATCCAAGAAATCGAAAAAAAAGCGCAAGAATTTGGATGATTTATTAGACAATATGTCGTATCCTCATCAACGTTAATTAGACAATATGTCGTATCCTCATCAACATGAATTCGACAATATGTCGTATCCTCATCAACATTAATTCGACAATATGTCGTATCCTCATCAACATGAATTAGACAATATGTCGTATCCTCATCAACATGAATTCGACAATATGTCGTATCCTCATCAACATTAATTCGACAATATGTCGTATTCTCATCAACATTAATTAGACAATATGTCGTATCCTCATCAACATTAATTCGACAATATGTCGTATCCTCATCAACGTTAATTCGACAATATGTCGTATCCTCATCAACATTAATTAGACAATATCTCGTATCCTCATCAACATGAATTAGACAATATGTCGTATCCTCATCAACGTTAATAACACAATATGTCGTATCCTCATCAACATTAATTCGACAATATGTCGTATCCTCATTAACATTAATTCGACAATATGTCGTATCCTCATCAACGTTAATTAGACAATATGTCGTATCCTCATCAACGTTAATTAGACAATATGTCGTATCCTCATCAACATGAATTCGACAATATGTCGTATCCTCATCAACATTAATTCGACAATATGTCGTATCCTCATCAACATTAATTCAACAATATGTCGTATCCTCATTAAAATTAATTAGACAATATGTCGTATCCTCATCAACATTAATTAGACAATATGTCGTATCCTCATTAACATTAATTCGACAATATGTCGTATCCTCATCAACATTAATTACACAATATGTCATATCCTTATTAACGTTATTTAGACAATATGTCGTATCCTAATTAATGCTAATTAAAGTAGCATGTTGAGCTACACACAAGTCCGATAATTATCACGAAAACATTACGAAGTTTTGATCATTTTACTTAATTTCACACCTGAACGCAAATCAGAAATCTCTGATTTGCCATACGACCTTAAATGACGTCACAACGGTAACTAAAGAATATTGAAGTATCAACAAATCCATTATCCGAACTCAATCAATTAAAGTAAGTAAGTATGAACAAAATGGAAAGAGTTATATGAAGACCACTACAAATGTACAAGAGAATAAGACGGGGTGTTCCGGAAGAGTAAGCGTCTTTTGCTTCATCGACGACACCCGCCATGTAAATTGTCGTCACATCGAAGCAAACATCACGTCCTGAAAATAAGAACAGAATCATCTTTGTCAGTTACAACAAGTAAACCCAATAATAAGCATAACTCAGAGCCTATAGAAATCAAAGAACTGATGTAACTGTAGCGCTTAATCTCTGTAGTTTCTTCAGTTTATAAAGCATATATCTGGCCTAGCTATTAATAGAAAGTATCAAAAGTTGTAAATAAGTTAACAATGGTGTATTGTCGTTGCCTTTGTGATAAACAAGTTAACAAAGCAACCAAGTGTAATTGCAAACAAATTTTAGACTGCAAGATCCTAGGAAGCGAAAACATCACGAATCACAAATTTAATAAATTGCTTTTCTGTGATAAAAACGTACACAAAAGTCGTACGATAGGTTTCTCAGGTTCGAGTCACTGTATTCAACCGTTTTGTAAAGACAGTTAGGTAATGGCCTGGAAACACCGGTATAGATGGCTAGGTGCCATTCTGTAGCCTGCACGTGTTTGTAGAAGCAGGAAGAGTAGAAGATAATGAGCAAAGACAACGTGAAGTTACAATCTCTATTTAAGCATGGGATTTACTTTTACTGATAAATCAAGCAATTCAAAATGCTTGTGATTTTTTTTCTATTCGTAAAATGATCAGATGCACTTCAGACAAGCACTCATATTCCTGCTTTTATTACTATTAAATACTTCAATACGAATGGTTTTGATTTTTCACACATTTCGGACTTTACACTTCTTAATGTTCATTTAACCCTGCATCACACACATGTACGTTACTAGATAACACCAGACCGGTAACGTGTGATTTCTACAGGGTACCAACCAGCAACCAGGAGGTACATTGTATACCACCACTTAGCGGTGACATCATTACTTATCAACGCGTGTCTCTATTCGTTCGGTCCCGTTCCGTGATAGCAATCTTTCTGTCTATCAGAAGAACCAATCTTGGCATGAATGAATTTCGCAACAGATATTTAAGCCCAAAAGGAAGATTTCAAATTAAACTTATATCCCTATCGATGTAAAGATGTACAACGGTAACACATTTTGACGTGATAGGGCATACATATGTTCCGTGGCCTTAGTCCGTTAGAGATGATGGCGAGTAGTACCACAGCGTGTAACACTGACAGTTCATATTACTTTAGCACGAGAGGAACAAGTTTGACTGTGTTTAGCTGTTAATAAGTTTATGTGACAATATAACATATATTCTGTACAATATCAGCATGTTTCTGTGTAATATATAATGGTATTTTCATTTACGAAATGTGAAATTTGCTCAAATAGTCGAAAGACCGTTAAAATATTCAAAACCAACATGTTTTTGTAAAGACAAATGGTGGTTTTGACTCGCCTTGGACGACAGTCTAGAAAATTGAGAGTAAGGTATCGCTTTTCTGGCGGCGGCCACGACCGAGGCCGCGCCAACATTTGCGTTAAAGATGACATAACACACATATGATCAACCTTTTAAATTTAGTAATAGATACAGTATACTGGAAAAATAAAGTAAACTGCATCATACAGCGGTTTTGTCCTCCTAGACCTCCTCGGTGATGCTAGGGGCCAAAACGTCAGAATCCAAAATTTCTAAACTAATGTAGAAGCAGAAGGATCAGGCACGTAAAAGCCCTTTCATTTATGAATTTAGAAGTAAAAAACTAGTTCTGTATAATTTCAAACCGTGTACTACGAAAATGTGTATATTATGTACCGTGCCACTACTCAAATGAGATTAACTGTGGCTATGGAGGCTCCAGCAAACCTCGGGGACAAAATAACCACCAGCAGAGTCTGCTGCCCCCTATCATGAAAGATGACGCAACACAACCATATGCTGCACCTTTAAAAGATAGGAATAGTAAAAGATTAAGTCGAACATTTCACAGTGTTATTATTATACAATTGAATTGAAAACTGGTCACATTACTCAAACTATGATAATAAATACCTAACAAAACTTTTTGGGCAAAAACGTGGAAATGTGAAACAAAGTGTGTTAAATCAATTTGTTTATAGTGTTATTGATATTCGATTAAATTGAAACTGAGTTCCTACTTTCCTTATAGTGAACACCTAACTGAAATGGAGGGAATTTAACTGCAGGATCTGCTGTTGTTGGGTTAAAAAGAAGTGAAATTTGAGAATTAACGTTAGCGTTCACTTTTTTAGTGTTTTTGATATGATCATGATACACTGCAATTAAATTGGCCTAATTACAGATACCATCTTGTTGTCATGATCTTATATTCAATTTGGACTTAAACGTTATCGACAAAGCGAAAAAGGCGATACATATAATGACGTGTAATTTTGTTTATTTAGAGTTTCTTTTTAGTCAAACAACACAGTAAATTCGACTTTTTTAGTTAATAAAAACTTGTGTGTAACGGGTTTTGGTGTTTGATTTTTCCCTCAGTTTGAATGTTCTGTAATTAAAGCATGATAAACAAACGTTCACAACGTCGATTCCTTCACTGGAAAATGACAAGGTTTCTAAGATGCTACTAACTATGTTCGCAAGGAAAGTGTGTGTCTAAGATGCTACTTACTATGTTCGCAAGGAAAGTGTGTGTCTAAGATGACAGATATTACATGGAAAAGGTTTTTTTTTTATTTCAAGCAAACACCACAACGACTGGTATTGAAATCATTCAATTGAAATCAGTTGTGGGAAGCAAACTGTAGATAGAAGTATAACGAGAAGAACAATCCAAACTTAATGATGTAACGGTGTCTCCATATAAAGGGCATCGGTGTTTGGTATTCTTTTGCTAGGGTCTTTTAAGACGGCCTCCGTCGTAAGTTTTACTAAGTCATAGTAAGCCTTATCAAAACAGAATGTTTATGATATTTAATGATAACTTTACAAATTATATAGAACGCTATATAAGTGTGGTAGTATATTATTATTAGTATTACCAATACACAGTGATGTGGTCACCTGTGCTATTCAAATGTTAATGTTTTTTTTCCAATCAACCTTTAATGTTGATATTGCATCAGTTTGGAATAAATGATCCTTTTCTCCCATACGCTATATTTTATTTCATACTATTTTCCTTGGAAATACCACGCCTTTGGCTGTATTGTTTGTTTGCTCATCTACGCTCATTCCCGAGGCGGCGACATACCGATTGTTTAATTGAAACGAGAGCGGATGGTATTCCTCCTTTACTTACTGGTAGAGAGGGGGAAAGAAACAAAAAACAAGTAAACCGAATCAAACTTAACATAGTATTTAGTAGAGCTGAGGTAACAGATAAACTACCTGAATTAATCCATACACTGACAAATCTGACATCCGTGCATAGCATACTGATTGAAGCAGTGCAGACACTTGATAGTTGTCATGTATAACTATAGGCCATTGTTACCTTGCTATCTATATAAAAAGAGAGATTCCATAATTTTGACTATTTTCATGGTCAATCCAATGCATTTCATATACAGGCTTTATACACGTTTTCTTAGAAACGATTGTGCCCAAGCGTTTATGTGATTTTGATTTAAGCGTTTTGTTTAAATGAAGACTCTATTTTCTGACTGTAGACATAAGTGTCTGTTAGACATTTTCTGACAAGCTGTTAAAACGCGAAGATCACTGCCCGCTTCAGAATTGGTTCGTTACAGAAGGAAACAAAACAGTTAATTTATGCCTACGGCCTTGGGAAATAGTTCACCAGGTTGGTCCCAAAACTTCGAAAAACAGTTTTGACTATTGACTGAGAGGGCATGAATTAACTTTATACTGTTACATGTTTATGTCTTTAATTGTTCAGCGGATGTGAATCGGTTCTCACTTTGAGGACTTGGCATTTACTTTGATTTACATCGTCGATGAAGCAGAAGATGTTTACTCTTCCGGAAAACCTGGTCTTACATGACTTTGGGGCGAGATTTGGGGATTTTTACCCATATTTTTCGTGAAAACCTCATTAAAATTTCAAAATATTATGACTTTATATATCTGTAGAAAAATTTTCATAGAAAATTTACTAATCTCATAAAATCCCTCAAATTTTACCATATGTTTTAAGAGCCAGAATTATCCCTGGTACTCTATATTATCATGGTTTTGTTGAAGCTTCGGTATTTTTTTTAATTTTAGAACCTGCTTGCATTAAAAACGGAACAGATACTAATTTTTTTTTTTTATTTTTATTATTGTGTCGCCTGAAACGGAGACGTTTAGGGAAAGCTTTGTCGGCGTCGTCAAAGAAGGATGCGAGAACTTGAGTTCCCTTGGGCCTATCAAACTCAAACCTTACTGGAAGCCTTGGATTGAGATTAATTATCAGGTTTGAAGGTCACAGAACAACGTCAGTATAACAATTGATAGAGCCGACATCAGAAATGAAGTTTCCGTGCAATAAGCCAATAACTTGCGTTTCCTTGGACCCTATCAAACTTTAACTTGGACAGTGCTTCCTTACTGACAGTCCTTGTCTGGGATTTCTCTTCGGGGCTGAAGGATAAATGAGAGAATACCGAAGCGTTAACAGAATCATAATCCGAACTCAAAATCAATTTAACCAGGGGCAACATATGAACAAAGGAAATATTTACACGGAGACCCTTCTAAAGTACAATAGAATAAGACCAGGTGTTCCGGAATATTAAGGATCTTCTGCTTCATCGACAAAACCCGCCATGTAAACCTATCAATGCCATTTTTATATGAAAAGAACATAAGTCCAAACAACAATTTCGGTGAGAATTCCTGAGTTCCTTTGGGCCTTTATGATTTTTGTTTAGTGTTTTTTCTGACATAACCTGTTTACTGTGTATTGGTTTTCCTGACGACATCCATTTTCGTGATATTCTTGTTATTGTTGTTATGATCACTGCGTTTAACATTGCCAGTTACTTGATAAGAAAATACAGCAGAGAATACAACGCAGTAAGCGGCATTAAGTGGACGATGATTGATGTGGAAGTCGTCTGGAATAAGCTGCTATAATAGCGTATAAATTAGGATTCCTTACCGCATTTCGTTCTCATTAAAATTACAAATAGGATGTTTTATATGTTCTTTTTTTATATTTCCTATCTTACAATACACTATGCGGAAGTCTTCCGTGCCGTCACATTACCAGGTGGTTCAAACTCGTGTTAATATGATCTCTATAATTCCTCTACTAATTAAATAGTTTAAATGTCAAAATCTTATCTTTTGTTTAATATGATAACTTTAGATGAAGTCAAAGGATGTTTGTCCTTGGAGCTCGTAGCTTCAAGGACACCAGCTAATGATTACTATCACTTAGAATCCTGTTACACTGATGTTTGGTCGCCGATCTAAGTCCACTCGGTACCACACTGGTGTTATCAGATCGTTATAAACTTACTGGATTAACCCCGCAACATAGCACTCAACACTTACTGTTTGATTATTATCATATTTTTTTTTTGCTTTATGAATTTCCAGTGTACAAATTATGTCAACGATTGAGAATACTCTACAAATTCACAGACGCGGAAGGTTATTTTTTAAAAACCAATTGAAATATTACAAACCAAAGAGTTTCAAACAAAATACTGAACGTTTACGTTATCAGGAAGACTTATGAGACATTCCTTGCTGTCGATGTTTTGTAGCTTGAAAAGTGAAAGATTTATGTAAAAGTTACACTATTTCGAGCTGCTTACCTCGATCGTTAACTCAAATACGATCAACGTATACAACTTACTACTAAACTATAGGATAAACATGACGTTGTCGATTGTCCGATCGTGTACTTTCCTGTTTTCGGCAGCAACACCCCATTCTATGGTGTTTACATGTCGCATTTAATTCTTTATTCTAGAGCGTGCTCTAGATTTTCGCGATAGGTGTTAACTGCTGACGAACAAACAGGGATTCGGAGGATACAAGCTGATGAAAACTGTGAGCAAATGTTATTGATCGCCATGTTGGTCTCAATGATTTTTAAATGATGGATTTTTTTTCAAATATTCATTAGTATGCTTACTCGTTGTGATTGCGAATGCTGCCTCAGTTTTCATTTTCATGATGTGTAATTTGCTAGGTGTACATTACTTATATGGCATATGTCATCGTTGAAGTAGAGGATGCTTTTCCTTCCCGAATACCTGGGCACGTATTCATGAAAGCTTTCTCATGCTCAAGCACGGATTCTGTACTCAAGCCAGCTTTCTTGAAACTTGCCCTAATCATTTCGAACAGTCAAACAATCATCGTAAATGTTGAAGACAGCTGTCGACTTAATGTCTCTCAAATTTGTTTGTGAAACTTTGAAAAAGTTGGATTTTTAAAATAAATTTTAGCCGGAATAAGAAATTAGACTTGAGCACAAAATCCATGCTTGAGCATGAGAACGGTTTCCATAATACAGGCCCTGGTCTTTTTATCTTGTATGTTTTCAAGGTCTACGCCGTGTACTTCTTTCTTTTGTTTAAATCTTACCCCTAATTTAATCGATGTTGACTTATCTTGGATTATGTTCTGCTGGCGCTTCGGTATTATCTGTTTTGTTTTTAGTAAATACTTCTGATACTATTACGGTTCTGCATGATTTTAGTAAGTTTCCAAACGCCAATACATGTACCATATCTCGGATACCACGATAGAGTTAATAACACTACTTTTCATGCTTGGGAGGAACTTTTTTAAACAATTACCCTGGACGTAAGAGAAGAAATGCCCCACGTACCTTTGATATACAAGATTGTATAACAAATCAACTAAACGTAAGCAGTTTTTTTTTCATTTTTGTATTTGCCATTTTTTTTAATCCATACTTTGTTATGGGTGTGTTATGACTTCTCTTATATAAATGTAACTGGCATGTGTACACATTATTATACAACTGATGTATATTGAGGAATCTTGGTCAGCCCGCTCGGCCGTGCAGTGACGTGCCAGCACGTGCAGCGTTGTGCGGGTCGCGGCGTACCCCTGCAGTACCGGAATGGTATACCTATCTCCGTTTACTTATCGAGCGGAGTAACACCTCCCCCCACGGGCCGCCTTATCTTCGCCGAGTTCTCCTATTGATGAGATTAAAGCCACTTGTGAAGGGGAAGATAACGTTTCACGTTATACCGGAGTTAACGTGATTTTCTTCAAAAGATTTAAGCCTTGGAGATTAAGATAGGGCTGATAAGACAAAACCGAATACTGCAGGTGGAAAAGAATTATGCTGATTGCTTTGATAAAATGTTTTATCTGAAACCTAAAGGAATATTTTTGAAAAAGATTAAACTTTAATATGGGAGTGATGCGGTGATCTAATATAACGATACAAACACGAGACAGTATAAAAAATCACAGTATTAGGGTCTGTTAGTTGATAGACTGATTGCGTCTTATAGTTCGATAAAAACAGTTTATATATTGATTCAAACGTAGTTACCGTTTGGCGTACGAGAGATCTAAGAATTCATCATAGCAGGGCTCTTTGAAAATTTCTCTTTTCTCCCGAGATGTCTGTCCGATATAGAATTGTTTTCTATTTACTGTTGTCGTCGGTGTTCAGAATCAGACACGTCTTCTGCAAAAATCAAAGTTTGCCTAAAGCGCCCTCCGTATCTCGCCTGTGATCGGCTACCATTATAGATACCACTATCACCGGTTTTAAATTTCTTTTGTTTTGCGTATGAAAATAATAATATTTCGTATTTTTCTTTAAAAATGAGTTAAAAGTATACACAAATGATAAGACTTGAAAGGGGAACGGAGCGGTATCTGACATAACATAAATGATGCCGTAAAAACGGCAGATAGCAGATTCCTTACAGTGCAACAAATAACAGTATAATGTCTCCGTCAGATGTTATCGGACGTCAGTACATTTAGATAAAAATGGCCAGCTTTTAAAAACCATAGGAAATTGTTATCGATACAAAGACAGGAAATTGAAAAATAAAATGCTTTAGAATCAAATATACGTTTAAGATAGTTGATAATGACTACATCTCATGTTAAAATCTGTATGTTATTTTCCCAACGAACCTGATATTGGATGTTATTTGTTAGACGACTTGCGGAACTAGCATGGAACAACAATGGTATATGGAGTATACAATTACCATTCCGCAATGCTCGCGTATCTACAGTCAAACGTGGCCGATCTCGTACTCAGCCGAGTGGTATCGCCGGACAGATGGGTGGGCTTTGAGATTAAAATAAATAAAAAATAAAAGCATATAAACAAGAAACTAGACATAGTTTTATCTGTCATAGCAAACGTTACAGTGGAACCTCTTATTACCGAGAATTACGTTTTCTTGTAGATTGTATTGATGCCATGAAGATCATATAATTTAAAGCACTTTAAATGCACGTGAACACATCAAACCCTCATCAGCTTTAAAAGAGTGAAAATGACACAAACTACATCATGAACATACATATCTTCTTTTTTGTTAAACAGAATGCAAACATAAATTCAGCTACGCAATTAGATTATATTACACAGATGTGTGATAACAAATAGATGGTATGAGTCAAAATGATCACGCACAAGGAAGACAAGCGTACGAAATGTTAGGACATCTTTATGTTTGTTCATGTTATCATCTTTGTTTTAACCAATTTATGATAGAAACAGTGGTTCGGAATTTATAGGGAGACATTGCATTCATTTCTTGTTTGTATCAATCTATATCAATATAATTTTTTATTCAAAGAACTATTTGGTTTGAACATTAGCCTCGACTACCTTATCTTACAATCGTACACCACTTGGTTCTATGTGTAATTATGTTATCGATTAGTGTCAATACACAAGTATATGTAAATCTAGGTTTCCTAAGAGGGGATTCTTCCTACAGTCTTTGAAATTAAGTGCTTTGAAATAAGAACTTATCTTTTAAAAAATCATGATCGCTTATTTACGATAAGACAGCGGGCAATGGGTACAGACAGGTGACATACATATATGTACTATATATATTGTACTGATAGTATAACTTGTAAAAAAACTATCTTATCTAGAATCGATAACCAACAGCCCGACGCTATCTCACTTATATCTCCACTTGAAAAATCTATTTTATATACTATCTGTCTTTGCTTGAGGTAAAACCCTTGGATGCATTTGTCTACTCAATCACTATATGATATTACTTATATATGAATAGCATTTTATGAAACTTATCAAGTTCAAGTCTTATCTGTGCGTGCTAAATATTCGGCCATCTTTGATTGGAGTGATGTCAGCGAGGTCGGGTAAGTGTGCGAAGTATCGGTATCTCACGTGATCTCCCGTGAACGACAAAGGGTTTGTCAACACTGTGACGAGGATCACAAAGAGGTGATGAGATCCTGATTGATCGCTGATCAGGAGACGCTTTGTTACACTGAGTGAGCAGGTAGAGATCACGGGCCTGACGAATTAACAACTCTTTAAGATCTTATCTGTCTGTATACTCGGTAATTCAATAAACACGGGCTGTTATTGCCGTACCGTCAGTGTTTAGGCTCGAGAGTGGGAGAACACGGCGTGTAAAAAGGAATGCCCAGATCAGTATCGGGCCTTCCTGGTTAATTACAAACATGGGAATATCAGAGGACAGCTAATAACACAAACACACCCGTACCCAGTGTCAGTCATTGTACTCCGTATTTACTTTTACCTCTCCCTAACAATTCTGTCAAATCGATGACTATGTTAAACTTTAAAGTATAACTTGGCAGTAAACGTATAACACAGAGTGGTTTGTGATATATTACGGTGGTCTAATAGGTCAATTGATAATAAATCATCATCGTCAGGGTTTACCGTCGGAGTAACGTTGTTATCAGGTTAAAGTTTCCTGTGTAAAACGTGCATCGTCTTGAGGAAGAGCAATAACCAACGATTTAAAGCGTGGTTTTAGATAACTTAATTGTAGTTGTCCATCGTATAAAATATGCATCAGTGTGTGCAACTAGAATAGTATACTACTCTATACTTTTATATATAATCTGTCATATTTGTCGATCAAATATATGGGCATAGATGGTTGTGTCTTAAAAGTTACCAATGGATACAGTACTACATCATACAGCTGTTGTGTTCTGGGAATCACCGGCGATTCAAGTACTAAAAAAAGTCGTAATCCATTTTTTGGACTAGAATCAGGGGGCAGGTGCGTAAAACTCATATAAATTGATAACATGTAAATTTGACATTTTACATTTAAGCTGAGAATCTAGAGTTTCGCGAAAACGCCTGAAGCGTTCCATACAAATTCGCGAACCTTAAGTAATTGACTTACACAAAATTCTATGATGATCTAAAATATTAATGACTATAAATTATACATCAGGAAATGGCGACATTGAGCATTTCTATCCACTGTTAACTTTTGTTCTCTGTTTATCGTCAGACAGTAGAAGATTACTATACAGACAGTTGGTAACCTTATCAATATGTCGCCATCGTAAAACACTGTTATCTCTATAGGAAATCATTGCCGGGCGATTATAAACCTGTGATGCGTGATGAAATAATCATCGTCTCGAGAATGTCCTAAACAACGTCACAGTTGTACTGACATGTAGTACAGAACGTCACATTTATACTGACATGTCATACAGAACGGCATGGTTATACTGACATGTCATACTGAACGTCACAGTTATACTGACATGTCATACTGAACGTCACAGTTATACTGACATGTCATACACAACGTCACAGTTATACTGACATGTGTACAGAACGAGACAGTTATACTGACATGTCATACAGAACGTCACAGTTATACTGACATATCATACACAACGTCAAAGTTATACTGACATGTCATACACAACGTCACAGTTATACTGACATGTCCTAAACAACGTCACAGTTGTACTGACATGTAGTACAGAACGTCACAGTTATACTGACATGTCATACAGAACGTCACAGCTATACTGACATGTCCTACACAACGTCACAGTTATACTGACATGTCATACAGAACGTCACAGTTATACTGACATGTCCTACACAACGTCAAGATTATACTGACATGTCATACACAACGTCACAGTTATACTGACATGTCATACAGAACGACACAGTTATACTGACATGTCCTACACAACGTCACAGTTATACTGACATGTCATACAGAACGTCACAGTTATACTGACATGTCCTACACAACGTCACAGTTATACTGACATGTCATACAGAACGTCACAGCTATACTGACATGTCCTACACAACGTCACAGTTATACTGACATGTCCTACACAACGTCACAGTTTTATTGATATGCCCTACACAACGTTAAGATTATACTGACATGTCCTACACAACGTCACAGTTATACTGACATGTCCTACACAACGTCACAGATATACTGACATGTAGTACAGGACGTCACAGTTATAATGACATGTCCTACACAACGTCACAGTTTTATTGATATGTCCTACACAACGTTAAGATTATACTGATATGTCATACACAACGTCACGGTTATACTGACATTTCATACACAACATCGATGTTATACTGCCATGTAATTACAACCAATACGGAGTACCGACGCGATGCAATTGCAACCTAGACAAAATACATTAATGATTGAATTGTGAAAATGGTTTAGTTCCTCGTTAACAAAAGTGTTTGGTCGATGTTAAAATTTTCTTTACATTTTAGACCTTTGTATGACAAAAAATGTGGTTGATATTGAATGTATTGTAGAGGTTATCAGGATTGCAAGTAAACTCTCAATTAGTTCTTCATTTCTACATTACGATGCATCGACGTTTCAGTGTTATTCGAAGTAAGATACCGATATGTATTGATTAAGTCCAACTTTTTAGCCTCTTTGCTTGAACAAAAGGCATTTGCATATTGCACCGCTCTACGGTATTGTTACAAATAGTGTACCAGAAGAGCTTTAAATATTTTATTTCATCAAAAAGGCCCAACAAAATTGTCCTTTTATTCCAGAAAAATGTTTAAAATTTATGAACAATTGTTTTCTTTTTCTAAGTCTTTAGTTGCACAGTATATATAGTAACAATGTGACTGATTTAAGGAACTTCTCTTGTAAAAAGTCAACATTTTTTGTTGTCTTATATGTTTTTTTTAAAAAGGGAGTTCATGGCATAGCAGAAAAGGTAAAAAGAAATGTATGGTAGTGAACTATTCTAGATCAAAGATACCAAAACTAGCAAAACTCACTAAACTATGTGAAAATGTTGTTTTGGCCAATTCCAAGACATTTTCATTCATTTTCGTTCATTTTCTTCCAGATATGCTTTAATATTTGCAGGATTTAAAAACAAAATCATTTTTGTATTATTATTTATGGAAGCAAAAGGTCTTTAAATTTATCTTTTAGCTCAAAAATTAAATCAAATTTACCCCTACCCCTAATTTTTAAAGAGAAAATATTCCATTTTTCACAGATTTAATGCTTTATAAAAAGAGAAATCCAAGAGTGATCCTAATAGTTATCGAGTTGTCTCCTTACTTCAATGTACCTGTTGTTTTAAACGTTTTTGAAAAATTACTCATAAGACCAAATTCAACAAATATCTTTAAGAATGTCAGTAGTAGGATGACTTTATTTAGTTCACGAGCTTGTTTCTTATGTGATAATGATAAATAGTTTGCTTGCTTTCGGAATCCAATAATAACGCGATAGGTTCATATCCTGAGCCATAAATGATTATTCGTCAGAAAATAAATCAGAGAGTATCGAAAGGTCAACAAAACTCAAAATCGATTAAACTAGAGGAAAATAGGAAGAAAGGAAAGATTGTCACGTAGACCCTCGTAACGCAGAAGCAAGCTTAGTGATATTGTATTTTGTTTTTTCAAAGATCTAGAAATATATATAAAGGGTTTTCCAGCAAGCATAAACTTAACTAATGTTTGGCTATAAGATGTTCTGTCTGTCGAGACAACAATAACTATATCGTACATATCACTGAGAGTAGCCAGGACATAATTCCTTTAACTAATCGATTTATCCAAAAACCAATTACAATGTACATTGTCGTTTGTTGGAAATGATAATTTTGATATACTTTAACCTTTAAATAGGATTGAATATAACTATAGATATTATATAGATTCACATAGATGATAATATATCCACGTACATTCATAAGTTTACGTCGTTCATTTAAAAAAAATAAGAAAACAACAACAAAAAATGAGATTAAACAAACAAAAACAAGGGTGGTAGTCACGTGATGTCTATGTCTTTATTAAGCTTTTGAATAACAAAACATATACACAAACAATATAAGTAACTCTTATCGTACACATAATAATAATAAACACATATGATATACATAGGAGCTTGTTTAGAGCAATACTTACGTACCCCTCAATATTAGACTGCTCTTGTTTCATTTTTGTAAACATACATCACACTTCCTTTTTCCCTGAAAATATTATATTATAAGTAACAATTCGACCTTTGCAACAGAAGCTTTGACAGTGCAATAAATCGTTACCCTATGTTCTTAGTGGTGGCTTCGCAACGATTTAAAACAAAAGAAAACACAACTTCATCTACGAGTAACGCATCCTATCTACTTTTTCCTCTTCGTACTTCCAACATTACATATTAGACGACTGAAGTGCACAGATAGCACTGCATGAATCATTCGGATAACCAATTATTTTTTATCAGTTTGGCACATATAAGGTAAACAATTGCCGATCGAAGCCATCATAATCTGCCGAGAAAGATTCGCTAAGATACAGTATGCCTTTATTTGTGTATCGGAGTGATCTGCCAGTCTCTCTGACAGTTTTCCCGACCGATATACCGTCCTCCCTTTGTAGCCCAGCCTTACAGGAAGGACTTGTCCCCAGGTTGACTGCCGCCACACCAAGGTCCTGGTTTTATACACGACAGGCCAGATGTGTCCAGCCAATGTCAGCCGTTTGGAATGCCAGTCGATTCTCAATCACACCAGTAGATACTTTCCCATAGACTTGGGAATGAGAAATTGTCTATATCTATTCGGTTGTTGCGCGGCCGTGATAAGGATGTGCCCCCAAGGTTGCATCTTTGACTGGCATTTAATACCGAGAGATGGCCCCGATATGGCCGATGGTGTCGTTTTTTAGAGCTGTCGGCCTCTGGTCGGACGGGTGATACAGGCGCCCCTATCGAACACAGCAGTATAATTTGAAATTTTTCAAAACTAGATAACTAACATATGCAGCCAATAGGTCATTTTCGGCTATGTTCAGAAAGTGTTAGATAGCTTTTCTGATATCAAACGTTAGAAACAACAAACAGCGCGCGCTATATGTTCAAGGTGTACTGTCATACTTTCTTTTTGTAAAATGTTTGATGAAAATGTAAGATTCATCTAATTTCTGATTAATTCTGCAAAGCAAGGTTTCTTTACAACTTTACTGTTTGGTGATATTTCGATTGCACACAGATGCTACGTTATCAAATTCAACAAATCAGCTGGTTACACACATTAAACACTGCTACATTATCTCAATGAGTTTCCCTAAATATACGAGGCCATACATTTCTATTTTTTCATTTCATTTCTAAGTTGGATATATAAATGTTATTAGTCGCTATCCTGTATAACATGTACTTATCAGGTGGGGTAATGATGGTGGGTTCGATAGCAGTACATTCCCCATATCTTGGTTATCAAAACGCCTGCATTCATTCTGTTATCTAGACATAACGGAGGAAATAAAATTTCTTCTCAAACCAAAACACTGTATCTCTTTATCCGAATTTAACTTCGATAGCACAAAACTATTTCGAAGATCTTTTTCGAATATCCTGATTTTTTATTCCAAATACAAGAGATTAGATACGTTATCGTAGAACCTATAACCTTTACCGCCCAAGATAAGGTGTAAATGAATATGATTTTTCCCAACAGGAAGAGCCTTGCTTAGAACCTAGGGACTTGGGCAATCTGCGGTGGTATCGTGCACCTTATAAACATATACACTGATACGGTGATCTACCAATTTCTGAGGCCTCTCACATCATATCGACATAGAGCGACACTGGGCTTGATTTGCCTAGCGATAACAACAGTTTCAGACTTGGTCATAAAGTACACAAATATTCCTATTTCTGAAGGACACCTGCGTTTTTTGCCATTCCAAAGTGGTTACCGGATTCAAATATCGGCGTTGTTTTCTTTGTTAGCTATGCCTAGTCGCTTCCGATTTTTGTTTTGTTGCTTTTTATTTATTTATTTTCTTAATTGCGTTTGATGCAATTTTACATAAAATGCATCAAAATAAATGTTTCTTCACAACCTGATTCGCGCTTGTCAAAAAATAAGTACGTATGTTAGTAATCTTCGTACCGGCTTGTATGTGTATGGGTCCTTTCTTAATTGTCTATCAGTCATGGCTTAGGTTCCATGCATTGTCAGACGTGCTCCTTTCCGTTTGGCAGGCAAGTCATCCATCGGATCGTCTGCAATTACAAATCATACTTCAAGGAATTTGTTTTTACATGTGTTCCAAGCATTTTTTAAAGTCTTATCTCAACTTATTCCGTTGGAACATCCATCAGTCAACCTATCACCTCGTCTGGTAAGAATCGCTTAATTTGGTCAGTCATCACTCTAGTATCGCGCGCTCACGCGCTTGGCCGCTAGGTGTGTTGTATATATAGACGGTTATCTCGTCAATTTGTTCCTGCCATGGACTGATGCCTGAAGTGCTTGTGTGTCGTCCCGTGAATTACGTTACAAATGATTCGTATTAAAGTAGCAACTAGGTGTGAAGATGTCTTATCAATAGGTCTGATTTCGGAGTTACGCGATTTGATATATCAGAGAAGAGCGAGGAACACGTGAAGAATTTCAGCTGTATCAGGCTTCCTATATACTAAGTATTTCATAAAATGTTACGAGTTAAAACAAAGACTCGCAATTCTCTTGCGATGAAAGCAATGTCGCAGAAATCGTTGAATAGTTATTAATCAAATATAGATATGTAAACATCACCATTGTAAATACTTACAGAAAGGAAAATGTGGCAAAGGATATTACTGATTTATAAATGTTTTACCTCAATTATGCATTCAATACCAAACCTGCAGTGCTTACAATTAAAAAAACTCAGACCGTAAACCTGCGACGCTCATAACGGCAGTATTCGAGAAATTGAAAATTATGAGATAGAACGAACAAAAATCTGATAATACTGTCGTCGATTGAAAAATGATGGCTGGCGAAAAATGATCGAAGAGCGATGCCTACTGTCGGGTAAGATAGAGCGCTGCTAGTAATAGCCTGTGACCTGTTTTATAAGATGTTGAGATAACGGGTTAGTGTTAGCTCAGGCCGACAGGAACTGCCATGGAGTGCACCCAGTAATACCACACATTCTATACTTAGCGGAAAAAAGATATTTCACATCTTTCCCATGTTTCATATCAGTTTGTGATTGAATCTTGGATGATGTTTGGACGTTTTTATCTATCGCACACGCCTGATTTACAAAGATGACGAGAAACCAATCCAAGATTTAAGACATTTCCTAACCTCGACTCCCTGATAAGACCGAGTTGATGAGACTGCGCGAACAACGTGTGTCTAAGATAGTTATCTCCCCTTATCAACAATGGCCTCTTTCATGTGAATCTAAGGAAAGTACTTTAGATAGAAATATATGTATATATCTTGGATGCAAACCCCCGGGATTCGGCTGCGCTACGAAGACCGTATCGGACTCTGTTCCAACGAGTGATAATGAATCATAATCTCCAAAGACTTAATTTAAATTTGACTGATTGGAGATAGCAGTGCACTAAACTTCACACAGCTCTGTGTGTATTCCGCCGGTGTAGAACCCTATAAACGTCCAACACATCTATTTCTGGGCGGCACAAATCACCAGATATGTATACTGTTCCATGTATGATAACTTTGTTTTCCACTTTTCTGCGGTAGCTATCTCGATTTTTTCACGTAACTTTATCGCGCACGATTTAATTAAAATAGCAGGTCGGAGAAAAGATCAGAGGGAAGCTACAGGAATCCCTTTCTTTTACCTGCTACGTCTTGCGAAAATATTCAGATGTAGAACACGGTTATTGACAAAGTATTGCGACTAGGGTCTTTGACAGTTTTAAAATGTGATATGTTTCCATTTCCATGGAAACGAACGTTTTGTGGAATTACTGTCGCTAAGTTGTTTGCTTTTGCTATTATTTATTTAAAACTTTCAATATCCAAGTGTGAGACAAACAGAAATCCTAACCTAATTTTGACATTTCAAAAGAAAGAAAATATTGCATACACTGACAGGTTGGTATAACATATGTAGCTTTCAGGAAGTCCTTCGCTGTTTTTCCTTTTAAGCTAAAGCCAGTTTAACCTTTTTTTCCCAACGATGTCCCATTGCTCGTGTGTTCGCATTGTACATATGTGCTGTTATTCTACGCCGTATTGCAAATGTCCGACTGCTTTTTACGTCAGCAAAAATATAGGATTGATAGTATAGTGTTGGTAACACAACTGATAATACAACTGATGTATTGACCCGACAACGACAGTTATAGCGGTATATTAACACTTACTTGGCGTTGTCACCATTTTTTTGCGACGCCATTCCAAGTGTACTAATACAACACATACCGGAACTACAATATCAATCGCAAACAAAAACATGGCGGCGACCGAATATTGATTTTCATTATGAGAATTAACATTAAACTTGTAAACGTAAGATGTTTAAAGAAAGATTAATATTGCAACAACAACGAAACGAAGATACACATACGTTACAAAACGGACAGTTTTCTAGCCCTTACCCCGGAGTCTTCGACCGTTTATTGGAGAATAGATAATTGAAATAGAACATAATAACCAAACAGTTCAATACATAATACTTATGTTTACGTTGTCACTGCCTTGTATATGCTCTTTTTTTCACTTACATTTTACACTTAAAGTTTAAAATGCGCTTTTTATCGATAGTTCGCACAAAGTAATTTGTTTGTGAAACGCTTTGAGGCGACCTTCAAGCTTTGATAAAGCGGTATATAAGAGCCTCGAATTATTATTTTTATTAATATTAAACTGAGCTTTAAGTAAGAACTTCATTTATTTCCTTGATCTAGTTTCACGAATCTTTGACTACAGCCAAGAAAGAAATCGACCTTCCCCTCGCGAGAGAGTTATGTTTTGGAAGCTGTGTGTCAGCAAAGAGAAAAGTTAAAATCTTTGAAGGATCGGGGCGTGATGATTTTTTGTTGTTGCTTGCATGGAATCCTGATGTCGGTAGATTCTACAATAGCCTCGATATTGGACATGTAAGAAATCGAGGAAACCGTGGTTGATGGACACGTGATAGACATGTGATATCATTTGAAGCGAATATAATCTTGGGACAGAGCACGTGGGTTGGTCACAAAAGTCTGAAATATACATGCCTTGTGTATGTTTCCCATATTGTAATCAGAAGTTGTATTTCAGGTATTGGGAATGAACCCCTGATAGTCAGTGCAGTAGAACAGACGATCTTACTGTTAAATTGCATATTTTATGGGTTTTCTCTCTCATAAATGGACGAAGGTTCCGAGTTTGGAGTGATATCTGTCCCTTTAGTTGGTTATTGATGGTCGTGGTATAGTTTTGTTGTTGTTATGAGAAAAACAAATCTTAATGTTTAACGTTTACAAAAATACACGAGCCAACAAAACAATAATCCGAACTCAAAATCGATAAAAGAAGGGGCAAAATATGAACAAAGATAATATTTACATGGGGACCCTTGTAAAAGTACAAGAAAATAAGACCAAGTGTTCTTGAAGAGTTAGCGTCTTCTGCTTTATCGACGAAGCCGCCATGTAAATCTTGGTCACATCCAAGTAAACATCAAGTTCTCAAAATGACAACCGAGTATCATTGTCAATCACAACAAGTAAACGCAATAATGAGCATACTCAAAACCGTCCATCTTCATATCATACAAAGATATATAATATTTCTCAATGAGATCAAGACGGCGACCCTAAAGCTTGATAAAACATTGTCAATTCTGGCTATGCTAAACGGAGTTTCAGCGCCATCTATGTTTGCTTACATTGGATGCTGTAGTTTCGGTGTATGTTGTATTCGTAAACTTGGAATAGTGGCATGTGCTCCACGGAATACTAAATATCAAATGACTTGATATCAATTTAGTGACAATGCTATAAAAGTTTAATTATAAACAAGTAATACCCAACAAGAAGTACAACTAGCGGTACTGACCGGTACAGGCAGGTGTTTTTTTTTTTAATTTTTTATTATAACCAGCAGCACAGTTATTTTTTTTAGCCCTTATTTTCAATCTCAATTGTTTAATCACTTGACTTCATTGTCTTCTTTTAATTTACACTATATTAGTGTATATTATGTCAAATTTTATTTCTTTGCTATATTAGCATTTATGTATATTTGACTTATAAGTGCTTTAATCATCTCAATAGCAGCACTTGTGTGATATGCAGGTGTTCAATATTAATAAATAGTATAATTTTATTATTCTGGTAAATGTGATATATGCCACTATGTGCTGCTGTGTTATACATGTTTAACCCAAATGTTTTACTTACATTGATGTAATTTCATACTACAATTAACTTGTCTGTGATAGTGTACAGCTTTGCATGTTTCTATGTATTTAGTTAATTACCTTGTTTTATGTTTGCCTTTTACTATGTTTGTCGCAGAAATAGCGCTACAGCGCTAATGTTGCTTGTTTTATATATGCGACTTTAAATAAAGCTTCTTGTATCTTGTATCTTGTTACCAAGTAATACCCAACAAGAAGTTCAACTAGTGATACTGACCGGTAAAGTCAGGTGTTACCAAGTAATACCCAACTAGAAGTACAACTAGTGATACTGACCGGTACAGTCAGGTGTTACCAAGTAATACCCAACTAGAAGTACAACTAGCGGTACTGACCGGTACAGTCAGGTGTTACCAAGTAATACCCAACTAGAAGTTCAACTAGTGATACTGACCGGTATAGTCAGGTGTTACCAAGTAATACCCAACAAGAAGTACAACTAGTGATACTGACCGGTAAAGTCAGGTGTTACCAAGTAATACCCAACTAGAAGTACAACTAGCGATACTGACCGGCAAAGTCAGGTGTTACCAAGTAATACCCAACAAGAAGTTCAACAAGTGATACTGACCGGTACAGGCAGGTGTTACCAAGTAATACCCAACAAGAAGTTCAACCAGTGATGCTGACCGGTACAGTCAGGTGTTACCAAGTAATACCCAACAAGAAGTACAACTAGCGATACTGACCGGTAATGTCAGGTGTTACCAAGTAATACCCAACTAGAAGTTCAACTAGTGATACTGACCGGTACAGTCAGGTGTTACCAAGTAATACCCAACAAGAAGTACAACTAGTGATACTGACCGATAGAGTCAGGTGTTACCAAGTAATACCCAACTAGAAGTACAACTAGCGATACTGACCGGCAAAGTCAGGTGTTACCAAGTAATACCCAAAAAGAAGTTCAAGCAGTGATACTGACCGGTACAGGCAGGTGTTACCAAGTAATACCCAACAAGAAGTTCAACCAGTGATACTGACCGGTACAGGCAGGTGTTACCAAGTAATACTCAACAAGAAGTTCAACCAGTGATGCTGACCGGTACAGTCAGGTGTTACCAAGTAATACCCAACAAGAAGTACAACTAGCGATACTGACCGGTAATGTCAGGTGTTACCAAGTAATACCCAACTAGAAGTACAACTAGCGATACTGACCGGCAAAGTCAGGTGTTACCAAGTTATACCCAACTAGAATTACAACTAGCGATACTGACCGGTAAAGTCAGGTGTTACCAAGTAATACCCAACAGGAAGTACAACTAGCGATACTGACCCGTACAGGCAGGTGTTACCAAGTAATACCCAACTAGAAGTACAACTAGCGATACTGACCGATACAGTCAGGTGTTACCAAGAAATACCCAACTAGAAGTACAACTTGTGATACTGACCGATACAGTCAGGTGTTACCAAGTAATACCCAACAAGAAGTACAACTAGCGATACTGACCGGTACAGGCAGGTGTTACCAAGTAATACCCAACAAGAAGTACAACTAGCGATACTGACCGGTACAGCCAGGTGTTACCAAGTAATACCCAACAAGAAGTACAACTAGTTATACTGACCGGTACAGGCAGGTGTTACCAAGTAATATCCAACTAGAAGTACAACTAGCGGTACTGACCGATACAGCCAGGTGTTACCAAGTAATACCCAACAAGAAGTACAACTAGTTATACTGACCGGTACAGGCAGGTGTTACCAAGTAATATCCAACTAGAAGTACAACTAGCGGTACTGACCGATACAGCCAGGTGTTACCAAGTAATACCCAACAAGAAGTACAACTTGCGATACTGACCGGTACAGCCAGGTGTTACCAAGTAATACCCAACAAGAAGTACAACTTGCGATACTGACCGGTACAGCCAGGTGTTACCAAGATAAGGCCTCTGTTTAGCATTGCGTGTAAATTTAGTCAACGTAAAAACGATCATTATACAAATTCTAACATACATACGTAGCGATGTCTGTCAGGTAATATGATATTACCACTAAGTGTATATTGGAGTTTAGTTGGAATCAATTCTTGATAATTGTGTTACGCCTCTTTCTTTGTAATGTTATATAAAGGGCACGTTATTTATACAGCGTGTATCAGCGATAGAGATGATATCGGGAAACCTATGTACATGTACCAGCGACACAAGTGTGACTTAATGGCAACCGACACATCGTATTAACGGATCTCTCTGATTAATTCTCCATGGAAATTCTTATTGAGATGTCTGTTTTTCAATCATTCGGTTTCGCATTTCCAAAAGGTTGGTCTTCCTTGTGATATCGCGCCATCTCTGTTTCATGTGTCTGTTAGCTGATAATCAAAGTGGGTTATGCCGCTTCCGTGACATGAGACATCCGCTAGGGTGTGCGTTACAGAGGGATCCAGTGCTGTTCCCACCGGCTCTACAGCCAGGCTTTGACGTACAAGTGAACTTTACAATGTTATCGCCGTTCCATCGTAGATGTTACAGTACCCGGTGTCTCTGTAGACTTCTCCAGCTCGGCGAGGATATCTTCTGGCGGAACAGACCATTGGCGGGACCCCGTTACATCAGACGACAGCATGAAAGGCATCGTGACAGTGAAACAAAGTGAGCAAATAGGATAATATCAAAAATTGATATGAATGTGTAACAATGTTGACAGGGATAGGAATGGAGGACTGACGAAGGCGCATGTACTGTTACATGTAGTGGTGTGTAGATACGAGGCGCCTATCTCGTTGTCGTAATCGCGACGTGTTTATTGATCATGTCAAGACTTACCCGGAACTTTGTTTTTGATTCAAATAAATAATAAGGAAACTAGAAGATTAAAAATGGATTAAATCACGAGAAAGAAAAGTGGCAATGTCACGGACAAAGTCCACAGACCGATACAATCTGAGAGAAACAAGTGGGAACAATTCAGAGAATACCAATGCGTCAACAAAACCATAATCCGAACTCACAATTGATTACACTAGAGGCAAAATATGAACAAAGGAAAGATTTACACGGAGACCCTCGTAAAAGTACAAGAGAATTAGACCAGATGTTCCCAAAGTTTAAGCGTCTTCTGTTTCATCGGCGACACCTGCCATGTAAATTTTGGCCACATCCAAGTAAACATTAATCCTAAAATGTGAACCGAGTCATCATTGTCAATCACAACAAGAAAGCACACGAAAACGCAAACTCAAAAACGTCAATCTTCATATAACAAAGATACAGAATATTTATTGATAAGATCAAGATGGCGACCATAAACCATGCCCATAATCTTCATCATCCTGCCTAAAAAATAAAACAAACTATGGTTGAAATGGTAAATGTATTCAGTTGATTTATTTGACAATGAACTTAAAAGCTACTGTTTACATTTTATTCGATCATGGACGATATTACGAAAAAATGGTCATTTCGTTAAACGACATGGCGACATGTGTGTATCAACTTATCACAAACACCCGAAACCACTCACAGAAAACACAACTAATCACGAAATTCGTTTACGTTTAAATGACATTTTTATCAGTATGATTCATCTGAAGATATAAATTCAATATTTCAATATTTCTACTGATAAAAACATGATAAAAGGTATAATATGATACCTCAATTTTAATATTAATAGATAAAAATACATGTTGGGCTGATAAGACCGCCAATATTGAACTGTTTGGTCCAGTAGATACTGCAGCAGTCACAGCGATAGGCTTCTCTAGTGTACCCATATCCCTCTGTCTATCTCCACTTCTCGTATACATTGATCGATGATGTCCCTCCAATGACCATGCATAGCACGGACATAAAGATGACACGTTCACGTGGTCATATAAGGCTTCAGAGTTTGATAATAGAGAAAAAAATCTGTCTGCTATCCTGTCTAAATTTGCCAAAGAACAAAGAAGTCCATTAAGGAAAAGGTGAGAGGTACATGTACGATTGGTATCTAGCGTGGTGACCCCATTATTCCAAAGTTTAGTTCTGTAGCTGAGTTCTTAGAACTCAGTTGTTTACTTTGGTATGACCAAGATTAACATGTTGGGTGTAGTCGATGAAGCATGTATTTTTATTAGAGTCTCAATGTAAATATTTTATCTTAATCGTATTTTGCGCTTACTTTAATCGATTTTGAGACCGGGTTATGATTTTGTTAACGCTTTGGTATCCTCTCATTTATTTTTAGATATAACTCTTGTTATTGTGTGGACATTGTTTCCATGTGACTTAATCTATTGAGTGGAAAATGTCTTCATGTGATTTGAGCTATTGATTGGACAATATCTGCATGTGACTTGAGTTATTGTGTGGACACTCTCTTCAAGTGACTTGTGCTATTGTGTGGACACTATCGTGAACTGGTATACTGAAAGCGTCGCCATAGTCGAATTCCTGTAGCCAAAGTGTGTTTACTGTCAGACATGGTGATATTTGTTAGTTGGGTCGGTAACACACCCCAGTAACCAGATGTTTCCTGGTAACGTGGCTGTTATTATAGAGATAAATGTAAAACCCGAATCAAGGTCGGCGTAGATTTAGAAAAGTATATCGCAATCATGCAACATTTCAAACTAATACTAGCATACTGAGTCGTTGATTACAAAGTTTAGTATTGCCAAGATGTGCACGATATTGGAGTATGTATGTGTGATAAATCACAGAGAAGATCACACGGTAATTAGCTTGCGTGGCGAGATCTGCACGCTGATGATATTAATGTAATTAGATTATGCATGCCTAATATCGGTATCAGTGGTGGAACGGATTGAAGATTCCGCATCTACCTTTGTGATCCCTGTATTGGTTAGGATACACAGGTAACATCACTACTCTATAGACTACACGATAAGTATGTAACACATGCGTAACTAGTCTATAATTACATTATTATTGAAATATGGATATTGATGGTATGTCAGACTAATAAAATTAAAATGATATTGCATGTTTTTTTTTGTGATTTGAAAGCCAGTTAATCACATGCATTACATCGAAACATGTATGTCAGATTCATTTGAAATCATATTTCAGATTTTTAAAAGTGAATTTCGAATACCCTTTTCAACGCCAACACAGAGAATCATGACGCCTATATATACAGCACAGGTCGTTATCACATAGAAGTAAGTCTCACTTCATTATATTCCATATTACAGTGAAACAATATATAGCGATAACTAGGTAAAATATACGACGGCCCGGGAAGAAGGCCAGACGATGTATGTACAATTGTAGGTAAAATATACGATGACCCGGGAAGAAGGCAAGACGATGTTTGAAGGTAAAACATACGACGGCCCGCTATAAGGCCAGACGATGTTTGTAGGTAAAACATACGACGGCCCGCTATAAGGCCAGACGATGTCTGTAGGTAAAACATACGACGGCCCGCTATAAGGCCAGGCGATGTCTGTAGGTAAAACATACGACGGACCAGACATGTCGAAAACTAGTGACACATATACGACGGCTCCGCTAGAAGGCCAGACTATGTCGAAAACTAGTTAAAACAATCGGCTAGAAGGCAAAATGATCTGATACTATGTCAAATATAACACAACCCGACTATAAGCCCAGACGATGTCGGAAACTAGGTAAATTATAATACGGCCCGGCTGGTAGGCCAGAGACTGTGTCAGAAATAAGGTTAAACATACGATGGCCCGACTTGCAAACACATCTATATTGTTCCTGTTTAAGTATAGTCCAACTGAGTACCTACTTAACTGATGATAACAATAATATTTACAATGCATGGTTACGACAACGGTTTTAAATATTGAAAGTCTGAAAAGTCTTGAAAAGCAGAGCACGCCAGACAGTGGGCAAACAACAGCATGGTAAATTAAATACACTGTCAGGATGGAGTAAATCTATAAGATCTCCTTTTTGAACACCAATTTAAGTTTGATATCCTAAAAACGAAGGAGGAATATGTTTATTTTTTACTGCGAAGTCAAAACCTGACAAACCATTTTCTCCAACAGTATACACTTTCTGTCTATAAAACAAACTAGCCAAAGGTAAGTTGTAGCATTATTGTAAACGTGCGGAACAGCCTTTAGACGGAAAACTATTCAGGAGTCCTGACATGTCTTAGTACCATACAATCAAAGTTACAACATCGTATTGTTAACTCTAGAAGTGTAATGGATATAATGTTGACTTAAACATATAAAGACAATTTGTCAATCTTGAACATCTATTTTCTTTACTAGAAAACATTTTGGTTTGTTTTTTACTTTTCCTTATTTTACTTTCCATACATAGAACCGATCCGTCTGTCTCTTCAATAGGATGTTTCTTCTCCCCTAGAGGCCAGCCGATCTCTTATATGAACACATGAGTCTTGAGAAGACGTTTTGAAAACCTTGGAAAAACAAAAGCATAAATAAAATAATCTGAGGAGGAAATCGTCACAAATAAGTTTCATAGTTCCTAATATCTTTTGTTGAGGCTGGTTGCGAGCCAATGTCATTCTTAGTCGACATAACTTTACATCTCGTTCGCCGGAGTTGTCTCTATTAATTGATCAAACTTGAGTTGTTTTTTTTAAAATACAATTATATTGAACATTTGTTTATGTTTTACCAGGTTGAAATAAAAAAAAAAAAAAAAACGGTACCTACACTACTACGTCAGGTACTTTCATTGATCTTAGTTAACAATATGACCAATATGGACAGCTTTCCACAACAATTGAAGTTTCCGATTTTTCAGATGTTAAATTTCTTTTTCCTAGAAGTAACATCCCTACTTTCGAAATTACGTTGTTTACGTATCGTAGTTAGTTCCGAATACAAAATATTTCTTCGAATATTATAAATGCAAACTTAAAACAAAAAGTTTCCCAGGTTGATCAAGACTTTTGAAAACTTTGAAATTCTCCGTCATAATGCTGGTTGCCAATATGGTATACGATTGTGTAATATGAAGGTTGACGGTTTTAATGCCAATTAGTGTGTCCTCGAAGATATTTCAAAGTGACAATTACGAATTTGACTTCTATAGTAATTATGTTTTTGAGAAGTAGAAGACGCTTACTCTTCCGTAATACTTAGTTTTTTTCGGTTGATGGATTTCAGTACTTAATTGTGTTACTGCGGTTATGTTAGTGACAGTATGACACTTGCCTTTCACTTCAAGGTATTTGAAATCGGAGTTGGTAAACATGTTCAATAACAATTGTTTAGTAATATGAAAATAATTGCAACAAACTCTGTCACAACAGTATCATGTGTCACAGACAACTTACACTTACATCTATCACAGCCTACGCTGTATGTCCGTCACACTTTCCTCTGTTATACATGTAGAATAAGTCTAACACAGAAATGGGAAAATGATAAAATGAAATTTGTCAGTAGTGTTTATTTCATATTAATATACATGTAGTGGTTTTTTTTTTCTTTTTGGAAAATATGTCGTTACCCTATTTCGAATCAATTGTGTGATGCATACATCCATCCTACGTTTAAGTGAAGCATGCTGTTCTTTTATTCATCTATTTAAGCCCTTCAAAACGTCCGCCACAATTAATGTATTGATGCGACCAAACAGTTTTTGAATTAAAAGACAAATTAGGACGAGCTCATTCGGTTTATAACAAATGAAAAAATCCTAGTTCCTCGTCGGAGAGGATAAAAAAGCTTGCATTGCTTTGTAAAAAGAAAGAGACCTGGAACGATAAAGGTTTGTTGTTTAATAACATACTTGTACAGCGATTGTAATAATTTCACAGCTAAAACGGTTTTAAGTATATTTGTTAGTGTGCTTACTGGTTGTGATTGAAAATAATGACTCGATTATCATTTTGAGGACCTGATTTTTACTTGGATTAGACCAGATTTACAATGCGGATGTCGTCGATGAAGCAGAAGACGCGTACTCTTCCGCAACACCTGGTCTTATTTTCTTGTACTTTTGTCATACCAGCTGTAAAGTGCACTAACTCTAAGGAGTACATGATAGAGTAGATGTCTACACCAATCAGAGTATCAGACCACAACAGGATAAGAAATAAACCATGCCGACCTGAGGGGACCAAGGCCGGAAGTGTTCAGAGGTGGAATGCAGCGGGCTACCATCTATCGATGTACCGACCATGATGTAAACACGGTGGACAGAACAGTATAGTATACACCAAACATGTTAACAGAGACTTGTACCGGCCGAACCAGCTTCTGCATTGCTTGTAATGGTATCATGGGTGTGAAAGTGAGAGTTGTTTCCCTTCACTGCCTAGCTTACAATGTAAACTTGCTATATCTTATACCATGCACACGGAGAAAGTCATTCACATCGATGTCAAACCCGACTGCCAAGAACAATATCACTGTCAATCTCCCACAAATATCCATCAGTCTCCTCTCAAAATATAAATGTTTCAACTACAAATGTCCGAGTCGGCGTCGCTTACAAATGTCTATGTCCCTTCCACTAGAAATGTACCAGTCACTCCCTCCTACAATACCACTGCCAGTCTCCTCTGACGAAATACCAAGGTCCCTCCCTCTACAGATGTCCCATGCCCAGTCAGTCTTCCCCACAAAATAGCTCCGTCAGTTTCCCCTACAACTATCAATGTCCCTCCCCCTAAAGATGTCCTAGTCAGTCTCCCCCTCAAAAAAATATCGTCGGTTTCCCCTACAATTATCCATGTCACCCCCTACAACTGACCCTTTCAGTTTCCATTCAAGTATTCCTGTCAGTCTGTCCTACCAATATCACGGCAAGTATTTCCCCCACAAAGATACATGCACGTCCCTCCTCTCCCTCCCACAAACAAAAAACCTCGGTCGGTCAGTCTCCCCTGAGTTGAAGGATCCATATGACTAATAGTCCAGTTTCATATGTCGACCTTTGGTTCAGCCTCCTGCTACAGTATATCGCCCATCAAAAATGTTGCATTCGCCAATATTCAATTCTTACAGCGAGATATGAGAGTTGTATCAGCGTACCACATCTCTGGTTTTATATTGATTTTACGTATATGGAAATACAACTGACGTGTTCATTATAAATGTTTATCTCTGGCATCTCTTCATTTATGTGGAGGACGCTTATCACGATCATTTCTGCCAACAGGGGGAGCTTATCGCAAACTTATCTTATCACGTGATCGATCTGGCGCCTATTATCAGACCAACATCTCTCTTATCTGTCCCCAAAGAGCATTACTCGCATCGTCGCCTTAGAAACAAGATGGCGATGATTAGAAATTGAACGAATATTAATAAAGTCCCACAATGAGATCAGGTGGATCAAATATATTTTGTAAATAAATTCCAGGTTCTGCAACATGATCAAATGCTGACTTGCCCGCAGCTAACGCCAGTGTGAATATTAAATAAGGCAACACTTGTTTGAACCCGAACAAATGAGTGTTTGCGACGTGTGGAAAGTCTATGATAATTACGAGACATAAGAGACCGTATCTGGTAGTATCGGGTTTAATTTGATAATAAAGCCCGTACACAAAGCAAGTGTTACAATGCTAGGCTCGCTACACGTCTTATCAACTTACAGCATCTCGATGTGGAAAGATTTCCTTTAGAGAAATTATTGCATAATAGCTTTGTAATTGAAGTTAGTTTTGTTCGCAATAAAATGTAAAATGATTCACTCGAAACTATTGAAGTAAATGTCTATCCAGCGTAGTCATCTTTCACATTTACAAAACTGATCTATACAATCCAGAGATAATAGGCATACGTCAAAATTCACTTTACAAGTAATTAACAACGGCAAAGAAAGGTGTATGTGCCGGCAGATGAGCACAGGGGTTGATAACCCGTGCAGGCAGTTCTCACACTAAGGAAAATCACACATCCGTCAACACTATACGGTCGTGTATCTAAATTTGGTTTTAATTAAACTGATTTAAATTGCAAATTTTGATTTAAGATTTGTAAATCCGGGATGACTGATTACAGTAAGAAAGGTAGATATACAAGATGTAATATAAAAAGCCGTATTAGGTTCAATTGGCCGTGTCGTCATAACTACATGTACGCTGTGTGTTGATGGTAAACTAACGAGTCGACGACGAATACTTATACTGAGGGGTAGACGGAGAACAGTAATATGATGTAAATGAGGAGGAGGGGGATAAAATACAAATGTGGGTTAATTAAAGACTAGAAAGTAACGTAAAGGGGGGCCTGTTGAAGAGAAGAAGGTGGCATAGGGATGAGGATGGCCGGGGGGGGGGGGGTAATGAAAAGGAGAATTGGTAAAGAGAACAAAGAAGAAGATGAGAAGAAATGACAAGAAGGATAAAAAAGAAATGAAAAGAAATAAATGCATATGTGTTATCCAACATTAACTCACAATAAACTCACATTAGCATGTTCATCATATCACGTGGTATTCTAATTCCCACCCCCGTAAATAAGTATTTATTTCGTACTATTCATAAAATAAGATGTCGAGGTTGAATGCAGTGTCGTAACTGAAATTATTTCTATGTAGGGATGAAGGTATTCTTAAACATTATGGTTAAATTTGAAAGACAACGTACTTACTCCTAAGCTACCTTGTAACATCTACTGTTAAGTGAAAACGGAAAATACATGTATTTATCACCTAGTTCAGACCCGTTAAATAACATGAAAGGAATAATTAAGGAGTAGAATAAAATCGTGGAAAAACCAACTTAAATATTTTTACAGTCTAATTTTAGCAATTTCCGCGATTTAAAGTTATTTGGTTGTCGATGCGTCATTTGAAGTTCTTTTTTTCATATTCAATAAAAGGTTGTTTCACAAGCTCACCATGGCTCTTATCGGTTTTAATGTCTTTATGCAATTATATATAAGTGCTCAAAGTTAGCACGCTAACAGTATTCCGCAATAGAATATATATCCCAACCATATAAAACGCATTACTATATATGAAATACAGAAACCGAAGAGTAAAGAATTTCTATATGCAATTTATTAATTAGGATCGTATACCAAAGAACAATTAGGCGATCACCAATTATGCAAAACAGCAAAGTCATGTTATTGGCCGAAATAACTTTATTTGATTTTGACAGAATAAGAAATCTATTCAAGTAAAGCATTAGGAAACAATCTGGAAACGCCGCGATGGATTATTTCAGAATCGGGATGAGTGGGCTAGAAACTATAGAATGTCGTAAGCGATTTGTTTCTCACATAAGCGTATGCATGTTGCATTCGGATAATTTCAACAGAGATTAATTAAAGAAAAAAATATATGCACAGAGGGTAACATAATAAAGATTTGATATAAACAAAGGATAACATAACAAAAATATAATAGACACAAAGGATAACAAAGCAATAATAGAACATAATAAGAGGGTAACATATCAATAATCAAAAATAATTAGCGGGTGAAAAAAAAAATCAAAAATAAATAGAGGGTAATATAACACAAATATAAAACAAACAGAGGGTAACTTAACAAAAATCTAATATAAACAGGGTAACATAACAAAAATCTAATATAAAAAGGGTAACATAACAAAAATATAATTTAAACAGAGGGTTACATAACAAAAATCTAAAAATAAACAGAGGGTAACATAACAAAAATATAATATACATGTGTAATTAGAGCGTAACATAACGAAAATCTTATATAAACAGAGGATAACATAACAAAAAGCTAAAATAATTAGACGGTAACCTAACGAAAATCTAATATAAACAGAGGATACATAACATAACAGAAATCTAAAATAATTAGAGGGTACAATAACAGAAATCTAATATAAACAGAGGATATCATAACAAGCATTTAATATAAACAGGGTAACATAACAAAAGTCTAATATAAACAGAGGATAACATAACAGAAATCTAATATAAACAGGGTAACATAACGAAAGTCTAATATAAACAGGGTAACATAACAGAAATCTAAAATAATTAGAGGGTACAATAACAGAAATCTAATATAAACAGGGTAACATAACAAAAATCTAATATAAACAGAGGGTACCATAACATAAATCTAATATAAACAGGGTAACATAACAAAAATCTAATATAAGTAGAGGATAACATAACAAAATCTAAAATAATTAGAGGGTAACATAACAAAAATCTAAAATAATTAGACGGTAACATAACAAAAATCTAAAATAATTAGAGGGTAACATAACAAAAATCTAAAATAATTAGAGGATAACATAACAAAAATCTAAAATAATTAGACGGTAACATAACAAAAATCTAATATAAATAGGGTAACCTAACAAAAGCCTAATATGCCATAATTATTACCAATAGCGCGTATACGTAGTAGAACATACTTTTAATAAAATACAAAAATACTTTGTATTGAAATAGAAATACACAATATGCAAAGATACACAGGGATTTCACTACACCAAGGCACGCTTTCCAGAGTGGTCGGGTGATGCAGTGGATAGCGCGACAGTCGGGCTTCATTGAAAGGTATGGGGTCGCATGCCCGACTACACTGGTTTTCTCCGGGTACTCGGGTTTCTCCCCACATCAAGGCCCCCTTTTGTTCTAACAATAGTTAGATAACTTATTTCAAAATTGTTTTAAGAAGATTTTTTTTCTTGTTACAGAGATCATTATTAAATAAAAACAGTGCTGTGGATAATATACAAGGATTGTGGAGCGACTTTGATAATACCTGATTACATGTACAGCTGACGTTATTTTGTATGAACTAAATAAATCACACGATTAAAAGGCGTCACAAGGAAGTTGGTTTGCGAATAATTCTCATGTCTAAGTATGTCAATCGTTTCACGAATACGGACCATGGAGTTCAAATGTAATACACGTGATTGGATCATAATGGGGTTCCTGGAAAGTGTACAAACAAATAACTTAACGGATCAAGTGAAGACATTCACACATACCGATCACGAGTAATATATGTATTGTACCATATATATTTACCAACAATGTGTGAAACTACATGTAGGCATTAATATCATAAGTGTACATTCATTCTATAAGCAATATGAACACAGGAATTTGGGAGACTGCGCTATGTTCGTGTAAGCAATCTAGAGATAGTCCGGATCGTTTGACGATTTAAAGTGCTACTCCACTGAAGTATACTACCGAAGGCCCCTAGCATAACCCCCTCCCACCGAGTCACATTATACTGACAACGGATGAACCAGTCGTTCTTTTCCCAAAATGCTGAGCGTAACTACTATTTCTAGAGATTCTGGTATGTCTCGGTCTCGGCCATGAGACAAAGTAAATAGCCTTCCCCACAGGGGCGAACGCTCAAGTAAAGGCCAAAAGTGAGTTTGTATCAAGAGAAACATTAGGAAGGAGAAAGTTGTCAACAAAGAATGGGGAAAAGATCCAAAATTTAGTCACCTCTAAATATATGAGAGGTGAGAATTGTATACTATCTGCACAGCTAATAAAGGAAAGGTATAAAATATTGAGAACACACAGGACAGACATGACCATCGCAAACAAGGGTCCGCTAGAACACCGAAAATCCGAACGGAAAGCCACGAAAATATACAGAGAAAATAAGTTCAATGTACAAAAGAACAATACGATGGTTGTACAATGAAACGACAAGATGGATATAAAATGTACAGTGGAATAATAAGATGGATATAAAATGTACAGTGGAATAATAAGATGGATATAAAATGTACAGTGGAATAATAAGATGGATATAAAATGTACAGTGGAATAATAAGATGAATATAAAATGTACAGTGGAATAATAAGATGGATATAAAATGTACAGTGGAATAATAAGATGGATATAAAATGTACAGTGGAATAATAAGACGGATATAAAATGTACAGTGGAACAATAAGATGGATATACAATGAACAGTGGAACAATTAGATGGATGTACAATGAACAGTGGAACAATTAGATGGATGTACAATGTACAGTGGAACAATAAGATGGATATACAATGAACAGTGGAACAATTAAATGGATATAAAATGTACAGTGGAACAATAAGATGGATATACAATGAACAGTGGAACAATTAGATGGATGTACAATGAACAGTGGAACAATTAGATGGATGTACAATGTACAGTGGAACAATTAGATGGATGTACAATGTACAGTGGAACAATAAGATGGATGTATAATGTACAGTGTAACTATTAGATGGATGTACAATGTACAGTGGAACAATTAGATGGATGTACAATGAACAGTGGAACAATTAGATGGATGTACAATATACAGTGGAACAATTAGATGGATGTACAATGTACAGTGGAACAATAAGATGGATGTACAATGTACAGTGGAACAATTAGATGGATGTACAATGTACAGTGGAACAATAAGATGGATGTATAATGTACAGTGGAACAATAAGATGGATATACAATGTACAGTGGAACAATAAGATGGATATACAATGTACAGTGAAACAATAAGATGGATGTACAATGTACAGTGTAACAATAAGTTGGATGTACAATGTACAATGGAACAATACGATGATGTACATTGTACAATGTAAAGTTGGTCAATAAAATGTTGAATCACGGCGGAAAGCCGTTACTTGATGATGTGGTCTAATCCGGTCCTTGTAAATTACTATATAAATGGTATTAGTTCTGTCCAAACCTTTCGCTGTGCTATCTGCACTTCTATCTGTTTGCCTGTTAGATTAAACTTGTCTGTTTCTACAGAATGGTCGGTTAAGAGTCCCCTCACAGACTAGATAGGCCAACTGTCTTGTTATATTTGAATACATGACGTTGTAATTCGATCAATGGAAACGAAATTTCAATTTCGGCGAGATATACATCTGCTTCACAAGTAACAAGTGACGGCGAGCCGTATCAATGTGTTAGGCCTTAAATGGTTGTTTAGTTATGATAAAACGTGCAGGAAATAAAACGTGTTCACGACTTCAAGAGAAAAAAAAACTATATATCTTTGGAAGCATATTGCATGCGGTAACGGTATACACTTGTGACAAAACGATCGAATTCCCTTGATCAATTAATATCTCCGACATACCACGGAATTAAATAACATCTATACATTCGTCTAAAATATCCCAAAAAATAGCTCCCAGCAACTTCAACGTCTTCTCGGCACGCGCGAACACCAATCAACGCTTCTTGTTGGTGTGGGAACACAATGGCTGTTCTATCAGATTTGACTCCCCCTGCGGATAAATTTGATGCACGTATTATTGTTCCGCTGATAACGTATCTCTGTACAATACATGTATACAGCGATGGCACTGAGGAAATTGATATGCCAAAGTACACTTAATTTCTAGGCGTCTTTCATCAATTAACTTGTTGGGTTAAAAATCAAAATACACTGTTTGCATGGCTAACACAAGTTGTTTTTACAAATTCCAATGTTTTATACACAGCTCATTGCAGAGCATGCGCAAAACATCATCGATATCAATTAATGGCACGTGTCGAGATTGTGTGGCAACCACAATGGTTGCCTTTGATTTCATTTAAATGAGGACGGGAGTTGCCGACATTTTAGTAATTAATTCAGCTCATTTAGATTTATAGAGAAAGCATTGTGCTAGCTCCAAGCGGTTTCCTGTAATCTTTGTAACGTAGGGAGAGTCGACTGGCGGGAAGCTTTTGCGTTCTCGTCTGCTGCACATGCATGCATGCAAAAATGTCCTGGAAGCCAAGCGGGGGACGTTCATACAGTGTACATGTACATGCGAAAGGAGCAGACCATTCACCATGATGGATTGTGTAAGGATTATGTCAGGGGAAATCGTATGTGTGATAATTCGTAGAATCTGAAAAGAGATGTGTATCTTCGTATATTATGCTGATTTAAGATTACCCTCGTTTTCGACTTAACGGACAAACGAATTATGTGAAGTAAATGTTCTTAAGCAGAAATAAGCTGATTGTATCTTGTAAAAATTGTATTACAGATTTAATGCATTTTCTCAAAAAAGAATCTATCGCAAACATGTACATAAAAAGAATTAGCATATCTGTCATTTTCTATCAGCTGTAAGATACGGGAACCTCAATGTCTTCTGACCGAGCCCGGATTACAAGTTTAAGTCATTACATTAATACATGTATATCTGGTGTAGGTTTACGTCCGAAGCGAGAGTTTGCCGAACTGATGTGTGTGTAAGTATGTACGGCGGGCCGGTAGGGAACGGACATCAGGGCTATCAGGCCAGACGCTTGGCCGCGTAAACTCATTTCACGTGTAAGACACGTAATCTGTGTAATACTAGGCACAGACGGGCGAGACAATGCAGGGTGAGATTAGGGAGGAAACAGTCGAGATAAGCAAGTACACTTTATATACAAATTCCTGGGCGATGATGACGATTGGTCCGCTATAAATGCCAATCCTTCCCCGGTTCGATTTACAAATAATCCATGTTTTTAACAATGTAGTATCGGCTGTGACATAACAGACTTTGAAGTCCACCATTATACACACATTATCTGGCCCCGATAAACACAATCGCGCGTCCACACAGACGCTGTACCGTGTTATTACCGTACTACAGCGTGTACAGGTCCACGGTCGATCCTCAAACCTCCCACCCCTCCACACACCTAATTCCCCTCCCACCTTTCTCAAATTGTATCTTGCGTAAAGCAGAGACTTTCGAAACAAATGTCGATATTAAGGACGTTTAAGTTTTCCGGTCAGTTACGTTGCGCTGATGTCTGGTAATACTAATCAGATACATTAGAGAATACCGAAGCGTCAACAAAATCTTAACCCGAATTCAAAATCGATTAAACCAGGGGCAAAATATGAACCAAAGGAAAGATTTACATGGAGACCCTTGTAAAAGTACAAGAGAATAAGACCAGGTGTTCCGGAGGGTAAGCGTCTTTTGCTTCATCGACGACACCCGCCGTTTAAATCTTTGTCACATTCAAGTAAACGTCAAGTTCTCAAAATGAAAACCAAACATCATTGTCAATCACAACAAGTAAGAATATTTCTCAATGAGACAAAGATGGCGACCATAACACTTGTCCATAGTTCTGATCAACCTGCATCTCTCGAATCCTTATGTTGTTAGTTTGTTTGTCAGTAATCGACATCGATCACGAGAATCCCGATATTTAGAGCAAGCTCTAGCATATCGAATCAACTGCGACATGTCAACACCATATGTTGGAGAAGCAGGGATGTTACCACCAAGGAATGTAAAGTTCACGATCGAAAAAGCTGTCCATGTGGTCGTACTTTGAGTAAAGATCAAGTGAGACCTTATTCAATTGTAAAACAATGTTGTTTTCCAGTATTGGAATAACGCTTATTCCGGCTTGAACAGTTGAAATCAGACACAATATGCAATAAAACTGTCGATGTTTTCCCCCTAGACGTTATCGAAATATATCCTCAACTTTTATATCACTTAATGCATACACCAAGAAAACGTGTCATTCAGTCACCAAAAAAAACAGTGCATCTAGATTAATCGATTTCTTTATTTCGATTACCATTATATAGATATATAGCTCGTGTGGCAGGATAGTTGATGTGCTCACTTTCTTTTAGACACATGTCAATAATTGTATTGTTATATATGTTAATTTCACGTGTCTTTAACTTAGTAAACACTCAATGACCAATGACCAACCTCCTGAAACATGGACCATGCTTGGAATCGATTCTGTGTGATGAGGGGCCGCGGTGGCCGAATGGTTAAGGTGTTCCAGCATTCTACCACTAGCCCTCCACCAATGGGTTGCGAGTTTGAATCCCATGTGGGTCATTTGCCAGGTACTGACCGTAGGTCGGTGGTTTATCTCCGGGTACTCCGGCTTTACTCCACCTCCAACACCTGACATGTCATTAAATGACACTGGCTGTTAATAGGACGTAAAACAAAATAAACCAAACCAAGCCAAGCCGCCTGCTTATTATACGATATGCAGACAAACTTCTTATTTTCACTGATGTACAAACCATGGCGGCTCCACGTTGTGACGTTCGACCGTGTCCCAACCGAACAGTGTGCCAGTGCATGTCAATAACGATCGTTACAAATAAATAGATATGTTCGAAATGCTACTTATATAATTTCATTAAACAATTGCAAGCGATCATAAGAAAAAAATAATGTTGTTCACTGAATGTACCAATATATCGAAGTAGATTCACTGGAACGATATCATCCTAACAATCACGGCTATCATAGCTACAATCGTAGCAGTGTACTTCGAATGTTTGTTCTTCGTATAGAATTTGAACATTATCAATGAGACTGAACTTCATTTCGACTGTACATGTATATACGATGGTGAAATGTATTCCCGCAGTTACGAATAAAAAAAAAAGTATTACGTATGAACTATTGGGCATACTTAAATGTAATTATACTTCTGAATTATCTACAGTGTTCCTCGAGTCAACATTCAATGCGTGATTTATGTACATGCATTATAAAATAAATGTATTATACATAACTATTAAACTCAGAATGAAAAACTGGACGAAGAATAGAACATTTAACAGCATGCCTACAATGGTAGTGACACTGGTTTTCAGCTACATGTATATTGTATATTCTACTAGGGTCGACAGGGGGAGTTAGAAGAGGGTTGGTCGACGGGGGCGGGGGGGGGGGGGGTGTAAGGGAAGGAAGGGTCGCCAGGGGGAGTGGCGAAGAAGGGTCGATGGGGGAGAAAGGCGAGGATGGGTCGCCAGGGGGAGTAAGGCGAGGATGGGTCGACAGGGGGACTAAAGAGAGGAAGGGTCGACAAGGGGAGTAAGGAGAGGAAGGGTCGACAGGGGGACTAAGGCGAGGAAGGGTCTACAGGGGGAGTAAGGAGAGGGAGGGTCGACAGGGGGAGTAAAGAGAGGAAGGGTCGACAGCGGGTGTAAGGAGAGGAAGGGTCGCCAGGGGGAGTAAGGAGAGGAAGGGTCGCCAGGGGAGTAAGGAGAGGAAGGGTCGGCAGGGGGAGTAAGGAGAAGAAGGGTCGGCAGGGGATTAAGGAGAGGATGGGTCGCCAGGGGGAGTAAGGAGAGGAAGGGTCGCCAGGGGGGAGTAAGGAGAGGAAGGGTCGCCAGGGGGGAGTAAGGAGAGGAAGGGTCGCCAGGGGAGTAAGAAGAGGAAGGGTCGCCAGGTGGAGTAAGGAGAGGATTGGTCGCCAGGGGGAGTAAGGAGAGGAAGGGTCGCCAAGGGGAGTAAGGAGAGGAAGGGTCGCCAGGGTGAGTAAGGCGAGGAGGGGTCTACATGGGGAGTAAGGAGAGGATGGGTCGCCAGGGGGAATAAGGAGAGGATGGGTCGCCAGGGGGAGTAAGGAGAGGAAGGGTCGCCAGGGGGAGTAAGGAGAGGAAGGGTCGGCAGGGGGAGTAAGGATAGGAAGGGTCGGCAGGGGGAGTAAAGAGAGGAAGGGTCGCCAGGGGGAGTAAGGAGAGGGTGGGTCGCCAGGGGGAGTAAGGAGAGGAAGGGTCGCCATGGGGAGTAAGGAGAGGAAGGGTCGCCAGGTGGAGTAAGGAGAGGAAGGGTCGGCAGGTGGAGTAAGGAGAGGAAGGGTCCGCAGGTGGAGTAAGGAGAGGAAGGGTCGGCAGGGGGAGTAAGGAGAGGAGGGGTCGGCAGGGGGAGTAAGGAGAGGAAGGGTCGCCAGGGGGAGTAAGGAGAGGATGGGTCGGCAGGGGAAGTAAGGAGAGGAAGGGTCGCCAGGGGGAGTAAGGAGAGGAAGGGTCGCCAGGGGGATTATGGAGAGGATGGGTCGCCAGGGGGAGTAAGGAGAGGATGGGTCGCCAGGAGGAGTAAGGAGAGGAAGGGTCGCCAGGTGGAGTAAGGAGAGGAAGGGTCGCCAGGTGGATTAAGGAGAGGAAGGGTCGGCAGGGGGAGTAAGGGGAGGAAAGGTCGCCACGGGGAGTAAGGAGAGGAAGGGTCGCCAGGGGGAGTAAGGAGAGGATGGGTCGCCAGGGGGAGTAAGGAGAGGAAGGGTCGCCAGAGGGAGTAAGGAGAGGAAGGGTCGCCAGGGGGAGTAAGGAGAGGATGGGTCGCCAGGGGGAGTAAGGAGAGGATGGGTCGCCAGGGGGAGTAAGGAGAGGAAGGGTCGCCAGGGGGAGTAAGGAGAGGAAGGTTTACAAGGGGGAGTAAGGAGAGGAAGGTTCACAAGGGGGAGTAAGGAGAGGAAGGTTCACAAGGTGGAGTAAGGAGAGGGGGCATCACAGAAGACATTGATCTGCTGTTCTATTGACACCACTTGTTCGTTTCGTATTTTTCCTGTCCTTTTCTTTCTATCTACATTCTGCTTCCAGTGGTGTCTCCAATTGCAGCGGTCCTCGTATGACCCCAAACAAACAAACACATTCTTTTGTCAATCTTGTCATGTGAATCTTAAGTTAAATATAAATGCACTTAACCAGCATCTATATGCAGCCGACTAGATCAGTGCACTTACTAATTGAGCAGATTTACACGTTTTTGTTAATATCACAGATTTACACAAACTAACTCATGTCCCCAGGCAAGAAAATTGGTCTTGTTACTCTCTTCACACAAATTATACATTGTATGCGCACACCAATTTTATCTAATACATACAAGGAGGTTTGGGTTCTAGAAGATTTATAATAAAATGCCATGCTATACCTTGTATAATAAAGACACGTGGCAGGCTTTTGTCATTTTCAAAAGTCTTAATTATCTATTCAAACTTGATTTCTGATATAGTTTCTCCTTTGGCACTAATGAAAACTAACTATAAGTCCTGATCATGGCTTGCATTCTTTTAACTTAACTTACACTTGTTTCTGGTTCTGATCCTTTGGTGTACCTGCATTACCCAGGAATGATAATTATTTTTATATCTATTTATTTTTTTTTTAAATTAACACTTTTTCATTCGACGCAAGAAATATAGGTCATGAATAACATGAAGCGCTTAAGAGTATTTTTTTAAAATTATATAGAGCTTAATATAAATGTTGTATATTAATAATATTATTATTATATATGTCTACGCGTTTCCTCAGAGCCCCATGTTATAGGTATTTCCAAACTTGGTACATTAATTACATGTACCCCTGCATGTGTTTAAACAAAATGTAAACAAGTCATAATACACATGTATGTCCCGGAATTAGTGTAACGGTTATTGCTTGAATTCCGTTAGTTGATGATAATTATGTGTTCTTTGGAACTCGAAATCCAAAGAGAAGATTTACACGGAGAAACTTAAAAATAAATGTGTAAGATACTTTTGTAAGTCTAGGTCACATCAAAGAAATGTCTCGCCCCCAAAGTGAGAACTCAGGCAAAATTTTCAATCACAACAAGTAGGCATACTAATGAGCAAATTAAAAAACAGCAACCATCATATCATACAAGGATACAGAATATATCTCAATGATATTAAGGTGACAACTATTTATCACATAACTAACCCGTTCAGTCATGTTATACGACCATTTCATGAATATAGTATTTCACATGTGTAATAAAACTAGTGTGACGTGATCAATTAATGACGCCATATAATTGTCTCGGTAGTGAAAATCGTACCGTCACAGTAAAAAGTTCTTATAAAGGAATGGATTTGAGATTTTTTCTGTATTTTCTCATGAATATCAGCTATGTGATAAATAGAATATATGGAATTTATTTAGCTCGTTAAATAATTAAATATGTCGCGAGCCTAAACTCATTGGACTTGTTTACTAAATTCTATAGTACATAAACACTCACGTAAGATCTTCTATATGTATGTTTTAATATTATTTCAATACATGTATATACAAACGATGCACTATAAAGTTAAGTTCATTTTTAATTTTTTGTCAACGTGATTATTACAAGTATTAGTATTAAACATCGTACAGTCTGTTTTAGAGGAGTTACGTCCCAGGTGTGTATCTAACTGTAACGGAATGACTTGTATAGGTAATGGCCGATATCCCATACTGTTTAATATACATTTTGTTACATTTGTAATACAATATTTTGAATAAAAATCAAAATAAAACAACCGATCAACTACTTTTATAGTCTGGGTACTTTCTATTCCCATAGTCCTTTATCCCTGAATTTCGGAACTTTTCACCTTGAGAGGATCACGATTAAGACTCGCTATCAATGAATGCCAACCGGTCCAGGTCGTCCCTCTAGTAAGGCCTTAACTGTAAGATAATGGGACATGACGACAACTTTTGAGTGTATCATTAATATATAGTCATCTGTATGTTTATGCTTCCTTTAGCAAATTCACGACTATATATTTACAGTCTACACTGATATTCACTCGATAAACATTGTACTGCAAACTAGTGTTATTTTCCAATAACTATACTTGAGAACGTGCAAAATTTCTATGACGTCGACAACAATACATGAGGGCGGAGCTATGCAAATTATCCCGTTCGAATCACAATTGTATGACGTCATCAACAATTGACATGGGGGTAGTAGCTACCGCTTATGCAAATTTCATGCTTTTACATTTATTGAGCTGTTTTCACGTTTGTAAGTTTTGAAATGAAATAATGTCTGCAGATGGGGCTAAATTGAACAGAAAAATTATGAACCATTTACAGGAAAATACTGTAAATATAAGAATTAACCTTTGATTTTGTTTAGTTTATGAGATCATAAATCCAATGGAGCAGTCGCTAAATTTAACGTAAACGCTTCGCGTTTACGCAATTTACCTCGTGCTCCATTGGATTTATGATCTCATAAACTAAACAAAATCAAAGGTTAATCCTTAAATATTCTATATTAAAACGTTTTTTCTACCAGGTGATTAAATCAGTGTTACGATACTATACTGAACCCTTTTCCATTGGTATTACGTCTCAGCACCCTCCACCACCAATGAAGCAATCCCTGTAGTAAACAGAAATGGATATCTCTCCTCGTCTACCACATACAATGTCTCCTGGAAAATGATCTCAAGGAAGTGTTGGTCGGTCTGACAGTTCAAACCTTTTTCAGTTTACAATTGATATACAGTACTCATGTTAAGTTGTTTGTAATTGACTTACCTGCAATCAAATATTTAAGCGGTTACATATGTCCACATCACCCCCACCTTACAACAGATTCTGGGGATTTCTACACCGCTGAAATAGAAAATGACATTTCATATGAATCAGCTATACATATGGATTGTACACGAGCACATAAACGCAGCTTTGAAATTCATAATAAAGTGTAACATTGGATGTCACGATAGAGTTGACTTGTCCTCCTACGCGACTAAGGTACACAACTGTCCGACAGAAATGTCAAACCGCAGATACGGAGGTTCGAAAAATTCAATTTGTGGTACTTCCAACTGATAAGTAAAACCTAGGAGTGAACTGAAAAGTAAGCCTAGGAGGGAACTGAAAAGTAAAGCCTAGGAGGGAACTGAAAAGTAAGCCTAGGAGGGAACTGAAAAGTAAGCCTAGGAGGGAACTGAAAAGTCAACCCTAGGAGGGAACTGAAAAATAAGCCTAGGAGGGAACTGAAAAGTCAACCCTAGGAGAGAACTGAAAAATAAGCCTAGGAGGGAACTGAAAAGTCAACCCTAGGAGGGAACTGAAAAGTCAACCCTAGGAGGGAACTGAAAAGTAAAGCCTAGGAGGGAACTGAAAAGTAAGCCTAGGAGGGAACTGAAAAGTAAAGCCTAGGAGGGAACTGAAAAGTAAAGCCTAGCAGGGAACTGAAAAGTAAGCCTGGAGGGAACTGAAAAGTAAAGCCTAGGAGGGAACTGAAAAGTAAAGCCTAGGAGGGAACTGAAAAGTAAAGCCTAGGAGGGAACTGAAAAGTCAACCCTAGGAGGGAACTGAAAAGTAAGCCTAGGAGGAAACTGAAAAGTCAACCCTAGGAGGGAATTGAAAAGTAAAGCCTAACAGGGTCCTAAAAAGAAAAGCCTAACAGGGTCCTAAAAGTAAAGCCTAGGAGGGTCCTAACACGTAAAGCCTAGGAGGGTCCTAACACGTAAAGCCTAGGAGGGTCCTAAAAAGTAAAGCCTAGGAGAGAACTGAGGAAACAAAACTGTTGGATTGTTGGCATGCAGGTTAAGGATATAGATAGGGGGTAACAATTTTTTTTTTTTTTTTTTTGTTTTTTGCAGAATTGATTACTTATAAACATACTACATCATATAACAAAAAGTAATTTTCAAAATTATGTTCCCAAATGTGTCAATTAACGTGATTTAACATTGAACACGCTCATACAGATCAACACGTGGTACTGTTTACACCATAAATAGATACATCACACAGTGGCGTGGTCAGTTAGAAAGTCATTAGCACTGTGCTATGGTTGTGTGAAGTGATGGGTAATCATGCTGCTATAATCCATTAAGTCATGGTCAGTCTTTGATGTAATACAGCCCTATAGTTCCTACTATAAGAGAGGGGCCGGAGCGTTTCTAATGACCCCTTCATTACATGGGAGGAGCTTATCCTATGTCCAGTCTGACATTTCGCGGGAAAGGGGCATTTTCACTGAGAAATATTTTAATATTCATTAATTTCTCAGTTATTTGAACCAATGCATGCTCCGTTTTTTCGGAGGACAGCTTGATGGATACATGTCTAGTCATGATTAATGGTTTGGTAGGCAGAATCGGTCAGATAAGTGTTAAAACCAGAGATATCCGATTTCAAAGAGTGGAAATGGTCTTTGGAGCACTTTCATAAATTCAACAAGTTGTCAACTTCAAACAGCCATAACTTTGGCATCTGTGGACCGATTTCTTCCAAACTTTGCAGGATTGTTGGGAATGACCTTGTCAACAATAACGTGCCTCAGTTTCTGAAGAATTTAGCTACAACAAGATTTATAACCAATTAAGTGAATTTGGGCATGAAAATCCCACCCAGAGACCATAAAATCGAAATTACTTCAATTCTAGAACATATAGGAAAAATCTGAGGCACGTTTTTGTAGATGACCTTTCTGTCTGTCAATAGGAAAAGTATTGTCAGTTTTTGTAAGAAAATGTGAAAGAAGATCCAAATTCAAAAGTGTCCGTCATTTTTTATATTATATACTATTATGCAATTATGAATTAATTTAACACTATAATTATATGTTCACTTTATAGAAAATTTGATAACCTTTCCAATGATATATGATACATGCATGTGATTAAATGTATATCCAAATTATTAAGCAAAACATCTGAAGAGACTGTACCCCCTATCTATATCCTTAAGGTAAACCTCGGGGACTTAAAGTCCAACAGCAGGTTTTACCATCTTTATTAAGTCATATTCGAAAGCATTAACAACTGATCTCAGAGTGATATTGGCTCTCACCTTAGACAACCATCAATCATATTTAAAATGTTTGATCTTTTCGTTTTTTCCTCTCTTTTTCCCTTACATGAAAGTAATGAAGCTGAACTGAGAATTCCACTTCAGAATTTGCAGTTGATTTGTTATTCTAGAACTTGCTCTGAATATCTAGATTTTCGTGATATATGTCAACTGCTGACGAATAAACTTACGGCACGGGGAATCGAGAGATACATGTACAGGTTGATGAAGACTGTGGGCAAGTTTTATGGTTACCATCTTTGTCTCATTGAGAAATGTTCTGTATCTTTGTGTGATATCAAGCTGGACGTTTTTGAGTTTGCTTATTAGTGTGCTTACTTGTTGTGATTGACAATGATGACTCGTTTTGAGGACTGATATTACCAAAATTTACATGGCGGGTGTCGTCAATAAAGCAGAAGACGCTTACTCTTCCGAAACACCTAGTTTAATCGATTTTGAGATCGGATTATAGTTTTGTTGACGCTTTAGTTTTGTCTTCTTTTTTTTTGCAATATCAATTGAAACATTATGGCCCGTCAGCTTTTCTTTATCATTTCAAAAGCCAAAATAGCACAACTACGGATAAACCTACGTATGGAATTTGAGAAATAGTAATAACAATTTTTCATTGTCATAATACAAGCAGGCCGTTTGTCAGCCATTTTGTTGTTTTCTGATAAGACCGAAAATCAAAAGGAAAACACAATTTACTATGAGGAAACTACATTTGCAATTTGAGAAAACTTGAAAATGTACAAGATAATAAGATCAGTTGCCCCGAAAGAGTAAGCGTATTCTGCGTTATCGACGACATCCGCCATGTAAATCTGATAAAATGCCATGGCCTTAGGATGTCGTCGATGGAGCAGGTAGCTTGTCTCTGGAGATAGAACCATATTTCTCTACTCTCAGACTTCAAAAAAGTTTTCCAGATATCAAGTTGGCAATGATTTGTCAATCCAAAGTTTCAGGCCTTCAACTGCCAATACGCATTGCCTTACATTTGTCAAGGGGGACATTTCAGTAACTATTCATCACTCGTCTCTGACAAATTGTCCAGGTCTTCTTGGACAAGTTGAAGTATAATCGCATTTAAACTTTAATGCACACATTGAAATACGTATGCGTCTCCCGGAAAAAAGGTACGCTTAGGGTTGTCGTTTATTATTGACATCATCGATCGTATATACATCATTGACAGAACAACAGGTTGTTCTACGTCCTCCGTCCTTTACTTATTTCACGAAAATTTAAGGTAAATTAGTTAACGTAACTAACAAGGAAACTTGGAGAATACCGGAGCGTCAACAAAACTCTAATCAGAACTCAAATCGATTAAACTAGGGATATAATATGACCAACGAAAAACATTCACATGAAGATACTTAGAAATGTACAATATAATAAGACCTGGTATTCCGAAAAAAAACCCAAACCATTTTGCTTTATCGGCAACACCCGCCACGTAAATCGAAATCATCTAAGCAAATGTCACGTCCTTAAACTGGGACTCATGCAGCATTCTAAATAACATCAATTAAGCACACTAGTAAACAGACTGCCCACGGTATCCTCCTGAGACTGATCTACACAAATACATATAGATAGACTTTTCGACCAGTTTTTGAAATTATTGAATAACATATTATGGAAAATATCTTAAAAAAACCCCCAAAAAACTGTGTTTTGAGAAGAAGACCAATCTTAATTTAATGTATGGGATGATTTAAAACTGAAACATAAGTTGTACAGTACAAGTAATCAAACACATCCCTGTACAAAGTCTGGATCGAGAATTCCTAAATGACACCATGGAACTGTCCCGATACCAAGGACTGGAGCAATGCCGGTACTTGTTTTTTACGTACGTTTCTGTAGGTTGGGGAGGGGTAGATTGAGGTCCCTGATTAGTCAGAAAGGTAGTATCCTATGTATGTGTGTTTATAGCCGAGGGACAGTGTAGACAATGTGACTAGTACATGGTAGTCCGTAATGTATCGTGGAAGTACTGATCAAATAAAAACGATAACATCAGCGAAGCTCTTAAGATAACAATCGATATATTTGCTTAAAATCATAGGAATGTCTAACAACAGGTGAATATATACTTTACAGTGAGTAACTTTTATCCGATATATATATAATGTAAATATCCCACCGGTGTCAATGTATAACACAGGGAATTTTATTTCAGCGGCGAGGATAAGATCATGGAAATTTCAATTATGTCTCTTTTAACAATTTCATCAGCAGAAGAAAAATATCCATTATAAAAATATAAGTGATAATCTTAAAAGGCGGAGGGAGATATGGTAAGAATCATTCGACCCGGTGAACTACTCGTGGTTTATCACTGGCTTGTTTATGACGATCTCCCCCAACCAAATGTTCCTCTCCATACGGCTGTATCGATTAGCACTAAAAAGGTCCATCTTTGATTGGCCTGGTTCCTATCGGGGAATCTGTTTATATGCGTATCTTTGTATCCAGTATAAATCCATTTGGGATATATACATTATACGGGAGGTCTTTGTCACCTGGCTAATGTAATCTAAATGATAGGTTTTTCATTTACTTATCGAATTCAAATCCGTAAGTTATATATGTAGAATTGAAATAAAAAAATGAAAATCGATAAAATACGTCTTCCATCAATATCACGGTAAAGTGCATGACTTAAAATCACAGCCCATCTCCTCGGCAATCTCCAGTGGGGGGATCCTCTTAGTGTCTTACAGTCGTACCTCTCTCTCTGTTCCACCGACGACACAGACTTAAATTATCGTCCAACATATCATTCTCATTTCTCTTCTCCTGGAGTATTTTGGGACATAGCCATGAGTGTCAGCTTATTGATACAAATTTAAAAGTCTAGAAGGCCCGCAAAATCGTTGATATCTTGTCATTAGCTCGAATAAATATAACCCCATTTCTTGATATTGCCGTTCCATTACGATAAGATAGAGCGGTAATGTTACAAAATGCTTGAACACGTCACCATTTCGATACAATCTTCATAATCAGCATTAGCAGAAAAGTGGCGTTTCTCATCACTTAAGTTAAAAAACTTAAACGAATACGAAACGAGATTCCCTCGAGCCTTCTTGGTTTTGAGATTTAAAGACAAGAACGTATTTCAAAAAATAATTAAAAAAATGTAAATGATCCAGACTAGTAAATATTTGAACAATTTTAAACTTTTATAAATTGATCTTCATTTGCATATCTCCTGATCGCGACCGTTATCTCCGTTACCTGACGCTGCGATCGTGGTCATCATCTGTCGCGCGCGCGTCCTTGCTAGCAATCACAAAGCGACAGGAATACCGACATATCGAAGAAATATAAAATTTGAATGTGATGTTTGCGATACCTCGGGAGGTTAAGATATTAACATGCCTGCTGTCAGTCTGTAATGAGCAATATACTTAGACTTATTTTGTCATAATAATAGATTGGATAAGAAACCATTGTAGCCCTGGTGAGTTGTGGAATTATTTTTACATAAATTCAACTCTGTAAATAATCAATGTCGGCGGTCGTATATCATTCCATGTTCTATTCATGGTACAATGTAATCATATAAATACCTATTAATCCATAAAATGAAATAAAACACTCGGGACATACACAAACAGAAAATGAATATGATTCATGTGGACACAGGCAACGATTCATACCTAGCTCGAGTTATCTACCCTGACCAATAACGAATGTCCAATACCATTGACAGAATCAGCATGTTTTTTTTGTGGTTAACAGTTCTTATAAAAAAGGGCATCTTAATTTTGCCTATGGTTAACAGATTGTACAATGATTATAAGCTAAACATACAACCTAGATATAAACTACGGAAGCTATATCGTATATATTGTCAAGAAGACAATCCATTCCATATATTAATACTACACACGTATACAGACTGTATATACAGTGTATATCAACACTAAGCAATGGGCAGTTAGGCTGCCAATAATACCAAGTATGAGGCTACATAAGCAGCAATCAGTTCTGCGCCATTTATATAGATAATAACGTGGTAAAGTATCGTACACTTGCTAAACAGATTACAAAGCTTGATAAAATATCCCATTAGAGAATTCAAAGTATACCGAAGCGTCAACAAGACCATAATTGGAACTAAAGATCGAGTAAACTAGGGGTAAAATAGATTAAAACTAAGAAATGTCTGTGAGACCTAAATGCCCCTCCATGTGAAAGCAGATCTGCAAAATGTCATGGAACTTGGACAATATTTGTATTTCGACCAATCAGAGGCCTTGACATGTCTCCTATCGTATCATTAGTTATTTAATTAAGCTGGTTCAATACCATGGGACGGGACGCAATGGACATGGGTAACACTATATGCCCCCCCCCCCCCATTTCATGACGAGGGCATAAACACCGTATGCATGAGACAATCTTGTAGATGAGGCATGTTGATAAATAAGGTTTTTCACATAACTGACCCGGCTATGTCATAAAAATGGTATTATATAAGGATTGAAAGTCATTTTTTTAACTTTCATAGTGCTATGAAAGGTCAGCCGTTACATCCATATTGAATGAAGCCCGCTAGGGCTACATGCTGAATATGGATGTAACGGCTGACCTTTCATAGCACTATGGAAGTTAAAAAAATGACTTTCAATCCATATATTTACATTTTTACTATAGAACAGTTGCTTAACTTTATTGATATTTTTTCCAATTAATAGTTTATTACCTGCGTTTGTATATGTGTCGTCATTTAAACGACAAGAGCGGAACAGCCCAGCTAATAAAATTGGCGCCAATGATAATAATTAGTCATTTGAGCGTTTGACGCTAGGGCATTCTCCATGTTATTCGAAGCGGCGCGACAAGACTCATTGAACAAGCTTGATATATGACGTCATAATGAAATTACGTGCTACGTCTCGAGAACCATTGCTTTCATAGTTTTATAAAAGGCATTTTTGCTGGTAATGTTCATATAGTGGGTTGCAGCGCAAATGTAAATATAGACGTGTAATAAAACTATTGTGACGTCATAAACAAATGCCGTCTTTATGACGTCATATGATTGTCTCGGAAGTTAAAATCGTACTGTCACAGAAGAAATTTGCCTTTCTTAAAGAAATTAATTGAGTTTTTGTGTATTTTCTCATGAATATAACTCGTTAAACAATTTAATATGTGTATACAAAGGCTCGTGACATATTAAATTATCTTACTCGTTTAATATATTCCATATTACATCGACACTCGTGTAAGATCCTCAATTTACACAATTCCTACTTAACGATGATAACAACAGTGACAATAAATGGTTCACAAACAATATAAAGCCGAAGTGGAACACCTGGTCTTATTCTCATGTACTTTTACAAGGGTCTCCATGTGAATCTTTCCTTTGTTCATATTTTGCCCATGGTTTAATTGATTTTGAGTTTGGGTTATCGGACGTGGGACTGATGTATTGTCAAAAACAAACATCCAAACAGGAGCTAAATTGAATTATTTGACAGGAGAACATCTAACACGAGATACACATCAGCGAGATACCCAATGGACAACAATTAACACAGATTCTTTACTGCTATACACAGATACATAGACGTAACAGTAAACGTACCATACGGAATACCAAAGCTTCAAACCATGTCGAAAACTTTGCACCAATACCAGAACTCAGAACCGATTACGCAAGGGCCATAAACAAAGGACAGATGAACACGGAAACCCTGGAAAAATTAGAAAAGAGAATACGACCAGGTGTTGTTGAGGAGTAAGCCCCTTCTGCTTCATAGACGACACCCGCCATGTTTATCTAGGTCGTCTCAATGAAAACGGTGCATTGCCTCAAAATTAAAATTGATGTATACATCCCACGAATGTGACTTTCTGGCTGATGCTTCTTAGCTGTCCTCATTATAAATAAAACGAGGTAACTATATTTCAAAGGCTAAACTTAAGTATAAATAACCCCACGCTAATATAGTCTATGAATGAACAATTTTCTATTGAACTTTTTTACAAAATCGTGATGTAGCTGGTTATTTTGACAGTTTTCACCCAAAGTGACGCTCAGATCTTAGACTTATTACACGCAACGAACTAGAGTTGTTGCAGTTTAAGGCTCGGAAGCTGTCGAGGAGAGATCTGAAATAAAAGCTTACTTGAGCCGCTTACATGTTGACGTTAAAACAGCAAACTCTTCTTTGTCTACTTCGTTGATAGCACACTTGTGTCTCTAAGTCGACACACTAACATTGATTCTAAGCTCGGAAGTCGTCGACCGGAGCTCTCTACTAAGATAAACCAAAGCTAAAATAACTTAAATGTTTTCCTGATGTGGCTACTTTGCTGAGGGGGCTTTCGACAGAAATGAAGATAGTGAGGTGTTTGTGTTGAGGAATTCATGGGAACCCCGCAATATATCATCGTAATTCATACATAAGATGGACTTATTAACCTTAACCTCCTCCTGTAAGCGGGTGGGGTGTTCTGCTGGATACATTTGGTTGTATATTTCAGTGTGGTAGCACTTCAAATTGGCAAAAGATCCGGACGTTCGAAAGATGGCTTACGCGAACATTCCGCAGCCTCCAAAATACACACACTCGCAACACACACCCCCACATCGCATACACCGGGAGGCCGACTTTAAATGACACTGGCTATTAAAAGGACGTAAAAACAATCCACCAATCAATCAACCAATCTTTATTGAGACTTCCTTGTTTTTCACACCCCTTAATACAACAGCATCAGAAACTACAGATATATACTGAAACCTGTCAAAATAATCCTGAACACAAACGAATTTTCTTTACGAATACAGTGCATTGTAATATCCAAATAATTCAAAATTTTATTTCGACATATCAAGTCAAACCAGTGCATTGTAACATTCTAAGTTTCGTACAAGTACATAATTATTTAGTCGTGCCAAGCCATCCTTTAGAGTCTCGCCATTATTAGTCACACCTTCATTTAGACATTCTGACTCTGACCTGTATTTCGACATTCTTAGCTAGACCTGTATATTTTGACATTCTTAGCTAGACCTGTATATTTTGACATTCTTAGCTAGACCTGTGTATTTTGACATTCTTAGCTAGACCTGTGTATTTTGACATTCTTAGCTAGACCTGTATATTTTGACATTCTTAGCTAGACCTGTATATTTTGACATTCTTAGCTAGACCTGTGTATTTTGACATTCTTAGCTAGACCTGTATATTTTGACATTCTTAGCTAGACCTGTATATTTTGACATTCTTAGCTAGACCTGTATATTTTGACATTCTTAGCTAGACCTGTGTATTTTGACATTCTTAGCTAGACCTGTATATTTTGACATTCTTAGCTAGACCTGTGTATTTTGACATTCTTAGCTAGACCTGTGTATTTTGACATTCTTAGCTAGACCTGTGTATTTTGACATTCTTAGCTAGACCTGTGTATTTTGACATTCTTAGCTAGACCTGTGTATTTTGACATTCTTAGCTAGACCTGTATATTGCGATATGCCCTAACAGACCTGTGTATACAAACTTCTTACAATGTAGTTAGACATGTGTGCCTAATTGTGCATATCGACATGTTGTCTAAGTCAGACCTGTGTATATCGACATGTTGTCTAAGTCAGACCTGTGTATATCGACATATTGTCTAAGACAGACCTGTGTATATCGACATGTTGTCTAAGTCAGACCTGTGTATATCGACATGTTGTCTAAGACAGACCTGTGTATATCGACATGTTTTCTAAGTCAGACCTGTGTATATCGACATGTTGTCTAAGTCAGACCTGTGTATATCGACATATTGTCTAAGACAGACCTGTGTATATCGACATGTTGTCTAAGTCAGACCTGTGTATATCGACATGTTGTCTAAGACAGACCTGTGTATATCGACATGTTGTCTAAGTCAGACCTGTGTATATCGACATGTTGTCTAAGTCAGACCTGTGTATATCGACATTTTGTCTAAGTCAGACCTTTGTATATCGTCATTTGTCTAAGTCAGACCTGTGTATATCGACATATTGTCTAAGTCAGACCTGTGTATATCGACATATTGTCTAAGACAGACCTGTGTATATCGACATGTTGTCTAAGTCAGACCTGTGTATATCGACAGTTTGTCTAAGTCAGACCTGTGTATATCGACTTGTTTGATATACTTTCTAATCCGAGCATCAACAGTAGGATGAGTTGACGGGTATTTCACTTAGACAATCACTTTGTCTACGACGTCAGTTACAGACGGAAAGAGCTATGTAAAACTTCATTAGGTATCGACATAGGAAGCGTCCCAATCAGTTTCTGGCCTTATTTTGGAGGAGAATATGTATACAACATGAATCATTTTCCTGTTATCACATAATTATATAAATATCTAACATTCACGTTTGCATTGACATAATCCAGTTTTTTAGGTTGTATAGTGTAAAACGTTTTCATGTTGTTTGTTGCTCAACGTTTTTAGGTTATGTGCTGTACAAAGTTTGTAGGTTGTGTTGTACAAAGTGTGTAGCTTGAGTGTTGTTCAACGGTTGTAGGTTGTGTGTAGTACAAATTTTGTAGGCTGTGTGTAGTACACCGTTTGTACTGTGTGTGGTGTACAAAGTGTGTAGGTTGTGTGTCGCAGCACAATCTTTGTGAAAGTGTGTTGCCGTACATTTTTGAGATGGTGTGTGTTGACATACAAAGTTTTCCACATGATGTTTCGCTGTACAAAGTTTTTGACATAATGTATGTTGACATTCGATGTTTTGTACATGATGTTTCAACGTACTAAGTTTTTGACATAATGTATGTTGACATTCGATGTTTTGTGCATGATGTTTCAACGTACGAAGTTTTTGACATGGTGTGTGTCGCCGTACATTATGTCGCAGTAAAAGGGAATCGATTTGGTTTATCAGTCCGCCATAAACGGATCATATATATCGTGTCAAGTAGTAAAAGTCTCAGACGTTTGTACAGTTTCAAGTGGTATCGAAACTTAGCAACTTGTGGTCATAATCTTATCCTCTCATCCTTATCGTCACCTAATTTTACCAGCGTTATCAGGCCGGGCGCATTAATATCCTTTCGGATGTCACGTGACTTGATTTTTGATACGTCACACAGTGAGTCCAGTGTATAGCTTGTGTTTATCTGACGTAGATACTGAGACATACATCCCGGGGACTTATCGCGGTACTTTATCGACGATACTTAGATCCGGGTGAGCATATTGTTGATCGCCCTACAAACATTTCCAGTACTAGTATAAGTAATATTTACAAGATCATCTGAAATATCTTCCAAATCTAGACTCTGTACATATTAAAAAACAGAAACATTCCTTGGGTATAAAGTTTTCAGAAAAAAATTGAGATAATGTGATACTTTGATAAAACTAATTGAGTTTTTATCTCTGGCCGTGTGATACCCCCGGGTACTCAGCGCCTGAGCTTTTTTGAAGTTTATAGCACGGTAATGCATACAGGTTAGATTATATACAGAGATAAAGAAATTCAAATGAGAAAACCAGATCTAGAAAATCAAAACACAAACAAGTATTTGTGGTGGTGATTGTATGGTAGTAGGAGGGGAGTAGGCGACGTCACTGTCTCCAGAATTTACTAAGCTAGAGTACCTGATAAGTACCACCGCCTAATTAACACGTAAGGGTAGTGCTATCTCCTAGCCCACGTTACTAGATACGGGCTTTATTAATACCTATCATTAGTACTAATGTACGGATCACCAAACATTTACTCTCCGGTGATAAGTGTAACGCTATCCGCTATTAATCAGCTCCTTTTTTAATTAACGAAAATATGTCTACGACTATCTTTCCTTGTTCAGGTATATTGAAAACTTAATTGATAAAACATATGGCCACAATTAACACTAATGTACTCACGACTTTCATCATTTAAGCTTTTTTTCAAGATTTAAATAAATTACTAATAGTGAAACATCAGGTTTAATATGTCAACAGAAAAGATTTTTTTCTGAACACAATCTTGACTTAATACAGTTATTCGATTGCTTCGATATCACTAAAATGGGAGGTAAAATAGCTATATCAAAAACCTCGAGAATACCGAAAAGTCATCAAAACCATAATCCTAACTCAAAATCGATTAAACTAGGGGCAACATATGAGCAAAGGAAAGATTTAAATCGAAGTTCTTGTATTAGGTTTTTAGGTTTTGTATTGCTACATGTAATGTGTAATATATGTTATTCTCACAACTAATTGTGATTGCGTTTATTTCAGATAATGGTTTAAGTATGTAACGTAATGTCAATACAAATATATGATTATACAAAAAGTCAATATATACAAGTAGATATAAATATAAACTATTTATAAAGTAATATCATAATGTTTATGTAATTATACAACGCATCTAATGTCATGTTTAGATAAACTACAGCTACAGAAGTCAGCCTATACAATAATTACAAAATGTCCACAGGAGTGTCATTAAACTGGTGTCACTTTACAGTGGAACGCCAATAACAACAACTAATATTATTTTGTCTTGATAAAGGGGCTGGTAGCCTTAAAATTAGACTACTCAGAAGTCCGAACCTTCGCTTTTACTTCAACGATTATTGTATTTACAAATTAATATGGTAAAGTCAATATATATACACTGTACATATACCATTACACTGTAAAAACACCATAAAAATAGTATGATACAATCATAATACAACCTAAAATTGTTACATCACTAGAGGCAAACATAACATACAGATGTATATTGATAGATAAAAGTGGCATTAAATAAGTATAATGCATTTGAGAGTCTAATTAGATATCATGATTTAATTTTTATATAAAGCTACTTTGTTTCTAGTCTCCTCCTTACATGTAACAATGTGATTTAAAATTAAGCTACTTTTAAACAGAGCACTTTCCTGAAAAAATGATTTTTTTATAAGTAAAGTTACAGATAATATTAGTATGTTTCCTTATTTATTTTTTCATAAATGAACAATGTCCGGAAAACAGATTTGCATAAGCCACTTATCCCGCAGCTGTAGCCTGACGAGAGTATGTACGCGTAGATAACCAGATGTATCTAATCCTTTGTGTTAAGTTATAAATGTGTATAAAAACAAAACAACTGCGGCTTTACGGTCCATGGGTTTTTTATCATCCTGCAGGTAGGGCGTAATTAGTGTACCTGCTGCCCCCATAACATGATCGTATGACGCGACTAAAGTTGGGATATTATCTTTTCTTTCGAAGCAACTTCCTCCTTCATTATGTCACCCTTGACACAACCTCATTCTTGGCCTTTAATTTAACGTTGGCCCCCCGTGAGGAAGGCTTTAGGTTCTGTCCCCTGGCCGAGACGTACCGACGTCTCATAAAATTGTACAGTAGTCACTACTACCTGCTTGATGCTCAATATTCTGGGACTGGATCGACTGGATAACCCGTTGTCAGTATGACAGGACCGGGTGAGGTGTTCTGCTGGGGACCTTCGGCAGTATACTAAGTGTGGAAGCAAAATATCAGGATTATGGAAAGGAGGCTAACGCGAACATATCACATCTTCCCAGATAAACATACACTCAACACACACATTTGCATAGCATACACCAGGAGGGCATCCTTAAATGTCTTCATCTGTCAATTGGACGCAAAAACAATCAAACAAAACCATAAATAGTTCGTCAACAACACGTAAAACTACTATGATGTCACTGTTTCAAGTGATATGTATAATATTTACAGGCTACACTGACAATCACTCGATAACCATTTTAGTGCAAACTAGAGTTATTTTCCAATATTTACAGTCTACACTGATATTCACTCGATAACCATTGTACTGCAAACTAGAATTATTTTCCAGTAACTATACTTGAGAACGTGCAAAATTTCTACGACGTCGACAACAATACATGTGGGCGGAGCTATGCAAATTATCCCGTTCGAATCACAATTGTATGACGTCATTAACAATTGACATGGGCGGGGCTAGCTACGGCTTATGCAAACTTTATGCTGTTACATTTATTGAACTGTTTTCACGTTTGTAAGATTTGAAATGAAATATATGTCTGCAGATGGGGCTAAATTGAACAGAAAACGTATGAACCATTTACAGGAAAATACTGTAAATATAAGGATTAACCTTTGATTTTTTTTTAGTTTATTAGATCATAAATCCAATGGAGCAGTCGGTAAATTTGAAGCGTTTACGCAATTTACCTCGTGCTCCATTGGATTTATGATCTCATAAACTAAACAAAATCAAAGGTTAATCCTTAAATAACTATACTTGAGAACGTGCAACAATTCTATGACGTCGACAACAATACATGTGGGCGGAGCTATGCAAATTATCCCGTTCGAATCACAATTGTATGACGTCATTAACAACTGACATGGGCGTAGCTAGCTACGGCTTATGCAAACTTCATGCTGTTACATTTATTGAACCGTTTTCACGTTTGTAAGTTTTGAAATGAAATATATGTCCGCAGATTGGGCTAAATTGAACAGAAAAGTTATGACCCATTTACAGAAAAATACTTTAAATATAAGGATTAACCTTTGATTTTGTTTAGTTTATGAGATAATAAATCCAATGGAACAGTCGTTAAATTTTACGCAAACGCTTCGCGTTTACGCAATTAACCTCGTGCTCCATTGGATTTATGATCTCATAAACTAAACAAAATCAAAGGTTAATCCTTAAATAACTATACTTGAGAACGTGCCAAAATTATATGACGTCGACAACAATGCATGTGGGCGGAGCTATGCAAATTATCCCGTTCGAATCACAATTGTACGACGTCATCAACAGTTGACATGGGCTGAGCTAGCTTCGGCTTATGCAAACTTTATGATACTACATTTATTGAAACATTTTAATGTTTGTAGGTTTTGAAATGAAATATATGTTCGCAGATGGGGCTACATTGAACAGAAAAGTTATGAACCATTTACAGAAAAATACTTTAAATATAAGAATTAACTTTTGATTTTGTTTAGTTTATGAGAACATAAATCCAATGGAGCAGTCGGTAAATTTAACGTAAACGCGCAATTTACCTCGTGCTCCATTGGATTTATGATCTCATAAACTAAACAAAGTAAAAGGCTAATCCTTAGATAATGCTCATATATAATCGAGAAAAACTTTATGATAACAGTTTAAATGTTATTAAAAACTTGATGTTCATAATAACTTTAAATAATGATTAACGTTTTATTTTGCTAAGGTTATGTGATGCAGTATGTTGTACAGTTAATGCATATTCTTTTATGTGTTTAAGTCCAAAATGTAAAATACACCAGCTTGTTTGAAGTATTTATTATCAAACTCAAGATTGTGTTTTGTCTAAGAAAACAATGTGTTAAGAAATAAGACAATGTTCACTTAACTTATAAATTAAGAAAAGAATAAGCAATAAAAATACATTTATCTTTAAAGTATAATAATGTAAATGGGATATTGTCATACATATCTCGTTTTAATCTTTAGAGTTTGGGATTTGTTTTAGTTGACATTATACATATTAATTTAATGTTATTTTTCCCTATATAGCTTACCCAGCCTTACTCTTTCTCGTGTAAACAGCTATAATAACAGTTTTAAGGTAATGTTGTCCGACAAACACCCTCCCCTTAGATTTACACATACTTACTCAATGGTGTCGTACATAAGTGATGGGAGAAACGCTGCCTTGTTTTTTGTGCCCTGTTTAATTGTATACAGGACATATTAATACGTTCGCCCATCGTGGTAGCATAGGTGTATCAAGTAAATCTTGCGGATTGGAAAGATATTGATAAGGAAAGGTACATATTTTTATACTTGTGTGATATGAAGATGGACGTTATTGAATATGCTCATTAGTATGCCTTCTTGTTGTGATGCAGACTGATGGGTCATCCCACTTTGACGACGTGACGTGTACATGGATGTGGTCCTAATTTACATGACGGATGACGTCGATGAAGCAGAAGCAACCTACTCTTATTATATTCTACATTTTAAACGATATCCGTGTAAATCTTTCATTTGTTAATATTTTGCCCCTAGGTTAATCGAAATCGATTTTGGATTGTGGTTTTGCCGAAGCTTCTATATTCTTTAATCCTTTTTTGGTTCGATATCGTAAGAATAAAACAAACAAAACATCGAAGCGTCGACGAAAAAAAAATCCGAATTCACAATCGATTAAACTTAGTATAAGATATGAATAAGGATCATATTTAGATCTTTGAAAACGAAAATAAGACCAGGTGTTCTGGAAACGAATTGTATTTCTTTACCACTTGTTTTTAAAAACTCCGGAATGGCAATAAATGGATGAAATACAACAACAAAAGTTGGCCCAAATGAAGTTGTCGAAGTTGTAGCAGATACCGCATTCCTGAACAAACAACACTACTTATCACGTAAGGATATTTCTGGATATGTCAGCTGTAGCCTCGAAACTTCAGAGTTTGATAAATCACCAATAATTAACTTCAGATATTTCTCCTTTATATCACACCTTTACTGCGAACTCTTCATTGTATGATCCGCAAACAGAATCCGAAACGTATATCTACTATAACCCACCATTACCTGACCTCAGTCGCCTTGTTAATCATCGTATTTCATCAAGATTGGAGATAATACCGTCATGTGTATTTCTATCGGTTTGATGTATTTCCCATTATCTTCATTTATTGTGGCCATGCAGGTCCGTGGTAATGTATTCGTTATCATTGGGAGCTATCTATATTACTTCTATGCTACCGTTACTAATGACTCGTGACCGAGATAATGAACACGTGTAATTAGTACCCTGTAAAACACGTGTATCTCAGTAGATGGAGCACTTCTTATTGCCACAGTATCACTCTCTAGGGTCGTATCCTCGTAAACGACAAATCTACACCAATAACTCGAGCACCAGCGGACCGCACTTTAACCAGATAAGCAGAAATGCCCTGACGTAGCATTCAAGGAGACTGTATATTGTACGTTAGAGGGTTTGACATTTGGTCAGAGGAGGATTGTAAGGTGTTCCTTATTACTACATTGTTTTAACTTTTGGGCCACACGCGTGAATCTTCCTAAGCCAATGCCGACAAGCACGAATCGGTTTACACGATTAAAACAGTCTCAACCACCTTTATTAACATTATTCCATTTTTTTTTGTTGATGCGCCTTACACAATGTAATTAAACTGTACCCGCACATATACTTGTGCTATGCAAAGGTGGCTAGTAGTGGATGATGCTAGAAGTAGATGGTGGCTAGCAGTTGATGGTGGCAAGTATTGATTGGTGGTTAGAAGTGCATGGTGGCAAGTATTGGTTGTTGGTTAGAAGTGCATGGTGGTTAGTAGTGATTGGTGGCTAGAAGTAGATGGTGGCTAGCAGTTGATGGTGGCAAGTATTGGTTGGTGGTTAGGAGTACATGGTGGTTAGTAGTGATTGGTGGCTAGAAGTAGATGGTGGCTAGAAGTAGATGGTGGCTAGAAGTGGATGGTGGCTAGTCGTCGGGGGTAATGACTGGTAGCGGGGTTGGTTAGAAGATGGTAGTGCCTTATTATGGATAGCACTACACGAAGCATTGTGTACACTTACTTGACGAAGAGGTATTGAGGACAGCTGGTTTTAATTTGTTTTGTTTTTATTTCATTATTAATTCAAAAATCAAAAACTCTGTGACAAAAGTAAATTGTAAGCGATTTTAAGGTATGACGATGTTAACGAATATGTACATGTGATGGAGCTGAAGCTTAATATAGCTTCATCTGTATCAGCAAAGCGGTATTGCATATAAATAAACAATCTAACAAACACACTTCTTGATCTTTTTTACACCCTACTTAATCTTTGAACAGCTTATATACAAATGTAACTGTCAATAACATAACGTCAATCCAAATGCCTTCTTCTGTTTCGTTTTCTGGCATTTATTTATTGAAAGAGTACACCACTGTCAATTACATAATCTCATCCCATGATGTCATTGGCTATTTGTATTGGTTTGTTTTATGTGAACATGTCCGTGATATTGTTCCAGCAGTTTCAGTTTTGATTGAGATTTATTAAATTTTTCAATCTCAGTTTTGGTCCGTAACACGACATCATTTTGTTGGAGCACGCCATTTCCTGCTTCGCCATTGTTGAAGAGTCCGACAACATTCGCCCTGTGATGCGCCGGAGTTACGATAAGCTCAATAAAGATAGCATTGTTTGGACTATGCACGTGTCTAGTCATTACTTACTCTGTACTTGGTTGTCTAGCAATTCCTCACAGTGGAGTGGTATCTTGTGTTTGTAACCAGGTATATCTCGTTACGTCCGTCATGTCCTCTTCAGGACGTCAACAATATGACTGTCTGTCGGTGTGGAAGCCCTGAAGTCTGTCCACAGAGATGGGAGTAATGAAACGATCGGCATTGTCATTCAAACAAGTGTAGTTATCGCTGCCATTCCATACTTTATGCAGTTTTTATTCGTGACCGCCAGTAGCCGCCACTGGGTCCGTCCGAGCCTTGGCCCGTCCGTCAGCGCGCGCTATCGCTGACCACGCCAGGGCGATAGTGAGTATGACGGGATCGTTCTGACAAACACCCGATAACAGCTAAAGTAGTGCTATTGTAAGACATTGCGCAATATTTCATCCGAGATTTCTTACGTATATAAAAACGTCATACGCCTGTCATCTCAAACAAGACGGCACGGTCGTGTCTCATGATCAGACACTCAGACCACACTCCGACAAAATCTATCCATTTAATAATAAAAGCATAAAACTTGATTCATTCCCCTCGGACGAAATCTCTTGTCAAGAAGGACTGATAAAAAATCCTGAAGACGATATACACCCTTTTTACGGAGTAGCGTTGGTTATCTGTGAAAGTCAGTCCGTCATCGATCAATACTACCATACATCAACATCGAAAGGACGCCAACACAAGGAAATGGTAAAAACTGAGTCACATTGGGAGAAGGAAGTCTTCTCTAATCACACGAGGAGTGGGGTAGGGTCTTCACCTATCACACGGGGAGTCGTGTAAAGTCTTCACTTATCACACACGGAGTCGGGTAGGGTATTCACTTATCACACAGGGAGTTGGGTAGGGTATTCACTTATCACAAAGGGAGTCGGGTAGAGTCTTCACTTATCACACAGGGAGTCGGGTAGGTCCTCACTTATCACACAGGGAGTTGGGTAGGGTCTTCACTTATCACACGGGGAGTTGGGTAGGGTCTTCACTTATCACACGAGGAGTCGGGTAGGTCTTCACTTATTACACGGGGAGTCGGGTAGGGTCTTCACTTATCACACAGGGAGTCCGGTAGGGTCTTCACTTATCACATGGGGAGTCGGGTAGAGTCTTCACTACTTACAAGGGGGTCGGGTAGGGTATTCACTACCCACATGGGGAGTCGAGTAGAGTCTTCACTTATCACATGGGGAGTCGGGTAGGGTCTTCATAAATCAAACGGGGAGTCGTGTAGGGTCTTCACTAACAACACGGGGAGTCGGGTAGAGTCTTCACTAATCACAGCACGGGGGTCGGGTAGAGTCTTCACTAATCACACGGGGAGTCGGGTAGTCTTCATAAATGGTAAAAGGATAATAAATTGTCAAGTTGAAATTAAGAAATGTGTCCATTCTCAGTGATCAAAATCACTGGCAAAATATGCACCTATCACACGAGGATTTCGGAATGTCCTTCACGTTTCCCTATATTGGTCATGGTGTGCTTTTGACAGACTTTATAAAACATCAGAGAATACCGATGCCACAACAAGACCATAATCAGAACTCAAAATAGATTAAACAAGGGGCAAAAGTTGAACAAAGGAAATATTTTCACGAAGAAGACTGAATAATACAAAAAGCTTTATATGAAGTGAAAAAAAAACGATAGAAATATACAATATCTGCAAATGATTTGGGGTTTAAGATATCCTGATATGTTTTAATATAGTTATGTTACATAATTATAATGTTTACTACGAAAGCCAGCAAATAAATGGAAAGGTAACTAGTGTGTCGCTACTTCTACCGAGACACCACACCTTCAGCCGGTAATTGATCCTCTCTACGTATACCATTAACGTATTGTGGTCCCTGTATCATTGTCCTTTCCACGTGTTTGATGTATACTGACAGTTTATATTGAACAATGTGGATTCACATCGACTATGTGAGTTAACACTCGACTATTTAATATCTATAAAGCCAACGGGATTTTATAGATAGTTTAACGGATTTCATATCATTTCTTCTAATTTATCTTAAACAGAAAATATCGTTAAATAACATAGAAGCACTATGAGAAAAGGAATAATGGTCAAATACATGTATTAAGAAAGTCTTTATTATTTTCCATAGTATGGATTCAAAAACGTTTTACTGTCAAGTTTTCGAATAATGAGTTTTATTTATTGTCAATTTGTTTCAATCTAAGCTTTAGATATTAGACATTTATATTTCATTGTTCTGTAATTTTCGTTGTAGTTTACCCATGTGTACCAGCAGGGAGTAATATATGCAAGTGTTACGCTTTAAACAGGTATACATGCACATATAGGTTTGGATTGTTTGGTAAATCGTCGAATACCCAAAACTGTTTTTTCAAACCATAAAAATATTAGTTGATCAACAATAACACTTGTGAGTTTAGCTAACGTCACATGTAACATAGCACATGTAGATACGATAATCATATGTTACCTGAGACGTCAGATGCATATCTATTTGTTACATTGCTTTTATTGTTTATCTTCATTATCTTCACCAGTTCAATCTTCACCAGTTCAATTTTATCTTAAGTCAAGACTGATCAAAACTGAGTGAAAAGCGACGTAACAATGGAATAACCATGATAGTATTATTATTACGTGCTATAATGTTCGGACCCATTTAGTTTTCATTACATTGATTTTTGTTTGGTTTATTTGTGTTATATACCCTATTAATATCTACTGTTGTAGGATCATTTCACGCCAGGGTTAGGTGATAGAGGAAAGCCAGAGTTTCTTGATCAAAACAAGTACCTGGCAATTACCCCACGTATGTATGCCCTGAACCCGTGTCCAGTGGTATAGAGCTCTCACTAAAATAATTGAATGAATAACGACAAATAGTTTCTCTCTCGATAGAACACGATAACTAAAGGTAATATAACATCTTTCTGTTGATTCGTACACCTTAATTATTAACAGTTATATTTACAAAGAAGTGAATGATTTATAAATGTTTAACTAAAATCAAAGGGTTCTTCGAAAACCTAGATATAACCGAGTTTTAAAAGAGATAATATTTATTCACTAAACGTGAACGTGCTGAATTGGATTCACTTTCAGAATGGGTGAAGTCTATCAGGTCCTCTATTCAGAACAGAATAAGCAATTTGCGTCACAATATGAAAACTAAACACATGTCGATATTTCTAGACCCCGATGTTCGAGCAACACTCAACGATTTACATGATAAGTATGTGGTTGTGTCTGCAGACAAAGCATCTAACAACTTGATTATTGTTTGCAAACGCTATTACAGTCATTGCTTGCAAAAAGAACTAGGCCTGTTTGATAACCAAGGTAACCCTACTTACACATTGACCGGTTTTTCGAAAGATGAACTACTGTCCAACTATGCTTCTGTATTACAATCTTTCCAAGTACCGGTTAACGAGCAAGATGCTGACCTACCTTGTCTTTATTGGATACCGAAACTACACAAGGATCCTTATAAGCAACGTTTTATCGCTGGCTCTGCTACATGTAATTGCTCGACCAAACCATTATCAAAACTTCTTACTACAATTCTTAGTACCATAAAATCAGGGCTTCAGTCGTATTGTGACACTGTATACTCCAGAAGTGGAATTAATGGGATGTGGATTTTGAAATCTCGAAAGATCTTTTGATCAATTTTGAACACCCCCTCCTGTAACGTCTTTTCGGTCAAAACATTTGATTTTTCCACCCTGTACACTACCATACCTCATATGGTAGTGAGCTATCTCGGAGCATACTTTGTCAGAAACACGACAAAAGCTAAGAGGAATTATACTGAAGAAGATATAGTACAGATGATTGAATTCCTGGTCAACAACATTTTTGTTGAGTTCGGAGGAAAGGTTTTCAGGCAGACTGTTGGCATTCCCATGGGAACAAACTGTGCCCCACACTTAGCTGACTTGTTTTTGTTTTCATACGAGGCTGAATTTGTGGAGGAGCTAATCAGGACAGGTAACAAAAACCTTGCCAAATCTTTAAATTTCACTTTCAGATATATCGACGACGTGTTATCTATAAACAACAAGAAGTTTGCTGACCACGTCGATCGTACAGCTATATACCCTTCTGAATTTGAAATAAAGGACACAACAGACTCTTCTACATCAGCTGCTTACCTCGATCTCTACTTAAACTACGACCAACATGGACAGCTTACTACTAAACTATACGATTAACGTGATGATTTCCGATTTTCGATCATTAACTTTCCATTTCTTGATAGTAACATCCCTGCTTCTCCAACCTATGATGTTGACATGTCGCAGTTGATTCGGTATTCCAGGGCTAGCTCTAAATATCGGGATTTTCGTGATCGATGTCGACTGCTGACAAACAAACTAACAACACAAGGATTCGAGAGATGCTGGTTGATCAGAACTATGGGCAAGTTTTATGGTCGCCATCTTTGTTTCATTGAGAAATATTCTGTATCTTTAAGTGATATGAAGATGGACGTTTTTGAGTATGCTCATTAGTGTGTTTACTTGTTGTGTTTGACAATGATACTCGGTTCTCATTTTGAGAGCTTGATGTTTTCTTGTTTGATGACAAAGATTTACATGGCGGGTGTCGTCGATGAAGCAGAAGACGATTACTCTTCCGGAACACCTGGTTTTATTATATTGTACTTTTGCAAGGTTCTCCATGTGAATCTTTCCTTTGTTCATATTTTGCCCCTGGTTTAATCGATTTTGAGTTTGGATCATGATTATGTTAACGCTTCGGTATTCTCTTATTTATATTAACCTATCGGCAATAAATCTAGAAAAGAATTGATCTCAAAAGCAAAACATCTAGGAAGGAACTAATCTTGACAAAAATATCAATACATAAATTGATCTAGAAGGGATTGATATAGACGAGAATTCATAGTAAAGTCATTGACGACGAAACATGATTATCGATAATTGCTAAACAATGTGCAAGATTAAGAAATAACGACGTTTATTGATACGCATTTGCAAAATTTACACTACACTCCTGATGAATGCAGTGTCAGTTAAGTAGTTAAACAGATCCTATAGATTCTATTTAAAATTTCAAGTAAAATCGCGAGTAATACCAAATGTATCAGGAAAATAATTTATTTAGGAACATCAGCCAGGTGTTGATATGTCCTCGCCTAATTATAGTATAGAGTTAGTACCACTTGACTGTCAGCACCAATGTAACCGGGATACAGCACTCGTTAAATCAGCACCATAGTAACCGGGATATAGCACTCGTTTAACCGGGATACAGCACTCGTTAAATCAGCACCATAGTAACCGGAATACAGCACTCGTTAAATCAGCACCATAGTAACCAGAATACAGCACTCGTTAAATCAGCACCATAGTAACCGGAATACAGCGCTCGTTAAATCAGCACAACAGTAACCGGAATACAGCACTCGTTAAATCAGCACCATAGTAACCGGAATACAGCACTCGTTATATCAGCACCATAGTAACCGGAATACAGCACTCGTTAACTGTGCCTTACATTTGTTTTAATTGCTCGGGACATGAATTAAGATTAACAGATAGGGTTATCGGTATGTTGTGGTTTTAATTTCAGTACATTAAGTAACATCTGAACACAAGGATTTGAATAAGTGATATTATTTTTTTCAAATGAAGCATTAACTTACAAGCTGTTGATTGGTTAAATATTTATAAACGTAAAGTTTATTGGTGATGACGTAGTTGATATGGAGATTGAATAAGCTTAATACAGATCCGAACCGGCAGTGTTCAATTAATTAAAAAACAACATTAACGGCGATAGAGACAAGATATACGTTATATCACTAATATATTCCAGCAGATGTTAGATAGTAGACAATAAAGTTGTATTAATTACCGGCGGTTTGTTAGAGTAGAGGATATTATATAGACGGTACGTACCTCGAGTTAGTACGGCGAGATAGTCGCCACTTTATCTACATATGGCTATATATATAGAAGGTGATGTAGATAATATGGTTCGTGACTTTCTTACAACTTTATCAATATTAATGTTAAGAAATTGAGTCAAACGTAAATGTCAAAGAAGCCAGATTATTTCACAAGTTTATCATTTTTTCTGATTTTTTCGTATTTTATTTCTCCATTAAGATGACATGACTGTTTATTTAGAAAATAGATTAACTATAATTCCGCAGTGGCAGTTACTAGTAAGCCTTATTACCTGGGTGGTTCTTAAAATAGAACAGCGATCGCAATCGATTGCTCATCCTTCCAGCAAACAAACTTTTTAACTTAAAAAAAATCTTCAAAATAAATATTAACTTCAGACAAAATGTATGTCTATGTATCGATCTCATTTAATGGCTCAAATAACACATATACTTTATCTAAAACCCAAAATATATACGACAAAGATTATAACACATTCAAATATTTAAGGATTGAATGTCTATTTTGTTGCTTACATCAGTTAAAGGCATGGCGTGAATCCGTGCAAATGAAGTGAAATGCGAAGCCTTTATCAGGCCATGCAAGCAACAACATAGACATTCGATCCTTATATTTACCTTAGATCGTTTAAATGTCCCGCCGTTCGCATGTTCTTATACCAATGGTGTCACTCGGTGCTTCACGTGTTTCATTTTTGCATACTTACCGTTATGTATGTACCTGATTTCTAGTTTTATTCATCAAAATGGTATAGAACAAATGTAGTCCTACGAAAACAATTTTAATCTTTAAGATATAGCATACTTCTTGCAAAAAAATCAGAGAATACCAAAGCGTCAACAAAACCATAATCCGAACTCAAAATCGATTAAACTATCGGCAAAATAGGAGCAATGGAAAGACTTACATGGAGACTCTCGTAAAAGCACAAGAGAATAAGACCAGGTGTTCCAGAAGAGTAAGCGTCTTCTGCTTCATCGACGACACCCGCCATGTAAATCTTGGTTACCAAGTAAGCATCGATTCTCGAAATGAGAGCGAAGTTATCAAGTTATACGAAAGATTCAGTTCTGACTAATTTTACTACTTGAGATAGCTCTTTAATGTTCGTATGAAGCGGTGTGTTACAACCGATGAAATGCTAGATTAAATTCTTTTATAATAATGTAAGATTAGATTATAAATATATCATGTCAAAGTAATAACTGGGCAACATATCAATAACAGCAACATTTGATGTAAAAATATTCGATGCTTTAAGCTTTGATATTTACTTGTTTTCAAAGCGCAATTATAGATAATATGAATGCCAAACGTATTACATAACAATCGACAACGTGCGTTGTATCATTTAAACTTAAATAAGTTGGCATTCGTTTTCCTAACGTAATTCCAAACAAATGTGTTTGCTTATATCATACATTTGGAATGAACAAGGGAAAAAATGATATATTATATGGACTGGCTTATTACTCGTTCTACATGTACACATATTTATATGTAGTTTTGATACACATCTATCTTCCGATCATCAGCTTGTCAAATAATTTATTTTGTTTATTGGTGAGATTATAAATTTGATTTCCAAAAAATAAATTAAAAAAAACCCTTTATATTCTTAAGTTTGGTTTAGCCCATTCTAGTTCACAGTTGAAATTGGATTAGAGTTAATAATTGTATTACCCTCACATCATAGTAGACATTGTATGATTGTAATTTAAATGTCTAAACTAAAATACCTAATTTTCCTGGATACCTTTCTCAGAACTATGCAATATTTTTCTGCTCTTTCTTAACATGTATGTATTGTAAACTATTCTAATTCACGCTTAAATATGAGTTTTAGAGTCTAATTTCATGTTCATGTTTTACAAATGATGTACATATATTTTATACAGTTTACTGTGTTTATGTCAATAATAGCTCACCACCATATAGACAACAGCGTTATCCCTCCGGCAGCCCATAATTTACATAACAAAAATGAAAATAAATATCCCGTAAGAGGCCCCTTAATGCTTGGTACGAACGCACCGCGCAAGCCCAATAACCTCACTTCCGCTTATGGCAGCCTTCATCTATCCCGTTGGATTCGACTTGCCTTTTGGTTTCAGGATTTTCTTTATATTTAATTAGTTTTTCTGTTCCATTGTAGTTGCAATCTGTCATTTGATATTTGTTGACAGGTTTTTCAACTTCGTTTGAATTCTCAGTCCGTTTTTGTGTCGTATTTCGTCTTTTTGTGTCGGGTTTTTACCGGACACGTGGACTGTCTCGCTACGGTACCGCTGTCTAGTAGGCCATTTCGGTGTCTATTTTTCACGTCTTTTTCTACCGTTTGGTTCTGTCAACTTGTTTTGTTTAGTGTTTAACGTCCTTTACTGTTTTTGTATTTCATTTTCAGTTTACGGGACGTTTCTACGAAATTTTATCGGTGATTTTTTCACTCGGTATTTTGCGTGAATTTTTTCGTTTTCTGGTTGCTGCCCGCAAAGCAGTATGAAAGGTAAGAAGCTTGCTTCTTGTATTAAAACTCGTGCAGGAGACTGTGGTCATCCTTGAGGGGGATGATCATGACTCCTGTTCCTCCTGCCGAGACTGCTCCCGGGACAGTACGTGTTCCGTGTGTTTGACATGGTCCAACACTATGTGGGACAAGGTGCTGTCCCATATGTCTTGCACCCGTAGAAGGGTTGTTAAGTCTGGGGCAGACAGTAAACGTCACCCTAAAGCCCAGAGTGGAGCTGTTGTCAGCCTTCCACCTGGCAGTGAGGCTATTTTACCCCCTGAGGGGGATGTGATATTGCCTCAAAGTGGTAGGTCCTCTATGGCTACAGAGGATCCTATTCACGTACCTACTTCTGTGGCAATAGGGCCTTTTGGGTCTCCTATTGTGCATCAGAGGGGCACTCACCCGGGAATTTCTTTGGAGGTCGAAGGGAGCGAGTGTCCGGGTACCAATTCCGTTAGCGGAATGGCTACCGAACAGGCCAGTCAAGCGACCCGGGCCCCATTGAGGGGTGCCGGTGTACCCACTGACAGTCGGCCGGCTGGTACTGCCAGTTTTTACGGTTACACTGGAGAGGCTGCACTAGGAGATGAGAGTGGCTCATTCCCATTCTCAGGCGTCAGTCTTCCTTGCCCTGTGTCGGGTACAGGTACCAGGGTATTATATCCTTCGGTTCCTAGGTTCACCTCGCCGCTATCTGGTCCTCCACCAGTTAGAGCTCCTGGCTCGGTGGGTTTTATGGGTGCTCCAGGGCATCCCCCACCTTACCCCTACCCTCAGTCTGCACCTGGGTTTGGTGGTAATTTGCAGTCTTCTGTCAATTTTGGCCATTATCAGCCTTATTTGCCAGGCAGGTTTTACTGACATTAAGTTTTTTTTTCTTTTTAGCGATAGTGTCATGGCAACGAACGGAAAGATAAGGAAGTATGCCTCCTTGTTGTTATTGAAAATTATGTTTAAGTTCTCACTTTGAGGACGTGACATAGACGTTTACTCTTCTGTGACACCCAGTCTTATTCTCTGGTATTTTGTCTTTGTCTTTTTTTGCCCCTAGTCGTTTTTTTGTTCGGTTTATTGTTCCGTTGACGCTTCGGTATTCTCTGTTTTATTTTTTATAGATGAGAGAATAGTAACTGACATTTTTTGAGACTTTGGTTTGTCGCGGCCTGTGGACAGAACTCAAAGCCTTCTTTACTGGTACGGACGCACAACTACAGGCCAGAAATGATACAGTGCCCAGGGAGACATCAGGAAGGGTAAAGTTGTTCTAAAAATGTAGGTGCCTCTTACGAAACATTCAAAGGGGCAGCAGATATTAAATATGTACGGAAACAAATTGTGTTATATAATATTGAATAAAGTAACATATCATTATTAATTGATTTCCATTATGACTTAATGAAATCTCCTGATTTATAATAATAGAAATATAATATGGACGATTGTCATCTGTAGCTACATCCTTGACGCTAACCTGCTAGGTAACCTAATCTACAACATGCGATTACAATTCTCCTTTAATTGCTGTTTCAGTAAGTAACAGGTGCGCACGTTATCCTGGACAAAGCTTGTCAATTAAAACCTGTGTATTTATCATTGTAATTAACTATGTGATTAGACAAGTATTTTTATTAAATGTTGAGTGACGATAACCAGACAGATCCCACAGGGATCGGGTTACACTGATACAGCGAGTGTCAGTGCAGTATTGTACATATATTGATACTTTGTGAAGTAGCGGACAGGTACCAGGTTCCGGGACGGTCCGCTGACAATACTGCCAGAGTACCAGATGGTTAGCGGGCGCAAGCTGCTCCACGTACAAACCAACTCAGCCCTACAAGTATGATCTGTATCATATTTTCTCTGTTGTATGTAATACTTACGTACTCTGATGTTAGTGTACTGATGGAGTACCTGTTTTCTCAAAACATAATCAACTGATGCACGTGACCCACACAGTTATCACTTCCACCGGCGTTTCCAAATGCCAAATAGTGACGATTTCTGTTATGATATGTTGCTAAAGTATCGAAACAATGTATTACGGTTCCATTTGTAAAGTTACTGGTAAATCAGAGTCATACGGGGCGACGACTTTGGAGTGCACATTTGAACCCATAAAGTGAAAATAATTTTGTTGACATTTTTTTTGTAAAAATGATAATATCGCATATTGCAATTATTCGAAATAAAGTTATTCCGACATTCATATTTATCATTGATCTCGCTGTTAATGTTGATTCATTTGTTACTGATTTAGTATACATCTGGTGCAAGCCTTGTAGGTTGAGCGTACAAAACTTCTGCATTATATTATATTATATTTATATGGAATGCTTGGAGTTCTATCCACTTTTCGATGACATACCTGCGTCTTCACATATGGTAGTAACTATACACCCTGCTCGACGCCCAGAATTATGGCATTGGAACGACTGGTTCATCGGTTGCCAGTACAATGTAACTATGTGGATGTTCCGCTGGGAGCCTACGACAGTATACTTCAGTGTGGTAGCACCATATCGTCGGAATATGCATCGGTTCGGCACTTTCGCAAAGAGGCTTACACGAACAAACCGTAGACTATCCGGTACACACGCGATCAACACTTATCCTCCTATCGAATATACTAGGAGGTACATCTTAAAACAAAACGAAGCTAAATCAATCTCGTTCCACATTCACTAGTACTGGTGTAAAAAGGAAAGTTCTGCACTACGACAGTACAGTAGTATCTAAACATTGAGTGACTGGTAGATGTTCAACAAAAATATGTTTTTGTAAGTGAACAGCACTAGCTTTGAGGTTCTCTCTTTCATTTTATAATTGAGGAAATGTAACTTCAGGATCAAATGTAATTCTTCAACAACTTTATTTTAACAAACCTTCGTCATAATCACCTAGCGAGTGTACTACAGCATATAGATTACCACGTAGATTGTAATGCTGAAATGTCGACCCTTATATTACCTCTTTAGGGTATTAACATAACAGTAGCGCAATCATTTGGCATTCAAATTTTAAATCTTAAAAGATTGGCGTCGGACCATTGTCAAGTAACATTCGAACTGTCCAGCTATGACTGGTAGCTTCAGGTTAACAATTTGACCTTCATGTTTGACCTTCAATATAACCTGTTATATTGCTTCTAGGAAGTTTCGTACTGCCCTTTTGTTGTCTGATGGAGCTGGTAGCCATAAACACCACAACGTTGTTCTTGCGAAAAGGCATCGTTTATATTTGGTTTGGTTTATTTTGGTTTACGTCTTATTAACAGCAAGGGTCATTGAAGGACGTGCCAGGTTTTGGAGGTGGATGAAAGCTGGAGTACCCGGAGAAAAACCACCGACCTACGGTCAGTACCTGACAAATGCCCCACGTTGGATTTGCTAGAGGGCTAGTGGTCGGAACACCTCAACCACTGGCCCCCGCTACCCCTGTCGTTTTTAAGAAAAGTTGAAAATAAAAATCTTGAATGATACGATTATAATAAACCCAATACAAGTCAATCCTCAATTGGTACATGGATGTGGATTCATATAACATATAGGATAACGGTATTTTATTGTTACAGTATTTCGGCAATCAGGAACTGAGGTATGGGTTGTTGTTATTGTGTTTGATTTATATTATAGTATACATCCGTGTTATGAATATAAGCAGTGACTGTTCAGTTATATCGACAGACGGTTCATCGAGGTGGGCTGTGCGAGATTTGGACACGATCCATTCGCGGAGGCAAGGTGATCGGCCGACATTGTAGGGAGTCATCATCTCTGATTATAAATTACTGCGCGGTCCAACAGCAGATAAGACATCTCTGATCAAAGTAGGGCTAGAGGACAATCGTGGCTGTAAAGTTTTACTATCACTTGTCCTTTACGATAAGAAATATAAAATTTCCATGTATTGCTCAACCCTGACTGGCTAGCGATAAGGCAACAAGGCCGCGATAACACTAACAGATACCTGGCATTATTCTGTATCAGAGAAACCGAGGGCGATTGTATCTAGTTAGATATGATATCTAAAAACGAAGGCTGGCTGTGCTGGTGGAGAAGTTGGACATGGACGTTATACAAGACTCGTCTATCAGACATTGAGCCAGTTTTGGTACTGTAAACCCCGGGGGTAGTTTACGGCATCAAAGTATGCAGCCAGCGCGGAACGAAACAAAAATCGAAAATGACCATAAACAGAAATGAATGTATCAGTAGCGGTATCCATGGGGACCTGTACATCTAAGAGATTCGACGATACACACACTTCCGGTTTATTTACAAGTGGCCAATGTTCCGATAGCATATGTTATTGGAGGCCTAGATGTTCCAATGATATTTTCAATAGGATTACTAGTTACTACTTGTATGATTGGAAACTTTACCAACACTATATAAAACGCAGTCCCACATACCTACTCAACACAAATATTTTTAATCACCTATGTTTTATTTCTGTTTATATGAACGGTTTTTTGCTAATTAAAATGGAACTCCAAACGATTTTGAACACACATTAGTTTTTAGATAATTCAAATGAAGGTGTCATGTACACGCCATTAGATGATAGCGGAGAACTACATGGTCGTGTAGTGTTTTACTAAAACGACACCAATTAATTAGTTATAGGTGGAATATACTACCCATTTAAACGACAAAATCAAATTCCTCTATGCGGTTATATGGAGAAGATCGTATACCGGGCTGTAGGCATAGCAATAGATTTACTAAGATAACGGCCACATACCGACATATCGAAATGTAATGGGAAATTTATTATCGTTTACTACCTTCTCAAATACGACAGTTTAGTGTGTAAACTTGGGACTAATAGTTAAGGTTTCTCGTAATAAATTTTAAAAGTTTCATTCTTCAAGTTGCCTGTTGATAAGGTATCAGAGGAGAATCCAGACGTTTATGGTCTGGTCGTGATCCATCGCGGCCCCGTGTTTCTACCAGATTAACTTCGATTCCTCTCTAATTACGCATCCTCTAGATCCATTTACACTTATCTACAGCTACTGTTTCATCCGTAACCTGCAAGCTAAAGAGAAGACATCTAAATTTTCAAATTTGTTTTTAAAATCATCCTGATCTGCTTGATAAAAGTTGCGTCGCCGGTGATTGGTAGAACAGAAGCCATAATCGGTATCTACATTCTCTGGGGCTGTGTGTCTATTGTAGGGGACTTGTGTGTTAGGAAAATATCTTAAAAAGAAATACTTCTCATTATAACAAAGTAGGTGACACTTACATGTTTCTACTATGCCTATTGTCTACCTGCCGCTAGTAGTCACACATGTCCTTTTCTGACCTTTCGTCATTTGCATTTTATTATAAGTACCTTTCATATAAATATATGCATCAATCTATGATGGCGGAGGACTGGTCACAATAGCAATACTAGAGCAGGATCCCACAGTACAAGTACAAACAGGATTGAAAATGATGGAATTACTGAACGTATAATCAGGTTACTAGGATATAATGTATTAGGTCAAAGTCATGCTGTACCCCACTGTCTGACTTGTTTTTGTTTTCATACGAGTCTGATTTTGCGGAAGAGCTAATCAGGACAGGTAACAAAAATCCTTGCTAAATCTTTTAATTTCGCTTCCATATTTATCGACGATGTGTGGTCTGTAAACAACAAGACGTTTGCTGACCACGTCGATCGTATATACCCTTCGGAACTTGAAATAAAGGACATATATTGATATGTAATCGCTTAGACTATTGTGATTAAGTTGCATCAATAGCTATACGTAACTGGTAATGTGAAGTTGGTTTCGGCTATCATACCTCTCCCTCAAAAATGCTTAATGTTCGAATAAATTCAACGAATTTTCTTCAGCCTACTATTCAATATATTGGATTCCTGGAATGTGTCTTATTATTGTTACCCATATATATGAAAACATTAAGAAGTGTTTTAATTTATTAACTAAGTAAGACAGTATATGTAGTGTTTGACAGGTGGACACTACCCCCCTCTCCACACACACACACTTCTGTCTATATAACACAAAAAATATGTGAATGTGGATTAAGTCAGCGACACTTCCTGTCTGTTTGTTTCATTAAAATAACGTATTTAGATAATCACGATCCAATTAAAACAGGAATCATTTTAAACAATCTACTCTTGGACTCGGCGACCGAATATGACATTGTTTTTTTAAGGATAGTTGAAACACCGGAAGTTGGTGATGACCACTGTCTTTGTCCGGTCTTGTGAGGTTCCGGAATGACTATGTTGTACAAACTGTGGCACAAAATCAATATCACCAAACATGAACATTTAAACAAAAATCCTCTATTTTCTATCGCATGTTTTGTTTCGGTTGAAAACAAAACCTTTGCGTTTCACCAATTTTGTGATCGTAATCATGGCTTGTTCATCCATCATTGTCAGATTGGCGTGTGGTTATGTACAGACATACTGCGGCTGTACCTACACCTCGGCTCTGATTGTGTCCCCGATAGTCCGGGATAGCTGGGACACCATCGGCAGGACAGGGCACTACCAACATGTACAAAACATACCAGACACCAGCCTGCTTGTGATCGTATTCGATCATATCGCCACATCGAAATTTTCCAAATTTGGAAGTAAAGATAACAAACACAATTTGGATGTTATCGCCAATAATTGCGAATTTTGAAAGGAAAGGATCTGATTATGTGCAATCGTCCGGATAAGCGGAACACAATGGCAACCGTTTGATAACCATGACGACCGTGATAAGAATGGCGACAGGAAGCTGGTCGTCACCAGATAACTGGGATAAGGTCAATTGGTAAAGCGCAGGCTTTGGCCTTACATATTGTTTTGGGCACTGCATGACATTACATAATGTTAAAAAAGTATGTTACATACAGGCGCGATGGATGGTGGAGAGTCAACCAGCTTCCTTACTGTACTGCACAAAACGATACATAGCTTCCCCTTCATTAATGAACATTGGTTTTTGTCGGGGTCAGGATGATTTTGAAAGTCTAATTGATAGCTAATAAGAAATAAACTAGAAATGAAACACCCACGCCAAATGTTAAATCACAAAACAAATAAACAAAAGGAATAGTACTCAGAAAAAGGATTTTTCATTCAATGTGGTGGAAGGTTTGACAACAAGATTGAATGAGAGGTAGTTATTTCGAGGAACATCTTACCTCACCCTCCGTTTTTGATTTGATCAGGTGAGCGATATCTCCATGTTTGCTTTTGAACAGTGAACAGGTACCGCGTGTGTCACGTTTTGATCAGGAACCGCGTGTGTCAAGTTTTGAACAGGAACCGCGTGTGTCACGTTTTGAACAGGTACCGCGAGTGTCACGTTTTGATCAGGTACCGTGTTTGTCACGTTTCAACTGATACCTCGCGTGTCACGTTTTGAACAGGTACCGGATGTGTCAAGTTTACCGGACAGCGGTGCCCTGCTCATTAAATAGTACCGAAGTAAGAAATAGTCATACTGATAATTGATAAACTATAATTATATTCCCGGATTTCAGTGTGCGGAATGATAAAGATAAAAACCTGAATCTTATCTCGGTCTCACGTGAAAGGAATGCTCAATATTTCCTGTTGTGTGTTATTACTTATCAACAGATAAAAAACCTACGTGTTTCACACCAATAGCAATACATACATGTATATAGCATTTACGATGTAAATATAGACACGGTAGTTACAATGTATACATATAAACACCAGTTACAATGTCAACATATAAACACCAGTTACAATGTATACATATAAACACCAGTTACAATGTATACATATAGACACCAGTTACAATGTATAGATATAAACACCAGTCACAATGTATACATATAAACACTAGTTACAATGTATACATATAAACACCAGTTACAATGTATAGATATAAACACCAGTCATAATGTATACATATAAACACTAGTTACAATGTATACATATAAACACCAGTTACATTGTATAGATATCAACACCATTTACAATGTATACATATAAACATCAGTTACAATGTAAATATATAAAGACCAGTTACAATATCAACATATAAACACCAGTTACAATATAAACATATCAACACCAGTTACAATGTAAATATATAAACACCATTTACATTGTATAGATATCAACACCAGTTACATTGTATACATCTAAACACCAATTACAATGTAAATATATAAACACCAGTTACAATGTATACATATCAACACCAGTTACAATATAAACATATAAACATCAGTTACAATGTAAATATATAAAGACCAGTTACAATATCAACATATAAACACCAGTTACAATATAAACATATCAACACCAGTTACAATGTAAATATATAAACACCATTTACATTGTATAGATATCAACACCAGTTACATTGTATACATCTAAACACCAATTACAATGTAAATATATAAACACCAGTTACAAAATAAACATATAAACACCAGTTACAATGTATACATATAAACACCAGTTACAATGTATACATGTACATATAAACACCAGTTACAATGTAAACATATACACACCAGTTACAATGTTAATATATAAACACCAGTTACATTGTATACATCTAAACACCAGTTACAATGTATACATATAAACACCAGTTACAATGTATACATATAAACACCAGTTACAATGTAAACATATAAACACCAGTTACAATGTAAACATAGAAACACCAGTTACAATGTCAACATATAAACACCAGTTACAATGTAAACATATACACACCAGTTACAATGTATACATATAAACGCCAGTTACAATGTAAACATATCAACACCAGTTACAATGTAAACATATAAACACCAGTTACAATGTAAATATATCAACACCAGTTACATTGTATACATATAAACACCAGTTACAATGTATACATATAAACACCAGTTACAATGTCAACATATAAACACCAGTCACAATATATAAATTGACACAGTATGTACAGTATATACATTGACACAGTATGTACAATACATACATTGACACAGTATGTACAATACATACATTGACACAGTATGAACAATATAAACATTGACACAGTATGTACAATATATACATTGACACAGTATGTACAATATATACATTGACACAGTATGTACAATATAAACATTGACACAGTATGTACGATATATACATTGACACAGTATGTACAATATATACATTGACACAGTATGTAAAATATATACATTGACACAGTATGTACAATATATACATTGACACAGTATGTACAATATATACATTGACACAGTATGTACAGTATATACATTGACACAGTATGTACAATACATACATTGACACAGTATGTACAGTATATACATTGACACAGTATGTACAATACATCATTGACACAGTATGTACAATATATACATTGACACAGTATGTACAATACATACATTGACACAGTATGTACAATATATACATTGACACAGTATGTACAATATATACATTGACACAGTATGTACAATATATACATTGACACAGTATGTACAGTATATACATTGACACAGTATGTACAATATAAACATTGACACAGTATGTACAGTATATACATTGACACAGTATGTACAATATATACATTGACACAGTATGTACAATACATACATTGACACAGTATGTACAATACATACATTGACACAGTATGTACAATATATACATTGACACAGTATGTACAGTATAAACATTGACACAGTATGTACAATATAAACATTGACACAGTATGTACAATATAAACATTGACACAGTATGTACAATATAAACATTGACACAGTAGGTACAATATATACATTGACACAGTATGTACGATATATACATTGACACAGTATGTACAATATAAACATTGACACGGTATGTACGATATATACATTGACACAGTATGTACGATATATACATTGACACGGTATGTACAATATATACATTGACACAGTATGTACGATATAAACATAGACACGGTATGTACAGTATATACATTGACACAGTATGTACAATATAAACATTGACACAGCATGTACAATATATACATAGACACAGTATGTACAATATAAACATTGACACAGTAGGTACAATATATACATTGACACAGTAGGTACAATATATACGTTGACACAGTATGTACAATACATACATTGACACAGTATGTACAATACATACATTGACACAGTATGTACAATATATACATTGACACAGTATGTACAATATATACATTGACACAGTATGTACAATATATACATTGACACAGTACGTACAATATATACATTGACACAGTACGTACAATATATACATTGACACAGTATGTACAATATATACATTGACACAGTATGTACAATATATACATTGACACAGTATGTACATTATATACATTGACACAGTATGTACAATATATACATTGACACAGTATGTACAATATATACATAGACACAGTATGTACAATATATACATCGACACAGTATGTACAATATATACATTGACACAGTATGTACAATATATACATTGACACTGTATGTACAATATATACATTGACACAGTATGTACAATATAAACATTGACACAGAATGTACAATATATACATTGACACAGTATGTAAAATACATACATTGACACAGTATGTACAATACATACATTGACACAGTAGGTACAATACATACATTGACACAGTATGTACAATATATACATTGACACAGTATGTACAATATATACATTGACACGGTATGTACAATACATACATTGACACAGTATGTACAATACCTACTTTGACACAGTATGTACAATATATACATTGACACAGTATGTACAATATATACATTGACACGGTATGTACATTACATACATTGACACAGTATGTACAATATATACATTGACACGGTATGTACAATATATACATTGACACAGTATGTACAATATATACATTGACACAGTATGTACAATATATACATTGACACAGTATGTACAATATATACATTGACACAGTATGTACAATATATACATTGACACAGTATGTAAAATATATACATTGACACAGTATGTACAATATATACATTGACACAGTATGTACAATATATACATTGACACAGTATGTACAATATATACATTGACACAGTAGGTACAATATAAACATTGACACAGTAGGTACAATATAAACATTGACACAGTATGTACAATATAAACATTGCCACAGTATGTACAATATATACATTGACACAGTATGTACAATATATACATTGACACAGTATGTACAATATATACATTGACACAGTATGTACAATATAAACATTGACACAGTATGTACAATATATACATTGACACAGTATGTACAATATATACATTGACACAGTATGTACAATATATACATTGACACAGTATGTACAATATATACATTGACACAGTATGTACAATATATACATTGACACAGTATGTAAAATATATACATCGACACAGTATGTACAATATATACATTGACACAGTATGTACAACATAAACATTGACACACTATGTACAATATAAGCATTGACACAGTATGTACAATATATACATTGACACAGTATATACAATATAAACATTGACACAGTATGTACAATATATACATTGACACAGTATGTACAATATATACATTGACACAGTATGTACAATATATACATTGACACAGTATGTACAATATATACATTGACACAGTATGTACAATATATACATTGACACAGTATGTACAATATATACATTGACACAGTATGTACAATATATACATTGACACAGTATGTACAATATATACATTGACACAGTATGTACAATATAAACATTGACACAGTATGTACAATATAAACATTGACACAGTATGTACAATATAAACATTGACACAGTATGTACAATATAAGCATTGACACAGTATGTACAATATATACATTGACACAGTATGTACAATATATACATTGACACAGTATGTACAATATAAACATTGACACAGTATATACAATATATACATTGACACAGTATGTACAATATATACATTGACACAGTATGTACAATATATACATTGACACAGTATGTACAATATATACATTGACACAGTATGTACAATATATACATTGACACAGTATGTACAATATAAACATTGACACAGTATGTACAATATAAGCATTGACACAGTATGTACAAAATATATACATTGACACAGTATGTACAATATATACATTGACACAGTATGTAAAATATATACATTGACACAGTATGTACAATATATACATTGACACAGTATGTACAATATATACATTGACACAGTATGTACAATATATACATTGACACAGTAGGTACAATATAAACATTGACACAGTAGGTACAATATAAACATTGACACAGTATGTACAATATAAACATTGACACAGTATGTACAATATATACATTGACACAGTATGTACAATATATACATTGACACAGTATGTACAATATATACATTGACACAGTATGTACAATATAAACATTGACACAGTATGTACAATATATACATTGACACAGTATGTACAATATATACATTGACACAGTATGTACAATATATACATTGACACAGTATGTACAATATATACATTGACACAGTATGTACAATATATACATTGACACAGTATGTACAATATATACATCGACACAGTATGTACAATATATACATTGACACAGTATGTACAACATAAACATTGACACACTATGTACAATATAAGCATTGACACAGTATGTACAATATATACATTGACACAGTATATACAATATAAACATTGACACAGTATGTACAATATATACATTGACACAGTATGTACAATATATACATTGACACAGTATGTACAATATATACATTGACACAGTATGTACAATATATACATTGACACAGTATGTACAATATATACATTGACACAGTATGTACAATATATACATTGACACAGTATGTACAATATATACATTGACACAGTATGTACAATATATACATTGACACAGTATGTACAATATAAACATTGACACAGTATGTACAATATAAACATTGACACAGTATGTACAATATAAACATTGACACAGTATGTACAATATAAGCATTGACACAGTATGTACAATATATACATTGACACAGTATGTACAATATATACATTGACACAGTATGTACAATATAAACATTGACACAGTATATAAAATATATACATTGACACAGTATGTACAATATATACATTGACACAGTATGTACAATATATACATTGACACAGTATGTACAATATATACATTGACACAGTATGTACAATATATACATTGACACAGTATGTACAATATATACATTGACACAGTATGTACAATATAAGCATTGACACAGTATGTACAAAATATATACATTGACACAGTATGTACAATATATACATTGACACAATATGTACAATATAAACATTGACACAGTATGTACAATATAAGCATTGACACAGTATGTACAAAATATATACATTGACACAGTATGTACAATATATACATTGACACAATATGTACAATATATACATTGACACAGTATGTACAATATATACATTGACACAGTATGTACAATATATATATTGACACAGTATGTACAATATATACATTGACACAGTATGTACAATATATACATTGACACAGTATGTACAATATAAACATTGACACATTATGTACAATATAAGCATTGACACAGTACGTACAATATATACATTGACACAGTACGTACAATATATACATTGACACAGTATGTACAATATATACATTGACACAGTATGTACAATATAAACATTGACACAGTATGTACAATATATACATTGACACAGTATGTACAATATATACATTGACACAGTATGTACAATATATACATTGACACAGTATGTACAATATATACATTGACACAGTATGTACAATATATACATTGACACAGTATGTACAATATATACATTGACACAGTATGTACAATATATACATTGACACAGTATGTACAATACATACATTGACACAGTATGTACAATATATACATTGACACAGTATGTACAGTACATACATTGACGCAGTATGTACAATACATACATTGACACAGTATGTACAATATATACATTGACACAGTATGTACAATATATACATTGACACAGTATGTACAATATATACATTGACACAGTATGTACAATATATACATTGACACAGTATGTACAATATATACATTGACACAGTAGGTACAATATATACATTGACACAGTATGTACAATATATACATTGACACAGTATGTACAATATATACATTGACACAGTATGTACAATATTTACATTGACACAGTATGTACAGTATAAGCATTGACGCAGTATGTACAATATATACATCGACACAGCATGTACAATATATACATTGACACAGTATGTACAGTATAAGCATTGACACAGCATGTACAATATATACATTGACACAGTAGGTACAATATATACATTGACACAGCATGTACAATATATACATTGACACAGTATGTACAATATATACATTGACACAGTAGGTACAATATATACATTGACACAGTATGTACAATATATACATTGACACAGTATGTACAATATATACATTGACACAGTATGTACAATAAATACATTGACACAGTATGTACAATATATACATTGACACAGTATGTACAATATATACATTGACACAGTATGTACAATATATACATTGACACAGTATGTACAATATATACATTGACACAGTATGTACAATATATACATTGACACAGTATGTACAATATATATATTGACACAGTAGGTACAATATATACATTGACACAGTATGTACAATATATACATTGACACAGTATGTACAATATATACATTGACACAGTATGTACAATATATACATTGACACAGTATATACGATATATACATTGACACAGTATGTACGATATATACATAGACACAGTAGGTACAATATATACATTGACACAGTATGTAAGATATATACATTGACACAGTATGTACAATATATACATTGACACAGTATATACGATATATACATTGACACAGTATGTACGATATATACATAGACACAGTATGTACAATATATACATTGACACAGTATGTACGATATATACATTGACACAGTATGTACGATATATACATAGACACAGTATGTACAATATATACATTGACACAGTATGTACACTATACACATTGACACACTATGTACAATATATACATTGACACAGTATGTACAATATATACATTGACACAGTATGTACAATATAAACATTGACACAGTATGTACACTATATACATTGACACAGTATGTACAATATATACATTGACACGGTATGTACAATACATACATTGACACAGTATGTACAATATATACATTGACACAGTATGTACAATATATACATTGACACAGTATGTACAATATATACATTGACACAGTATGTTCAATATATACATTGACACAGTATGTACAATATATACATTGACACAGTATGTACAATATAAACATTGACACAGTATGTACAATATATACATTGACACAGTATGTACATTATATACATTGACACAGTATGTACAATATATACATTGACACAGTATGTACAATATATACATTGACACAGTAGGTACAATATATACATTGACACAGTAGGTACAATATATACATTGACACAGTATGTACAATATATACATTGACACAGTATGTACAATATAAACATATATACATGTAGTGTAATTACAACGTATACGAATACTGTATATATATAGCAGTTACAATAACAGTTACAATAATTAAAACATAGATCTATTTATAAATCAATTATTTGTTTATTGAAAACAAATTATTTAAACAAAAATCATTTGAACATTGAACAAAATAGAAAATACCAAAGCATCAACAAAACCATAAACCGAATTCAAAATCGATTGAACTGGATGGAGGCAAAATAGGAACAAAGGAAACACTTTCATGGAGACCCTCCTAAAAGTACAAGACCAGGGCCTGTATTCATGAAACTGTTCTCATGCTCAAGCATGGATTCTGTGCTCAAGCCAGGTTTCTTGAAACTCACCTGAATCATGTCGAAGAGTCAAAAAGTCATTGTTAATGTTGAAAACAGCTTTCGTGTTCATTCCTCTTCAACATTTTAGCAAATCTTTAACAAAATAAGATTGTTTAAATAATTTAAAGCCGTAACAAGAAATAGGGCTTGAGCACAAAATCCATGCTTGAGCATGAGAATCGTTTCATGAATACGCGCCCAGGTGTTCCGGCAAGTAAGCGTCTTCTGCTTAATGGACGACGCCCACCATATAAATCTTGGTCACATACAAGTAAGCATCAATCCTCATTGCCATCACAACAAGTAATCACACCAATCAACAAGCTAAAAAACGTCCATCTTCATATAACACAAATGTACATAATATTTCTCGATGAGATCAAGATGGCGACCATCAAATTTGCCAATATCTTCATCAACCTGTATTTCTCGAATCCCTGTGCCGTAAGTTTATTCGTCAGCAGTTGACATCTATCACGGAAATCTCGATATTCAGAGCAAGTCCTAGAATAACGAATGAACTGCGACATGTTAACACCATAGGTTGGAGAAGCAGGGATGTTACTATCAAGAAAGGGAAAGTTCACGATCGGAAAATCGAAATCGTCACTGACCTTCTTTTTCTTCCAATAATGTCTCCCTTGACACTGCCTAACTTTTGGCTTTAATTTAGCGTTCGCCCCAATCTGATGTAGGCTTTGGACACTCTCTCCCCAGGCCGAGACAAAACAATGGTAGTTACTACTCCCTGCTTGCTGCTCTTCATTATTGAAGTGGAATGGCTGATTCACCCTTTGTCAGTATGTGACCGAATGTTTTTTTTATGTGGGCATTCGGCCGTATACTTCAGCGTAGTAGCACTTTAAATCGGCAAAAGATCCGGACTATCGAAAGAAGGCTTACACGAACATAACACAGCCTCCCAAATACATACGCCCTCAACATACACACCAACATCGCTTACACAGGAGGCTGACCTTAATTTTTCAAATAAGATGTAAATACAATCAACTAAACTAAACATAATAAAAATGTCCCTTGTCTTCCAGTTACAAATGTACATGCAACCAGTGCCCAGTACATGTATTCCTGTATTTAAAAAGTCAGGTATGTTTGTATTTATCTTACATGTATAAAGGCTTCAAAGAGCAAAATCGCGTGCTTGAATATTTTGGAAACAACTAAAACTCACCGAGGAAAAAAATCATCAGTCTGCTGAATATAAATTGGGATAAACTGTTATCCACTTTTTGTGCAAGTCTTTCCTGTGTTTACATTTTATTTTGAGTTTAGATTATGTTTTCGACGATTCAGTATTCTATTATTGATTTACTGTTAATCACATTGGTTAAAACACAGAAAAAGGCAGTTTGCTTTATTTCACATTCACGCACATCGCATAGACTGAGAGCCTTCCCTAAAATGACCAGAGCTGTTAATACGACGTAAAACATAATTAAACTGAACCAAGCATATTTGTTGTTCTTTTCTGCTTTTCGTTAACCGTTTATCAAATCTTCAATAACCAGACTAACTGACAAGAACCAAGAAGAGTCCAAAAACGGTAACCTGGTGTCTGTCTAATATGTTTTCTCTCGCTACTTGCTTGGTATCGCACCGATTAGATTTATCCTAGTTGTTTGTGTGCCAACCGTTATCTGTGTCAGATGTGATAGGATTTGTGAGATAATGATAAAATAAAGCTGATTAGGATGGAGAATACTTCCGGGAGTAGTCACTATTGTTTTAAGTTTGGGGGATGGACAAGCTGTGTAAGTACGGCTGATGACTCCCCGGTCACATAAACAAGTAGAGGAAGTTAAATTCTTGATACATAATGTTCAATGACGTCAAGGATGTGGTAATTATAGATATACATGTAGAACGGATTAACTAATATTGTATCAATTATCATTTGGGCAGAAATGATCAACCTCTTCTACACGAAACATTTTTAGCCCGATGTGTTTCTAAAGGGGGAATTATCCTGTTTTTTCGTTTGAATTTTACGACTTCCTCAATTTATCGTATATGTTTATTACATAGGTACTTAAAGACACGCTATACATGTAAATTGAGATCGAAATTGTTAAAGCATGATCATTAATCACACAAGGTCAATACGTATATAATAGGGTGTCATTGAATTAAATAAGAAATATAATCTTGTAATCTAACCTCGGAGGGGCCTATCGCGATTCGGGGCAATGATTCATACATCATAATGTATCATTGGATTTCACACTTGTCATTTCTTTGAATGGTTTCCTTGGGTTCACATTCTTTCACTGGAGTCCAGCGATTTCATTAAAATGATATGAAAACATTTCTATATTATACGGTTACATGTTAATAAATGTGTTACTGTTACCTGTGATTACAGGTGTTACAGCTATATGTACCTGTGAATACAGGTGTAACTGTTACCTGTCATTACAGGTGTTACTGTTATCTGTGACTACAGGTATAACTGTTACCTGTAATTTCTTGTGTTTTTATTGGTATTGATTACAGGTGTTACTGTTACCTGTGTTTACAGGTGTTACAGCTACATACACCTGTGAAAACAGGTGTAACTGATACCTGTTATTACAGATGTTACTGTTGCCTGTGATTACAAGTAGTTACTGTTATCTGTGATTACATGTGTTACTGTTATCTGTGATTACAGATGTTTAATTTGCCTATGATTACAGTAGTTACTGTTATCTGTGATTACATGTGTTACTGGTGCCTGTGATTACAGGTGTTACTGTTATCTGTGATTACAGGTGTAACTGTTACCTGTGATTACAGGTGTTACTGTTATCTGTGATTACATGTGTTACAGTTGCCTGTGATTACAGGTGTAACTGTTACCTGTGATTACAGGTGTTACTGTTATCTGTGATTACATGTGTTACAGTTGCCTGTGATTACAGGTGTAACTGTTACCTGTGATTACAGGTGTTACTGTTATCTGTGATTACATGTGTTACTGTTGCCTGTGATTACATGTGTTACTGTTATCTGTGATTACATGTGTTACTGTTATCTGTGATTACAGGTGTTACTGTTATCTGTGATTACAAGTGTTACTGTTATCTGTGATTACATGTGTAACTGTTACCTGTGATTACATGTGTTACTGTTATCTGTGATTACAAGTGTTACTGTTATCTGTGATTACAAGTGTTACTGTTATCTGTGATTACATGTGTTACTGTTATCTGTGATTACAAGTGTTACTGTTATCTGTGATTACATGTGTAACTGTTATCTGTGATTACATGTGTTACTGTTGCCTGTGATTACATGTGTTACTGTTATCTGTGATTACATGTGTTACTGTTATCTGTGATTACATGTGTAACTGTTACCTGTGATTACATGTGTTACTGTTATCTGTGATTACATGTGTTACTGTTATCTGTGATTACAGGTGTTACTGTTATCTGTGATTACAGGTGTTACTGTTATCTGTGATTACAGGTGTTACTGTTATCTGTGATTACATGTGTTACTGTTATCTGTGATTACATGTGTTACTGTTATCTGTGATTACAGGTGTTACTGTTATCTGTGATTACAAGTGTTACTGTTATCTGTGATTACATGTGTTACTGTTATCTGTGATTACAAGTGTTACTGTTATCTGTGATTACATGTGTTACTGTTATCTGTGATTACAAGTGTTACTGTTATCTGTGATTACATGTGTTACTGTTATCTGTGATTACAAGTGTTACTGTTATCTGTGATTACAAGTGTTACTGTTATCTGTGATTACAGGTGTTACTGTTATCTGTGATTACAGGTGTTACTGTTGCCTGTGATTACATGTGTTACTGTTATCTGTGATTACATGTGTTACTGTTATCTGTGATTACAGGTGTTACTGTTATCTGTGATTACATGTGTTACTGTTATCTGTGATTACAGGTGTTACTGTTATCTGTGATTACAGGTGTAACTGTTACCTGTGATTACATGTGTTACTGTTGCCTGTGATTACATGTGTTACTGTTATCTGTGATTACAGGTGTTACTGTTATCTGTGATTACAGGTGTAACTGTTACCTGTGATTACAGGTGTAACTGTTACCTGTGATTACATGTGTAACTGTTACCTGTGATTACAAGTGTTACTGTTATCTGTGATTACATGTGTTACTGTTGCCTGTGATTACAGGTGTTACTGTTATCTGTAATAATATGTGTTTTCATTACTTTTGATTACAGGTGTTTTTGTAACCTGCGATTACAGGTGTAACTGTTACCTGTGATTACAGGTGTTATTGTAACCTGTGAGTACAGGTGTAACTGTAACCTGTAATAACAGGTGTTACTGTTACCTGTGATTACAGGTGTTTTCATTACTTTTGTTTACATGTGTTATTGTTACCAGTGACTACAGGTGTATATGTTACCTGTAATTACAGGTGTTACTGTTACCTGTGATTACAGGTGTTTTTATTACTTTTGATTACATGTGTTATTGTTACCTTTGGTTACATTTATTACCGTTACCTGTAATGCAAAAGTATATTTGAAGTGATTAGAATTGGTGTAAAGATAAGTTGTACCCGTTATACCTGAGGACTCGTGCTCGATTTCTACAACAACAGGCCTTGTAGCGGTTTAAAACCCTAACCCTGTCATCAATCTTGATGACTATCTACGATCAGCAGATATGGGTCCTATCTGATGCCGTATACAACAGTCATACCTCGACACACAGTCTTACACAATAGCGCGGCCTTACAAGTCAGATGGAATAAATGAAATATTAAAATTATATCGTTTTAAGATATAGTTATTTTACATTTTGAGTGTGTCAGAAATCCTTGAATGTCATGATCAAATTGCCAACGTGACCAAGGAGTGTATTAAAACAAGCCAGATAAGCTTTTCATATAGATCTTGGCAAACGCAAAGAAAAACGGAAATTGAAATAAAAATGAAATAAAAACGCACTTGAAATTCAGGTAAAAATCTAGCATAATCAAAAGAATGAAGGATCGGCTTCACTACTCGTATAACACTGTATACTCCAGTAAAAACGGGGTTTTCATTGGCATGACAACAAGTAAGTCAGTGCTGTAAGCATTCAAGTGTGGGTTCATTTGAAATGATACCGTTAGAATCACGGTCCCACAACAAACAGAACACAAAATATCTTCAGCACACACATCTTTACACACTTTGGGGATATTAGCAGGTTGCATTGGACTATTAGTACGTTTTCGATAAGACAACTCGTGTGAATATCACAGAATTGTTTTTATGAATATACATTATTACGAATTTTACATATATGTACTTCTGTAGAAAGCTAATATTTGCTAGATAAGTCGGTATAGTTACTGTTTCATTTTTTTCTATTGAGACATTCCAATAAAGAGATACATCCAACTGCAGTATATGTTCAGGAACAAACTGTGTAAAAAATAGAGGATATTCAATAGTTTACCGTTTAAAATATATTCTATATTAAACGGCAAATGATTAAATTTTTCTTTTTATCACATATCGAAAGAGGCCTTAAAATACTTTTTTTCTTTACTTGCCTACTGGAAAGTAGCTCTACACCTGTTTCGTCGAAATCACAACCGATAGGTTATACAGCAGGGATAGGTTGTTCGGAAAAGTTGAACTTTTCTCATCTTTCAATTAATTACTTATTTATATTACTTATATATAGAGCCCTTCACTTCCATACACTTATAATTCAGTAGCTAGGTGACCAGTCACTTAATAACTAGCCAAATGTATGATATCGATATAAATACAGATAAATCCATTAGATTCTCTAATAGTTTTACTTTCGTCTTAACATATACATGTAGATATGTACTAATTTCTTGACTGGTTCGTTGCATGCGGTACATATACTGTGTGTAACTACTATACATATTTAATTTGTGTAATTATGTGTGTTGAGTTGAGACTTAAATAAATGAATGCTAATAACTTCTACAATTTTATAACTTGCCTGAAGCGTATGCTACAACTTGGCTGTATCATTACTAATTTAGTATTTGTATCATGTATGTATCATCGCAGCATTTTATCTTAATTCTTCAAAGCCTTCTTTGTCACATGGACTACGACAAGGTTGAGTAAGTCATGGATTAATGAAATGATGATATGATATTGTGTCATTATTTGATATAAGTGTTATTATATAAGTTGTTTTTTACACGAAGTGATTACGTAACCAAATAAGGAGTTCGCGGTCCTTTACAAAAGCAGTAGCATATCTGAAATGTGTTGGTTGTCCTCTAATCTTTTAATTTCTGTAATTTGCATTGTCTGTACTAGAGAGCGCCTGATATATTCATATGTCTCTGTATTTGTATGATTTAATAAACGAGACTTTTTCAAAATATCATCATTTACAGATACGACAAAATAAACAGTAAATCAATTTTAATACGACACCATGGAAATGAACAGATTGTATGTCTGTCAACTTAAAATATCTGAACATTTCATGACACGATTTTTGATAATTCAAGCTCTAACTATTTTTGTAGAATTGAGATATATTTTTCATGTAAATTAAAATGGAATAACTTACAAGTCCCTGGGAATATTTGTCGGTAACATATACTAGAAAATGTTGTATTTCAATTAAGATGGCGTTCGATAGTCTGTATATATGACAAGATTGTCTGTAACAGGGGACAGCGTTACTAAAAAGCTACTTACAGCCAAGGTCTCGTGAGTCACAGCTCTATGTATATCTGTTTTAACATTTCATTTAAAATTTAGTTTATCGTATCACCATTTCACTCAAGTATATGAATTTTCCATTTGAGTTCAATCGAGATTGTGATCCTCTCAAAAGTGATAGGATCCAGATTGGAGTCGTAAATAACATTTCAAAAATATAATTTTGTCATCTGCTGTGTCACGGGCAGCGTTCACCATCCAGGGACGAGATAAGTCTTAATGGTGTCCTTTACCGTCAGATAAATGGACGTTACTGTACAATTTACCGATCCAACCTTAGATTGTCATCATACAGTAACACACTTTGACATTCCGCCCATATTTCTATCAATCCCTCTACCAGATATCTGTCGAGAAGATCGCCTCCATTTGGATGTTTATAAAGCAACGGTAGATGAATTACTTGGTATCTTAAGTATATTAATTACCATTTCGTCGACTAGAAAGTCGGGCTAGCTAAGTGTCAACAACGACCGTACAACGTTAACATCCTTGTGTTAAACTAACGCCGCTAGTCAATTAATTACTGCTATAACTGTACAGGTAAATGTTTGTAGTTTTGTTTTAACTGCTCACAAGTCAGACATATCCGATATTAGGATCAATTATGTTCAACTTTGTTAAAATCGATTTTTGTGTTGACTGGCTACGAAATGGACTCCTCTCCTGTCGGCGTTGGTTTTTTTCAGTGAATTAAAAATCAACCCGCAAGCTACATCTGGATACGGTTCACTAGCTAGTGTTGAAACTTCTAGAGTGTATAATTACAAGGAAATTATCATTATGTCGCATACATTGTAAATCTTTCTGTCTTATACCTTAATGTATATAACATTTACGATGTAAATTGGCACACAAACAAACCATTTATATTGTTTTTGGTTGGAATTGTGTTTAGTTGATTATAATTAAAACATTATTTAAAAGATATTTCAGACAAAAATCCAAAAACATAGAGATTACAATTATATTGCGGAGTTCTCTTTGAGGACAGCACCGTTATCTGTCTTCCGGCTTATACTTTGTTGCGGTTCGCGTCACTTCCTACTGTCCCCGTGTGATAGTGTTCCTTTTCCGCCGTCTGACGCTGCAGTCTTTAGTCAATAGCCCCGCACACGATTAAATACCGCCCTACAAATGCCCTTTATGATGCTTAGATATAGTGATGACGATATTGGGTAGCAGAACAGGTATGGCTTTGATGCCTTAAAATCGTCTTCCATTATTGTATTGTAAGGGAAGCGTTTGTCGACGCCGAAGGCTCCTTATACTCTGTTGGTATGAGATAGGCTTATAGTGTAAAGGTACCGGTCCCCCTTAATTTATTTCTAAATAAATAGTTTGGAAAATCTCGTTTTGGACATCAATCTTCATACTTTTATTATTTACTAGAAAACATTAGTGACATGCCTTAATTAACATAGAAGAAGAAATGACATTATGAGGTTTGTATGTCTCACTTGCTCTCAACATTAGCATATTGTTAAAATAAATTAGAGAATACCTAAGCATTAACAAAAACATAATCCGAATTGAACTCAAAATCGATTAAACTAGGAGCAAACTATGCACAAAGGAAAGATTTACATGCAGCCCCTTGTAAAAGAACAGGAGAAAAGACCAGGTGTTCCGAAAGAGTACGCGTCTTCTGTGTCATCGACGACTTCCGCCATTGTCACATCCAAGTAAACATCAAAATGAGAACCGAGTATCATTGTCAATTACAACAAGTAAACCCACTCATGAGTATACCAAAAAGACGGCAGTGATTCTGTATGCTATTTCGTTTTTGTCTACGCTTTGCTACCAATTTATTAAAAACTGTCCGTCATATTATGGTCATAAACGTTTGATAGAACAAAAATCAATATGCAAAATATATCAATTGCAAAATATGATCGAGTATGTAAAAACTTAAATCCTGAAATATGATTTCTTTTGCAGATGAAGAATCATAAATGTCTGAGCTGGGTTGTTTGTATTGCCCATCGATTTCATATATATACCAAACTATGCTCATAACTCTGCTCAAGATTGTAATGTTCAAAAATATAGTTCAAAAATACTGTGAAATATAGAAATAGAAGTTAATGTAATGAAACCAAGAAACTGGTATTCTGTAAACGCGAAAATAGAAATAATTTTATATCAGAATCAACGCTTAAGTTATAGAGGAAGTGGACAATTTTAAATGTAGTTATCCTGGAGTGACATTTAAATACAATTTTGTGGTAGTTTTTTTTAAGCAAACAGAAGCTTTGTGAGCAGGATCGAAAGATGTTTTTTCTGTGTATCGTAACATAAATAATCAACACCTTCAAATAGACGTTAAGTTACATCATACATTTACCTTAGTAAGTCTGGTACTGGTGTATGAATGTGAAATATTGGGTAACGAAAATATAAAATAGAACAAAATAATTTGAAATTTTGTACACGAATTTCGGGAAAGCGAACTTCGACTCTTAACTTTATGACCTATGGCGAATCGGGTCAATATCCTCTCGAGGTAGCTTTTACATTTGTAAGCTGATAAAGATGACTTTTTATAACTATCTCTTAATGAATCCCTACAAAGTTAGTTGTCATATATCAAACTTTAAACCAATGATTTGTGTAAGAATTTATAAAAGTGTTTTGATTAAATCAGGTAAAGTTTAATGTTCACAAACCAAGAACCTATTAATAAATACATTTAAAATACCGTGAAACAAATTTCAATTGACCATGATTTAAAAATGTGAAATGCAAATTTTCAAGCTTCATCCAGAGAAGAACTCTCTATGGTAATTTTAGGAACTCGAATATGAACCTTTTTTGAAAGTCTTTCCGGAAAAAAAAGAGAACAAAAAACAAACAAAATGAGATGTTCTAATATGAACTTTTCTATTTAACGGGCAAATGGCATAATATTTAAAAACAAAATCCTAAATGTACTTATATAAAAATATGAGATAGGCAATGAATTTCATTATTCATACAGATGCTCAAATGCATTGGCTGGTAAAAGCTTAGAGAAAAGTACGTCCATAATTGATATAAATCAAATTAATATGAGCGGTATTTTGTCCTACTGTAACAAGTCAGTATTAAATGCAGTTTGTTTTTTATTGAACAGAAAATCAACAAATGCTGTAACTTCTTTAGTTTTAAATATTGCTATGAATTATCATGCATATATTTTTTTATACTTGCGTGCACTGATGTCCTTGCCAGCTATTATATAATTACAATCGTGTATTATTGTAATATGATACCTATAATGATAAGTACATATATTTTCACTATAGAAATAACACCATTCAATTTATAAAAGGGTTTGTTTCTCATCCATATTTGTACTTGCCAACTGGTTTGTCATTCCAAATCTGTATTATTCTGGTTCATTCCCTAATAATAGATATATTCATTTATACTATATTAACAGTTCCTCACAAATTAATACCAGTGGCCTTTTGGCGATTTTGTAACAAGACTGCATTAACAAACTTATTATAAAGTAAACGTATCAGTAAGTGATGGTATAGCATGCATACTGTTATTGTCATTTTGTTTCTATACATTAGTAAACAGGATTTATAATTTTTTGAGAAAAGAAATTATGTACAAAGAATGTTGTAATCATGTTGTGAAAGTATCTATCACACATCCTGTTTTGATAATCGCCAGGTACCTGCCGTCCAATTGGTCGTGACAATTTTGTCATTATTATCTGTATTTTTGTAATTTGACCTCACGTCTTACGTGTTAGTGTATTTGATGGGAAAAAACAAAACAAAAATATATAGTCGCGGTGTTTCAATGATAGTCCAGTGAATGGTGAGGGTATAGCAGGAGTACAAGTCCTGTGTAGGCATTTTACAATTACATGAATGAAGCTCTGTATCTTTACTTTAAAAGACAACAGATTTCAAGTTTTAATCAAACAAAATGATAGGACCGTTATATTTTATACATTGTAAGTACGATACAAAATAAAATACCAATTTGTAAAAATGAGCGAGCGGTAAGGAATTTAATGCGAGGTTTGTATCAGGAGTTTTCGCTTTTTTCCACTGTTGATATCTCATGAATATAATAAAAGTACAATAAATGCGAACTGTTACCCATAAGTTAACTGTCTTTGTTGGGCGGATGGCTCTTTAAAACCCGAGATGTCAACAAATCTCTAGTGTGAACAAAGATCAATTTAACCTGTGTAGAGTATAAACAAAAGTCCGAAGACCCCTGGAGGTTCAGGTTAGGTAAACGTCTTCTAAGTCGCCAATGATACATGGCATTCAAATCTAGGACAAATTGAAGTTATGATAATATATTTACAGTCTACACTGACATTCACTCGATAACCTTTGTTCAACACACTATCATTATCACCGCATAACTGTGCTCAAACACGTGACAAAATTCTATGACGTCGACAACAATACATGTGGGCGGAGCTATGCAAATCCTACAGTTTGAAACACAATTGTGTGACGTCACCAACAATAAACGTGGGCGGGGCTTGCAAATGTCACGCTGTTACATTTATTGAACCATTCCCAAGTTGAAATGAAATCTGTGTTCGAAGATTGGACTATTATGAACAAAATAGTTACGAACATTTCACAGAAAGATACTGTAAATATAAGGATAAACTTTCTATTTTGTTTAGGTCCTCGGGGGATAACTACAATGGAAAACGGGTAAATTATACATAACCGGCTTCGCCGGTTATTGAATTTACCCGTTTTCCATTGCAGTTATCCCCCGATAACCCAAACAAAATAGAAAGTGAATCCTTAAATCATCTAATGAGAACTGTGCTAGTGAGAAAGAACCTTACCAGCGAACTAATAACTAAATACAACCTTCTCACAAAGGAAGCGTTTATCCATTTATATCAATTAGGATGGCGAAGTTGAAACTTGCCAATAATCTTCATTTACATGCGTCTGCGAGAACTGTGAAGTAAACTTCTCATTTTGAGAACTTGATGTTTACTTGGATGTGACAAAGATTTACATGGCGGGTGTCGTCGATGTAGCAGAACTTTGGATTTATTAATACCAACATATCTGCATCTTCAAACTATGGTATTTACAAGTCGCAGTTGATTCGTTATTTTAAGTTTTTTTGCAGGTACGAAGAGGTTACACAAATAAATAAGAGAATACCGAAGCGTTAACAAAATCATAATCCAAACTCAAAATCGATTAAACCAGTGGCAAAATATAAATAAAGGAAAGATTAATATGGAGACCCTTGCAGAAGTACAAGAGAATAAGACCAGGTGTTCCGGAAGAGTAAGCGTCTTCTGCTTCATCGACGACACCCGCCATGTAAATCTTTGTCACATCCAAGTAAACATCAAGTTCTCAAAATGAGAACCGAGTATCATTGTCAATCACAACAAGTAAACACACTAATGAGCATACTCAAAAACGTCCATCTTCATATCACTCCAAGATACAGAATATTTCTCAAGAAACTATCAAGAAATGGAAAGTTAACGATCGCAAAATTGAAATCATCACGTTTATCGTATAGCTTAGTAGTAAGCTGTCCATGTTGGTCGTAGTTTAAGTAGAGATCGAGGTAAGCAGCTGATGTAGAAGAGTCTGTTGTGTCCTTTATTTCAAGTTCAGAAGGGTATATACGATCGACGTGGTCAGCAAACTTCTTGTTGTTTATAGACAACACATCGTCGATATATATGAAAGTGAAATTAAAAGATTTGGCAAGGTTTTTGTTATCTGTCCTGATGAGCTCCTCCACAAATTCAGCCTCGTATGAAAACAAAAACAAGTCAGCTAAAAGTGAGACACAGTTTGTTCCCATGGGAATGCCAACAGTCTGCTGGGAAATCTTTCCTCCGAACTCAACAAAATTGTTGTCGACCAGGAATTTAATCATCCTTACTACATCTTCTTCAGTATATTTCCTCTTAGCTTTTGTCATGTTTTTGACAAAGTATGCTCCAAGATAGCTCACTACCATATATTTGTATCGTCGTCCGCCTTTCTTGGAAAAGAAAGCTCTCATAACAAGAGATCGGAGACGTTCCTTCAATTTTATATGAACTATGGTAGTGTACAGGGTGGAAAAATCAAATTTTTTGATCGAAAATGAGTGGTTGTTAGATGTGGCATTTATTTCACTCAAGTTACAAAGGACACGAGCTTTAGCGAATGTCTTTTGTAACTTGAAAAAATTAATCCAAAAGTGAAATAACCACCATATCCAGCAACCACGAGTCGTGTGACGTGTTTCTACCACAATTTCAGGCGAAAACAGCAGTATTTCATTGAATTGAATATAAAAGAATCGCGGACAATATTGGCGAAAACATATCAGATCGTATGTCCTGCCAAATGATGACGTCGTCAATAATCAACAAGTGGCGTCTTTCCAGACAAAGTTCATCATGTCAGCCAATCAAAATGTGTTTAGAGTTAATTTCACGTGTTGTGTAAACAGAAAGATTACTCAACAATTGTTTTGAATATTTGATACCCTAAGAATAACACCTACCTATTGTAGTAGAAAGTGATGTTCGTGATAGATGCCGGTTGCTGACGAACAAACTTACGACACAAGGATTTGAGAGATGTAAGTTGATAAGGGCTATGACCAAATTTAATGGCCGCCATCTTGGTCTTACTAAGAGGTGTTCTGTATCCGTGTATGCTATGAAGGTGGGTGCTTTTTGATATGCTCATTAGAGTGCTTACTTTTTGTGATTGAGAATGGTGACGCGGTTCTCACTTTGAGGGCGTACTTTTACAAGGGTCGCGCTGAAATCTTTTCCTTGTTCATGTTTTTACCTAGTTTAATATCTGTTGAGTTAGGATAATGGTTTTTATTTTGGACGCTTCAAATTTTCTGTACCACAAATTTAATCATCGTTGTGACATTACTTTATTCAAAATACACTTAATCTCGTTTTAAATTTTAGTGTATAGAAATTTGTTTCAACTTTTAATGACCTGTTTTTCGTATTTCTTACTTACCCTATACATAATAATTTGATATTTATTTTGCATATGTTGTGTTATGGTCAGAAACAAGCCAAGGTAAAGCCAACAAAATAACAGAGAATCTCTATTTACGATCAAATAACAAATAATAAATGTAAGTACCAATCTCTCCCATTATAATTATAATAATGGTACTCACAAGTCCCCACTGATGAGAAATAAATATCTGATGCAACATCCCACGGAGTTTCCTACTCCGGTACCATGATGTAAGCATATCCATACAAGGCAGAGTAAAGGTGTACAGAATCCCCAGGTGTATAAACAGTGTTCTGACCAGATAGCACAGGTCCAGCTGATTTATACTTTTAATCACCTAGAATGTTCTTATAATGCAGAATATCTAATTGTTCCAAATGCAACAAAACAGAAATGCATTTCTAGCATGCAACAAAACAGAAATGCATTTCGAGCAATATCAGTCGATAGTTTCCACAGGCGTTTTCAGAATATTCTTTAAAACCTGTGTACACAAAAATGAAATTAACAATTAATATATACCAGACAAAACAAAATGCTCGGGGATAGCACATATAATCAAACAACACATAAGGTCAGTTATAAGTGAACAAGTTTCATAGCGGGTAGTTTAACCTCTAACCGTGGTTTGTGAGAAAAGTGAAGGTTTTGCATCAATTCATCGTTGTACCATAATTATACTTTATACATTTATGGTAGTTTAGTGCAGACGTACTGACCTTATCACATATAAATTGATTTAAGTAGATTAGATAAAAGGCACTTGTATTTTTTTCTGAAAGTAACAATGCATGTTTTTTTCTCAGCATTGTCCTGTTCAGCTGCGCATGCGGTTTTCATGCGTTATTGTTTATTTTGAACATGCGCATGCGATTTTTTTCCATATAGAGTGTCCATTTACACACGTCTGCCTGACAACACAGATGCCTTTTGTTTATTGTACCGGCTAATCGCCGACGGTAATGACGACGCAGATGCTGTGTGGATACGGACAGCCTCAGACGTGCCTCTCATGACCACTCCAATGGCAACGCTATCGCTCATTGTCATATAGCTAATAACGCCAAGTATGTTCAAGGGGGACTTTCCTTACTGGAAATAAGTGCATTCTGTCCGATCACCAAGTCGATTTTAACACAGAGAGCCCCATTCAGCCATATGTATATATCTATTAAGATAGGAGATCGGTTTTTATGATAACGAATCTATTAGCTATCGGCCCGTGAAGATAGCAGATACGGGCTTTACATTAAGGAAGCAGAAATGTATTTCATATCTATGTCTATATACCCAGTCCTATATATACCTTTACAACTCTATCGTTAGTCGCTTGTAGAGGAAAACAATATCGTACAGTACTATCGTGTGTCTTACAGTACCTACAGCTACAGGACGTACGCCGTTATAGACAAACGATCATGTCACTTAACTAATTTACTTACATGAACATGTCGTACACATTTTTACCTCGAGTAAAATGCCATGAGTATTTTGTGAACTAATAGAAACTTGACAAATGTCTTCATTAAAGTGTGAGTATACACGTATGTTATATGTATACCCGTTCTGTGTATAGTAGTGTTTTGGGAATACCAGTTCTGTTTGTAGTATAGTAATCTACATTGACCAAACCGTTTGTGCCTCCGTCTTTCCTAATTTGTTTCTGTCTACTCCTTTAGACAGCGTGTCACCATGTACCTTTACTAAGACCTGTCAGTATAAAGTGACGTAGCGGTCCTTGTCAATAGATACCCCTGGTCCTCGTGTACCTTTACTAAGACCTGTCAGTATAAAGTGACCTAGAGGTGCTTGTCACTAGGTACCCCTGGTCCTCGTGTACCTTTACTAAGACCTGTCAGTATAAAGTGACCTAGAGGTGCTTGTCACTAGGTACCCCTGGTCCTCGTGTACCTTTACTAAACTATAAGACCTGTCAGTATAAAGTGACCTAGCAGTCCTTGTCACTAGATACCCCTGGTCCTCGTGTACCTTTACTAAGACCTGTCAGTATAAAGTGACGTAGCGGTCCTTGTCACTAGGTACCCCTGGTCCTCGTGTACCTTTACTAAGACCTGTCAGTATAAAGTGACCTAGAGGTGCTTGTCACTAGGTACCCCTGGTCCTCGTGTACCTTTACTAAACTGTAAGACCTGTCAGTATAAAGTGACGTAGCGGTCCTTGTCACTAGATACCCCTGGTCCTCGTGTACCTTTACTAAGACCTGTCAGTATAAAGTGACCTAGCGATGTTTGTTACTAGGGTACCAAAGGTCCTAGTGTCTCTTTACTTATACCTGTCAGTATAAAAAAGACCTAGTGGTTACCCCAGTACTTGCGTTTAAGGGGGGGGGGGGACTTCCAACCAACTCTGCTTTATAAAACATGTTTACTTAGGTTAGGTTACACAGGTACATCAACTTCTGGTAATTTATACAATACTATATAACTAATGATATTTGCAAACAAATACATTATAAATAGGTACTGCATAAAACAGCTGCACATTAGGAAAATCATCATATATACCGGTATTTCACCTCTTGTCAGATATGTGTAAATTATCATATATTTATTGATATGTACATGTATATAAGGTTCAGATTTGTGTCCCTCTTTCAGGTTACCATGCAGAGTTGGTGTTCGAGGAATGAGCCGTTTAAGGATCTTTCATAAATGGTTTGCATATTATATCAGTTTCCTTCAGATACCGTCCTAATATTTATGATCATTGCTTTTGCCATGTTGTCACATCCTGATTGAACAATCTCTGCTGTTTCGACCATTTGTATCATATTATTGTCGCCATCGCTTTAGTCAAAATTAATAATGATTTATTGCATAGCATGTAAACATATGTTAAATTACGTTATTTTCAAATAACGGGTGTTGCACACAGACTACCGCTTCTGAATACCTCCCACGCAAATGTACTGGTAGACAAGCGAGTCGTGAGAACTGCAGCATACAATTTGTATGTATTTAAAAGATGTATGATAAGATGACTTTCATTCAAGCGTGAAAGCAAAAAACGTGATTTACTTATGGCGTCATAGATTAACCATAGTCCATGAAAGTCTTGTCGCTTTCCATCATATAACATTAAGAATGGCTTTGGTCCAAACGCTCAAATGATAACGGTTAATTATTGGTGCCAACCTTATTCAAACTAGGGCTGTTCTATCAATATCGTTTTAAAGGCGACTCAATTACACACGCAGTTAATAATTTAATTGTCCAAGAATAAATTAATAGATTTAAACAATTCATTGTTTGATAGTAAATATGATAATATATATATTAAATGATATTTCGTTTGTACATACATCCATACATATATCTAACATAAAACCTTACTGGGCTTCATTCAATATGAATATAAACAAATCGCGTTCATAATGGCATGAATCTTAAAAAATACTCAATCTCTATAGGTAAGTTCTGATCCCAGTTTCACGAGCGTTCCTAAACTTAAAAATATCCAAATAAGAGCATCACGGAAAATTTCTCAACTTAAGACGCCCTCTAATCTTCTGTAATGCGTTCCTTTAGAGGGTTATACAGGAAGTTAAGGAATTCCCTTAAATTTAGGAAGTTCGTGTAACTCGGGCCTGCTAGAGGTATAACTTGATAACATGTTTGTAAAATGCCGACTGTTCATTTTATATATGATGATGTGCGACGTAGATAGTTTGATTCGTTTACTAATAGGACATGTGCAACGTTGAATCGATTTATTGAAGTAAATATCTGGTGTAAAGCTTGACGTCAAAATTTATTGTTTATGGTCTCTAGACTTTATGATGATTTCAAAACACATATGTCAGAAAAAATAAAACCGCGCAACTTGTTGTGGAGTGACGACATAAAGGCACCACGTGACAAACGTTAGCTCGCGCCAGAGAATAGCTTAATTTAAATGAGTATATTACCTAAATTACCTACCTTATCAAACGTATACAAATACTAGATAGAACAGAACTAATACATTATGTTAATATGTTTTTCAAGAATATCTAATTCCAAAATTTGGACTTGATAAAAGTTACAGAAGAAATCATCTCTAACTTCAAGCGGACATTCTGAATTATTCTTTAAACAATTTCATCACGGTCTTATATATTCCACCATATGACATAAGCTGATTTTGAAATTGAACTACGCTTTTATTCCATATAACTTGACTCCTATTCTAGAAGATCATATCAAGTAATAGTAGTTACTATTGTGTTGTAGTGGTCGTTTACTTTTTCTTTGACGAGAGGACACTGACCTGTCAGTGCACTTAACGCGGGAACCTTACCGTGTGTTGTAGTAATACAGAAAACGTCGTTTATTCCTTATAACAGATACTGATATGTAACCAAGAGATTGCTCAAAACTATAGGCAAATTTTATAGAAGCCAACTTTGTCACATTGAATACTACTTTCAGCTCAGTCTGGTATAAAGACGGACATTTATGAATGTACTCACTACTGTACCATGTTGTTACGTATGAAGATACCCCAGTTCTCACTTTGAGGACCCGGCATTGACATAGATGTGACCAATATTTACAAGGCGGGTGATGTCGATCAAGCAGAAGACGCTTATCCTTCTGGAAAATATGGTCTTACTATCTTGTACTTTTTGAAATTGTCTCTATGCAATATTTTCTTTGTTCATATTTTGTCCTTAGTTTAATCGATTAGGAGTTCGGATTATGGTTTTGTTAACTCGTTGGTATTATCTTGATATTTTTTTTGAAAATAATCTTAATCGATGGCAATGCTTAACATAAATATTAATAAAATAAAATAAATAAAAGTAATAGTCTGATATGTTTTTCTCTCATTTAGATCAAACAATTTCTTTATTTTAAAACTGCAAAAGAAAACGAAAACAAAACAATTATCATCTATGATTTATGCAGCAATTCATCAAAACTCAGTTTTAGAGCAATGCCTAAATTACGCATAATAGAACGACTCATACCGCGGGCCGTTTACAGCGATACCGTGTTAACAAGATAGCTCCCAGTCATAGAAATGTGTTAGCACATATTTGTTAGAAATAATTGGAAACATCAAAACAGATTCAGACCTATCGCGTTTTACTGAACACGGGAGAGTATGCCGTATCGATCTGTATACAAGTACACACACGGCCACGGTAACTCCGGCAGGTGCAGGCTGGGCTGCAAGCTAATTTCCTACCAATACTGTTTGTATTGATAAGCCAGAAAATTATCAAAAACAATTTATCAGATAGTGAGAGTGAGTGATAGGGAGGTAAGGATATGGATAAGGTCTGCCATCCCCGGGGGAGGGGGTTCCAGGGAACAGCCAAACTTAATCTGGAGGGGGCACAAATAGAACTGTCAGTCCTGATTTATTTTGTCAAAAATTGTTCGTCAAGAAATTGTTGCATCTCCATCGCCAGGGCTGATTGTAACACTTTAGCAGCACTTGGTCGTATCTTTATAGTGCCTAATCACCTTCTCCCACCTGCACGCGGTAGATACCTATCCCTGTTAGGGGTTAACTCTCAGGACACCACGTGCTCACGTGCTATCTCTATATCTCACCAACCCTCTCATCAAATTGAAAATCAAAATCTGTACTAAGCATGCTGAATTAAAATTCTCAATTATCAATTTTTTGAACTGCAATAAAATAATTTCTGTCTGACGTTTCTTCGGCAGTCAACACTGTAACAATATATAATGAAACATGACTTTTGAAGTAAAACCTGAGATATGTGTAATGAATAGATTTCAAGAATCACGATCATCACCTTTCAATGTAAATGATTTATTTTATTCTATAATTATATTTCATTTTTCTATTTCGACGGAAATGATTTATCAGTGAGATCTGCCTGTATATCCTGATAGCACCTACATACCACCACGTCCCCTGCCAGCTGTATTCCCGGGGTCTATCTCACCAAGTGTGTGTAGGAAACACTTGTATTTTCGTCAACATTCCTCGTGATTTCATATGTCGAAATGCCAATAAATCTGTTTACTATTGAAACCGAGACACCCCCCACCCCACCCCCACCCCCTATCTCCTATAGATAAGTTACAGACCGTGAAGGCACAAACCTCGAACAAACTACTTCTTAACGACATAAAAGTCTGACAACTTCATATCAATTCTGTTTGTAAATATATGTATGACCATACCTAAAGCTTATTTACATTTGCTTGTATCCGCAATGTCCCATTGACACAGTGGTAAGAGGCAGTTGTCACATACGCCTATAACACTCAGTTCTTCAGGCTATAATAATACAATAGATCTTTGGTTTTTGTTTTCTTATATCTATAGCATTAACCTTTAATATTTGTTGTCGCTTATATTTCATAAAGTAAAACCGAGCACGTATGTTGTTCGTACTTCAGTATACAGGTTTATACATGATGTGTGCGTGAGCTGATTCACGTATATCTATTTACAGACACACGTGTACACGCGTGCATGTCCTGAAATATTTGTCTCTTTACAGACACACGTGTACACGCATGTATGTCCTGACATACATGTATTTGTCTATACAGAGACACGTGTACACGCGTGCATAACCTGACATATTTGTCTATACAGACACACGTGTACACGCGTGCATAACCTGACATATTTGCCTATACAGACACACGTGTACACGCGTGCATAACCTGACATATTTGTCTATACAGACACACGTGTACACGCGTGCATAACCTGACATATTTGCCTATACAGACACACGTGTACACACGTGCATAACCTGACATATTTGCCTATACAGACACACGTGTACACGCGTGCATAACCTGACATATTTGTCTATACAGACACACGTGTACACGCGTGCATAACCTGACATATTTGCCTATACAGACTCACGTGTACACGCGTGCATAACCTGACATATTTGCCTATACAGACACACGTATACACACGTGCATAACCTGACATATTTGCCTATACAGACACACGTGTACACGCGTGCATGTCCGGCTCAGATACATGACCAGTGAAAACGATTGATCAGTTAGCTGTGCCAATATGGTATGGTTTGTCTTGATTGTGAAAACGGTCAAGACCATGCAGATAATCAAAACACGTGAAAAATTAATCCTATTGAAATGCAAACATTCTAGCAGTATTAGTTGTTTTATTAGTAAGGTTACTCTACAGTTTCGCCGTCACGAAAAGGAAGCGAGACTTTAGCGAGACTTTGGTATTGCTCTTCGGCGACGGTGGCGTCAATATTATGTTTTTTTACGTGTAAGGTTGTTAAACTAAAAGTACTATAACAACCAAACCTGGTCCATATCCACCAATCGAAAGCTGAGCTACATGTACCTTTCGTACAGTCCATTGACATTGTCACCATACCATTGACTTTGTCAGCCAACCTTTTGTTTGGTTCGTTGACTTTATCAGTCTACCTTTTGTATGGTTCATTGACTTTGTAAGGCTACCTTTTGTATGGTCCATTGACATTGTCAGCCTATTTTTCGTATGGTCCATTGACTTTGTTAGCCTTCTTTTGGAATGGTCCATTTGCTTTATCAGCCTACCTTCGTATATTTCATTGACTTTGTCAGCCTAATGTTTGTATGATCCATTAACTTTGTCAGCCTAATGTTTGTATGATCCATTAACTTTTCAGCCTACCTTTCGTACAGTCCTTTGGCTTTGTCAGCCTACTTTTCGTATGGTCCATTTACTTTGTTAGCCTACCATTAACTTTGTTCAGCCTACCTTTTGTACGGTCCATTGAGTTTGTCAGCCCATCTTTTGTACGGTCCATTTACTTTGTCAGCCTACCTTTCGTATTGTATATTGACTTTGTAAGCTTAATTTTTGTACGTTCCATTTCCTTTGCCTGCCTACCATTGACTTTGTCAGTCTACCATGGACTTTGGCAGCCTACCATGGACTTTGCCAGCTGACCATGGATTTTGCCAGTCTACCATTGACTTTGCCAGCCTACCATGGATTTTGTCAGTCTACCATTGACTTTGTCAGCCTACCATGAACTTTGTCAGCCTACCATTGACTTTGTCAGCCTATTATTGACTTTGTCAGACAACCATGGACTTTGTCAGCCTACCATAGACTTTGCCAGCCTACCGTTGACTTTGTCAGCCTACCATTGATTTTGCCAGCCTACCATTGACTTTGTCAGCCTACCATAGACTTTGTCAGCCTACCATTTACTTTGTCAGTCTACCATTCGTACCGTCAACTGACTTTGTCAGCCAATTTTTTACGGTCCATTGACTTGTCAGCAAACCTTTTGTATGGTCCATTGACTTTATCAGCCTACTATTTACTTTGTCAGCCTACCATTTACTTTGTCAGTCTACCATTCGTACGGTCCATTGACTTGTCAGCAAACCTTTTGTACGGTCCATTGACTTTATCAGACTACCATGGACTTTGCCAGCCTACCATTAACTTTGTCAGCCTACCATTTACTTTGTCAGTCTACCATTCGTACGGTCCATTGACTTGTCAGCAAACCTTTTGTACGGTCCATTGACTTTATCAGACTACCATGGACTTTGCCAGCCTACCATTAACTTTGTCAGCCTACCATTTACTTTGTCAGTCTACCATTCGTACGGTCCATTGACTTGTCAGCAAACCTTTTGTACGGTCCATTGACTTTATCAGACTACCATGGACTTTGCCAGCCTACCATTAACTTTGTCAGCCTACTATTTACTTTGTCAGTCTACCATTCGTACGGTCCATTGACTTGTCAGCAAACCTTTTGTACGGTCCATTGACTTTATCAGACTACCATGGACTTTGCCAGCCTACCATTAACTTTGTCAGCCTACCATTTACTTTGTCAGTCTACCATTCGTACGGTCCATTTACTTTGTCAGCCTACCATTGACTTTGTCAGCCTTCTTTTCGTATTGTTCATTGACTTTGTAAGCTTAATTTGTATACGTTCTATTGACTTTGTCAGCCTACCATTGACTTTGTCAGCCTACCACGGACTTTGTCAGCCTACCATTGACTTTGTGAGCCTACCATTTACTTTGTGAGCCTACCATGGACTTTGTCAGCCTATTATTGACTTTGTCCGCCTACCATGGACGTTGTCAGCCTACCATTGACTTTGCCAGCCTACCATGGACTTTGCCAGCCTACCACGGACTTTGTCAGCCTACCATTGACTTTGCCAGACCAAGGACATTGTCAGCCTACCATTGCCTTTGTCAGCCTACCATTGACTTTGTCAGCCTACCACGGACTTTGCCAGCCTACCACGGACTTTGTCAGCCTACCACGGACTTTGTCAGCCTACCGTTGACTTTGTCAGCCTACCATGGACTTTGTCAGCCTACCATTGACTTTGTCAGCCTACCATTGACTTTGTGAGCCTACCATTTACTTTGTCAGCCTATCATAGACTTTGCCAGCCTACCATGGACTTTTCCAGACTACCACAGACTTTATCAGCCAACCTTTTGTACGGTTCATTGACTTTGTCAGCCAACTTTTTTACGGTCCATTGACTTGTCAGCCAACCTTTTGTATGGTCCATTCAACATCGGACATATAATCATTTAACAAATATAATAATACAATCCCATGATGAAATAAGGGACCACCGTTGTAAATCACGGTTCTGTCGATATATTAGGCCGATCGCATCAAAGCAATACTCGTCATCACTGTGTCATCTAAAGAAAGGTATTTATTATCGGTAAATATGTGATATATCTCTGGAATGATATCAAAATTGTTACTACATGTACATGGAATTTCAAGACAATGTTCTGTTGTTATTTCTATATATATTCAATTCATGTTTTGAAAGCCCAGTAAGTATCTGTTCAGATAATTTTATCTCTGTTTTTTTGTGTTCGGCAAATATGTATTGGGATGATTTGAACTTTGTGGATATACAAGATAGCTGTGTCTCCCACTGTTGTATGTAACTGATGTCGCCGATCCGAACACCGAGAAGCATTAGAAAGCGTGCTATCTGCACGACCAGCACATAGTGAGTCGTGCACGAGTCGGCCTGTATGTGGACAGGACACTGACTAGATATCTGTGATTCCATATATACATCGGAGGCTTTTAGTTGTGTATATCAATTAGCATTTACATCGTGTCCATTAAGTCATGCTGTGTTCTATCTTATCTTACTGCCCTCATTCATTGTCGCATCTCTCCGATTCCGTAACTCATTAGCTATTCTGTTTTAAGTGGCAGGGAGGATATTAAACGGTGGAAAGCGGCACATTCCGCCAGTGCTAGAGGAACGCGATAACTTTATCAATATTTATTAACGATTCTCTGCCGATGTCTGCTTCAAGCCCCATTCTTATCTTCTGGGCAATCGTTCGCACATGCCTCCCCGTCACTATTTGATGTAAACGATAGCGCCTTATAAGCAGATACAACTCCCTCCGACAGATGTAAAGACACGTTTTGCTGCAGAATGTTTCCGTGCATCATTGTAAGCATGTCTATATCTGAAAAATAACCGAGTCGCACAGTCAAACATAGCTTAACTTACTTTCTTTTCCATATCAATAAACAAACACTAGATCCATTTATGTGGTCGACTTCATCAATCTTGCTCAATGGGAGTCTTGTTGCTTCATTTCGGCTAACATCGAAAACGCACCGGTGTCAAACGCTCTAATGACTACTGTTAGATTTTGGCGCCAGTTCTGTTCAAATAAACACAACTAGCCAATAAACACATGGCATGAGTGTTCTATTCAAGAGAAAGCGATTTAAATTACAACATTTGTTCTATAATACAGTGTAGCAAAATGTTAATATGTGGATTGAACGGCTATTTCTAAATTGTTCACGCCAGCCAGAACACATCTCTATTACAAACATATTAATCATAAAGATTTTTTCTGCAAACACCACAGATATCGGCCAAAACCTACCGCCAGATAAAGCAGCAGTACATGTACTTTATTTGTCAATACAACGTGTTTTATCCGTCAATACCATGTACTTGAACTTTTCCAGTTCTGACTGTGAACATATTAAAGTATTTCTTGATTGATATGAATTCATTTTTGTATTAAACGGTATATCATTGGAAATAAATTGCATTCGTGTAATATTTTTATTCAAATTTGCGTGAAGTTACTTCCTGTGGACTTGAAAAGAATAGAACCGTATTAAACTTGCGCTTTGACTTTCTTAAAGGAGTAAATATGCCAATAATTTTATGAATGGATATGTTCTTACTTTACATAGCGAGTCTGAGGCTTCAGTGTAATAAATGTAAACAGATGACGTTTTTGTTTTGTTTTATGTGAATGTCAGTGTTACTAGTTTTAGTAACTTGTTGCATGATAAACACAATACATGTTAAGTATCTAACAACAGAAGATAAGACGAAGATGCCCGTCTTTCCAAACACTCGCCAAAATAAACCTAGTACTGTCAGATACAAACAATGTATTCTCTATATAATCGATGTTCAATCACACTGGCATGAAAATAAGAAAACAACGACACGCCCAGTTCCTAACTACACTCTGTAGTGACGTTCAACATAACTCAGTAATATCTAAATTACAAAACGTATCATTTATCAAGATTTCTACCACAATAGGTGGGTATTATTCAACTCCTAATGTATCAAATAATCATTACAACCGTTGAATAACAATTTGTTTATACATGTACCACACGTGGAATAAACTCTAAACGCATTTTGATTGGTTGAAATGATGAACTTTGACCTGAACAACGTCACTTGATCGATTGTTTACGACGTCATCGATTGTTGACGTCGTCACAATTTGGCGGGAATATATATACGAAATGATGTGTTTTCGCGCAAATATCATCTGCGGTTCACAGAAAACAACACTGTCACTGCGACTTAATATTATTGTGGTAGAAACAGGTCACGCGACTCGTGGTTATTGGATATGGAATTTATTTCACTCTTGTTAATTATTTCTTAAAATTTATTAACTCGAATGAAATATATTCCATGTCCAACAACCACTCGTTGTGTAACCTCTATGTAAACGCATTGGGATTGAACGGCGTTGCTTTAATTTTCATGCCGATACGAATTAAAAGCGGTTACATCCATATTACATAAAGCCTACTAAGGGTTTCATTACCGAGACAACATTATTGTCTCGGCAGTGAAAATAATACCGTCAAGGAAGAAACCTGCCTTTCTTATAGAGAAGCAATTTTAGAGTTTTTGTGTATTTTCTCATAAATATAAGTTATGTGATAAAGAGAATCGTACACACGTGTCAATGTAATATGGAATTTATTAAACTAGTTAAATAATTTATTATTAAATAATTGAACTCGTTTAATAAATTTCATAATACACTCGTGTACGATCCTCTATGTATGGTGTACCGTACATGCAACTATCAACACTTGTATGGTATACCGTCCATACAACTAGCAATACTTCGGTGGTATACTATAAATACAACTAGCAATAATTGTATATTAAATCGTACATACAACTAGCAATTCTTGTATATTATACCATACATACAACTAGCAATACCTGTATGTTATCCGTAAAGAAAACTGGCAATATACGTGTATGTTACATGTATACCGTAAAGAAAACTGGCAAAACTTGTATGTTATACCTTACACACAACTAGCAATATATACTTGTATATTATACCGTACATACAACTAGCAATACCTGTATGTTATCCGTAAAGAAAACTGGCAATATACGTGTATGTTACATGTATACCGTAAAGAAAACTGGCAAAACTTGTATGTTATACTTTACACACAACTAGCAATACTTGTATGTTATATTATACACACAACTACAGTAGCAATACATGTATGTTATGCCGTACAGAAAACTGGCAATAATTGTATGTTATACCATACATACAACCGTAACTGTTTTCATGTTATATCATACAGAAAACTGGTAGTATTTCTATGTTATAACATACACCACAGTTGCTTGAGTTTCTGTCAGTAAATAATAAAGATATATGTGTGAAATGAGCCTCCCATTACAGTAATGTAATGGAAGTATACCAACGTTATTTCTCAACTATTTGTAAACAATGCACATAACTTACTGGTTGCGAGTCTCTCGTGCAATTCTCAGACGAAACACCGACATTTCCGATTAATTTAGATATTAATCCACCACTTCATGATAGTTTTGTTTCATCTAACGATAATTTCTCCGTCGCATAGACGTTTTTTGTGACGAGTGTACCGGCAACTTTTTAAGCAAACGGCCATGGCTTGTACATATGTGAGGTCACGAAGCCGCATGGAATACAAATGAATAAATAATGTTTTTTATTCAAATAAAATACATGCTGAGGATTATTGAGTCCATGAAATTATAGATTACATTCTGTAATGGGCCACGGCTCCATATATATATAAAAAAAATTATATACCGACAGAAACTCAAGCAACTGTGCATACACACACTAGAAATGAAATATTGTTGTTCGATGTAACACAAATACAGTTGTCAATGATAAAAATATGAGATTGTGTTGTCAGTGATGACAAATCTCTAGTTCCAAAATCACGAGAATTACCACATTTAATGACGGAATATGCATAATATAGTAGTCCAATTAATAAATTAGCCGTTTAGTGACGTCATAGAGGCGGAAACATTAAGGTAGTCTATATCGGTTAAACGAGTTTAGACAGTATATACAGAATCATCTTACTAACCGGTTATAGGAACTTTAATTTGTATTCCCGTTAACTTCAACATATTATTCTAATAATATTAATGTAATTATACTTGGTTCTAAGCATGTCTTAGCACGTGTCATCGAATACTGCACGAGCGATATTCACTTATCTCATAATGTTAGCAATTTATATTTATACAATCTTAATGATATCATATTAGGTATGTTATTATCTGTTTGCAAAAAATGCCATCTTTACACTAGTTTATTAAATACTTTTCCAAAACACAGTGTAACAAAGGGAGGGGGGGGGGATGCCTAAATCAGACTTGTCTACAGCTTCACGTGTTATATTAAATAAATAGTAAACATTAATACGTCCAATATCATTGTAGTCGCCTCCAACACTTAAACATTTAAAGTAGCGTCACTTGATTTTACTTAGATCTGATGTTACATTTATTTTTGTAAAAAATAACAACGTTTGTAGAAGTGAACTGTTCCCGATATGTTACACTACCTCTACCTTATATGGGCGTGAGCTCATTAGGAATCAACGTTCACATCGATCGGCCTTCAGTGTGCTTACGCGTTTCATATTTGACGACAGAATATGATACCGGTATTTGTGAGTGTACGGGTTTCCATTGCTGAATGTAGGGTTTAGTATGCCGTGTGTCAGAGGGCTAGCCGCTTATCTAACGGTGACATCAGTAAATTAATACCTTTTTATGAATTGGCATAGAGGAAAAGCTACCTGACATATAATAAGCATATCTTATCGAATCTACGGTCATACCAGATCAACGATAATCCACGTTCATATTTCATATCACAGTGCGTCTCATATATGCAGATCTTGAGATAAGAAATATCTCCATGAATAATATTAAATATAGATTTTCATACATAATTTCCGTATAAAGAGCTAGTCGGCGCATACCTAATGTTTAGTCGCGTTTTTTCATCTCTCTACTTGTTACTATCTATAGGCGGTATGGCATACAATCAACAATTAAATGATGGCCACCAATATGTTTTGTATTCTATTACAATAAATGGACAAAAAAGGTACCAAACACACGGACAGAAGTCGATGAGATAGCCAAACGAACGGGAAAGCAAATACAGAGACCAAGAATGTATCAAACGACAAACAGCGAATTAAAACGAGGCGACGTCAAAACGCAAAATACGCCAACAAAAAGGAACTAGAAGGAACCAAACCAAAACAACTTGGAACGAGAAAACACTGAAACAAAACAAAGGGAAGAACAGCAACACAGACTTAAGCGTTGCCAAACAAAATTTGAAATACAAGAACAGGAACTGATAATACCAAAACAGTCAGGGGGAGAGGCAACAACTGCAAACTCGAATGAATTGTAAAAACAATCGATACAGTTCATATAAAATTTTAAGGCAATCCTATATTTTTCTTAGTTTCAAATAGTAATTAATTCTTCCCGCAACAACTGCTACTGAAAAGACACAAAAAAAAAAATTTGGACAGAAAACGCAACAAAAAAACAACACCGTGTCTGCTTGACTTCAATGTTCAACTGGACTTGTGTCTCCGTATGTCTCCTTGTGTTTGTGGCTCCGTATGTCTTCTTGTGTTTGTGGCCCCCTATGTCTCCATGTATTTGTGTCTCCGTATGTCTCCTTGTGTTTGTGTCTCCGTATGTCTCCTTGTGTTTGTGACTCCGTATGTCTCCATGTGTTTGTGTCTCCGTATGTCTCCTTGTGTTTGTGTCTCCGTATGTCTCCTTGTGTTTGTGTCTCCGTATGTCTCCTTGTGTTTGTGGCTCATTATATTTCATTGTATTTGTGGCTCTTGTGCCACATTTGCCGCTATTGGAATTGTGTTTGAAAAATACAAAATAGGACAATCGACGTTTCCGTATATATTAAGTTATAATAAGTATCTATGAAGGAAATGGAGTTAGGAAATAACCTCACAGAATGTATGAATTACAAAGTATTAAAGTAAGATTGATTTAAAATTTGAAATGAAATGCACCGGTTGTTTTTATAGTTTATTCTAATTTTCATTTGTTTTTCAAATATATTTTATAAACAATACGTATAAAATACATACAAATATGTATGCATGTAAATACAGCATTGCTAACAGAATCAGACAACAGACAGTAATTAACTCTATTACTTTAAGAAAAGTAGACTGACCTAAAAATATATCATTCAAGGACAAAAAGAGAAGAAAAGCAAATAAGATTAGAGCATTATCACTAACATGGATATGTGATTAACTAGTTATCGAGATAAAACCGGCAAGACAACTGTATCTACGCGCCCTATAAAGTAGGACCTAAATTATCTCCTCCCTCCATACAATAGACCGCGAACCTGTCCCTATCTGATGGTGGTAAAACAGTACAGCCAAACTTGCGATTAGCCATCGTAGATACGACAGCGTCACATCTGTACAACAATCGTATCTAGTGGCTTGCAGATGAATACAAGAATTTGACATTGTGTCCGCGGAGGACCTCGGGGTATATGGCGGGGAGAGCGGGTCGATCACTGCTATCGGAGGCTCGCCCCTTTGACACGGCGCATGATAAGTAAAGATGAATGGTTTGATTGTTGGGTAGATAAGATACAATCACGTAGATAAGACTGATACGCTTATCGGACATCTCGTAGCTCGGCGCGGGCTGGAGTTCAAATATACTTAGCATTGCTGGCTTGTCTTCCGTACTGATCAGTTGGTAAACCGGTGCTCCGGGAAAAGGTGAAAACTCGGCCGGGTGTTTACAGGCGAGTCGTCGCTTACAACTTATATATGTGAACATTACTGACTGTGGGTCACACAGTGTTGTTCCGGTAGTGTATTCTAGTGTTAGACAAGCGTGGATACATAAGTCTGTCCACCAATCAAACTCCAGGATCATACCTATCGATTATCTTGAATGTTTATGTATCATATTCATCATGACCCCGGAAAGGTCACCGCGCAATTATTTTCACTGAGGTCATGGTGTCATTGCGCATATTGCATATGTCAGTTGACAAGCGACCGGGGAGTTTAACACACTGAAGTGAAAATAACACTTGGAATAATGTCGAGAAGAAAACAATCAAATCCAAAGCCCTTAAAACGTGAGTAAACATCTATTTTATTATATTAATATTGAAAGGAAACGCTTGCAGTTGTGCTATGTGTATTTTTTCTGTGGTCGGGACACGTCCGTGTGTGGTATTACACCGTGCGTGAGATTATGCACTGTAAAACAATATCGGCAGTATTGTGTATTAACGTTAGGCTTATATAGATATTCTAATTTTCCATAAATTAATTATATCTAATTACCAGGGTCAAATTTCTTGGTTTAGTTTGTTGAACGATACAATTCAACAGAAACTCTTATCTACATATATCAATTTAGCTATCATGTACACCAATGACAAGGCAAAATAAAACACAACAGGTACAGTTATATATACAATGATAGCCATCCCACTACCTGTCCGTCAGGTCTGTGTTAATGGTAAATTCATAGTGGTGGTGGCTTTCTAAGTATGTGCGAGAAGACGCGTGTTACAGTCAGTTCCTGTCATTTCCCTGGAGGATACTGCACTGTTATTAGAATGTAAAACAGTAGTTTTACTATTGTGTTTCCATTAAGCCTTTTCACATTTGCAGTTTAACAAACGGCCTGTATATATTTTCTTAAAACAAAAAAAAAAATCAAAAACGAAAAATCTTTAGAACCCTGAGGGAGATTAGCCTTTGGCTGAATCAGGTTCATCTTCAGTAAATACAGTTTAATTAATATAAAACCAAATCGCCGATTTGGATGGATTTTATTTTCAAACAATATATTTTCAACATATTGAAACTGTTTTATAACATTTTTTAATATTTCATTTGTAAAAACAAATTTATTTTCTTTATATGAAAGGTTGGTGAGAATTATTAACAATAAGTTGGATATACATGTATGCTTATTTTGGTATAACAGTACTAGTCGTTCTCTATCTTTACTTTTGGTAAAGGGATATTTAGGACAGAATATTGATAAAGATAGGTGCATATCTTTGTAGCCAGGAATTTGATAAGACGTAACCAATCACCTATCTGTCTAACCAGATAACAAAGACTAAGATAGACTTCTCCCTGCAAGTCGGATTTGTAATCATGGTTCCCGGTAATGTTGATCATGGAGTGCAGATATTATCGAGTAAGTTTTCGTACAGAATAATTAAAAAAATGGAACTTTCTACACTTGTTGCCACATTAAATTTCACACTAGGCATCACTTATATTTTATAAACACGAACATCCAAACAGGATACCAATTACACTCGTGTCTTATAATGCTATAGGGTATTTTAGAGCTAATATATATTGAACCCATGTAAGGTCGTACAGCCAACTGAGACAGGAGGTTTATACTCGTGAACATATGTACTCATTCGGGAACACAATCGGTGTAGTTTTCACACTTTTGTTCGATAGGTGAATGTGTGATGACATTGCTAATATCACATCACAGATCTTCTATAATAACTCAAATCATTGATTCTTAGTCCATCCGTAGTCATTGTTTTTACAATATTATTATAAATGAGTTGTTTTATTATTTTGAAAAAATATAAAAAAACAACATTTAATATTAAATATGAGATTTAAGTGTGTATAGATATGTAGGATTTTCCTATAAGATTAACATACCCATGACAATAATTAATAATGGTTTAAGACATTATGATATTTATGGATTTATTGATTTCATCAGTCTTACACCAGAAACTAATATATACAGTGAAAGAAGCAATGGTAAAAAATCAACATAATACTGATTATTAATTTTAAGAAACGTAATTGTGTAATTTATATCTGTAGGAATTATAGTCATTAAAAGATAGCGAGTTGAAAGAATAACAAAATGATAAAAAGTAAACACATTGTTGCATATTGAAAAATCTTTCTGATAACTTCTCTAAATATTGCTAATTTATACTGGTGTGAACAGTAATAACTGAAAACATAAACAGGTTTATTACCACTATCATTTAGTAACAACACATGCTAGTTGATATATAAACACAATCTAAATGTTTAACCTAGCAATTGAATAACTTAAATAATATCATTAAAATTGCAAATATTTGTAATGACGCTGTTTTCAAAACAACCTGATTGATGCGTTTAATATTATAATCATCCACATACCCACTATCAATACATAGATTCGCAAACAAATTCACACTCTCTAGAACAAATTCATGCATCAGAAATGCATGTAGAGGATATCCCCCGAGATAAGGCTGGTGTCCACCTAAAACTAAATCAAGATTGAATTTTCAACTCTAATCTATAAATAACTACATCTGTTTTATGTACATGCTATTGGCCCGACAGTCCTGTATTTGTTTCCTGGTTTTATTTGATTGACCCCTATCTGACTTGACCATCAGATCGGTTTCTATCGCTGTACCAATCTGTACACTCTGGAACATGTCCGCCGTACACACGTGATATTCGCCTCCCTGGTATGTATCACTTCATCAAATCAGATGGGTATCGCGGTTTATATACATTTATTTAGTAAATTCATTCACACGTTCTTTAAGGTTTTTATTCCGTCTATCTCCCTCCTGTCACACGTTACACAGCGCATCTTGTCCGAGTATATCTTACCTGCTATCTTGGGCACGCCATCACGATAGAAAAGATATATAATCTTTATATTGACCTTCAGTACAGTCTCGGCCAGGCTCGTATACTTAACATCCAATCCATGTATCTTCTCTGCTGATGGATATCGTACAGGTGTGACGAGGAACAGTCTGTTTATTTTATATATCATAATAAAAAATAGATATATACATTTTGGTGTAAGTAATTGATGTTAGATACTTTGTTGTTTTGCGAGGCTGAACTTTGCTCCCTATGTCTGTCCTTATCAGTGAATCTCGGGATATACCCTCAACCCTTATCGCTTGTCATGTGTTTTTGACAAAGGCGTATGTTTCCATTTCTCCTCAGCAGATTATAAAATATTTATAAAGTGGTGACGTGGTGGGGATCCTGTGTTATCGTTTGCAACTAGGTGTAGATTTATTTAACTCCTTTTATTTGCCTGACTATTCTGTCAGGATTTATATATTACCTATACAAACAAGATACTAATTCCGACATACAAACGGAAAACACATTGTAATCGAGTACGTGTTTGTTTCGCGTTAACTTTCGAGACAGTTTAGTTCATTTGAAAACAGATATCAATTATATAGTGAAAGTGTTATTCTATTACCATTTCACGAAAGCGACAAATAATATTTCGATCCCCACTTTTCTTTCATTTCATATCGCTTGTATATTTAAAATTAAATTCTACAAAATGTATATAGTTTTAGTATATTCATCAATTCCCAGATATTTAAAGTGTTTGTATACATGCAGGTTATACCCATGTGTTTAATAGGACGGATCAATTTGTGCCACCAATTTTTATAAGTAAATATATACAACATACATAATGGCATATCTGTGTCACCTTCTGCTACTAACTAAGACTTAAATATTATTCTGGGTAGGACTCCACAGTGACCAACCCACCAGATACTCAAGTTCTATAGTACTAGTGTTTCCTTCCGCTAGATAAACCACAGTTTAGTCCAAACAAAAGTCATCGAATCCACTGTGGAGGTTTACATGTCATCGCCTGTCCACACTGACAAGTCAGACGATTTAATTATGACGGGACCTCTCAACCGCATCCTTTATTTTGTAACGTCTAGTGCCTTCTTTGTCAAGTTTAAAACGTCTACCTGATTATTACTTATTAGTCTGCCAAAGAATTGTTTTTTTTTTTTTTTTTATAATTTACTTAGTAATTTTTAATGAATTAATAAAAAAAAGAAAGCATTATAAATAACATAGCTCTTCCAACAATAAAGTTGGTAAACTAATATTTTATCACACACCATCGTTTTACCGGAGATTGATAAAATGTCTGTTGCTTGTTTGATGTGATAAAAATACACCATTTCTGATTTATTGGTCCTAAATAAACGCATTTCCTTCTCGGTGCTAATCGCTCAGCGTGTAATACAGTCTGGTGAAGGCGAGTTGTAACCGAATAACATGATTTACACCCGTTCAGAGAGTGTGAGGGGAGGGGGCAGGCGAGGGAGGATTCACTAAATCATATAACATTTGTTAAGCTAGATACCTTTATTCGGCAACACTTTTGTGTAATTATCATCCTGATTCTTAAAGGAAAATTTTTTGTTGGTGCCATGATTAAACACAAAGGATTTGAACACGGTGAACATGGATGTACGACGCAACACAGACATGAAAATTTGATGGACCGAGTGGGACTCGACAGAAAATACCAGTGGATAATACTGATCGAAGGTTAGGCTCAAATATGGTTTACGACCCAATCAAAAATTCACCGTGGAACACAAGAGAATGTGCCCACAGTTTACATACCGGCCGATTGGCGTATTTATGAACGCGATTGTCATATAAGCTGTATGACCGTACAAGTTTTATAGGTTTATCTTGGTAAGAGATAAAATTCACTTGCACAACGGTGCGATACTGCAGGCTTATCTATTCCATGGGTGGGTCCCATATCTGTCCACCCAAATCTCCGGCCTTATCACACCGCGATTTGTCTCCCCTATAGTTTTATTGGATCCGAGTGGAAAGATTATCAGCAAAACAATGACTGTGTTCTCTGTAACCGAAAACACACTTTGTAATATTTTAACTACGCGGCTGGCTCGCTGGCTCTCTATCTCTCTGACGAACGTGGTACGTAATTATATTCGGACCAGAATAAAATGCGTCTTATCTCAGCGTACACATTCACCCGCCATAAGATAGGCGATAACATCGGCTCGTATTTTCGGTTTTCTTTATGGATATAGCGATAAGCGATTAGGCGGTTTCCACAATGATAGATTCAGTTTGAATTAATCCATTAGGTATGATGGAAACACCGATACACATGATAAAACTAGGCGATAGGTCCTAGCTTTATCAAACTCTCGCAAGCATTCGTAATTAGACCTGCGAGCTCGCAATCTGCTGCCGTAGATAATCGCGCTTGATTGAGGCTCAAATATGATCGATATTGGAGCATGCATAGGCCAACGCTGTTTATAGTCTGATAATGGCTGATAGCAGCAAAACTCAGTCGCAACGTTTGGGACAGCCTGTGCTCTATGCAGCTGATAAAAATTCGTTTCCACAAAAATGGATCTATTATTGTCTGATGTCTTATCTCAGCATCTATCCCATAGAGCGGCATAGCTTTCCCTTTTCTTATCTCCCCTCGCCCAATGCGTTTGAAATGCAAATCAGTAATATAATTTATCAATAGCCGAGATATTAAATGTTACATTGGAAAAGCTATCAGATAACTGGTAAGTGATGCAGACATTATAAAGGGATATCTGCCTTTCATGCACGACCGTAAAGTTGGCTAATTTGCACACAAATGTATTTTTCTACAAGTGAAAATGCACACTCCGATATTGAAGTAAATGAAACAAATGCTGACGTAATGAAAGAAATCCGTGTGATTTGCCATGGTCGACTGTAAACCTATCAATAAGCTTACTTTGATCTCCGTCTTCCGTCTGACTGACTGACTCTCATCCAATCCCAGTCCAGCGCGTGACACACCGGATAACGACGGTCGACAAGGGGGGTCACTCTGACAATATTGTACGAGTTCTTGTACAAGTATTACGATAAGGCCACAGGTCAATTTTATGAACTGTTGAATGAAAATTACTTGGAAGGACTTACGGGACAGCAGTTATTGGCATCTACATATAAATTATGCGTTAATGTTGAATAATAATATCTATTATATTGTTTTTTTTTTTCAAACCGAAAATTAATTTCAACAAATCTTTGGAGACAAACATATAAACAGGATGTTTTCTAATCCATATTATAAGTACAAACATGCAGCCTTTGTAGATTACCGGTCGGTCAACACTAACGGATGCGTCCACTTGTCGCCTCCCGTCATGCTGCTCCCTGTATGCGTCATACTGTTGTGGGACAACCTATGGCGGGGATTTAGCGGCTACATGCACCGCCACAACATAGGAGCTTCATTCGTACATACGAGTTTCCCCTTTGTCCATTTTGACCCTTCGCAACCGACCCTGACCAAACACCTTTCAAACACGACTTTATAACTTTATCGTATACCCCATCGCTCTTTACGCATTGACGTTCTTCTGCATATTTTTATATGTCCATGTTTCACCGAAAAATTCAGCATATCTCCCAATTCTGTAATTATTTCATGTCATATCTGTATTCAGACTAAGCATCCGTCATGTGTGTGTTTATACATGTATGTGAAGCTTTCTGGCACTGTTACTGTAATTAGTCGACACTGACACCACTAAGGTGTCTGTACAATTAGGATAAACGATAGGTTTTATATCATTAATTAGTTATACACCCCTACAATAATCCTGAATGTGAACCTGTTAAAACACTTAACCCAAGTATTTTTTATCGAGCACATTTTATATTTGAAATATTTACAATCAATAGTCAGACTATAGCCTAATACTTAACCACTCTGTCATCACTTTATCAATTCAATTAAGATAAGTATGTATAATTAACTTTCTTACATGATTGCACAAATACATTTCTTTATCGTATAAGCCGTGCGATAACGCTATCCAAACTAGGAGATAATACATTTTCCCTTGAAAAAACGCCTAATGCACTATGTGCGTGAAATCCAACCCATTAGCTTAAATTAAGCGGCTGAGTTTCATATGATAGCATTTGGCCTTTATCTGTGAAAATGGTTTTGTTCCAATCACAATAGGACGTCCCTTATACTGGGTTTGAAAACCAGGTGCTGTAAGGAACGATACACGAGTTTAAAAAGGTGTTGAATACCGATTTACTGATAAGTAGTATCACGAGATCTGGGGGTCGGAGCTGGAGCGGTCATGATCGCGGGTTGAAGGATTGTCAAAACTAAATAAAGTGTCTCCTGCCTTTTTCTCCATGATCAGATTCAAGATTTTAAGATAGTGTATATCTGAGATCTTTAAAGAGTAGAGTGCCCTTATGTGTAGGTGTGTTAGAGGGTCCGAAAAGATGTCACCCCAAGGGCACAACTCCGCAACAATCTGATACGAAAACGAAAATATCTCTAGATGATACTATAGGCACATTACCTATATCTGGGGGAAAAGGTTTGTCATTGTTACCATGTTAGATATAATATACCTGTACCAGGGGAAATCAAACAAAGAAAACTAGTTCATTGTTCAACTTCAATAAATTACACTCTGTTATCACCACCAGGTAATGACTACTAAATAATCATATAAATGCGATATTGTTTACACAATGACAAAAACGTGAAGATGACGCTTTTTTTTTTGTCAAACGCATTCTGATGTTTTAATTTATTCTGATCTAAGTTCTAAATATTTAATATATTACAAATCCCATGCGAAATTTTATCAACTATCTGGAAAAAATGAGAAATAACTTACAAATTTAATCTAGCTGACGTCTTACACGTCAGTATCAGCCGAGATTGTGATCGTAAATTTGACAAACACCCGATATCACAGCGGAGTTTCCTTACTCCAGATCAGACAGGTTATAGATATTTTACATTTGCTCACATTTTAAACCCAAGATAGCATCATCGCTTTTCGTATATTGTATATGTCCGCTATAAACATGTCGCGAGAACTGTGATATAACGCACTGATACTAATTACCATACTGTCACCTTCCCCACAGACCGAGGCCACTTACTGGGGTTATTATAGCTTCACAACTACCTACAATTGATTAGATAAAACGGGTGGACCTGCGCTTAAGTATTTCGATGATGGGGTGTGCGTGCTCGTTTTAATTTGTCTCGGGTGATAATTAGGTGTCTATATGAAGGCCAGAACATGGTAATGATGATTTGATACCCTCTTAGTCGGGGGTCTACCAACGTCAGACAGATATTTTAAAGGGACTTTTAAATGTATGACAGGTAACAATACAAGGCCCAAATTGGACTAAATCATTGTGACGTTAGCACTTTAAACGACAAACAAAAACAGGAAAAAACGAAAAGATTCGAGGGAAATCATTGACAGCCTCGCAATACCATTTCACCGTCGCGCTACGGACCACACTAATAACGATATGCAGTTTGATATATTTCTGATTATCCGATCAATACTATATGCTTACAAATTTTAACTACTCAATGTAGATACCGTAGTTTGTATTGATGTAGACTCTTCTATTGCAATAAGATTGATGATGTTGCTGTTTCTGCAGCCTGCCCAGCGTCCGCGCTACAGGTGGCTACTGTCGAACAGTTACACAAGCTGTGAGCTATCTTATCGACTTGCACATGCATTTCACCCGCCGTCCTGAACTGTTAGATACCGGCTAATGCAGTTTGTTTAATCCTAATTCAACTTCGCAATTCTATCTTGTTGGATTTCTATGTTTATCGTTACCGTGCAGCTCTAACCTTTCCCATGAAATTAAAACGGAGATTTATCAGATTATGATAGATAATTGTCTTGTGAAGTTTGAATTAAATCAACAATTAATCGCACTTATTACTGCCCTCACGTGCAAAAGTTCATACATTAATCTAATTTGTAGACTTAATTTACATACCAAAATGGACAATTTTTGATGATTGCAAAAAGCATGATGTACTCTTTTTTGAAATATAAGATTGCAGATGACAATCTGTAGCGAGGGAACACAGGTATACGGTATCGTTCAGCCACAGACTTGTTTTATATTTTTAATATATAAACCACTAAAACCAAATTGCCCTATTATTTCTCAGAACATTTATACTGCATGAACTGATTATTGCGTAAGAATGGTGTTAGCCGAAGTGTCGGGGTCTAGCGTGCCCATCACAATGGCCCTCAGCGTTAATCAGTGTGTTAGTATTGGACTGGTACCATCAGTATCACCTTACAACATCCCGCCACTGACTGTCTCATCCCTTTGTCATCTCATACTTCTGTCTCCGATATCGGGATAAAAAAATCATCTACAGCTTTCATGATGCATTCATTTTCATCAAATTTGTTTATCTGGGTTTTATCTGATCCTTCCTTCCCTCTGTATTCCTGCCCATCTTTGAGGTAACTCGCATAGTTTTTGTGAAGGTAGACGCGACTCACGTTTTGAGATGTTTATCATTTTCACGGATTCAGCCAAGCGGATCATGATAACGTACTACAGAGGGGCACATCAAACACGTAGAGATTTCAATTATACCAAACATTCTGATCCGACATAAAAAGAATGCAGAGCATTTAAATTCTAGTATCTTTTATCGTGTGCACTTTTCAAAGTTAAACAAGATAATCAGTGGGTAATCCGCGATTTATCAGCCCAGGCCTATAGGTGCTCCATCTAGCATGACCGCACTGATCGTCGTGATTTTTCAATTAAATGATAATTTTCGGCATATGATATGACTCGATGCTTTTTTACACGTAAAACTCTGGAAATCACATAATACTACATCATATAGATATAGTCATCTATCTGGGTCTGCATTATCCTCGCGCCGATCATAGGTGTTGATGAAACGCACCGTGTGAGATAAAGATTGGTCCGTATGTATAACCGATAAAATAGTTCTTTATAAAATGTATAAATGTCAACTACACATACACACAGAGTAGAGAACAAAGCGCTAGGATATCTGCGCGCCGTCATGCATGGCACGGGGATATTATATGTGTAATCACTTAGCATACCGCGATTGATTTTGTCGTGTTCAACAAGAAGTTAACACGCAATCAAAGACGTGTTGACAAGTGTTGAAGGCTTGTACAATTAACAATAGATCCGATTTTGTTGTTTCAAACATTAATGAGGTTTACATAAAAAAAAGTTCAAGCTAAAACCCAATAGCAGTCAAACAATACCAAAAATAGTTTGATGCGTGAATGTTTGTTTAAATCACGGTACGGTCAATCACTTTGACTTCGATATTTTGTGTTTTTAATGAACAGATTTTCATACATTAAATTTATATCTAGGACCCTTTTTCACTTTAGATGTGCTCAGATAAATATCAAAAATCGTCAAAACATACCTAATAACATTCTATATTATTTACTTTGTATCGATAAAAGCGTTCATTTTAACATAATATAAGTACGAGTTAAGTTATATGGTTAATATTGCCATTACAAACTGATAGCTCCATCAAATACAAAAGAAGTCACAAAGGTCAATAGATGGGAATATCGTCTACTGTTAAAACACAAAACTGACGATTATTTACCAATAAATAGAGTACAAACAAGTCCAAACGCATTCTGTAAAACTCCATAAAACAATACTGTGTAAAACACCTTTGAGAACAAATCATCAGACAAGAAACAGTATCTAATATGTAGTGATACCGCACTTAAAATAAAATTTGCACATTGCCATAATTAGACTCCATAATCTTAAAGCGATGTGTTACAATGTTACAATTAACGGCGAGTTAGCTCTAGCTCACGTTAGAAACATAAACATGCCCGTGTAGGAGGCAGATGACGTAACCGATACGTTCCCGGGGTTTGTATCTAATTTCCCAGAACAATTCGTCGTGGGATGATAAGAGAGGTATGGAGTTAATAATGACATGAGAAGATAAAGACTTATATCACGGTCCTTGTCGCCTGGCGAGATAGACCACAGACCTGCCCCCTATCGGCCGTAATCACAAACTAGTTTAATGAGTCTCCTCGGCGTGTGTGATACCGTGACTGGGGACGCACCTACAGCTAATGAGGCTGGGCTAACCATCACAGCTGGCAACGCAATGTACTTTGCTAATATATTAAGTTTCGGGTCACAGACCAAAGACAAGAAGCGATAACATGTTTGCCAAGGGAGATAAGTTAATGTCTGTCCAACAAAAAGTAAACATATTTTATCATGTAAAGAAAACTGTATTAAAACGTCAATGTTATTTACTAATTCTGAGATCTATCTACTTTACCGGGCTAACTTTATAACGACAGTGGTACGTGCAAGGTCAAGGCATACCTTGTTACCAGTTATGATGAACAAATAATTGATGCAAAATGGAAGGGGTGACTGCATTGTGGACAGAGACCACGTGGTTCAATATAAACACGCTAGTATCAGAGAAATATTTTTTTTATTTATTCACAGCAAAATTTCTAAACATATTAAAGTATAGATAAATTGAAATAATAAAGCTAAACGAGATATATATATGTTAAAGTGTAAAAAAGGAAAATAAGTACAGTGTATTCACAGAACGACAAGTTATACAGGAATTATTCGAGTTCAAATCATCTAAAACGTATAACAAAAATTACACTGAATACTAAAAAAGCTACTTACCCATTCGAGCAGAACCTATATTATACGAGAAAAATAATATAAAATGTTGAAATAATAATTTAATGCTATCATTCCAACAAAACATTTTTCTCAGAATGAAATTATTTTGTAATCGGTTAATTAATATGAAATTAATATGAAAAAGTATTTGGTTAATACTTAACATGCAATATAGAACTTAATTAAGCTATATTTGTATTTGATAAAATGGTAAAAAAAAAATATGAAATTAACAAAATTTATTTTGTATTCTTGGTGTTTTTATTACAGTGGCATTCAATAGATTTAATGGGTATAACTTTTTGTTTTGGTATTATGGAGCTATGTTTCAGTAAGCACAGTAGATGCCAATACGTGGCAAAGTCCTTGACAAAGTCCCATTACAGAAATGACTCAGTCGATACATTTTGCATATTGATTACATTTTTGTAACAAAGACGCATGATAAATAACGTAAATAAAATAAACTACTGTATTCAGGCAAAGGTTAAAACTGTGTGTAGAATTCCAGCTGGTTGTTTTAAGTGTTATACCTCATTCATGTTTGTGTTTGGTTTACTGGGCAGGGAAACACCGAACAGGTTGATTATAAACAACGACAACGTATACAAAACGTTATCGATTAATCATATTAATTCAATAGCTAAACTACTCTACAATCGCCACCTGCAGTCTACATGGTAAAATCTATTTTGAATCTAGCGTATCGCATCGCTCAAAAGAAAGCAAACACGATATATTGAAGATTAAAAGCAACCCAATGAAATGAAGTCCTTTGAATCAATTATATAAAAATGATAGAAACGACCCTATCTTACTTGATATCTCGGATAAAATGAAACATTCGGATGATTGTCGCCATTTCTGCGTGATCGCATCAGCCTGTTATTGTCGTTCAATCGCAAAGCTACACTTTAAGATCACGATCGCCATGTTGGAAAATACCAATGAGTTAAACGGTTTTATGACACTGCTTTAATGCGTCCAGCGCTAATGGGTAGGGATAAATGGAGTAAAAAGGGGGTCTAAAGAGAATATATCACTACAACTCGTATCATCGGCATCACAGTTGTTGGAGAATACCAAAGTGATCTGAGTCTGTATCAATGAGAGTTTTAGGACTAGTATTAACAGAAACTAGCGTCATTTGTGCCCAGATTGCCGCCATCAGTTGAGAAACAGAACCAACTCACCATCAGACTGGCGCTTGTCAGCTTGTTAGATGTCCCGGATCGTTTTATCATCCCAATAACCTTACTGGAACATTATCTAGACCCAGGATCTACCCAGCTAGCGATATCTAACGCCCATCACTGGAGAAACCAGTTACACAAAGAACAGGACTGGTCAACCATTTAGATCGTATCGTGTATAGGTTTAAAATCGAGCCACTTAGAAGAAACGTTTGGGAATTATAATTTACGTTTCTAGGAATCTTAAGTAGTAGTGTGTTCGTCAGTGAAGCGTTCCATATAAATTTCAGAGGTCTTTCTAAGATTTTAATGAACATTTCCGGACCAATTATAACAATAAACTATTTTTCATAGACCAAATTTGTTTTATTGTTTTCTATACTGCAACATTTGTTTGTCGTTTGGGGCATTTCTGATTTATCTTTGCTGTTGTTTGTGAATATACATGTATTTGATAAAGGTGTTTTATGTCAGGGAGGGGTGTGATACACATCTGTGGCCCTGCCCCCTTATCAGGTCGGTATTACGTGTTAAATAAACTCCATACATACGGCCCGGCCACGATAAGACTACTTTTGTTTAATCGTGTATTTTTTATTTAATCATATTTCTGGTTGACGTTTAAATCTGTATGTTTTATTTAATCATATTTCTGGTTGACGTTTAATCGTGTATTTCTGATTTATATTTTTTCTGGTTGACTTTGAGAATAGTTTCGGACAAGGGCTAAGGTTAGTACAGTGACTGGCATGTGTGATATTTGTTGAAAATGACAGATGTATACCATCAGATTACAAACGTTACCGCTCGTGTTTATTATCTACGGAATCAGCCGTACACCCTGAGAATATTGTCGTGGCCTTGGGGCGGTTTCCATCCGCAGGTCAGCCAGCAACACGGCGGTCGTGATGAGTCCTCGGTGTAACACCATTTCTAACAAGTATATGGAGATATAATGCTGTAACTGATTGTTGGACAGATTCATTCTAACAGCCTTTATATAAAGAATACAACGTTTAAAAATGAAAATTCTTTCTTTCTCATCCGCTATTCAAATATTATTTCTCTTAACGGGTTTGTTTAGTGAAGGAAATTTGAAACACAATTTTTAGGATATTACATAATTTTTCTTTCTAATTCATGAAAACTTGGCTTATCGAATACCATCAGTTTGTCTCGTAAAAGAGTCGTAGACGTTCACATGTTTTGTGGAGTACCTCTCAATTAAGTGTAATTTTAACATTTATATAATTTTTTTTCAAATCTAAGTGTTCATATGAAAGTGTTTGACAAAAACATGTTTAAAAGTAAACTTTTCGAGAGAGGTCGCCTGTTGAATATAATCGTACCACTAATGTCTGAATTATAACTTTGAAGTAATATTTCACCTTTAAAATTACACGTGCAATATAGGTTAAATGTGCAATAAACAACTTATTAACTGTTTAAATAACATAACTATAAAATATCTCAATTGAAAGCATATCATCATGTTATTTCAATGTTTCCCTATATTGTTTAAAAACAGAAGTATTTATAAAGAATAAACACATTATGATGCAATAAAAAATTGATTATACATTTTTATTAAATAATAAATATTCATAAAAATATGTTATTGCCTTTCCTTTTTGTATATAGCCATGTCCGAACACTTTAACAACACCCATAGTTTACATGTCAGCCATACCTTCTAAATAGGGATCTGTGTAAAGTAGAGGTAATAGGTACAAACATCTACATACCGGCGCTATCAGTGAAATGGATCACCAGTCCTCTTTTCATCTCCCTTTTTATCCCAGGAAGTTAATATATTTTACTTTTTGTTTAATTATCTCTTAGATTTACCCAATATAGCCTGCTGGAAGGCTAATGATTAGCATTATACATCTATCTAGCCTTTTATCGACAGCCATTTTATGATCGAACGTTGCTATACCAAAGGACAACGTGCAACAAGATCTGTATCTCTCAATAGGGGACACATGTTCACATGTAAGGCTAATTAAAACATGAACTATGCAATTATGTACTAAGATATATGAATATTAATATCCGATCTAATCACAGATAAATTGTGTTCATTTAAAATTTAATTCAAATATATTTATGTTATTATTAAGTACCCTATACATCTAAGCTTAAACGAAATTCTGCACCATCCGTTTATATAACCAAACTTCCTGAAAAAATAACTATATCTTTACGATTCATCATAACATATGCATGTCACATTTTCCAAGTGATATTAATTAGTATAACCAATTATATGCAAATCCGATACATCAAGACCATTTACTGTATAACAGATTGAAATACACATTTTCTAAATGTAAATATAATATAATTCTTGTGTAAATAGAATAAAATCTCTTGTTGAAGATTGATAATTTATATCTTTTAATTTTATATAATCGTACAAGTTACATAATGACTTATACTTACTTGTGTTGCGAAATCCTGTTTAATAAATGCTGCGCGTGGAAATTAGTTTTCAACAATAAAACTATATTATGTAAAATAACTGAAATATCATAATTATATTTCGTCGGAAACAGTGTCTCGTGTGCCATGCATTTTTTTCTCAGATTATAAACGTTTATTTAAATTTGGCTACGTACAATTTTACTTTGCAGATGTCGCTACTAAATTGTCAATTGTCAATTTGTTTTTTCTTTAATCTGCAATTTTCCCAAGGAAAAAAAACAGGTTTAGTTCAAGAGTTAAAATATGAATCAGATACGGTTTGTATCATGATATCTGATTTACACGTTTTGAAAACATTGTGAGAACCTTTTCCCAGTAACCGTATTGCGTGTTCAACCTACAAGACAACAGAAGCACAAAACTTGTTATCACTTCTAAAATGGTATTTTTTAAATGCCCATAAAAACATTTACCAATCAAATTTCATATAAGCAATATATCTGCATCCCCCCGAAATGGTGAAAAGCGTCTTGGCTCAGTATGTCATCTACAAGTGTTACTCACATACACGTATACAAGTGGTGGGAAAAATCAGTATCGGTTCTAACGAAAAACTTTTATAAAATGTCTGAATCAGATAAACTTGGAGTCCCGCGTCACTTGTGGCCAAACCACCAACTGTGTTCCATGTCAGGGGCTTCACTCTAAAATCGAATTTAAAAGAGGTTACATGATAACTCTCACCATTTTCTCATACGATTACTTTTTACAAGTGAAAAAAAATTATCAATTTATCGTTTGTTGACAAATTTATCAACAAGTGAATATACGTACGTTATGAAATGAGTTTATGCTAATATTTTACTGGTTTTAGTCGTCAGTTGGTTTTGAATAGCGCTTGTAGTGGCAGCCAGAGGTACTACGGAGTAACATTGTTGACAAAATAATCATTATTAGTAAACAGAACAGTAGGTAAAACAATATAAAGTTAATGCGAGAAAAAATGTTTTTATATGTAATTTTTTTTCTAAAGCAGATTTGACATAAATTAAAACTTTTACAGTCGTCCCTTTCTGTTACTAGGTCAATCTGACAGCGAGGATGGGGATGATGATATGGAAGAAAAACTAGGATCAAACGACGAAGAGGATATTTTAGAAAAAGTGTCTCCTGACGAGTATACCGTGCTTAATCCCACCTCTCCACTTACGGACAGTGACAATAGTGTTGACCGGAAATATCCATCTACGTCATCATGCAAAAATGACGTCACATCCGACATTTCAAATGAAAGAGCAACGGACAGTTGTATATCTCCTTCAGAACTTGATTTTCTGAAGTCTCTAAGTTTCCCGAGCGACATCCTGAGCTTACGGAAAGTGGAGGGCGAGGAGGCTCTCCGCGTTGGTCGGCCATACATTGTGTGTACCGCCATCCCACTACAGAAGGGTAGTAGCATTGGTCCATTCCTTGGAGAACACGTGTCCCTCAGTTCAGTCCGTCAGGGCGATCTCGTCCTACAGGTAAAACATTTCTTTTGAACACTTTATATCAACTGTTGCACAAAGACAGGTACATGTCCTGAAAATATAAATCGCATTAAAATTAAACAAAAGTAAGGCTATTTATTTGAAAGTGCAATTTACTTATGAGTGTGTGTGTGCATAAATGTAATAATTTTATGTAAATATTTGTGTATATAATTTGCTTAGATAATATGCAACCATTTTAAATTTTTATATATTTATTGCTTATTGCGTATTAAAATTTAACAAGGACATTTTAACATTATATTTAACGCATACTTGTTGTAATGAAATCGGAGCAATGCTTGGTGGTAATTCAGATCTAATTTATTTGCACATTTGTATTTTTTTTTAATTTTTGGAAAATTCTGACAGAGCCAAGTATTTATATTTGCTTAACAATCTGATATAGCACTTTCTATGCAACTTCCTAACGGTAGCGTTATTTTTATTAGGATGTTGTTTTCTGTAAACAGGATCACTGTTATTGAAAAAAAACATATATTGAAACAAAAATATCCAACGTTCACAAACAGAATGTAGCTATTTTCATTTATTATAAAAAAGTGGAATTCAAACTAATATGCAGTTTTACAATCGACCAGAACACCTGATATAAATATCAATATTTTGCCATCACACAGCTGTTGAAAATGTCAAAGTATATATTTATCACCTATCGGGGTATCTACGTTCAGGTCTCCATGCATTTTCTTAGTTCGCAAGACTTCAGTGTCAGGGGAGCCGATAGTAGACATCTGTGCTAACTTATCTTTAACTTATTCAGAGCTGATAAAGGCCATTTTTATCAAACTTCGGCTTTGTGATAAGCTTTCACACGAGTTCGAAACTCCGATAACTGAATAACATTTCATTTTTGATATGCTTTTATCAAAGACGTGATATTCTTATCTGAATTTACAAGTCAGATGCCAAGATAGAAGCAATCGTTGTTTGACTCTAGAAAAAGTTCACCAAGATATGGCCCACAATAAAAGCCAGTTTATCTCTCCCTGCCGGCATAGACGTGACCCCCGGAATGTGATGATTTAATGCAATTGTAATTATTTTATGACCAGTTAATCTAAGAGTTGTTCAGTTAAAGTGCCATTTTTTGCCTTTTGAGAAAAAATCTCAAGAACACTGCAAAGTTGGCCAGTTATTTTGAGCCAGTTAACAGGTGTTTCTTTCTTTGCGTTTTCCCCAAAGCACAGCTCTTTGAACTATTATCTTTTTGCTTATGTGGGTTTAGAAGAATAAGTATTTAATACGTCAAAAAGCGTTATGCTAGACAAAAATACCCTTTTGTAATTCAACATGCGTGTTATCGCTAGTTTCCATCATCCGCCATTACGGTTGATGAACAGGCGATAAGACTCGTGGTAATGAGAGTAATTACACGTGATTGCACGCGGGCCGCGAACCACGCGCCTATTTTAGCCAAACAATATGTAATGATTAGTGTACATGTAGGCTGCGGCGCGTAAGAAACCTTTCATTCCATACTGAATAACTTAAAGTGGGGTTAATTTCTGACACAGAAGTCAGAACGAGTTAGGCAGATACATGTGTCGCTCGTGCTCTTAAACGGCGTACTAATTCATAAATATTTCGGAAATGTGGTCGGTCGGGGTCTCTCCACTATTACCGTATTGGTTGATACAGTAAAGTGTATGTAAATTACTGTTTGTTAACACTTTGTAAGTAAGCCACTTAAGGACACATACACAGCATTTAACGTTCAGTGATACTTCTAAATTACTTCACAAAGACTGTGCCCTATCCAAACTATAGCTTAACAAATGTATTTGTAGTAGTGTTTTCTCCAATCGTTGTATTGATCATGAACTGTTTATATTACGCTTATCATAATACTTTCCGATATTTGATCACCATTTTCAAGCTCTTTTTGGTGGTTATTTGCCTAAACGGTGACATTTTATTTCCTTAGGCGCAAAGTGAGGACGGTGAACCTACTTTTATCCGAGTTTTAGAGCGCAGTGGAGCCTGGCTATCGTTTCTGCGCCCTGTCTTTGCCCAGTCCGACTGCAATGCCTCGGTATTTTTTGAAGGTAGGTAATTTGTATCGTTAGAATTGATCGAACTTTACTAAACTACGAAAACGGAACAAATCATTAGCATTATGAGATACAGCATTATATAACGGGAGTGTTACCAAGCTGAACATAAGTAGCGTTCACTCCTCACTCTAACGTCACAGGTCTGATTAAAGACAAACAGACAAATAAGACTTAATAACACCCCATATACCAGACTGGCAAACACATAAACGAGAAAAAACATTTATTGAAACGTTTTCATTTTATTAGATATATTCCAATGGGAAATAGTTAATGTAAAATTACCAGAGATGCATAGGGTACCTGAATCATATCAATACATATATTAATTTTAAAATAGTCAAAGCAACTACAGTTTAAAATGAAATAAACCAACCCTATTCGACTGGCAATTACTCAGATCTATGCATAAGCCTCATGTGATAAAACCTGACATATTTATTGTTAATTTCTACCCATGCATCATTGTATAAACTACAGGTACAGTGTACAATATCGACAACATATATGTCATGTTCTTATAACGCAGCATTAGTAATATACTTCTGATGATACAAGCATGATTGATTCAGGATGATATTTTCTTAAATAATCCACAATTATTTACATATAAATGTGAGTATCATTATAACGCAGCATTAGTAATATACTTCTGATAATACAACCAGGTTTGATTCAGGATGATATTTTCTTATATAATCCACAATTATTTACATATAAATGTGAGTATGAGTATAACGCAACATCAGTAATATACTTCTGATAATACAACCAGGATTGATTCAGGGTTATATTTTTTTTTTAAATAATCCACAATTATTTACATATAAATGTGAGTATGATTTTACCGCAGTGTGATGCGTCCTTGTCAAACCAATTACAGACCAGATAGGTATCAGTATTATAAGCGTTGAGGATGCCTCGACCGTTCCAATTAGCTACATGTACGTGTATTTCCTCTATGTTTTATAACCTTAGACAAAGCCTCACATAAACACCAGCGACACACCTCATAAAATCAATCGCAGAAGACAATCGACTGAAATAAATGTATGGACTGACATACGTGTACGGGGAAAATAAAACCGTTCTACTGCATCACGGGGTAACCATTGCACTCACTATCGCAGGAATAATTGGCAAACACCGTGACACTAATATATGTAAATGCTTTGTGATTCCATATCAGCGTTTGACGTCTTATCATTACAAACTATCTATGAATATGGCACAGTTGTCAAAAACCTGAAAATTGAGCTTTTAGCCAATATAAAAGTTAGATGGAATTAGGCAGCAATAAAAGAGAGATAGAGTGAAACGCTAGCCTTTATAACTAATTTTATATTTGCATCTTTAAATCCTATTCACATTGCATTTTTAGAGAAACATGAATCATCATTTAATATGTATTGTATGGGAAGCGATCGCCCACCGCCCAGTCCGGTGATAATAAACTGCTCCATACATTGATATGGAAATCTCTCAAGCCTGGCACTGCCAGATAACATCCAACCACTGATATCATCTGTCATTAATAAAAAGAAAACAGAACATTATATGCTAATTCTTATCCGTAATCAGCCGAGTTTACCGGACAGCTGGGTTAGGGCGCTGATTAGGCCGAGACTTTCATTGTATACTGTACTTTAAAGCTAGCCAGTACTATCCCAGATCAGTCTTGTTTGTCAGCCAAGATGGATGACAGTCCCGCGCTCCGATTTCTATCGGAGCCGTAACACACAAACCAACAAAAGGTGTTATGCGATAAAGGCCATAGATAGGCCTAATAAAACATAAACCTTATCATATTGGGCGAGATTGTTCTGTGTGCCTGGACGATAACATACAAGGTATTATGTTTCTAGTAGCGACTTGAAGTCTTATGAATATTTCATATGCTACGTTGCATAATTTTACCATTAATACATATATGTATTATCTGTGCCTTATCTACGCCCCAGATCGCCCGTCCGTCATGTTACGCTAACCAAACCTAGATTGTCTTTTATTTTATAGAGACGCTCGCCACCACCCGATCGGTCCGATCGCCAGGCCCCTTTCAGCACGTCTTTCTCTTTCTGGCGGATTTCACCCCGCTTTACTGACTACCTTTACTCTATAGAGTTTTGAATGACAGATAGCCCGACCCTGATTACAATGGCTGAATGCGACGTGGCGAATAGTGGTGATCTAATCGGAAAGTGATGGCCGCCTTATCTCGCTAATTCTGCGTATTGTTATCGTAGACTGCGGGGTTCCGGGTAGGGGGTACCACCCGTAGTAGTATCGCGGCTTTCTATCTCGTCTTTTCTCCATACAATACCTTATCGCGCTTATCACCCCATAAATATACGGCTTTTCATTGCGGGATTGGTGCGTCATACCAATTTTGCTTATTATCTTGGTAAACTAACATTCTATTGAAAAAATATCGTGCCATTTTCATTCCTGGTCTAGAAGCAATTTTTAATTTTTGAAGAAACACTAGTAACGGTTTAATAGGGAAACTACTCTGTTCGACATCAATGCAGTTCTAGCTATACATTATTGGGATACAAGGTTTGCAATAAAGGACAGTGGAAATAGTAAAATTATAAGCCGTCCCTACATGTATATCCACAGTCCTAATTGTGAAAGACAGTGTCCAATGATTGTATAGTACTTTCATCGTCTGCATTATATTATTCATACAGAAAGAAGTTTGATTTATCCAATGTGATTTACCAAATCGAATAGTCACAACAGTTTTACATTTACAGCGCTAGCTTAAGTCTAACACTAGGAATGGAAACTGTTTATCCACTTCTTTTTTTATTATTTAACTTGAATTTATATAGTGAATATGGGATGAATTCTTGGTCCTTTTAATTAAAGTATTCCCGTAAATTCACAAAATTAAATATACGTATAAAATAGCATTTATTGCATGTAACGTTATATTTTAACAACCGTACTTTCTGATTTAAAGGTTATTCTGACTGTTAAGGATATAGATAGGGGGTAACAAAAATTTTTTTTTGATTTTTTGTTTTTTGCAAAATTGATTACTTATAAACATACTACATCATATACCAAAAAGTAATTTTCAAAATTATGTTCCCAAATGTGTCAATTAACGTGATTTAACATTGAACACGCTCATACAGATCAACACGTGGTACTGTTTACACCATAAACAGATACATCACACAGTGGCGTGGTCAGTTAAAAAGTCATTAGCCCTGTGCTATGGTGGTGTGAAGTGCTGCGTAATCATGCTGCTATAATCCATTAAGTCATGGTCAGTCTTTGATGTAATACATACTATAAGAGAGGGGCCGGAGCGTTTCTAATGACCCCTTCATTACATGGGAGGAGCTTATCCTATGTCCAGTCTGACATTTCGCGGGAAAGGGGCATTTTCACTGAGAAATATTTTAATATTCATTAATTTCTCAGTTATATGAACCAATGCATGCTCCATTTTTTCGGAGGACAGCTTGATGGATACATGTCTAGTCATGATTAATGGTTTGGTAGGCAGAATCGGTCAGATAAGTGTTAAAACCAGAGATATCCGATTTCAAAGAGTGGAAATGGTCTTTAGAGCACTTTCATAAATTCAACAAGTTGTCAACTTCAAACAGCCATAACTTTGGCATCTGTGGACCGATTTCTTCCAAACATTGCAGGATTGTTGGGAATGACCTTGTCAACAATAACGTGCCTCAGTTTCTGAAGAATTTAGCTACAACAAGATTTATAACCAATTAAGTGAATTTGGGCATGAAAATCCCACCCAGAGACCATAAAATCGAAATTACTTCAATTCTAGAACATATAGGAAAAATCTGAGGCACGTTTTTGTAGATGACCTTTCTGTCCATCAATAGGAAAAGTATTGTCAGTTTTTGTAAGAAAATGTGAAAGAAGATCCAAATTCAAAAGTGTCCGTAATTTTTCATATTATATACTATTATGCAATTATGAATTAATTTAACACTATAATTATATGTTCACGTTATAGAAAATTTAATAACCTTTCCAATGATATATGATACATGTATGTGATTAAATGTATATCCAAATTATTAAGCAAAACATCTGAAGAGACTGTACCCCCTATCTATATCCTTAAGTTGTAAGAAAGGATGCAATGCCACATTCTATGGTATAATATTTTCAAGAACACCGAATAATATTTAAAACTGTGACCAATGAAAGCAACATACTTCCCCACATCTCTGTACTTACGTTACTAATTCAAGTAGATGTCCAAAACATGTTGGGAGGTGGATTCCTAAATAAACGTGTTTTCTGACCGGAAATGTCGTCTGCTGGGTCCTAAATAAACGTGTACTCTGACCGGAAATGTCGTCTGCTGGGTCCTAAATAAACATGTACTCTGACCGGAAATGTCGTCTGCTGGGTCCTAAATAAACGTGTACTCTGACCGGAAATGTCGTCTGCTGGGTCCTAAATAAACGTGTACTCTGACCGGATATGTCGTCTGCTGGGTCCTAAATGAACGTGTACTCTGACCGGAAATGTCGTCTGCTGGGTAACAGAACTTCTCGGCATGGAAGCGGACGTAAAACCAAACAACAACAAACGCTGAACAAATCATCTAAAAATATTATAAATTACAATCTTAAAATATTAAACAAAGAACGTTAACAGTGATATGTAATCATTAATTGCCACTTAATTATGAAAATGTGGAAATAGCATTGAAGGCGGAGGATGAAGGCGGAGGGGGTCGGGATGCCGATACTACAGGCTTTTTAGTCAGTGTTGTTTACTAGTGTTGTATTAAATGAGGAAAATGATCCTTTGCTTATGTAATTATATTGACCAAAGTTTCAAAACTTCAGAATACAGAATTCATGCTCCGACCTCTTCTTTACTTAGTAACCAATCAGAGAATTTACAAATGAGGACACATACGATACGGATGAGATTATATGCATATCATATTTCGTGGTCAAACTCAATGCGTAGTTAAAAAGTTGCATGTAAACATTGAAGCTAATAAGTATCGAAATAAAGACAACGACGGATGCCCAGGTCTGGTTTAGGTCTAGACCTAACACCTTACTCTGTAAGTTCAGATAAGACCAAAATATCCTAAATTACCAACAGCAATACAAGGTTCCTTTCAAGCATGGCCTGTGTTCTCACATGGCCCCGGAATATTTCTATTATGTGTTATCTCAGCGTTTTAACGTCGTGTTTAGTTTCACATGTTCGTCTTACGTCGCCTAGTTTGACGCTGTACATGCCTGTGGGTTTATCGCGCCGGTGTATTTGTCGATACAAATAAACTTGTATATTCTCATTTGTTGTTGATAACAAAGGTTTTCCTGTGCGTGAAGCTGAGGGAGGCTTGTGTGTTATCTCGTATCCTCACTCGGTCGTGATTGTACCAGTGATTAAACCTTTCTTTTGTCTAAGATAAAAAGCTCACGTAAATTTGCCTTGCTATCTGAATCTTACAGAGATGTACGGACGTGGTTCACCTTCCCCCTCATCGTCAGTGTGTATATATACACGGCTCCCCCCTCAGTGCTGGTGTATATAATAAATACAGTATCCACCCTGCTTCTATTGTACACTTACCAGCAGGCTAGGGCAATACTGCGATAAAATATTGATGACAATAAATCATATCGGGACTTTAGAAGATCTTATCAAAATTGTGAAAGAAAATCATACAAAAGGAAAGTCAATGTTTCTAGAATAATTTCCATGATTCAGAATAGATTCAAGTTATGAATAATAGAACAGCGGCTGAAACTGATAACGGTAAGAAAAAGATCAAGATGAAAAAATAGACTTCATCATAACATCAGAACAATAATCGATTGCACATAGCCTTGTATCTACAGTGAACAACAAAAGACAGTTAATATGATGGAAGATGCATTTTTCCTATATGAATATAAAGTTTATGCATATAAACATATGACATACTCTAGGTTTTAAAATTGGCGTTATTTGTTTTTCCACAGGAGGAAAGATCTGGTGTCAAATGATTGAGGACTTGCCTGCGAACACAGAAGTGATGGCCTCCTTCAGCGCCCTCACCTGTAAAGAGGAGTCGGGGCCGGAGACCAAAGACGAGGACGTGGACCTGGAGAAGAAAATGAATGCGGGATTATGCAGTCCGATCAAACGCACGCAAGAGGTCGCCTCTCCGGCGGCAGCCCCAACAAAACCAAGTCCCAGTCATGGTAGGTGATCCATTCCTTGGCTACAACAAAGATAGACTCAATTGATGAACAAAGCAGCGGCGATGTTTTATTAGTTATCTTAAATGACAATAGAGACGTTTAAGCGTTTAATTTAATTTTATTCCATATTTTCACATTTGCGTATGTAAATAGATGTGTATTAAAGATCATTAATACAATATGTATATGTAAACATATATATCATAAAAAGGCGTTAATTGATGGCTTATAAAATCTGCACCTTTTATTTTTATGTGTTAACAGTAGTTTGTACAATCACGTTTGTTACAGCTGCTCTGCTGTTTGGCTGTCCTTACTGTGGAGTTCGCTTCAGCAGTGGTCGGACGCTGGACGGACACCTTACATATTATTGTTCAAAGAAACCACAGGACTTCTCCGTAGTAACTAAAACAGGAGATCAAGAACAGACGTCTCCCAGGTCTTGTGATGACGCAACAGGTAAATATACACGAGACGCAAGTATTGCTTACAAATATCAAGTTCAAACAGTACATTTTAACTTAACAATAAAAACATACAATATATACGTATTTTAATCAAGCACTGGGTATTAATAACCTAAACATATCGTTTTCTTATCAAAAGCAGTTCATTAGAATTATTGTGTTTTTCAGAACAATGTACAGACCGGAAGAGAAAGAGCCCGTCCTCCCCAGATAGCCAGAAGGATTTGTATCTAAAGACAGAACCAGAATCTCCAAGTACGAGATCTGAGACGGAGAGTCCACCATCTAAGATGGCTAAGCTGGTGGAGCACTACAAGTGTTCGTTCTGTTCCTATACTGCAGACAAAATGTCCAGTTTGAATCGCCATATGCGTATACATAATCGAGGAGGACGATCTCAGCCAGAACCGCGTCCAGAAAGTGTACCCGTGCCAAAGTACGAAACCTACTGTAAACATTGCAATATTCAGTTTTCTTCCGTCAGTACATTCAACTGTCATAAAGAATTTTACTGTTCACGGAGGTCTGGGAACAATGACATTACAGAAAATGGAAGTGATAACAGTTCGCCCTCGCCCAACCCCAGTGCTATATCACCCATATCCAGGGCCTCTATAATGGACTCTACAGAGCTGGCCAGGCTACATGGATTCATGGGTAACTCCCCATTCTTACATGGGCAAACACGGGTGATAATCGGACCTCCTATAGTAGCACCGGAAGGAGTGTCCGGTATGCCAACTGTTATAGTGCAACCTGTTGTTTCTCAAATTTCTTCTTCAGAGACTTCAAAGCCAGCTGTGGTTACTTCAAGTCACCGGGCTAGTGAATTGCGTACCACCTCATCCACTGAACAACCTCTTGACCTCACAACACCTAAGAAGCAGGCTGATAGTTCCGAGGAACACTTGGATATCGTAAAACCCGAACCAAAAAGTCCGAGTTCACCACTGAACCTAAAGTCTCCGAAAAGTCAGGCGTCTGAGTCACCAAAGCTGAGGGATGAAAGGGAGAGTACTCCTGTTCCACAACAGATTATATCACCAACTCTGGTACCACCCCTTTTGCCAGTCACACAGCATCCTTTCTTCAACAACAAGCCGGTCCCCCAGGTACCGTCCTCTGTCAGTAAATGTATTGACTGTAACATAGTGTTCTACAAGCATGAAAACTATCTCATACACAAGAAACACTATTGTTCGGGGAGGCGAAATAGGACATCTTCCCCCGGTACCAGTAGTGAGGATTCTATAGGTGCGGCATCAACACCCGGTGCAAAATCTGTTGAACTCGAAAACAACAGGCGAGACCGCCATTACTCGTCAGAAACGGATATATCCGACAAATGCTCTCACAAATCAGCCAGTCCTGTGATTCAAAGCCCGAAGCCAGACAACAAGCAATCACCTGACGCCTCGAGACCATCTTCAATCCCAGACGAAATTCTGTATCGCTTTTATTGTGTTCCGTGTAAAATCAAGTTCAGCTCCTCAAGCACGCTTAAGGCCCACAAAAAGTTCTATTGCCCTCATGGTCAGGAAAGCGAACAAACTGTTCTACCGAAAAAGCCACTTGAAGATCGTGGAAATTCGCCAGTTATCGATGACGGCGGGAATTTTAAATGTGATAGATGCGATAGTAGCTTTATCTCCGCTAGACTACTGAAGCTGCACTTCTGTACTGGTATCACGACGGCCACGCCTCTCATGCGCTGTCCATATTGCGACTTTGTCACACACACAGACGTGCGTATCTCGGACCATATGAAGGTTCATATGCCCAGCAAAGCTTACCGTTGCACGTTGTGTGGTTACCGGGGAAACACGGTACGTGGCATGCGTATGCACGGAAAAATGCATGTTGACAGCGGTGAGGAATTTGCCGATGAAAACATGATAGAGATTGAGGAGCCCCCTTTACTGCCCGTAAAGGCGAGACATATCACAGAAAACGGACCAATCAATATGGAAGCGGAACTGATTAGACTAAAAAATGAGCCGTATAAACGCCGACGCTCACGCAAATCGTACGAGAAAAGTGAGAATATGCTGATACACTCGGAGCGACCGATTATGAACGCATGTGCTCTCTGTGGCCAAACATTCACTGATCTGAGAAGTTTCGCTTTGCATATAAGAATGCATGAGGTAGCCGCCCTCCAGGCCGCCGCTGCCAACAGTCTGAAGTGCCAGTTCTGTGAGGATCTGTCAGAAAATTTCGACGACCTCATGAAACATATACAAAGTAAACACCCAGACAAGTTCATATTCGATCAAGGCAATAACGGCTTAAAATCAGAGTCGAGGTCGGAACATACAACTAGATCAAACTCACGGGCGAGCTCTGCAAACTCGCACCCCGACAGTGTCAACCAACAAGCGTCAAGTCTTTCCCCAACGGGCAGTCATCGTGACAGCAACTCAAATATAGTTGATATCAAGCAGGAACCGTCTGAGAACGGTTATAGCTCGCCTGTCAGTGACACTCACAGCAAAGTCAGTATCAAAGAGGAGCCGCAGGATTTCTCCGACAATGTTTCAAACAGATCGAGCATTCATTCGCCCTTAAGCGACTCAAAATTACAAGAAAACGATACATACAGAGATGACGAAGTTGGAAAGCACTCAAACTCTGACAATTCCGAAAAAAGATCTGAGAAGAAATCTCCAAGTCCAATATCCTCGAAGTCATATTCACCTGTGATGAAGCTTCCCTCACCCTCTATAAATAAGTCTTCTTCGTTGGATAGTGACTCGTTTGCCCCTCCGTTAAACGTGCCTGTCCTCGACACGTCTCAGATGCTGCCCTACTATCACCTCCTGCCAGGCGTCGGAGCGATGCCACGACTTATTCCCATGTCCACGTCTCCCCCTAATCCCGGGGGTGCAACCCCTGAATCTCGGTCAGAGAGCTCGGGACCACAATACTGCAGACATTGTGATATCTCATTTAAATATTTTGCTACTTTTCTCGCCCACAAAAAATATTATTGTACAGCACGTCCCGGCGAGGAGTTGAGTTCGCCAACACAGGCGTGAATCTCTCCGAGCAGCCAGACTTTTTCTGTGAATTTGTGCCATAGCCTCTCTAACCATAGTGCTATATAGTTATTTAACATTTAGATAGTGTCATGAATCGTCCCCCGGACAGTGGTTTGACCACGTAGTGCTATAGAGACTACCAGTATGGACGGATATATTGTACATTCCAAATCACTTCACACCTTATATATATGCGAGTCAGTACGTCCAGATTTACCCTTACTTAATCCAGAAATAATTGTATCTGATATTCTGACAGTAGCAGTGTGTGTACAGAAATAGCTAGTCAGGTAGTAACTGTGACGATGTTTAATGGCGGCACCGTCTGTGTGTACGGTGGTGCCATCTCTAGTCAGATACACGCGCTTATGACAGGGCAGATAATACATTATTACTGTTAACATTTGTTCCATTTTGTTAAAACAAACTTATAATTTAGCGTGTTGACATCACTGATGGAAGTAGTATTTATATAAAAAAAAATCAAAATATTTCATTCGACTGATAATCCGGTCTACGTTTTCAGTGTCTTTGATATATGATAAATATGATGCTACAATGTATGACCGAGTCATTACAGAAAAAAAACAAAAATCAGTTTATCTTGCTTTAGAATTGTTAACGCTAAATTATTTCAACAGAACGTTTTCAGTTAAATGAAAATTGTATAGATAGAGGCCATTATCCAATATGCTAGTCAGAACCTTTTAATCCTGTAGTAAACCTGTTATCTCTGAAGTCCGTGATTCAGGGATTTCTACTTGTTGTTCAATATCAAAATAAAAATTTATATGAAGTTATTTCAAATGTGCTTTTTGTGTTTGTTAGAAATAATTACATGACAACTATGTTTTGCATGGAAAAAAGGGGGAGTAGATAAGCTACATTAAATCTACTCGAGTCCATTCAAGTTTCTCGATAGCACAAGTCAAATATCAAATATTTAAGCAGAGAATAACCGACTTATAATTAATGGCGACCTGGGTTTCGACTCCCAGTTAGGTATGAGTATTAGGTCACCTGTCCCTGTACTCTGGTTTCTTTTATTGTTATTACCCCTGGACAACAAGAGTGATAAATATTCGTTTATTACAATGTAGTTTAACAGCTGTTGTAAAACTTCAACAAAGTTTACAATTATTTAAATATAGAATATCGGATAAATATTTATCAAATTTTACCTGATTCCGATTTTAAATATACATATTTTAATTAACATGGTTGACAAATGTAACCTTGCGGAAATAAATGTATGTTCGAATTTAATACGCTGTATTTATTAAACGATGAATTGCTAGTGGTAACACCAGATCTGCTCATTGAGTGAGTTAACACTAGAGCTGATAGGGATAGCTGCAGTACCTAGCTTACATATTTCTGTGGAGACAAAATTGCATACCTTTTGTGAGATTTATTTTTTGGTTAATGGTCTAACGTGAAATAAGTTATCAATGTGCGAGGAAATATCATTTTTCAACCAAAACGAAAATGTATTCTTTAATAATATAGCCCTTTTACTTACTTATCTAGCTTATTTCTAACGTCAATACTATTACTGAAACATATTACAGGAAATAATTTTACCAAAGCTAATCATATCAAAGTTAAAAATGCCCATGTCTATGTTCTGCGGGTAACGTCAGTATATGGACTTTAAATAATATAAATTTAGAAGCTAATACACTATCATATATAAATGCAAATTTTTGAATTGCAAATAAAGATAACTTCCTAAAGGACTGTTTTATTCGACAATGTCTACATCAAAATAAAATCGAAACTGTGGACATATAATTTCAGTATAAAACGTGCCAAAACAGTCACATGTAGAAATGTCAATTCGAAGACATGCTAAACACATAAAACGAAATGTTTAGAATAAAAGGGTGTCACGAGAGACAAAGTAACACGAAAAGAAAAATAAACATAAAAACATACGTTTTGAGAAAGTACACAGGTGCTAAGTATTCAGGACGGACAGCATACACATACTAACAGTTGTCACATAGGTTGCAAGTGTTCCATAAACACGGACTGGATTAAGAGAGGCCAGGAACACATGTCAAGGTACGTAATGATTGGTCAGAATAAGTATTTAAAGATAAAAAAAGCAACAACACCCTGACAACACTGGTTATATCGTTAAATGTGTAAACAGGCTTCAACACCCTGACAACACCCTGACAACACTGGTTATATCGTTAAATGTGGATACAGGCTACAACACCCTGACAACACCCTGACATCACTAGTTATATCGTTAAGTGTGGATACAGGCTACGATACCCTGACAACACTGGTTATATCGTTAAGTGTGGATACAGACTTCAATACCCTGACATCACTGGTTATATCGTTAAGTGTGGATACAGGCTACGATACCCTGACAACACTGGTTATATCGTTAAGTGTGGATACAGACTTCAATACCCTGACATCACTGGTTATATCGTTAAGTGTGTAAATAGGCTTCAACACCCTGACAACACTGATTATATCGTTAAATGTGGATACAGGCTACAACACCCTGACATCACTAGTTATATCGTTAAGTGTGGATACAGGCTACAACACCCTGACAACACCCTGACATCACTGGTCATATCGTTAAGTGTGGATACAGGCTACAATATCCTGACAACACTAGTTATATCGTTAAGTGTGGATACAGGCTACAACACCCTGACAACACCCTGACATCACTAGTTATATCGCTAAGTGTAGATACAGGCTACAACACCCTGACAACACCCTGACAACACTAGTTATATCGTTAAGTGTGGATACAGGCTACAACACCCTGACAACACCCTGACATCACTGGTCATATCGTTAAATTGTGTAAACAGGCTTCAACACCCTGACATCACTGGTCATATCGTTAAGTGTGGATACAAGCATCAACACCCTGACATCACTGGTTCTATCGTTAAGTGTGGATACAGGCTTCAACACCCTGACATCACTGGTTATATCGTTAAGTGTGGATACAGGCTTCAACACCCTGACATCACTGGTTATATCGTTAAGTGTGGATACAGGCTTCAACACCCTGACATCACTGGTTCTATCGTTAAGTGTGGATACAGGCTTCAACACCCTGACATCACTGGTTCTATCGTTTAGTGTGGAAACAGGCAACAGAACTCTGACAACACTGGTCATATCATAGGATATGTTGTTTATATTGTAACACATGAATCGTGGAAACGGCGAGGTGCAACAGCATTTCACAATACTGGTCATATTATAGGATATGTTGTATAGATTGTAATACCTGAGTCAAACCAGAGGCGATGTTACAGTTTACAAGGGGGCTACCATAAAGAAATATAATTTCAGTATCCTTCTGAGTACAGATTCAATAACAGCTACTTATAGCTAGTCTCACACTCACAGATATTTATGTGGTAAGGGAGGCAAACCCTTAATGTAGGCATCATTGTGAAAAAATAGATTAATATACATGCTATGTATAAATATATAATAGCATATTTGGCATTTTACATATTACAAGTGAGACATATTAAATATAATATTTATCTTATTCTATATTAAATTATCGTTGCATTCTTCTGTACATATTACATGTAAGAAAATTAAAATAAAATATATAGTATATGCTATATAAAAGAATATCATATAGTACCATATTTGGCATCATTTCATTTTTACTTACATATTATATGTGAGAAAAAAATAAAAAGAATAGAAAGTATATGCTTTATGAAATTTTATCATAGCATATTACAAAGATGACGTAAAACACACATATGCTGTACCTTTTTAATTTAGAAATAGATACAGTATGCCGAAAGCAAATTAATTTAACTGTACCATACAGCTGTTTCGTCCTCCTAAAACTCTTCAGTGATGGTAGGGGCCAAAAGGTGGGAATCCAAACTTTCTAAACTAATGTGGAAGCAGAAGGGTCAGGTGCGTAAAAACCCATTTGATTGATGAATTTAGAAGTAAAATTAAACTTGTTCTGTATAATTTCAAATCGTGTACTACGAAAATGTGTATAGTACATGTATGCACCGTGCCACTACTCAAATGAGATTAACTGTGCCTATGGAGGCTCCAGCAAACCTCGGGGACTAAAAACTCCACCAGCAGTCTACCATCCCCTATTAATAAAGATGACGTAACCCCCACACCTATGTTGCACCTTTTAAATTTAGTAATAAAATACAGTATGCCAAAAAAATCAATTAAACTATATTGAACACCATACAGCTGTTCCGTCCTCCTAGGACTCTTCAGTGATGCGATGCGATGTTAATTAACGATTAATTCAAATATGATACACAGCATCGACATATCTTTCTCTAATGTATAAGGGTTACCGTCACAGAATACGTAGTTCATTTAATTCACCAACCATTTCCTTTAAAGGCCCAATATACGTAACTTCAGTTTTTTTCGGGATTCTGAAAAAAATATGGAAAAAATCTATTTGATAACCATCCAAAAATAAGTCTAAAACGAAGTAAAGCTGAGCGGTAACTAACAAGAAACTTTTGACAGAAAAATTCGAAGAATTGAAAATAATTTAGGTGTGGCCCGCTTCAACAAGCGGAAGTTAAAAGACAGTTCAAGATGGATGCGTGTTTACAAAACCGAGTTTCAACTGCTGCTGTATCGGTAACGGCGCAAAAATTAATCTTGAATATTGTTGATATCAGTTAACCTTAACTAAATCTATAATTACAATAAGTTATTAGGCTTCATTTTCGCTTCATGTTTTGCCGAAAGTTACGTATATTTGGCCTTTAACGAACACTCATATCAACCTTGACTTTAACGTTTTCAGAAGGGTGCCTCATATCACAATGCTGTCCTTCCGTTACCATTACATCGCGGGTGATAAGGTTTAACATCCTTTTACTACGACTTTTCAATTCTCAAGATTATTGGCGGCAATCACATAGTGTTTTACAAATAAATCGTTATTTAATGTTGTGTTTGTTGAATTTAATATACCTCTACAGTAAGTATATTTCCTTTTTTTTTTGCATATCTTGAAAAAAATGTAGCGAGCCTGTTTCAAAAAGAAATTTGCTTGTGTTTTCTATGTAAGTTGTGTGGTTGTGATCTATATAAATATTATGCACCAAGCACCCATTTGGTTGGTCAGATCCAGTGTCCTTAAAGTACTGATACCGGAAAAAAACCCAATCAAATACGGGAATTTCCTAGATAAAAGAGGCCACAACCGTACAATGATGTAATGTCTGAAATCAAAGTCTAAACCGTTAACTGTAAAGTCTAGAAAAAACACATATTGTCCGCACGGCAACAACGAGACTACATGAAAATAAAAAAGGACAACTTACAGCAGTAACGAAATGATACATGTTCCCACAAAATATTGGGACGGCTGGCGGGTGCGAGTGTCAGAATTCCTCTCACAATTAATCTGCGAAATGGTAGCGACCGCCAGCCCTCAGAAACCTTCGGAATAATGTTCAAAGTGCTCTGAAACAGGTAATTACCAATATCAAGATCTTCTACTTCCAAATAAGACGGCCATTATTGTTTAGTATCAGAAACATAATAGCATCGCCAGGCTCGTCATCAATTAATATCATTTTGTTTATTTTAATCATTCGAATAGGTAAATGATTTTTGTCAATCAAAATGAAAAGGTCCACATAAAGATCAACGATCGTATTCTTATAGGAATGTTCCAAAGGATTAAGGTACCTTGGTGAGTAATCTACTCCTTGTAATATCGCTGGTCACATCATATTAAACAACTTACTACTCTCGTAAACAGATTAACGTAATTGTTTAAGGATTAACTTGAGTATATTTTTATGTTATGGAGGTATAACGCAAACACTGCGAAAATTCACTTTATTGATGGACTTTTTTCTCTTACAAATTAATACGCTGCTGCATCAGCCAACCAAAAGCGACATTATAAACGGCAATGTCATTTTTGACGTTATGGGCTGATAATATATATTTTTTAAACCAATGAAAAAGCTTGATTCAAGCAAGATTAAAGTATTTACACGTTTTATATGTCATGAGTTACACGACTATTTCGTACATGTTATTGTTTCATAAGGATAAATATAAATGTGAAAGGAATTTTTCATTTTTTTTGCTTCCGATTTTATGATTCTGTAAAACAAATGACAAGTAAATAGTAGAGGTGCTTCAAAGTTTCCAAAAAACTCTAAACATTGTAGATTGGGATATAAGCTAAATAAAACGTGGAAGTTCTGCGGAAATCATAAGCTACGAACTGTTGGTATGCACTGAATGATTTGTATACTGATCGCCTTAATTCCCTCTATATAAATGGTTTAAATCGTGAAATTGATACCTTTATAAGTAAGTGGAATCACAATTTTAATTCTCAAAAAGAGTGATAAATAAACCCTTTTGTTAAATAAGTATCTACCGATTTGACAGTAAAGTGACAAGACTATCCGCTGTGATTTTATGTGAAAGGGGAGGCAACTGCATGATAATGGAAAATCCTTTCGCATATCATGTGTGTTTGCATGTGACATACATATACTATCGGATGTAAAAAGAATGCTGTTTAAAAACGGCTCTTTGTAGATTGAGAGAGAATGAACAATAACTGAATATTACCAGTGACAACGTCATCATAATAGTATGCCATGAAGGTATATACAAGATGTAAGGGTTTCAACAATGCATGTTGTAGTAGTGTCATCATATGTAATGGGGTAGCAGTATTACATCTCACAACCGTCAACATAGCCATACTGGTACGGCGAAACAATACTAGGTCACCGAAACATCACCAAAATCATGATCTGAGCTCAATATCTATTAAGCTATGGACAAAGTATGACCAACGGGATTACAATGTAACACATAGGTCATTGAACAAGTACAAGAAAATAGAACCAGGCATTCCGGAATCATAGTGCTACTTTTACTCAAAATACTAATAATTGTTACTCTTCCGGAACACCTGGTCTTATTCTCTTTTACTTTTATAAGGATATCCGTTTCTTTGTTCACATGTTGCCCCTAGTTTAATCGGTAATCGATTTTTTTATCAGACCGTTATTTACCATTTCACGATATGATGCTTACAGTTCACAATATCGGTTTACATATCGGAAGCAATTAATTTACCGTTAAAGGCTCTGTTAAACCAAGATTTCATCAAAACGACTTGCTGCCATTCTTAGTACAATTAAATCAGAGCTTCAGTTTTATTGTGACACTTTATACTCCAGAAGTTGCATTAACGGGCTGTGAGTTTTTAAAAACTCGAAAGATCTTTTAATCAATCTCCCTCCTTTAAATGTTTCTTCGATCAAAACATTATATTGTTCCACCCTGTACAATACCATACCTCATAAAGAACTGAAAGTACGTCTTCGATATCTTGTTATGAAAGCATGCTTCTCCAAAAATGGTGAGCGACGATACAAATATGTGGTAGTGAGCTATCTTGGAGCATACTTTGTGGAAAAACACAACAAAAACTTATAAATGAAAAATGCTGAAGAAGATATTGCACGAATGATTGCAAGCCTGGTTGACAATATTTTTGTTGTGTTTGATATACCCACGATGTGTTATCTATAAACAACAGTCGTTTGTTCACGTCGATCATACAGTAAATACCTTCTGAACCTGAAATAACAGACATAACATACTTTTCTACATCAGCTGCTTACCGCGACCTCTTCCTAAACTATGACCAACATTAATACCAAGATATAAAATAAACGTGACGATATCATTTTTCCTATCGTGAACGTTCAATTTCCTGTAAGTAACAGCCCTGCTTTTCTAGGCTATGGTGTTAACATGTCGCAGTTGATTTGCTGTTCTATGGCTAGCTCTTTCGTGATCGGAGTCGACTGCTGACAAACAAACTCATTACATAGAGATTCGAAAAATGCAGGTTGATCAGAACTATGGGCAAGTTTTATGGTCGCCATCATTGTCTCATTGGGAGATATTCTGTATCTTTAAGTGAAATGAAGATAGACCTTTCTAAGTATGTTAATTAGTATGTTTACTTGTTGTGATTGACAATGATACTCGGTTCTCATTTTGAGAACTTGATGTTTATTTGGATGTGACAAAGATTTACATTGCGGGTGTCGTCGATGAAGCAGAAGACGCTTAATCTTCCCGAACACGTGGTCTTATTCTCTTGTACTTTTAAAGGGGTCTCCATGTAAATCTTTCTTTTGTTTATATTTTCGCACTCGTTCAATATATTCTGAGTTCATACTTTGTTGACGCTTCGGTATTCTCTGATTTGATGGTGGCTGTACCTCTATTATACATCGTATATTGTGTTTTATAAATTTACAAATCTCTGTATTAATACATTGGGTGGTCGCACTACAAGTATGAAAACTTGTTCGGCTCCTCTTTTATAACTTCCTTGGCCATATAATGCTTTGTCTGTTATAAACACACGTAATCAGACTTCGTACTAATTGAACTTTAACCCTAAAGTAGTGTCATCATATCATATAATGTGTGCAAATGGTTCAGGATAGTTACCGTGATAATATATGTTTAAGATATGATAAGTGTGCAGGATAAGTAGATTACTCAACATTGTGAAATATGGCTGCTCGTGCTCGATAAATAAATCTAAATATAGAAATGTTGGGATAGCCCAGTTTGACTTTATCATGTGTCGTTGACAGATCACGGAGATATATACGGGAACTTACCGGATAGAGTGGATACACAGACACAACTGGTACGGTTATAGCTGATACTTCTATCATGGGGATCTCGACGTTACAGTGTGCCATCCTTGTGGTTTCTGTCATACAGGTTTTCTCCCTCCAAACATGTGAGTATACATACTTTAAAACAGCCAAACCTTTTTAGGTATTATTTTAGTCGTACAAGATCAATAAATTCAGGAAGACATTAGGTAAGAACTCGGCGATAACAACTAATGCAAACTTTACTAGACTATCTAGTTTGTTCTGCCGTTTCGTTTAACGTACTTCACTAGCCATTTGTTTTCTTTTATGATTGTTGTATTGATCCGTATATTAATATTTACATTATATTTTTTAAAATTTCAAATTGCAAATCTTTCCTTTACGTCAATCCTTCATAATTCAACCTTCACTTGTCCTTGTGTAAAACATATCCGTAACACGTACACCATGTTGTTATATGATATGCATACGCATTACATGTACCAGCTTGCTGACATCCCATACTTTTACGTCTCATGCCACCGACCTTCCGCGACCAACCCTATTATTCTCTGTTAACAGTGTACCTGGATGAGGCCTGTTCATCCTCTACCCTCACCTACGTCGATACAGCAGCACGTGTTAAAGCCTCTAGATACTCTACTCTCAACCGAAACCTGAACTGTTCGCTGATACTTCGGGCCAAGCCGGAGGACCAGCTGGTCGCTGTCGTCAGGAGCATGAACTCCAACTGTAGATACGTCACGGTGGCTGCGTATGACGGTGAAAACAGAAACCGTAAAATACAAGGTACGTTTTTTCTTCTCCGAAATAGATGTAGATGAAAAGAGACGGGTGATTTATACAGAATTATAGAGAACTAGTTTAATTTTACTTCTAAATTCATAAATTAAAGGGGTTGTACGCACCTGACCCTTCTGCTTCTACATTAGTTTAGAAATTTTGGATTCCTACCTTTTGGCCCCTAGCATCACTGAAGAGTCCTAGGTGGACGGAAACAGCTGTATGATGCAGTTTAATTCATTTTTTCGGCATACTGTATCTATTACTAAATTTAAGAGATGCAGCATATGTGTGTGTTACGTAATCTTTATAAGTGCAAACAACTGTAATTAATCATTTCTCCTGCCTGTTGATTATTACCAACAACTCAAGAAACTACTCATTAGCAGGTCACGCAGACCTGAATTCAATAGAACGTTGACGGTGAGGTGAGAGAGAATCAACGGTAATGCAATGAACTAATGCTACAATGACTGACGATGTGAATGACGTACTGAGCCGGTTAAAGCCGCGTCCAGTGCATTGTTTTATCATCTTATTTCCGGTTCATATCGCATCAGATTTAATTTACTTCCACACAAGTCTATAACTGTTTTTATGTGATTTGAAAAACAGTTGAAAAACAAATAAAGGATCTTATTATTGAATTTTAGAAATGCAAGATCGTATAATGCTGTACGTTTCAAATCGAGCTGATCTTTGATTATAATAATCATATTAATAAATGTATATAGATATATAAGTTTCAAATGTGAACCATACACATTATGTATGTGGATTTTCTATTTATTGCTCGTTTGTTTATTCACCACTTTTGTTTTCCCAGATATGTGTGGAGTTTCTGAATACAACTTGCCAAAGAGAACATTTGTTTCCACTCAAAATGCAATCATGTTTAATTTGGCAACTACATCACAAAGTACAAGCAAGTACGACATCATCGTAACGTCATACAGCCGAGGTATAGTACTTAATTGAAGTATAAGATATTTAAACAAGCGTATGTATATAAATTAGCATTTCATTATCGGGTAACGCAATGTTAATTCCTAAAAACGTATGTAACGTTTACTTATCGAGAAAAGTTGCTGTCAAGCTAACGAATTAACAAAAAGTACAATTCTTATGTACGATTGACAGAGAATTTAGCAGATAAAGATTAGAAGATCAGACATGTATGGTTTCCTTCTCTAACCTATGATGTCCTGTAATCCCCAGGTCTCTGTACGTTCGGGTACGTGTGTGATAACGGGCGATGCATCGACAGCAGCCTACAATGTAACGGATACAACAACTGTGGAGACAACAGCGACGAATATCTGTGCAGCAGCAGTACCGTCGTTCTGGGGGCGGGCATCATCGCTGCGATCGTCCTGGGCGGAATGTTCGTCGTCATCTGTCTCCCTGTGATTATCGTTGTGATGATATTCCGTCGTCGGCGGGCATACAGCAAGTTTTAATAGTGATACCACGTGTTGACTTTACATTCTGATACGGACACACACTCGAGAAATTATTGTTTGGATATTACTGCAATATCAATATCAATAATCCATGTTTGGCGAAGTTATGATCAGCAATGGCACGTTTATTTCGATTTGTTTTGTTTTGTTTTGCTATGATCGTGTTTTGGACAAAACTGTAATCCGTTGACTGTAAATGTTCTGTGTAGATATCGTATCCGGTCCTGATCGGTAGCTCATAATGTGTTGTAAACAATCGCTGGCCCCTTATCAAACGATTTGATACACATGTCATTTGCCGTGTTGTATTGGGGTGCAATAAAAACGAAATGGCGCACGTACAATAAACATGCAAATAAGTTTCGTAGCCTTGGTATACATCACATATAAACGACATCACGTGGGTATATATGGCGTCATGTTGTCGTGTCAATAATGAAAAATAAAAGTATTCCAAAATAAAGCAAAATCATTGAAAACAGATTAGTAAAAATATTTCTAAAATTATAGATGGACATTAATTTTGTTGACTTTGAAGAATGTTTTTCCAGCAGACTGTGGCATTCCCATCGGAAAATCTCCAAGATGACTTGTTTTTGTTTTTATACAAGCCTGATTTTGTTGGAAAACTGATCATGACAGTTAAAAACCCAGTTGCAAAATCTTTCAATTTTACTTTCAGATATATCTACGATGTATTGTCTATAAATAGCAAGAAGTTTAAAAACCACGTCTATCGTATATACCCTTTTGAATTTGAAAACAGCTGCTTACCTCGATCGCTATATTAACAGCTTACTACAAAACTATTCAATAAATGTGACGATTTCGTGTATCCTATCGTAAACTTCGTAAAATTCGTTATTCGACGGCTTGCTCTTATTATCGAGATTTTCCTGACATATGTCGGCTGCTAATAAACAAATGTACTACAAATGGATTCGAGAGATACAGGATATTAAGACTATGGACTAAGTTTCGCCATCTTATAATCTAGTTAATAATCTCATTGAGAAATACTACAAGTTGTACTTTTTGACTATGCTCATTATTGTGCTTTTATGGTTTGATTGAGAATGGTGACTTAGTTCGTTCTCACTACTAGGGCTTAACGTTTTCTTGGATGTGACCAAAATTTACATGGCGGGTGTCTGTTTCTATATTAGTTTAGAAATTTTGGATTCCCACCTTTTGGCCCCTAGCATCACTGAAGAGTCATTGGATGACGAATGTGTAAATCTTTCCTCCCAAATTAATCGATTTCAAGTACGAATTATGGTTTTGTTGAGGCTTTGGTTTTCTTTTTTGACTTCTTATATAATAAATAAAATCTAACACTCTTGTTCATGTAATATTGAATTTATTAACCTCGGCTAATAATTTCATTATAATGAAATTGATTTACTGGTTTAATAAATTCAGATATTCGTGTAGGATTCTATATATAACACATTCTGACTATTTTCTGCACCACCATACTTACATTGTATCTAGTTAACGTTTTTGTTGCTGAACATACATTTTGAACATCATTATTCTCAAAAGTTAAATACAGTACTCTTTTTACAAACACTATAATTTACATATTGATGTACATTTGCTGTTTGTGTATATTTGTATATTTTCAAATAAATGAATGTGTTTTACACTCCAACGATCGTGATGTTCAAACACTATGACAAAAAACATAGAAGAACGGACAGATGACTGAAAGGGGGATCAAAAGGAGGACCGAAAGGAGGATCGAAAGACGAGCTCTTGTTAATAACGTTTTTGTTGTTATAGGGCTCACATTAGTCAATGTAAAGCAATCGAAAGCTTCCAAAACGTTTACATTGTATATAATTTCATTCCACAATAAGTTTTGGGGGAAAATAGTTAAATCAGAATGAAGAATAACGGGAAACACGAGAATAAAACTTACCATCATGCTATCTATGTCTCTGTTTATCAATACCATCGCCGTACTAGAGGGGGTTGGATTCCCTGTCAACGGTGATATTGAAAGGCCTTTTGGTAGAAGCGGGCTGAAGTTAGCAGTGGATTCGTTATTGGAGATTCAAATATCGAATCCGCTCCCAATAACGAACCGCTGCCAGCAGCGGGTTGTGGATTCAGTTCTTTATGTTTAATTGATATTCTTATTATTGACATTTTTATGTTTGGATTCGAATAACGAATCCGCTGCAGCGGATTGGGGATTCAGTTACTTATATTCAATTGGTATTTATTTACCAGATATGATTGGAGAATCGAATAAAGAATCCTCTGCTAACTTATAAAATGTAGTGTTTCCTGATTTTGTAAAGTAAAACTACACACAGTGAGTCACCAGTATGGGTCACAATGTACGATCACAATGATACTTTATAGCTTCGAAACGTAGATGGTTATAAATATATACCTGTATCTATATGGTTATATCTAATGCCGAGGTAAACAGTAAACCCTACTCAGGTAGGTCTGTTATCTATATGAGGTGTATAGACTTTACTCTTACAGCGATAACGATAACGCAACACCAGCAAAACGTGTTTTATCAGAATATCACCGTCACATTGGAGGTGTCAGCAGGACATGTCTTAATTATATAGATAAATGAGAATATAAGGATATGATAGCCGATTTAATTAAGGAAACATATACAGGAACACAATGAACAAGACCAAGGAAATACATGTACAATAAGACAGGGTTCTAGGGACAGGTTTCTCGTGTTATCGACGACAGCGTCTGTGTTTATCAAGCTGAAGTCCTCGTTGTGCCACGCACTCTTTAAGGAAACAATGCTGATGAAAAATATACTAAAAAAACACGGAGGAGAATACTGATGAGCTTAGTTACAAATGTTGATATTCACATCGGACAATGAGCTGTAATATTTCATAAAAATATCACCATAAAATTTGGCAGTTATCGCCCTACATAAGCTCACCCTAAACACAGTGTTTTAATTTGTCCGTCAGTATATGCTGTTATAATATCGAAGGTAGGGGAGGTCTGTGATGGTAGTACAAAAGCGGTAAAACTTCTAATCGGAAATTTGAAATCGTTGGCCTCATTATACCAGGAAAAAAATCATAGAATACCGAAGCTTCAACAAAACAATAAATAGAACTTAAAATCGATAAGATTAGGGGCAATATATTAACAAAGGCAAAATTTACACGGATACCCTTTAACAGTATAAAGAAAAAAAATCAGAGAATACCAAAGCGTCAATAAAAACCATAATCCGAACTGAAAAACGATAAAACTAGGGGGGAAATAGGAACAAAGGAACGATTGACATGGAGACTTTCGTAAAAGCACAAGAGAATAAGACCAGGTGTTCCGGAAGAGTATGCGTCTTCTGCTTCATCGACAACACCCGCCATGTAAATCTTGATCACATCCAAGCAAATGTCATGGCGTTACATATAAACCTGCAGCACTTTTTAAGTTTAGTAATAGATAGAGTCTGCCGAAAAAAGTAAGGCTCCAGCGAACCTCACAGAAAAAATGACACAAAATGAATTGCATTGCACCATGCTGTGTCGTCCTTCTAGGATTCGTCAGTGATGCAAGGGGCCAAAAGTTGGGAATCACAATTTTCTAAAACAATGTAGAAATGGAAGGGTCCGGTGCATAAACTCAGAAACAAGAAATAAGTACTTTATAATTTCAAATCGTGAATTTTGAAAATGAGAACTGAGACATAATTCTCACGAAGCAGACATTCACAAACCTCCATCTTCATATCATACAAGGAAATACATAATATTTCTCAATGAGATCAAATGAAAACCATAAACTTGCCAAAGTCTTCATTAACCTGCATCTCTCGAATCCCTGTGTCGTAAGTTTGTCAGTAGCCGTCAATTATTACAAAAATCAGTATGTTCCGAGCAAGCCCAGAATAATGAATGCGACATGTAAACACCATAGGTTAGAGAAGCAGGAGTGTTACTATCACGAAAGGGAAAGTGGAACATCGAAATCGTCACGTTTATCGTACAGCACAATAGTAAGCTGTCCGTGTTGGTCATAGATAAAGTAAAGATCGGGGTAGTAAGCTAGTGTTGGAAAATGTTTTGTGTCCTTTATTTCAAGTTCAGAAGCGCATATGCGATAGACTAGGTCAGGAAACGTCTTGTTGTTTATACACAACACATCGTCGACATATCTAAAACAGAAATTGAGTTGTTTGAAAAAGCTTGTTGTCAATTCTCCTCTCCTGGTAAGCTCCTCGATACATTCGAGGTTATGAAAATGATTGTGAAAACAAAGTCAGCTAAGAGTGAGACACAGTTTGTTCCCATTGGAATGCAAACAGTTTGCTAGAAAGTCTTTCCTCTAAACTCAACAACGATATTATCAACGAGGAATTTTTACCATTCGTACTATATCTTCCTCAGTAAATGTCATCTTAGCTTTTGATGTGGTTTTCCAGACTTTCCAGCCCATCATCTAATTCAGTCATCAATTCTCTCCTCATTGAATTATGGACGAAGTCAGATGATCTAAACGCCTCATATTCTAATCAACAACCCCATCCTTAACCATCCCCATCAGTGCACTAGTCAAGAAACTTGTAGTACTTATTATCATAACGACAACAAAACGGCATAGTTCTTTGATGGTGACGTCAATTAGCGCTTGACCTGTCATACAAATACCTTTGTGTTGATATAGAAATCCTTTAGTCCTGTAATCAACGTTATATCCGTTATCTATCTATTGTCTGGGGTCATGTAGACATCACCTACCGGGTATAATTAACGTGTAGGAGATCAATACCAGCGACGCACAGCGAACGTTTTTCGGTGCAAATTCAAAAACCATTTAGCCGATCATGAAGTGGTTTATTCAGCAGCTGTCTTGGATGTGTTGCCTAACAATTGGCGTGAACGCAATGACCATAGGTATGTATAAGTATGCATTAGTATGTATTCTATATGTCGGTATAAGGGAGGCAACCTCTTCAACCGAAGTGATTTTGTTCAACATAACATAGTCTGGCTACCGATACCTAAACAAGATTCATCAGCAATAACGAAAAATTAAAAAACAAAACTAATGCAAAACATCACAAGTGTTCGATGACAGTGTAAATAGTAACGGTATATGCAGTTGGGTTTTGTTACTAGCGGTAGACGTGTGTTATATGTATTAGCATTATAATTCCTAACGTACGGCGTCATATTTCTGCCATAGAGAATATGAGAAGATGTCGACTTTAACTGAAGAATATGTTGACTAATTGATTATACTAATCAATTCAAGATGATGCTTCTGCTTGGATATGAAGCTATATTGTCAACAACTTATGTCGACATACAAACGCATTGCTTAATGACAAATATCTATACATGTAGATCCTCTGGTATCCCACTTGGCATTGTTGCTAATGAGAATGGGAAAGCATTGAAATAAAATATATATTAACTGTTTTAAGCATTAAAAGGGTTTGAAATTATACCTGAGAATGCTAAGTACCAGGTAATCATTGTAAAGCTAGTGTTGGTGAGAGTTCCCTGTGCATTATCTGTTGTCTGCCAAACCGTTTGTAGTGTATATGGACGACCACTGTGGGAAGACGTTTATCGTGGATGATTCAGTGAGGATCGTGTCCTCTAGAGGTGGCTACCTAACGGCACGGATGGCCTGTAACATATTCCTCATCTCCAACAGTAAGGAGACTAACGAGCTCGTCCTCATACGAACCTTTAACATGACGTGTGCCCAAGGTTTCCTCACGCTCTACGACGGCAAGGGTATCGTACCAAACAACGCTGTAGGTACGTCTCGCCTTTCACCATCCCGCCTGTTTCCTGTGCCAAAACACACAAACACACACAGATGAACTCACTGTTGTTAAATGGAGAAAAATAAAAGTATACAATTGAATTGATAAGTCCTTCATTACTTGTATGGCAGTCATAGGGGACGTTCAAAACTCTCCGTGGTTATCTTTCCTTTGTTAATATTTTGCCTCTAGTTTTATCGATTTTAAATTCGGATTATGATTTAATTGACGCTTTGGTATTATTTGTTTAATTTCCTTCAGAATTTAATACATTGTTACTGGTTTGATGGCAGTTATCAATTCTGTAAGTGGACATTCGGGTCTGTTGAAACTTAGATAAATAAATAAATAGATAATTACAAGTTTTTTGATATAGTTGCAGCTTACTACCATCAAACCAGTAACCATGCATGAGGTATGTTTACACATTAACAAACTACGGATTACCTTATTTCTCTTTGTTTAGCTAGTGTGCATTGCCTTCATTATTTCTCTTTGTTTAGCTAGCGGGTATTGCCTTCATTATTTCTCTTTATTTAGCTAGCGGGTATTGCCTTCATTATTTCTCTTTGTTTAGCTAGTGGGTATTGCCTTCATTATTTCTCTTTGTTTAGCTAGTGCGTATTGCCTTCATTATTTCTCTTTTCTTAGCTAGTGCGTATTGCCTTCATTATTTCGCTTTGTTTAGCTAGTGCGTATTGCATTCATAATTTCTCTTTGTTTAGCTAGCGGGTATTGCCTTCATTATTTCTCTTTGTTTAGCTAGTGTGCATTGCCTTCACTATTTCTCTTTGTTTAGCTAGTGGGTATTGCCTTCATTATTTCTCTTTGTTTAGCGAGTGGGTATTGCCTTCATTATTTCGCTTTGGTTAGCTAGCGGGTATTGCCTTCATTATTTCTCTTTGTTTAGATAGTGCGTATTGCCTTCACTATTCTCTTTGTTTAGCTAGTGGGTATTGCCTTGAGAAGACCAAGCTCCCGATGACAGTGTTCAATTCGACACTCCATGGATTTACTCTCCAACTAACTACACTTAACTGGAACTTCTATGCTGGATTTGACGTACTGGTGACGTCATATTTTAAAGGTATGTTAGGTATACGTCTTAAGAACATTTTCTGTTTGCTTTCACTTAATCAATAGGGCCACTAATCAATGAAGCATGCATTAAATCATTAAAACAGGCGTACATGTATTTTGTATATAGCTTTTCTAATGAATATGAGGTGTTTATGGTGTTCAGAAAATATTTTTTCTCAAATAAAATTGCAGGCATATTCGTCTTGATAAGGTGCATGTAATTCAGATATTTCTTATAACAGAAAACCAGAGCGAAAACTAATAAAATGCGAAGTTGACGTCCGGTTTATACAAGATGTGTTCCAAACAAGATTAAATTATTAAAAAAATATTTGATTTATTGCTGAACACTGCGCTGTATTTTTTCTTAAATATAAGCATTGCCTTTGTAGATGGTCCCTGTTCTACCCGTGAGTACCAGTGTTCTAATACCTGGTGTATCGGCAGGAACCTCCATTGTGACGGCTACGACAACTGTGGTGACGGAAGTGACGAAGCTCACTGCCCCGCCGGTGGTGCTCGGTCCGTACATCCGCCAGATTCCCTTGTGGTCCCTGTTTTATTGTTAGTTACAGCTGTGTATCGCTATATATAGACTAAGTAGATAAATAACATTTCATATTCGGTTACGAACGGATGATTAATCTAGTATTATAAAAAAGTGTATAAAAACTACATTGAAAGGATTGGAGTAAGTTGGTACGCAAACATGATATGTGATGTGTTATATGTATAATGTGCACTGGGTTCTGTGAAATAAAACTTTATACGACGACATCAAGTTTATTTTCTATACACTACAGACTGTAATATACTGATCTATATTGCGCTTGGCTTTTATGAAAAAAAAATTACTTAAACCTGATCAAGTCTGTTTTCTCTTCTAGAGAAGAAAATCATGATCACTGGCGACAAATACTGAGACTCTCGTAAAAGCACAAGATTATAATAAAACCAGGTGTTCCGGAAGTGTAAGGGTCTTCTGCTTCATAAACGACACCCGCAATATACATTGTGGTCACGTCCAAGTAAACATCAAGTCCTCAAAGTAGAGCCCAGTCAACATTCTCGACCGCAAGAAGCAAGCACACTTATGAGCATACTCAAAAACGTCTATCTTCATATCACACAAAGATACAAAATATTTCTCAGTTAGTCAAAGATGGCGACCATAAAACTTGCCCATAGTTCTGATCAACCTGCATCTCTCAAATCCCTGTGTTATAAGTTTGTCAGCAGTCGACATCGATCCCAAAAAGCACGATACCTAGAGCAAGCCCTAGACTTATTTATTAGTTATTCTCGCACTAAACATTGAGATTTTTGTGATAGATGTCGACCGCTGACAAACAAATTAACTGCTCAGGATTTCGAGAGATGCAGGTTGATGACAACTATTAGAAAGTTATGGTCGCCATCGTGGTCTTACGGAGAAATATTTGTATCCTTATATGATATGAAGATGCACGTTTTTGAGTATGCTCATTAGTGTGCTTACTTGTTGTGATTGGCGATGATTTCCATTTCATCAAATTTTGTTTCACATGAAAAATGATTAAATATATTACATTAATAATGATGACTCGGTTCTCACTCTGATAACTTGACGTCTACTAAAATATTACCAAGATATACATGTTAGGTGTCGTCGATGAAGCAGAGGACGCTTACTCTTCCGGAACACTTGGTCTTATTCTCTTGTACTTTTACTAGGGTCTCCATGTAAATATTTGGTTTTCTCTGATTTTATTTTTATATAATCTGGTAAATCAACATTGCTCTGTGAAGAAATGACAACTTGGCTCAGTTAGAAAGAACCTAAATTCGTACCACAATTTTATAAACTATGAAAAGTTAGATGAATTATGAGGAGTACCTAGACATGAACACCAAGTCAGTTATTTCTTATTTGTCAACAATCAACGTTAATCCATAGTTACGGAGACCAGAAAATACACACGCCGTAACCACATGTACTTAGATACTATCAACAAAGATAACTTACAAAATCAATAATTTAAAAAAGAACTTATCAACACATCAGACGAGATATTGGTCAGGCTGACTACTTAGAGATAATACTAGCATATTATATCTACTGTCCCTAGCATCCTGTATTAGTACTGTGTCGCCTCAATCGCGTTATATCATACGAATTACACTGTAGTGGACTTGCTGGATCCCTGACTGGTCGACGATGGGAAAACGTCACATTATCCGTTTGTTGTTTTGTATATTCATCAGTGTCCAGGGACTCAATGACACCGTACCATTGGGTAAGTGTGATATTGTAGGAACATGGCTTTTATAAACTTTGTTTTACGAAAACATAAACAAAATGTCGAAGTGTATACAAAACCGTAATAAGACCTTCGATTCGATTTAGCTATGTGTAGCTAACAGGAAGGGGGAAATCCATCGTACAGTACAAGTATGACAAGTAGACCAGGTATTCGAAAAGGGTTACCGTCTCCGGCCTTATCGATGACAAGCCTGTCATATAAATGTATTTCTCTACGGCATATGTCATTGTTAAAATAAAAACGAAAAATAAAATGTCGTTTTCAATCCATTGCATTTTGAAATGAAGTTTGATATTTGTGATAGTGTATTTTAGTGAACGATATATATATCACTACAAACTGCGGGGATACATTGACCGGCCTTACATCTGCGTTATCTTGTACGTTATCGGGTAAAATAGCATAGCTAAAAGGAAGTACAGAAAACATAACTTTGAAAATAACGACATTTGGTAAAATGCTACATTGTTACATACGTAATAACCCTGTAGATATTCCTTGTTTAAATGCTAGTTTCCTTCGGACCAGACACCATATCTGGTTTGCTTTTTTACGTCAAACACTTCAAATGTATTTGCTTTATGAAAACGGCCTATGACATTGCCTTCTGTAATAACTGGTATTTTTCTGCATATTTTGAAGTTATTTTTTTCACAAAGGATCTAACAAACCAGATAAGTTATCTGTCAAAATACGCAAGACTGGTGTTCGGGCCAGATGAAACTCGTGCTATTTAAATATCACAATGAAACTCATTCATCCGCGTGCCGACAAACTGCAATACCGGAATGTGAGACATATACGTCCCTGCCATTTTCGCATGTTTAACTATATCTGTCTGTGATATTGGTTTTTGATAAATTGTTTATACTCCACTTCACGCTTTAAAGAAAAACGCTTTAGCCTTTTTTCTGGTGTTCGTCTTGTGACCAAAATGATTGGCTTAATACTACTAACTTTAAGACAAAAACTATAGATTTCAATTTCCCAATCGTGGACTTGCCCTTTTCTCGATTGTGGTATTCTCCCTATGATGTTTACATGTCGTAGTTGATTTGATTCTGTCCAATTTAATACCTTATCGAAGGTCACGTGCCATATAATAATGCAGTGTTTCAAGATGAGCAGGTGAATAAACACCTCGTCTCGTTGAGACATTTGTTCCTTCGTGGAATATAAACCTTGAAAAATTAGAGAATTTCGAAGCGTCAACAAAACCATAACCCGAACACAAAACGATAAACCTAGGGGCAGCATATGAAAAAAGGAAATATTTACATGGATACCCTCGTAAAAAGTACAAGAAAATAAGACCAGCTGGTGTTCAGGAAGAGTAAGCGTCTTCTGCTTCATCGACGACGCCCGCCTTTTTTATATCTTAGTTTATAGGATGGTTATAGTTTCATCCCTGCCACAACCATCACTTTCTGAAGCGGGAAACGCTGATTGTTTCAGGAACATCTGGTCTGATTGTTCTAACGCATTGTAAATGGTGTCCATTGGAACAGTTTGTTTGTTTTGTTTTTTTGGTCCATTTGTGATATTAACAACATCCATTTTACTTACAGTGACTATGGAGGATCACTGTGACGAACATTTCTTCGTTGATCCGTCACTAAGGCTGCGCGCCAGCCGTGGGGGTGTGCTGAACACCACCCGCTGTCCCGTGTTCCTGATGTCTAATACTGCTCACGCTCGCCTCCTGGTGCTGGTCCGACACGTCCAGATCCCCTGTCACGCCGCCATACTTAAGGCCTATAACAGTCTCGATACCAACCCAGCGCAACAACTACACGGTATTATATTGTGCTCTTTATGCGTTTTTTGTGTACGTATTAGAATTCAAGCAGGGGTAGATTTATAATTGGTTACTTACATGTAGGTATAGTTTATCATATGTTACGCTGTGTTGTTCGTCGTCCGTCAACTTTCTTTTCTTTAAACTTCTTGCAAAGAACAGGAGGACCTAATGCCATATTTGGTCAATAGGTACCTAGTTCTTTAAAGGCCCAATAAACTGTATGTAACTTCAGGGAAATTTTCGTGATTCTGAAAAATTCTGAAAGAAAAACCAGTTGATAACCATACAAAAATAAGTCTAAAACGAAGTAAACCTGAGCGGTAACTAACAAGAAACTCTTGACAAAAAATCCAAAGAATTGAAAATAATTCAGGTGGGGCCCACTTCAACAACAAACCGAAGGTAGAAGACGGTTCGAAATGGACGCGTGTTTACAAATAGCGTGTTTCAACTGCTGCTGTACCGGTAACCGCGTAAGAATTCATCTTGAATATTGCTTATATAAGTTAATCTTAACTAAATCTATAAATATAATAAGTTATTAAGCTAAATTTTCGCTACAAGTTTTGCCGAAAGTTACGTATATTGGGCCTTTAATGTTTTCTCGGTTAAAATACCTTGATCTACTTTCAAGGTATCACAACCTTGTGTAATGATATTTAATTATTAGCATGTTCGAAATGTGAAATATAACATTTTATTTAGTCAGGAACATTCTGAAGCCAGGCAGACTTAAAAGTATGACATAATTTCTATGTAGTTTCATTGCGAATAATATTTCCAATAATTGCACAAATATCTAGGTGAGCAGGACAGATTTTCTGGATCTCTTGTTGTATTGCATCAAACGTGCATATTTTTTATTCCATCCCTGCAAAGTAACAAATTCATTAGTATGTGTTTTATATCTTAATTCCCCAAATCAATGATGTACAATTTACACTGACCAGCGTTGTAAGTGACTTCGTCTTGCTTACTAAGGGACGGGAAACGGTTTGTGTGGCTCCCTCAACAACACCGTCCCGTACAGATCACAGGACGAGGGGGTGACGTTAATGCTCAGTACAAACACTAGTGTGACGGGCACAGTGGACATACTGGTCACCTCCTTCTCCGAGAGTAAGTATAAATCTAATTAACTAAACTATATTACGTATAAAATACCAATTCTAAAATATGATAATATATATATATATAGCGATATTCTAAATTTGACCAAGGTTTTAATTGAGAATTCGCGTATCATGTCTTACTTTTTCGGCAATAAAAATATCTTAAAAGTTTCAAATGGTGAAATATTCCTTTTTTAAAGAATCGATTCTTTCCATTGTCGAATATAACAACTACTGGTATACCATCATGTCATGTCACTCATATTACCATGGACTGACAGTGCGAGAAATTGAGAACGACTTGAGAAGATCTTGAGAACGAATTTTCCCATTTCCGGGCACTTGGGAACGTATTTTTTCTTAGAAAAAAAACCCAAACATTTGCAAGTGCAAAGGTGACGTCGTAAACTGGAAATAGTATCCCATCAATAGTGATCCGCGTAATAAAATGTCCCTTCGTAAACATATTAATACGAATTTATGACAAATTATTTTGAGAATAAAACCCCCATTTTAAGCGTATATTATGTGCATGTTAGAAAGCCAACGACGATATATATATATATTTTTTTTGTTTTGTATTATTTAAAGGTTAAAGGTATTTCTCTGTGCAAATCTTCAGGGCCAAGTTGTTTAGTTGACTTTTCCTTGATGAAGAGATTTATAATGTAGTATTGCATAGATGATAAGCAGTTTATTTACCACACAGTATTTTGGGGGTTTGTCGTTCGAACAATTTTATCACCACGAGCACATGGATAACATCGAGGCCACCGAGAGGCTTCTAGAGGAAAACTGTTCTCACGACAAACCCGGAAGATACATGTACTGTGTGATAATCTAAAATATATCACTGGTCTGTATTTACAGAACATGCCTGTACTGCCGACATGTTCCAGTGCGATAACGCCCGCTGTGTGGACCAGAGACTGTGTTGTGATGGTGACGATAACTGTGGGGACCAATCAGACGAATCTTGGTGTAACGGGGCGGGCGTAAGGATGACGTCATCAACCACACTGCTCGTCAGTCTGGTCGGAATCATCATATCAAATTTTATTTCGCACTTTCGAAATATTAAAGAATCTATCTTCAATTTCCAATACATTGCACAAATACGTTCGGCATTATAACCATGGGGTAAACCAGATTGTGACAACAATGTAAGTCAAGTTTATAACGATATACACAACATATATAGGGCGTGGTTACTTTTAAATGTTTATCATTTACATTGGTATATACTCGATAACCATTGATCTTCAAACAAGAGCTATACTTGATCATGAACACGTGCCAAATTCCTATGACGTCGACCACAATACATGTGGGCATAGCTAGCGCTATGCAAATTACCTGGGTTCGAGACATAATTGTGTGACGACATAAGCAAGAGACAGGGGCGGAGTTAACCACGGTTTGTGCAAAGTACCTGTTGTTATATTTATTGAACCGTTCTCACATAATACGTTTTTAAACGAAATATAATCATGTCCGCATACGGGACTACATAAGGAACACAATAGATACGATGAACCATTCAGTCGATTAGGGTAACGTAAACGCTGGGTTACCTCGTGCTCCGTTGAATTTATGATCTCATGAACTAAACAAAATGGAAGGTTAATCCCGAGTCCTTTTCTCAAAGATACTGATAATCTTCGCTAATCCTTTATCGACGAATTGTATCGATATTTTAAACGTACTGTTTAAACTTGAAATACCGAATCGATGAAATTGATTACATTTACATGTGTATATACTGTATTCTGTGGGGGAGGGGGAAGGGGTATATGAGTGGCTGTACGGCGAGAAGGGATAGGTGGGGGCGAAGTGTTAGCTACATATCACAAAGATCTGATCAGACCACAGGGGCAAACTGCTATATACATATAATAAGAATGAAAACATTTGTTATAAAATACAAATTACCTAATAACACCTTTCCTACTATCGTCCAGGCCAACAAGAATTCGGCAAAACTTGTTGCGTTTTTTTTTTTTTTAAATTAAAATATTCATATGTAAATAAACATGTAAAAATCACAAAAACGACTTTGTTTTGTTAGATGTGTAAACATTATTGATACTGAGGAAAGAGATACCACACAAAAACGACTTTGTTTTGTTAGATGTGTAAACATTATTGATACTGAGGAAAGAGATACCACACAAAAACGACTTTGTTTTGTTAGATGTGTAAACATTATTGATACTGTGGAAAGAGATACCAAACAAAAAATAAAAACAAAACATTATAGTTAGCTATGTTTAATAGAGATCAAAAACAGCTTCACACAAGTTTATCCTTCAACATTCGCTCGGAACAGAACAAATTAATGTCCTTCGTAAAAGTACATTCACTTCAATTATCTTCGTTCAAGAAAACATCGAGACATGGAATACAGCGCAAATGTATCAGAGGTGAAAGCACACACTAAACCGGGGGTAGATCGAGAATACTATTGTCAAGTGGAAACCAGAAACAACCATTCAAGATCCAAAACAATCAATCATACTGCAACATATTCAATAATGACAGTATCTGGCAAAGGAAGCCTTTATTTCGTTGGTCACACTCGCCTATACTCACTACACGAATATGCCATAGCAATATTGCAAGCACAAAGAAAGCAGGTTGATTTCTCTGGTGCCAATCGATTACAAAGGAGCGACAACCGACTTCAAAGCCTGTAAGTTTTTACCTTTATGGGACCGCGAGATCGATCAAACTAGTCTCTGTGGCTCATCAACGTGTTGGCGCACAGATGAACAGAGCCTTCAATTTTGCAATAACATAGTCCAGGGTATCCTTAATATCCAGGGTTTACGCTTACCTACGCTGTCTATCCCGTGAATAAAGCAAAACTGAAGGCACGAAGATAGCAGTTTGATTGTTCTGAGGTAAAAACATCCGGCTAGGCTGATACAAAACATGTACCTGTCTGTTGAAGATTTCAAAGCCTGTCAATGACCGCCAGATTCTTTTGATGTACATCAAAGGTTCAAATTACTCCTCTTGCCTCATGAACAAGATGGCACAAACAGAGCCCTCCAATTTCCTTTGGCATATTACCTTAGCTTAGATAGCTAGTAAACCCTGGATATTGAGGATGTTCCAGGGGTGTAGAGAGCGTAGGTGAGCGTCACTCCTGAATATTGAGGGTGTTCCAGGGGTGTAGAGAGCATAGGTGAGTGTAGTCGCTGAATATTGAAGATGTCTCAGGGATGTAGAGAGTGAAGGTGGGTGCAACCCCTGGCTATTGAAGATGTTCCAGGGATGTAGAGAGCGTAGGTGAATGTAACCCCTGGATATTGAGGACAACGCCAATCGTACATAAAACACTGTCTACACAGCTGTGGAAATTCATCACAAATTACATGTATATAAGGAATCTTTCACAAACTAAGCATTGCACGGTATACCTTTTGTATATTGCGTATTGGTTTGGATGCTTGGAAAATATACTCTATAAACAATTAAAGACAGGAAGTAACCTAATGTACAGGGAGAAACATTCTTAATCCTTCATTCAAGGTTATAATAATTATAATATTTACTTTGTTATACTCTGCCTTACATGATGACATCTAGTTTTTCTGCCGTTCCCGTTGAGTAGAAGTGATAGGAATCATTCAGTGGCTTCATACAAAATGTATGTATAGTATAGTACAGTACTACAACACTACTGTATAGTATAGTACAGTACTACAACACTACTGTATAGTATAGTACAGTACTACAACACTACTGTACCCTTCCTAAACAAAGTTATTTATGTTGCTGTAAGACGAGATGGTACCAGAACAAAACAACATCCTATACTACCCAGGAAACTGATTGTTTGACAGAAAACGAGAACAGTTCTTTACATAATAACAATTCTATTAGAAATTGAAGTGTTGCACTTACATGTGTATTCAAAATACAGAGAAATGGTGTTACACCGCTTGATTCATTGCTTTTTTTTTTAAATATCAACAATAACAACTAAAGAATAATAACATCATGTTATCAATGTCTCCGCATCTTTCTTTCCATTTTCTTTGTCTTCTTTTCGTCCACTTCTGGAGGTGGTGCAAATATCCAAGGTGCCAATATATTAACCCATAACATGTAGAAGGCTCTGCCTGGGACCTGGAGAGACACAGTTAAAAACACATAAATTTCAAAACTGAATAGCTATTGAATATTTTAAAACCAATGTCAAACTGGGGGCTTTAAATACCATGGGCTGAAATATACACAGTGTAACTGAATTGTCCTTTCTTACTTATTCATCCCTTAAATTTAATAATTGACTTCTCCAACTTGTGAATTAGGAAGCATTCAATTGTGTCTTTAGGGGAGAATGAGTTAATGGTTACAACTAGTATATATAGTAAAACATTCAATATCATTATTTAATTTCTGTTTCCTGTATTCTCTTTCTACAAGAATTACATTTTCTGATTTCATTCAGAGAGGTAAACCTCAGCTTTTCAGTAAAAGGGACACCTAGTTTTACTTACCAACAACCACAACAGCCATAAATAATTAGAAAACAAGCTGGTACTTTGGACAATAGAGGTGAACAGAATGAGATCTTTGGCATGCCTGTAACAGAAAGATGATGTGTATAACAATGAACCCATCGTGTTTTATAAATATACGATAAAAATTTGAAGAAACAAATAACAATTAAATGAAACTAGAAATTGTTGGCTAACAATTTGATGGGCTTTTCACCTATAATCTATATCATTTCTGTTGGTTATTGCGAAGTTGTTCAAAGATATCTACACACAAGTATATGACCCCTGTAACCCATCTTCGCTAGCCAAGGGTTACGATCCGCACACTCATCTTCACCCTTGGCATATATAGACCACATTTCGTAAATCCCGCGACGAGAATTTCCATTGGATGCAGCTAGGTCTGGCTGCGTCCAATCAGAGCGCACCTTATATTTGATCACGCGCTCTTCTCATGGGACAGAAAAAAATGTAAACAAACATGGCACAGAGTCGGCTGTGCCATGGATCTTTACCAGTAAAACAGAGAAGAATAATCTTCAACGACACATTTACGGCAAGAACTCAGTGCGTCGATCGCCGTTTCCTGATACTGTCTAATTTGATCAAGCTTGAATTTTTTATAGATCAACCGAATGAGATGTTCTTCCTTGTTTACATTCATTGCAGAAGCCGTTTTGTTACACGCAATTTTGATTGGTCGATGATTACGTGCACGTGATTCAAGGGGACACAACGCACACCGACGCTAGGTGGCAGACCCGGGAGCTTTCAATTTTGCCATGATATATTCCAGGGGTGTAGATTACATAGGTGATCGTAACCCCTGGATATCGAGGATGCCTGTAACCTTGAAAGTATAGCAGGTCATTTATATGAGTAACATTTGTAGCAATCTGTTGCCTGAACGTACTGGCCAAACATCAGCACCTATGGTCTTTCGGTTAGTGAGAAGAGGATTGTTAAAAGGGTTTTTACATACACTTTAAGAACTAGTACTACTTTCCTTCTAACACTGATAGCGAGCTACCAAAACCGTTTTTATACAAAGAATACAAAGGGAAATTTTTAGAATTTTTAAAAGTTGGACACGGTTGAGATGAGAAGTGACTAACTGTACAAGGTAAAAGGTGGACATGGTTGAGATGAGAAGTGATTAACTGTACAAGGTAAAAGGTGGACATGGTTGAGATGAGAAGTGACTTACTGTACAAGGTAAAAGGTGGACACGGTTGAGATGAGAAGTGACTTACTGTACAAGGTAAAAGGTGGACACGGTTGAGATGAGAAGTGACTTACTGTACAAGGTAAAAGGTGGACACGGTTGAGATGAGAAGTGATTAACTGTACAAGGTAAAAGGTGGACACGGTTGAGATGAGAAGTGATTAACTGTACAAGGTAAAAGGTGGACACGGTAGAGATGAGAAATGACATACTGTACATGGTAAAAGTTGGACACGGTTGAGATGAGAAGTGACTAACTGTACAAGGTAAAAGGTGGACACGGTTGAGATGAGAAGTGATTAACTGTACAAGGTAAAAGGTGGACACAGTTGAGATGAGAAGTGACTTACTGTACAAGGTAAAAGGTGGACATGGTTGAGATGAGAAATGACTTACTGTACAAGGTAAAAGGTGGACATGGTTGAGATGAGAAGTGACTTACTGTACAAGGTAAAAGGTGGACACGGTTGAGATGAGAAATGACTTACTGTACAAGGTAAAAGGTGGACATGGTTGAGATGAGAAGTGATTAACTGTAAAAGGTAAAAGGTGGACACGGTTGAGATGAGAAGTGATTAACTGTACAAGGTAAAAGGTGGACGCGGTTGAGATGAGAAGTGACTTACTGTACAAGGTAAAAGGTGGACACAGTTGAGATGAGAAGTGACTTACTCAGACATTCCTGACTCCATGTTGAGGTCGAGGCCCCCATCTATCAGAGCCCCTTCTGGAGTGTACTTCGCTTGGGCCATACTCTGCATAAACTTGTAACTTGCCAGACATGTCATCAATGCTGATACACCAAGAAACTGTGAGGACAAAAGGATGAAGTTGTAGTGAGGATAACACATTTTATATCTTTCTTGTTAAACACATCATTCAAGTTCTATGGCCAAACTATTTACGATGTATGTATGTAAGGTAAATGGCAGTGTAATGTGATACAATCAATACATATACCTGAAATAAGCATCACTATGCCCTGCTATAAAATTGGTAGGAGGGACAAAAATTGTTGCGCCTGTTGTCCCGTCAATTTACATCCCCATTGATTTAATGTACACATTTAGCAATTTCATTCTTTCGCAAATTTTGGTCCAACTTCATACAAAAGTCGTCTATGGATGTTATACCACTGACTTTGTGTTATAGATCAAAAACAACTCTTTTAGGAAAATAATGATATTCCTCTTGTACCTAATTAGAGTAAATATGTATAAACATAAAACTGTTTCTTACCATGTAGAATAACGTGAAGCTGTCCCAGAACATCAAGTATTGTAGTGTCCAGTAAATACCCTGTACATAGACACAAAACATAACTTAATTAGGGTCCAGTAAATACCCTGTACATAGACACAAAACATAACTTCATTAGTGTCCAGTAAATACCCTGTACATAGACACAAAACATAAGTTCATTAGGGTCCAGTAAACACCCTGAACATAGACACAAAACATAAGTTCATTAGGGTCCAGTAAACACCCTGTACATAGACACAAAACATAAGTTCATTAGGGTCCAGTAAACACCCTGTACATAGACACAAAACATAAGTTCATTAGGGTCCAGTAAACACCCTGTACATAGACACAAAACATAAGTTCATTAGGGTCGAGTAAGCACCCTGTACATAGACACAAAACATAAGTTCATTAGGGTCGAGTAAATACTCTATACATAGACACAAAACATAAGTTCATTAGGGTCCACTAAACACCCTGTACATAGACACAAAACATAAGCTCATTAGATGGGTTTAGTCTCATTACATATCCAGCAGTACTGAAAGTTTATCAAGTAACCCTTACTACACGTACATGTTACCATTTACCTGTAGATTACATTCGTATGTTTATTAAGCTGGAGATGGTGCTGTATTGAAGACTTTCAAAATGCTTTCATACCAATAGTTCTGCCTTGGACAGACCATCTGCAGTGTACAGCTTATCACTGACTGCTGTATGAAATATCTATGTATATAGACTTGTGTAGCATCTCCATTGTCGTCTTATAACCAAACTGTAGCCGTATGGACACTTGTGGTGCTAACGTCCACTCTAACATGCATGCCAATATGTATTGTTTTTTATGAGCTACATTACAGCATTAATTTAACATTTCTGACAGTGATACAGATTAACCTTTTACGTGCTTACCGGGAAACGAGTTTCACCAAACTAAGCGGAGGGCTCTACTAGTAACCAACCAACCTACGTGTATAGCAACCATAAAGACTGTATCAAGAGTAAACCACTTCAATGCTGATATTAAAATTTCCTACCCATGTTGCTTACTTATACTGATATCAATTTGAATTAAAGTTACTATTAAAAAGGCTTCAATATCATCACTGAAATAAACAACAAAATGAAACAGATATATTCTCCTGTGCTACTGTGCTGGGTGTCATATCTTGTCTCTTATATCCTCTGTGTAGTTGGTTAGTTTACATAGCCGCTTTGTCGTGCAAATGTAAATATAACTCTAAAACAACATTAGTCTCTAATTTCTTTTGTGGTGATAGATCTTTCATAATTTCATAATATAAAGTTGTGCATACATTTCTTATTTGTGTATCAAATAACCTTATTTAAACTTCTACTACAATTCTAGTGTTAGTGCTAAGCAATGTATATACAGCTTGAGTGTACTCATTGAATAATTATTATAAAAATAATATACAACATTTGATAAAGCGCCCTCAGATCTAGCTTACATAAACCACTCTAAAATGATACATACTGAGATTGTTTTTTTTTGTACACAAACAGGAATTGAAAACTTAATTTGCGAGCTATCGAAAACGTCTGTTTCCTTTGTCAAGCAAAGAGTACAATAGCCGAGTGTCTGTGTTCTGACCGCTGAAATCAGCTCACTACCCAAAATAGGGCGAGTTGGATAAGTCAGCTGCTAAAAACGTAGTGCGACATTTCGTCCAAATGTACTCTAGTACTACAGGTAGACAGAGGGACAGGTAAGATGTTTACCCATTCCGCCCCTTATTGGATGTTAAAATAGGGTCATAAAGATGACTCCAACTCGCCCTATTTTGGGTAGTGAGCTGATTTCAGCGGTCAGAACACCGACACTCGGCTATTGTACTCTTTGCTTGACAATGGAAACAGACGTTTTCGAAAGCTCGCAAATTAAGTTTTCAATTCCTGTTTGTGTAAAAAAAAAAACAATCTCAGTATAATACATACACAGTTCTATTGTATAAAATTATGAGGAGTTTGCAGGAGCTGCCTTATCAGGTACTAACTACTTGTCCTATACCACCTGGCTAATATCTCTGTATGTGTGTGTATGTTTGCGTGTGTGTGCTGGAGAGGAATTGTTTGTAGTGGGACTGTGTTTCCAACGGCATCTTTTAAAGTGCCACCTCACTTGAATGCTACAGCACAGATACTGCAACAATCCACCCAAGACCATTTCATATTTCACCTGGGTTGTTGGAGTTGTGTGGGCAGGAGAAAAACATTTTCTCTGAATGGATGGAAGACTGTAGTGTTAACCACTCGGCCAATCCGACCACTACAGAATTACAGAACATACATTGTATGTACATGTATATAATATTGTTGCAATAAGTTTGATACCTGTATAAAGCAGATTACTTACATTTACTGCAAGCATGATGTATTGATAAAACTGGAGTGTCTTCTTGTTCTCCTCCACAATCTGTTTCTGTCCTTTAGTCAACGGTTTTCCTTTTGGCTAAAACACAATAATCTGAAGTTTGAAGAAGAATACCTTGCCATTTTATATAGACTGACATAGTAGAAATCTAAAAATATAGATTATTTGATGACTTACTTTTACTTATTAAGACAAGTTATACAATAATTCCCAACGTGGTTCTGCTACATATACATTGTATATACATGTTCCGGCCATGTCAACTAGACCAGCTACATGTAGCTCACCCATATGAAATAACTTTTCCTATTATGTTGAAATATTCCACATTCTTGAGGCATTTTTCCAGTAGATGTGTTAATTTCCAACCTTGGGATGGGGTGGACAATCACTATGCCCACAGTTGCAGTGCACGATTATCGATGGTTATATATATAATCTTAGGTAAATGGCACACACCTCTTTTATTATATTTTTTTTAAACATTTTTTTATTTATATAATATTTAATATGAATTATCATACTAACAAGAAGAGCAAGCAATCTTCTTTTTAGTGTTATCTTTGATATAGCAGTTTATGTTTTGTTTTATATCAAAATTTATCTCTATGAAAACTACTGTGATATTTTAGTTTGATTATACATATTTTTGAGGTAAATGGTTTGGGTAAAGATATACCTGGTATATCTTATTTAGATGAGCACTATATTGTGATCTGAACTGTATGGTGATCTATATCTTAGATATTGATCAGGTATCATGATTTGCCTGTTTTACCTGAGTAAATATTATTAAATAAGTGGGAAAAGGATAGTCATGGGCAAATACATCAGAAAAAAATGTGAATTAACACTGTGTCACAAAACCAAACGGGGACTAATATAACGTAATGCAAAAGGATTGTGGCATATCAGTTAATTATCCAATCGGTATATATATATATATTGTCACTAGAATTGGCACCAAGTTAAATACATTTCCAACACAGCTGTTCACATCAAGAATGCGTCCACCAACAAATACAGATTATGTTGCTGTTATTATTTTTCAATCAGTAATTGGTGCGTTGAACACAACTATATATTTATCCAACAAAATCTAATTAGTAGCTTTACAATAGCAAGAATATGTCAAACTTACAGGCATATTGACGTGGTGAAATGCTCTTTCCTTCAGGACTCAACCGGCAAATGATGAATCGTGGTCAATATAAATGTTCCTTCTTCCGGCTTATACGACGCTTAATAAAACGCAGGAAAGACTAAGACAAGTGTTACAATGCTATGGACTTATTCCGGTGACGACTATACGGAATAAAAGATATTTAACCTTTTTTATCATTATGTAACTTATATGCCTTTTGAAATAATCTAATAAACATATCATAAACTATCAAATTAAAGACACTTCTTATTATAAATATAGATTGCAGCATATTTTTGCACAGTAAAAATCCGCATAAATAATTGAACTCCGTTTCTGTGATTAGTTTCAAAGGGAATTCCCCAGAATCAGGTCCAATATCCGGCTCATTGCATTGCCAGAAGAGGAAGAAAAAACGGAATATTTTGTAAGTCAATGTTTCTCCTGCTCAGACGTCTAATCTAGAAATTAATAAGAAATGAGTCATTTAGTACGCTGTGTTTTCGTTTTCAAGGCTTTTGAAATATTTCTACAAACAAAGAAATAGAGGTGGATTACGCAATGTAACATTAACTTACAAGGAAATATTCAGCAAGGTGTCATCACAAACCTTACCAACCCGGATGTAATTGCATAACAAAGGACAGGTGATCTCGACAGTCAACATTAAACATGCTAGACAAAGGCTAAGATCTGTCAGTTATCATATCATAATTAAGGGGTATTGTATGGCAATTCGTCCACAATTTGTTGGCCAACATTATGATTAAAAAACTCCCAATTCTACAAAGCCTTTGACGGTTTTATAACACACCATAATCCAGTGCAGTGCATTGATATAATTTTCAATATGGTCAATGATGGTTAACCTTAATTACAATACCTCTGTATAGTGAGAGTCTATCCAACCTGTTAGTGTATGCATGGTTATAGTTGTACATGTACCCGAGCACACACACTCTTATGTAAAACTGGCTCGTAGTAAACAAAAAGCCTTGTCAGCTTAACATTATAACAACTTAACTGCATTGGAAAGTAGGCCTATACTGCAAATTATAATGGAGAAAGGTACAAAATAAAGACACATGTTTCCATTCCTTGATGGTTACACATAAAGTTCATATGAATTTTAGTACTTTTAAACGGCCCATTTTAAATAAATAACCAAAGCTGTGCCTTTGCACTTCTGATACATTTTGTAGTGATACAAGACAAAAATGTCAATGTTTTTGCAACTAAATTTTTTTTATTTCAATACATGAATTAAACACTTTAATTAAGCATTTTGATATACATATATATACATGTACATGTATGTACTCCTCTGCCATAAAAACTGACTGTCCCATGATGCAATACCCTTTATACAAATTTTCCTGATGCTATTGACTTTCACTGTCAAATATAACGAAAGAACGGTACTAAAAACATTGATGTGCATTAATTAAGCTGCCTTACAGGAGTCAGCTGTAGGGAAATTCCCTTTAGCTGGAGCATCAACCTGGAACACTATATAGGGCCATAGTTTCAGCACTATCTTAACATTATTCATGGTCTTCCTTCAAACTGGTGCCACAAGTGGCCCTCCCCATTCAAGGTTGAACCCTTAGTGGGTAGTCAGCACCCTTGGTGGGGAGTCAACAACCTTTGAGCTGGTGACTGAATAAGTGGGAAATGGTGTAAAATATGTGCATTAATTGATACAGGTTGCCTGCAGATAGAAAGTTACATGTACATTGATCATGCATCCATTGATATTGTGTTACAATTACATTACTTTTGTTTTCATTTCAGATTGAGCAGATTCTAATCAAGCATGGATTACCTTTATTTGTAAGTAAACTAAAAGATATCTAAGCAATGATTTGTTTTAGCAAATGTTGTTTTGGTCCGGGATCCTGACACATGTTACTTTGATGACAAACCTAGCTAATAAAGCATGTAGGGCTTTATGCAAGTTTGTCTGCAATAGAAATATGTCATAGGACCATAACAAAGTTTGCTTTAATCAATAACGCTTTATACTCATATTTACGTAAATTTGATAGCATTAGTGTGCTCTATTTAGTTATTTCAAAAATGTACATGTTTGAACAGCACATCAAATGACGACAACAGTGAAATTGATGAAGTCTCAATAGATATTGATGATGTTACAATAGATGTTGATGACGTCACAATAGATATTGATGACGTTACAAAATATGTTGATGACGTCACAATAGATATTGATGACGTTACAATATATGTTGATGACGTCACAATAGATATTGATGAAGTAACAATAGATATTAATGACGTTTCAATAGATATTGATGACGTCACAATATATATTGATGACGTTACAATAGATATTGATGACGTTACAATAGATATTGGCGATGTCGCAATAGATATTGATGAAGTAACAATAGATATTGATGACGTTACAATAGATATTGATGACGTCACAATAAATATTGATGATGTCACAATAGATGTAAATGATGTCACAATACATATTGATGACGTCACAATAGATGTTAATGACGTCAATAGATATTGATGACATTACAATATTTATTGATTACGTTACAATATATATTGATGACGTTACAATAGATATTGATGACGTTACAATAGATATTGATGACGTTACAATAGATATTGATGATGTTACAATAGTATATGTTGTTACAGCCTCATAACGATATTTGCCTTCTCAACGTGTTACAATGGGAGAATTCAGGGCAAATAAAGATGGAAATATAAGAAGTTTAGGTATTTCTCACATTTATATCTATGAAATATATACATGTCCCATGTTGAACAGACCAGCTCACCCATATGATATGAAATAACTTTTCCTATTATGCTGGAACTATCCACTCTTGAGTCTTGAGGCATTGCATGCAGGTCATGCAATAACATGTGTAAATTTGCAATTTCAGGAACCCCCCAGATTGACAGCGATGCAGGCCCATTGGGCCTCTTGTTAAATGAACATCTTTTTGAAGCAAAATAGTCATGATAATGTAACAAAAATCAAAGATTCAGTTGAATAAATAAACTTTTGTGTATATAGAGCTTTTAATTGACCTAATAAGTGCAAATGTTTAGGATGAAAAGCAAGTATATGATATTTTACAAGATTTATTAAGTGTTTAAAATGTATTTTCTTGCAGTATTTTGGTGATTCTTGTGTTCCTGAAAGTGCTGTTCTGGATATTTTACTTTTATGCTCGCTCACAGCGGTTAAGGGCCGGCAGAACTACCCAGCGTAACTTTATCGTGGTGGAGAGTACCAGACAAGTTGTATCTGGGAATGGGGTCACACACGTAAGTGCCCATTCTGGACTTCTGATCCGCATCTTAATATTTGACTTGGAAATCTAGCTGATCTCTTTCTTTATAAAAGTAACAAATCTTTGTCAATGATGCAAAACTGATGATATTTTCACATTTTTTGTCCATTATCTCCTGTTTGCATTCCATAACATCTGTGGGTACAGCTAGACATTGACCTTCAATAACATCTGTACAGCTAGACATTGACCTTCAATAAAATCTGAGGGTACAGTTAGATATTGACCTTCAATATTAAACATCTGTGGGTAAAGCTAAACATTGACCTTCAATAACATTGGTGGGTACAGCTAGACATTGACCTTCAATAACATCTGAGGGTACAGCTAGATGTTGACCTTCAATAATTGAAATGTAATCAAGTCACAGTGGATCATTATTAAACTTGCCTCCCATTTTCTGAGAAACATGTCACCAGTTTCCAATACCATTCTAAACATGGCTGCAATTCACGGGGATCTCTCAAGAACTCTCTTTGTGAACTGTACATTTTGTATGACGTGACTTTAGACAATGATGATTTTCCACCAACAACACCAATATTTAGCAGATCAGAAATAGTCCGAAGCCTTCAGACTAATGTACACACCCACCTTTGCATTGGTTTTTGCTGCTGCAGTGTAAAGTGTGTGAATTTCTCTCGTTCTGACTGGTGATACAATAACAATGTTTTGTTGTTACAGGACCGGGCAGGAATTGTACAAAATGAATACCCTCAGGCCTACACAAACCAAGCTGGACCCCAGAACTTCCCTGAGCCACCATCTTACACGGAGTGTGTTGGGCAGCGACAGAACGACACTAAACCACCAACCTACGAGCAGGTGATCCAAGGTCAAGGTTCAACCTACCCCACACATCCCGCCACAGCCCCTCCCGCTGCCACACCATCCAGTCAGACAGGGGCGCCCTCACCAAATCATCTGTATGGCTACGATCAGTAGCGACACATTCTCAGTCACATGGCATCATCCTACATTACATCATCATCTCCGACTGTCCTGATAAACTGTCAGGACGGTCGACATACAGTGTTATATACAGTGATGGTGCTACTGTATTTCTTTAATATCTTCACTCACCGCTGTAACAAAGGGGAACAAGCACTGTTGATGTACAAGTCATTTTTATGGTTAATCTGACTCAAAGTCTACAGGTGTTAGCTTTACTTGCCTTGGTTTCCTGGACCAGATCTGACGCCCAGTTATTCTGGACCTGATCACCTCAAAGGTATCGAGTAATTATAAGCAGTGTTCAAGATATGTTAGAATATTGTTCTGAAACATCAACAAATTATTTCCAGAGCAGTTCATTCAATGTATTTTCATGATAAAATGTCTTTCTTTTGATTTTAAGTAAGACAAAAAGAAGCCTTTTGAATTTTGAACGTTTCTGTCAGAAAGTTTTATCTTATCAGAATATTTATCCTTGAAATATGCACATATGTTTGTCAGGTTAACAGTGTGATATTGTGAGATCCTGACGTTGTACGTAATACTTTATATCCAAGTCATCAGATGGCTTACACTCATCCTCACTAGGGAGTTAGGTAGCTAAATCTGTTGGTTAGAACAGATCATGAACTGTTTAAACTTAGCTAAATCTGTTGGTTAGAACAGATCATGAACTGTTTAAACTTAGCCAAATCTGTTGGTTAGAACAGATCATGAACTGTTTAAACTTAGCCAAATCTGTTGGTTAGAACAGATCATGAACTGTTAAAACCTGGAACTTTGTCTATATAGATTTATTACTTGTCTTTTCATCAGTTTATATCTGTTAAAAGATAAACAATGAGTTCTTAAAGATTAAATACAAATGTATATTTTGTTCTCTTACAAAGACATGAACAACCAATGTTATGTTATAATTTAAAAAAAAAAAGCAAATATTTATCCAATGGAAAATTTTTGGATACAGTTGTGGGGTCGCACAACATTACATAATGTGCGGCATGCGGTTGTTTTAGCATATTTCTATAGTTTAGCTACATACATGATGTATCTTAGCTGATATTTCTATCTATTTCTTTCTTAGAATTATAAATGGCAATTTTGTAGTTTTTTGAAACAGACATATACATGTATGCAAACGTCCCAACACATATTGACACAAGTTTTGGCACATTGTGCGTTACCACAACTGTATAAGGCACTAAGAATGGGCTCACGAATATATGTTAACAGCTTTAAAGATTTGATAATTAATTTTTTAAACGATACTATTTAATAGTGTGGGTGTTTTTTGCTGTAGATTGGCATGTTGTTTGCTCAATGCTGTTGGGAACTTCCTACAGAGTAGTATACGTACATGAAGTCTAAAAAAAACTCATGTTTAATATAGTTCTGTCACATGATTGATACTGAGGTTAATGCTTGTGGTGGATATTCTAAACCATATCCGTTAATATGAATTACTGTTAAATTGTTTACCAATAACATCTTAAGTTCAATATAATTTTTTTGGTATGAGGTGTTTTTGAAGAAACAATTTTAGATATGGAGTGTCAAATTCAGGGGTCAAAGTTAGCATGTAAAAGTGGGCTTCTCCTATAGCTCACCCTACAGCTCATCTACACCATACAATGTTTAAATACAAGATAGATATACAGGAAGTATACTCACTAGATATAGACCAAGCTATGCCAGCACACATTATTTACTCTTTTTTTTTCAAAATTGTTTAATAATGATGTATTAGTATACATGTATATAATTTAGAAGCCATTACTTTGGTTAAATCATGATTTTTGTTGAATCATCCATGTTATATGTATGACACTATACGCAACAAAGGTCTCCTCTTCTATAGAAACTTAGTTTCCAATTAGCCGGTACAGATATATTGGAGTCATATCATTATCTACCCTGTTACTAATAGTGTCTCAAATTGATGTGGATGTTTTTTTCTTTTTCCCTTATTAACAAGACTTGTGAAGTGTTCCATTTCACCTCACTCTCTACTGATCATCCCTGATTTAAACTTACTCTTGTTGATGGTTGTGATGTACAAAGTTAATAGAAAAGCCGTAATCCTTTCACCCCTCCTTCATTATAGTTTGTGTACCGTGGCCTATAACAGACAAGTAATATCGTTTCCTTGAATAGACATCTATTCAGAGATTTCGACCAATCAGAATGGTTATTTCTGGTGGCACTTGGTTCGATAATTTTACCTTGGTATGTTTCCGTAGGCATGATGCCGATGTCAATGTCCAGTAGGACTTATTGTCACGTATGTGGTTCAAACACAACCCACAGGTTTTCTTGACAGGCAATGTCACCGCCATGTTGGTTTTTATTGTACAGCTACAAACGGGATATCCTGGGCGGATGTAGCCCGCATAATACAAATGATAGAGAAGTGTACCGTGGGTTTCCTCTGATGTTGTAGACTATCATGGTCTCATGACGATATATATACTGTAGAATCTACTCCAGTTATATAGAGAAGGAAGTGTTAACCAGACAAATATTTATACCGGTAGATGTATGTCACCAGGTATATACAATCTAATACCGGTAGATGTATGTCACCAGGTATATTCAATGTTTTTAATTAGAAGGTAATCACTGTATTAGGCTGAACCACTCCCCATTTATCTCAAAAGATTTCTGAAAAATATTCTGTTAAATAAATGTATATACAGTTGTCCTGTTGTATAAATGGAGGGTGGGTGATATATTGAGGTTTTTCATCATGTTTACTGTGGTATTGTGGGAAGAGTCATGTGATTTATCATAGATCAGTGGTACCGGTAATGATATTCATTATCATGTTGATCAAGGGTAAACACATTCAGTGAATTTAAAAATAAATTTGAGTACATATCTCTCCTAAAAGACTGCACATTTAGTACACACATATAGTGATTACACCATTTTCTCACTTTGTTCGTTTCGTTTTTCCATGGTGGTGTTCCAAGATTTGCGCAATTAATTATCTCATTATTCACCCATCTGTAGTTGTATGCTAAACTTTCTATGAAGGTTAATTCTGTATTTCTTTGTCAGATTCTAATTACAATTTTTTTTCAGTAAAAGCCAGTTTCTTGACCAAGGGTAGTGAATTTTCACGGGGATATCTGATGTTTGAAGATTTGGCCTTGTTGCTAAATTTGATATTATGTATGGACACATGTGATTACATGTTATCAACAAAGTGAATCTTTACAATAGAAATATCTTTTCATAATTCACATATTTTTTTTTTTACCAAAATGGTAGCTACATGTATAGAACTTATGAAAGAAGTGTAAATAATGTTATAGAAAAAAAACAACGAAAACATTGATAACGTAAGAAGATGCTTCCCATCATATGTCGTCCTGGGTCCATCATTGTTTCATGTTGTATGTACCCCTAGTGTCTTACTCCAGCTAGCTATGTCTGGTGCCATTAATGTTCTAATCATTGGGGAGGTACGGTATAGGTCAGTGGTACATGTAGGATTCCAGGCTGGTCACCAAAGGGTTGCGAGTTCAAGTCATGTCATGGCACAAGATAATTTACTCCACATGTTCCAGTCTACTCAGCTGTAAATAAGTACCTGGTTGGGCAGTGCTAGAAATGTTGAAAGCTAGCTGCTCAGCACTGGCTGTTCACTCCCCAGGGAGCTGATAAAGTTTGTTATTGACTGATTGTAAAGGCCCTTTGAGATGACCTACAAACTATAGGTTGTAACTATTACTACAGTTACGTGTGATTCAGTGTTATAAATCTGTTATTTACGGGGTTGTCATGTGTATGGATTTATTGTAAAACATGTATGAATGTTATATTTTAAGATCACTTTATGAACACATGGATGTTATAGTAACTGTAGGAAGCTTTCCATTTTTATACTGATAGTTCAGTGTACTTTATGATTTCCTCATTTGTACCATGTTGATATTTATACAGTACTGTCTGATGTATCACAGCAGGCCTCTATATACAGTACACATCAGATACACAGTCCTACTTACCGGTGAAGATTATACTCAGTGTAATACATTAGTTAGATTTATAATCAATGTGTCCTTAGAAATCCATTCATGTTTGGTCAAATGAAAAAGTAACAAAATATATTTTGAATAATTTAGAATATGTGTAATTTCTCTTCGATACAAATATTGTATACATACCATTTTAAGCAAGCTTTTAAAAGAAGAAATGTATTTGATAGATTTATAAGTACTTCAATTCAGTAATAAGGTTGATATTATTAACTTATAGAAGAAAGATTGAATACAAATATAAGTCGGTGCTGCTGTTGGTACGAGGGTTAGCCGACGGTGTGAGGAACAGCACTACTACTATAACCTATCACCAGGCCCCGGTTTCATCAACGTTCCTTAACTTAAGGAAATTCCTTAACTTAAAATGCTCCATAGGAAAGCATAACAGAATTTAAGGAAAGTTCCTTAACTAAGAATTTTCTCCTTAACTTCTGTACGGTAATGCTTTCCTATGGAGATTTTTTAGTTTAGGGGTTTTCCTTAAGTTAAGGAATGTTGATAAAACCAGGGCCAAGCTGTATATAACTAAATTACTTGGTGTTTAAATGTTCTAGTATTCATTGCCTTAATATTTTGTGCTCTGTTTTTATCAATCTGTTTATGTTCTTTTTTAATTTCGATCAATTTAATGATCATGTGTAGTTTTTTGTAAGATATACACTGAGTAAAAAGTCAATTCAAGCTCTTTTGAAAAAATACAGAAATATCAAATTTGGCAAAATTATATTTGTGGAAAATAAAAGTTATTGCCAAAACACCCAGGCAAGTCAATAAGTTTTAAAATCGAATGTCTGTCGTTGGTGCAGTTAGTCGATTCTGTTTCACTACATCTTTATTTCCATATCACCATGATTTGATCTATACTTTATATAACGGATTGTAAGAAGGTGCTTACTAATACATATAATACAATTATTTTTATAACAGCTTAATTTGCTAGTGATATTACTGTGGTATTCATTGCATCAAATGTCATTAACACCTTTCATATAGACAGAACCTACGTCGGGGGGAAAATCCTAGCACAGCATTTCTCCATAGTTATTCATTATGGATGTGCTCACAAGTTGAAGTATGATTTGATAAAAATCTATTTTTTTTTACCCTTTCTGCATCAAAAATAATCGTACTTTCTTTGCCCAATTTTTGTTCAGTTATTTTTGAGTTTGAAATGATAAACGTTGATAAGTGTGTCAAATACTATGAAGTTATATCTGCAATTTGTTAAGAAGAATTAATTCTGGCTGTTTCCTTACCCGTCCAGACCTTTGATGTATTGAATTCTGTGATAGGTTGGCTTGGTTGTGGAAAGCTTATAACAGTTAGTTCTTGTTAAGTAGATTTTTTTGTGCTCTATAAGAGTTAGCTCTAATTAAGTGGATATTTTTTGCCCTATATGTCTTTTATCTGCATGTGTACAAACATATAACTATTGTTAAGTTTTATCTAAAGTTTATTAAAATTGTATATAATCAAACATTTTATTGGGGACATATATAGCATACCTGTTAACCCTCCCTCATTACGAGGAAGACTCCCTCATTTTGACCATAATTTACCAATCTCCCTTGAAATCTCTCTCATTTAAGTCCAATCTCACACAAACTAAAAATCTACATCCTGTGGTCAAATGATATCCTAGTTACTGCAGGGTGTGTGTAATGACCATAACAGGCGTGTCTGGATCAAATGATTACTTTTTGAAGTTGTTTTGATACATAAAAAGAGGAAAACCAATTGAGTTATGCAGTTTTAGACGTATTTCACACACTTTCTCCCTCATTGGAAATGTGGAATAAGGGAGATCTCCTTCATTGGAGCTCTAGGAGGTTAACACTTATGACATAGTATCAGACTGCCCCATATACTTCTCTAACTGACTACAACTAATGTAAGATTAATCAGGTACACTGGACTACTAAACATCACCAGTTAACCTTGCTGTCACTTTATATATGGTGCACTGTCCTCTTCACAAGGAATACCATCATCTTACACTTTTTAGTCACGAATAAACAATTTGGTGCAACTGATGGAGCAGGCGAGAAAAAAAAATGATATGCAATTACATTGATGTGTATATTAGATGTGTTTCCTTAAGAAACAAGCTCCACATAGATGGTATTAATTAATGTATTTTTTGAGGTTTGCTTCTTTGGTTGCACCTATTGAGATATTATGATTTGTATAAAATGAATTCTTTCGAATTTACTTTTGGTGTCGAAAATAATCAAAAGATGAAAGTTACAGTGTACATCTGAAACAAAACGTTGTTTAATTAAAAAGTTGTTAAATATATTTACCAATTTCCTATATTTTACTGCACAATGAGAAAAGACATGAACAATTCTGATTGGTACATATGTAGTATGCTTGTTTGAACACAAACATGCATTTGAAAACATTTGAAACCTGTTGAAATCCCTAGTTTCCTTTTTGAAGCCAAAACACATAATTATACTTTTTTTTCAATTTACTGCTTGTGTTCTAAACAAACGTGCATATTGCTATTAGATGTGTTTATTTCTCATTTATATATGTTCTGGATTATTTTGATCAGTTCCTCATTGTATCTTGCTGTGAGGATTGAATTTCTATACTACTATTATGATATGTAATCTGTATCATTTAAATGTCATTTTATTATTACATGTATTGCCATTTTGGTGGGATCAAGTGAGGTACAATTAATAAAATTGTTAATTATCACAAAACAAGTTGTTGATTAGTTGATATTAGTTAATACAAGTTGTGTTTTACGTATTCCTATTAATGTAAAACTTATCTTCTTAGGCGTTGTTTCTCGTACATTTTTTTTTGTATGTGTGATAAAACGTATAGGTAGGACGGTATTGGAAGCGTGAGTTTATAACGGACGGGAGAGGAACAGAGGAAAGACCTTTTTTCGGTTGAGGTCGGATACAAAAGTGCTGGAAAAGCCGACAAGAGAGTCAATGATATTCGTTGGTCGCGTCTTTTTGATTAAAAGATAAATTCCAAAACAATGAAGAAAATTATGCTTTAAGTAGACAGGGACACAGGGGCTAGGCACGGACCTATGTCACTATGAAATGATTGTCACATATGTTTTTTACCTTTACTATATATCTGTCACAGATATATAGTAGTGGGAGGGGCTATATTCGTGAAAGGTAAAAAACACACGTGACAATCATTTCACAGTGACATAGGTCCGTGCCTAGCCCCTGTGGACAGGGATTGTGCCTTTGACACGGGGTTTCGACATTTGTTCCACCTTTGAACGAGCAACAAACTGACTGTCCAATGTTTGCCTAAACCCAGATAATCTATGTAATTGCTCGAACCGAACGATCCTTGCGCCTCCCATGAACTACCAAAACAGCAGTTGGTGGGTATTTTCTTATCGAGTCATAGGCGACTTGTGCGTCTACTCAAAAAGTTTGTATTTCTCTGCGATTTCTATGTTTCAACAAAGGCAACCACAAGCAAGGTATGGATAACCATTGAGCCTCATCTGTGCCTCCTCAACCAGACTGACGGTACAACATAACGCATCTACACTGTATGACATAACACCAATGACCGGCCCGTATACACCCATTCTACAATCTGTCTCTCAGTGAGCAACAGACCTGCAGGCCTTGCACGGCTTTCGCAAGCTGAAAGCAGAATCAGATAACTGATGGTCAGACCTTCCTTAATAGACAAACATCTTTGGTCTGACCGGTTCAACCGCTTAAAAGAAAACGGCCAAGATAAACGAAAGCGGCCTTGCATGTTGGAAGCGCGCGGAAACTTGATTCTTGATTTATTCGTAATTGAAGATCGGTTCAATTCAATTGTGGACAGGTACACTTCGGTTAGAGATAGGTACAAAAAAATGTACAAGAAAATATAGGTTCAATTCAATTGAAGATAGGTTCAACACGTCTTATTTGAACCTATCTTTGATACAATGTAGAATTGTATCAATCTGCAATTAAATGTGTACTACTACCTATCTTCAATTGAACTGAGCCTATCTTTAATTGAATTGAACCCATCTTTAATTGAATTGAACATATCAACTGAATTGTACCTATCTTTAATTATTTGCATTTATGTTGATGTGGCATTCCACAGACCTGGATAGTTTTTTGGTCGCACAAAACGGCGACTTGAATAGGTTATGGTGGCACAAAACGGCGATATGGATAATTTATAGTCGCACAGAAGGAAGACATAACACACACATATTTACTGCAACTTTTTGATTTAGTTATATATGCAGTATGCCGAAAAAATGAATTAAACTGCATCCTACAGCTGTTTGGTCCTCCTAGGACTCTTCATTGATGTTAGAGGCCAAAAGGTGAGAATCTAAAATTTCTAAACTTAATGTAGAACCGGAAGGGTCAGGTGCATAAAACCCCTTTAATTCATGAATATAGAAGTAAAATTACTAGTTCTGTATAATAAAGAAAGGCGACCTGGAAAAATTATGGTCGCACGGAAAGGCGACCTTTGATCATTTTTGGTCGCACAAAACGTCCACCTGGATGGTTTATGGTCACACAAACCGGCGACCTGGATGGTTTATGGTCACACAAAACGGCGACCTGGATGGTTTATGGTCACACAAAAAGGCGACCCGGATGGTTTATGGTCACACAAAACGGCGACCCGGATGGTTTATGGTCACACAAAACGGCGACCTGGATGGTTTATGGTCACACAAAACGGCGACCTGGATGGTTTATGGTCACACAAAAAGGCGACCCGGATGGTTTATGGTCACACAAAACGGGGACCTGGATGGTTTACGGTCGCAAAAAAGGCGACCTGGACAGTTTATAGTCGGGTGCAAGGGGTTAAGTATAAATGGTTGTTGATTGACAAACCCTTGCTGGGTTGCTCTTAATTTGTTCTTGATGGAGACATGGTCCATGTTTCGTAATTCTAAAATATTTTTTGATTTAGAAAGATCAGTTGATGTTAAGTAGCTCTGAAATAGTTTTCGGTGAAGACCTGAGTCGTGCTTAATAAAAGTAAAATAGCTTTTTTATAGGAAAGGATTTTGTGCATGCAAACAGATCTATAGCTAGTATTAGAGGTATAGTCCAGCTTAGGTTTATGAGTGGTAAATACTGCCTAGCTGGCACGCTAGCACCTCAAGTTATGCGGTATCAACCGGGGACCCTCTCAAGATTACCAACGATGAGCGAGGTCAGTAGTTGGATTATTATTATTATTTAATTGATGTCGGGGACATCATGTTCGATTACCTCGATCAACACATGACTAAGAACCGTATAATATGATTCTGTTGTACGAGTTGTCGTTCTTTGAACAAAGTTGGGTAAAATATGTACATCACCACTTTCACTATGAACCTAAAAAATCTTTTGTCGTAACTCTCGTGTACTAGCGACCAAAGGCACGACAAACTGTTAGAAATAGATAACTTCTTCTTTCTTCAGGTTCCTAGTCGGAGGCTCTACCACTGAGCTAAAGGGAAATTCTCACTAGCTTAATTGAAGCCGACCAAATTCAGTACATGTACAATCTGCCACAATATAAAAAAAAAACCAAAAACATTCAATTTCAGTAAGTGTGTTATAGTAAGGTTGTTCAAGAAACAATTGAATGCACATAATTGTTAACACATCATTAATTATCAGTCTATACACTTATGTTATCAGTCAGTTGTTATTTATCCAGTTAACCTTTTATCACTATAGGTCTAATCGTCTGTGGTATCCGAGTGCAACAACACACTTTGAAGAGTTATCTTTCTTTGCGTACAATACTCTAACAGATACACTTGCACGAGAATGAATTTTGAAATGTAAAATTAACGGTTACGTAGGGAACTTAGTTAACTCAACGTGCCTCTGATTAATCGGCAGTACATGCTGTGTGATAAACCCAGGGAAGGTCTTCAAGCGAGAAACGAGAATATTAACAGCTTCAGGACACATTAATGAGCGTAATAGGAAACGTCGTTATGTATATCACATGTTCGTAACAAAATCACGATGGTAACAATTCTGTGGCAGTCCTCATCAACTTGTCTCTCATTACCTTGCATTAAATGTCCATTAGATTTCGACTTCTCTCAAAAATCGTAATATTCTGACAACCCATTAAATATTCAATAAATTCCAGTTTATAGACACCAGTGCAGAAAAGGTCAGGGCGCGGAATGGTGGAAAAGTGGAGGGTGTTGCTTGTTTTAAGGATTGAGAGCGTTGTTTGGGGTAGAGGTTGAGAGATCTTGAGAGTTTAAGCATGGGCGCTCGAATCTGGACCCCGCCACCTTTACTCACTAATTATAGTAATTGGCGACTAAAGGGGACAGGGTCCAGATTCGAGCGTCCGTGGTTGCTTTGTGAATGGCTTGAGAGCGCGGCTTTGTGGATAGTTTGAGGGTGTTGTTCGGTATAGGGTTGAGAGCAATGCTTGGGGAATGGTTTGAGAGCCATGCTTTGAAAGAATGTTGAGAGCGAGGCTTGGGGTGAGGTTGCGGGCACGGCTTCGGGTAGGTATTGAGAGGGGGACTTGGGATAGGAATGGAGGGTGCGCCTTGGGGTTGTGGTTGAGGGCGCAGCTTTGAAGAGGGTTGAGGGTGTGACTTGCCATTGGTGTTCAAGTTCAAGATCTTCATTAACCAAAAGCCCTAAGGTGTAGGGGTTGAGAGCGCAGCGTGGTGAAGGGGGCTTAGGACATATCTGTGTTTATCTCACCTTTATATGTCATTGTGGCGATGCTGTAAATAGAGGTAAAAGCTAGTAGCTTAACATTATACGTAAATAGTGTGGTGTCCTTGATTCTGACTTGGTTATCTGGACTGGTCTAGATATATCTTGTTATTGGACGATAACGTGCCGTCAATATATCTGAACGTGACATTGAAAAACTTGACATAGTTTTGTTATCTCCCCTGATACATAGGAACTCATGTTTTACCTGGGTAACCTATTGGGTACATGAACCCGACGAAAACTTTAGGAACCTAGATGTTTAATTGATTACCTGGCAATGTCACTGTTACAACCAAATGAACACGTTTTTCTCTGGAAAATACATTTATTAGCACAATCATGTACACATCTATAACATTGCAAACTTTAGCGTATGGTGCATTCAGAGAATCACCAAATACTGAATACAGTAACCTTTGTAGATAGATAAACGTGTTGGGACGGTCGGACACCAGTATGAACACTAGCATCAAGGTATGTCAGATGTTGTACATGACTTCTGGTACAGTAAACACGAGGTCGCGCGCCTTACGACGTAATTCTATAAACAGCTATCGATTCTATTGACATTATGTAGGCTATTGAGTACAGCTACCGGTGATAATATACAATGTATAGGCTTGATAGCATGGCGATACTACGACTTCTGTTGAGTGCAGTTTTCATTGCGGGGTAGGAAGACTGCTACCTCGGTGTATTAGAACGGAGCACCCAGACATCTCCCGACAAGGAGGTCGCAAAAGCAAATCGCAATTAAACCGAAATTCCTAGAAAATAAACCAAATGTCAAATCGTTAAACTGCGAGCCACCACAGGACGAAGAAACTGGCAAACCAACGAGCCACCACAGGGCCAAGTGACCACCAAATCAACGAGCCACAACAATATCAAGTGACCACCAAATGAACGAGCCGTCATGTGACCGAGTGACCGCCAAAACAACCAGCCACCACATGGCCAATCGATCGCCAAACAAACGAGTCATCACGTGACTAGGTGACTGTCGAACCAATTACTCACTACAATACCTTTTGGCCTCCAAAATAACTACCCACACAGGGCATTGTTGCAGTTATACCATCAAAGCAACAACAAACAACCGTTATACAAATGGATGCTAAACCGAGACAAAATAACAACCCCAATGGCTACTAAACCGAGACAAAATAACAACCCCAATGTCTACCAAACAAACGCGACATCACAAGCCCAATGTCTACCAAACAAACGCGACATCACAAGCCCAATGGCTACCAAACAAACGCGACATCACAAGCCCAATGTCTACCAAACAAACGCGACATCACAAGCCCAATGGCTACTAAACCGAGGCGACATCACAAGCCCAATGTCTACCAAACAAACGCGACATCACAAGCCCAATGGCTACTAAACCTTGGCGACATCACAAGCCCAATGGCTACCAAACAAACTAGACATCACAAGCCCAATGGCTGCTAAACCGAGGCGACATCACAAATCCAATGGCTGCTAAACCGAGGCGACATCACAAGCCCAATGGCTGCTAAACCGAGGAGACATCACAAGCCCAATGGCTACTAAACCGAGGCGACATCACAAGCCTAATGGCTGCTAAACCGAGGCGACATCACAAGCCCAATGGCTGCTAAACCGAGGAGACATCACAAGCCCAATGGCTACTAAACCGAGACGATAACACAATTCCAATGACTGTTTAAGCGAGACGACAGTTAACCTGTCTGTTAAACGTTTCTAAATTATCGATATGTAGGGATATGCACGATGCATTTTGTTAATGTTAGTCTTATCTTAAATGAAATTAATACCACCGATTCTATCTTTTGATTTGGTTGACATATGTTGCCAAACTCCATGCGTTAACACCAACCACATGCAAATTTTATGCTGCTTTGATATTTTTAGAAATTATGTACGCATGTTTATCGCCTTGTCATCATATATCTGAAAATGCTGTTGATGTGTCAGATAACTTAAGACCACGAGGTAAGTAGGGGATTAACAACATCCCATAATTATGTGGGTGTGTAAAACATGATTATCTCGAGTTCAACCGAATATAACCATATATCATGTCCAGGAGATATACTCTAATCTCACCGTACAATGCCACCTCGGCCATTCACATTTTTAAAGTACCTTCTCTCCTGTTTTAAGAGTATTACCTCAGGAGAAATTGTCCTTTAGTAATTATCTCCTGTAGGTGTCGTGTACAGTTTATAACAAACGGGAGAGTTTGTATTATTGTATAGTATCTCATTGGGAGACCTTGTATCTTGCAATTTTGTATGGTACATGTACAAACAAAAGACATCCTTGACGGAACTTGCGTTTTTGTTCAGCGCCTCCTTGCGCGAGTGTTCACTTTTGTACGATATCTCATTGGGAAAGTTTGCATTTTTGTATTATAGTATTTCCTTTATGGAGCTTGTATTTTTGTATAGTACATATGCACGTTTTTCCTTTATAGAGCTTACATTTTTGCATAGTATCTCCTTTATGGAGCTAGCATATTGAATAATATCTCATTTCTGGAGCATTTTATAGTACCTCCTTGATTGAGCTTATGTTCTTGTGAAGTACTCCTCGGGAGAGCTTGTATTTTTGTGTAGTACATTTGTATCTCCTTTATGGACCTTGCACTTTGCATATTTGTAACAAAGTAGACATGATGATATAATATATCACGGTAGGTTTAACATCTGGGAAGTATTAATTAGCCTAGGTGCTGTGTTGATGGGAGATGTGTTATTGGGGTGAATTAGTTGTTAATTTGGTATCTATCTATTACATCAGTAAATCGGGGCAGGGTGAAGTATTGGTCAGATAAGTAAAACCAGATGGTGTTTTTGGATATATCATATTTATGCACACGGCACTATTTTGCACACGAAGGGGATTAATCTTGCGTTTTGCATAGTACCTCCTTTATGGAGCTTGCATTTTTGCATAGTATTTCCTTTATGAAACTTGCATTTTGCATAGTATTTTCTTTATGGAGCTTGCATTTTGCATAGTATTTCCTTTATGGAGCTTGCATTTTGCATAGTATTTCCTTTATGGAGCTTGCATTTTGCATATTTTTCCGTTATGGAGCTTGCATTTTGCATAGTAATTCCTTTATGGAACTTGCATTTTGCATAGTATTTCCTTTATGGAGCTTGCATTTTGTATAGTATTTCCTTTATGGAGCTTGCATTTTGCATAGTATTTCCGTTATGGAGCTTGCATTTTGTATAGTATTTCCTTTATGGAGCTTGCATTTTGCATAGTATTTCCTTTATGGAGCTTGCATTTTGCATAGTATTTCCTTTATAGAGCTTGCATTTTGTATAGTATTTCCTTTATGGAGCTTGCTGTTTAGTATAGTACCCTTTGTACAGAACCTCCTCGGGAGAGCTTAGAGCTTCTATTTTTGTAGAGTTCAACATTCTTGGTTACAATTTTTACATTTTTTGAGTTCTCTCCCTACTTACATTTACAGCAAGAATGAGATAAGCTACTGTTCTTGACCTGGAGCAAGGAGGGGATGGGGTTGGGGAGGAGATAGGGGCAGACCTTCTAAGACAATACTGTTCACAAAAACTTTAGAAGACATGTATAGATAGGAAATACCTTAAATCACAGGTATGGTAGTTAAAACTTAATTTGTATGAACTATATTCATGAACTACACGACGAACAGATGCAGCACTGGTGCAACAGGACGATGGCGTGTTTGTATTTCTTTTGCAAGTATTGAGTAACAGATATCACACTACAGGAGAATAAAGGAACTAATGAAAGCAAAATACGCTGCGTTAATCTGACTTAACAGGTCTTGTAAAGGCAGCACGTCTCACAAAAACCGACCAACTAGCATGTAGTACACCTAACTACATAATTAACGACCAGGGTAAGAACACTCGCACGAACGTTATTTATAATTAGTTATATCGTCCAATAAGTTCGGTTCAAATTAGTGCTATATCATGATTAGTAAACTAATTTGGCTAGGGTTGTTTCCCCTGAAATTTGCCCCTTGCCCTCAATCATGCTATATTTAAACAGGTATACAAATAACAATTGTTGAAACTCTATAGTGTGGTGAACAGTACAAGACAGATGGCTCGTATCCTATTGAGTAATTTTAGTTTTAATTAACGCTGTCAGGGAATATTCGTTCCCACTTTAACGGTACAGGTAGATCGGCGGCCCGGACACCTGTGTCACTTCCTAGTGCCCCCTCCCAACCCACCGCCACATAAAACTCCCCTGCTATGCACATGAGCTCCTCGTTGCAACCCCTGCACCAGTACATATATCTTGAAAGTCGAATGGCCTTTAATTGCATCTACCGCTTACAGCACACTTAGGGTTCCAATTGTCTGCAACACGAGCCCCTCTCACCCTAAAGCACGTACTTGACCCGACGTGAAGGCTTCTTACTCAACAAGAAAACCAAATATATTGTTTTTAAAACATTTCTTACATGTACATGTATGCTGCGAGCTAAAATTATCATTCTAGATGTATAAATAAAATTCAATGTCTATAAGCTTTTAACTTTGAGTGTCGTAAACATATATATCATGTCGTAAACATTCATATCAATCATGTTTTTGTACATCTATGCAGTTTACAAATGTTGTCTTGTATAAATACGGGCCCTGTTTTTATTGAGGGGGTTTGATCATGCTCTCTGATTATTTTGACATGGACGTGATTTAGCTCTATGTATTGTATACAATGGTAGACTCTTATGTATATAGATGTTGAATCAGCTCGATAAGCTTTTCCCAATCCCGTCTAACTGTATCCTTGAATGTTTTTGCAATATGCTGGAGTTATATACGAAATGTTTGTTAACGGTATCGATTGATTGTTGTTGACAACGATTTTTTCTAGGTACTAATCAGTTACGAATATCACTTGTAAAGTGAATAATAATTTAATGATTGCTCTATATTTAACTTCAAGCGTATGGAAACCATTGGACACGCGACGCTGTGTACCATTGTAGCTCTATGGATGACAGCTCACTTAAATTGTACCTTATTCTCTCACTAACATTACCGTCTCACTGGCTTTACTTCTCACTGACCTTACCCTCTCACTAACCTTACCCTCTTACTGACCTTATCCTCTCACTGACCTTACCTCTCACTGACCTTACCTCTCACTGACCTTACCCTCTCACTAACCTTACCATCTCACTGACCTTACGTATACCCATTCATTGACCTTACCATCTCACTGACCTTACCCTCTCACTAACCTTACCCTCTCACTGACCTTACCATCTCACTGACCTTACCCTCTCACTTACCTTACCATCTCACTGACCTTACCCTCTCACTAACCTTACCATCTCACTGACCTTACCCTCTCAATAACCTTACATGTACCATCTAACTGACCTTATCATCTCACTGACCTTACCCTCTCACTAACCTTACCCTTTCACTAACCTTACCCTCTCACTAACCTTACCCTCTCATTGACCGTACCCTCTCACTGACCTTACCATCTCACTGACCTTACCCTCTCACTGACATTACCGTCTCACTAACCTTACCCTCTCACTAACCTTACCTCTCACTGACCTTACCCTCTCACTAACCTTACCCTCTCACTAACCTTACCCTCTCACTAACCTTACCCTCTCACTGACATTACCGTCTCACTAACCTTACCCTCTCACTAACCTTACCCTCTCACTGACCTTACCCTCTCACTGACCTTATCCTTTCACTGAACTTACCATCTCACTGACCTTACCCTCTCACTGATCTTACCTTCTCACTGACCTTACCCTTTCACTGACCTTACCATCTCACTGACCTAACAGTCTCACTGACCTTACCATCTCTCTGACCTTACCATCTCACTGACCTTACCGTCTCACTGACCTTACCATCTCACTGACCTTACAGTCTCACTGACCTTGCCGTCTCACTGACCTTACCATCTCACTGACCTTACCGTCTCACTGACCTTACCGTCTCACTGACCTTACCATCTCACTGACCTTACAGTCTCACTGACCTTATCGTCTCACTGACCTTACCATCTCACTGACCTTACCGTCTCACTGACCTTACCATCTCACTGACCTTACCATCTCACTGACCTTACAGTCTCACTGACCTTACAGTCTCACTGACCTTACAGTCTCACTGACCTTACAGTCTCACTGACCTTACCCTCTCACAGACCTTATCCTCTCACAGACCTTATCCTCTCACTGACCTTACCCTCTCACTAACCTTACCATCTCACTGACCTTACAGTATCATCTCACTGACATTACCGTCTCACTAACCTTACCCTCTCACTAACCTTACCCTCTCACTAACCTTACCCTCTCATTGACCGTACCCTCTCACTGACCTTACCATCTCACTGACCTTACCATCTCACTGACATTACCGTCTCACTAACCTTACCCTCTCACTAACCTTACTCTCTCACTAACCTTACCCTCTCACTAACCTTACCCTCTCACTGACATTACCGTCTCACTAACCTTACCCTCTCACTAACCTTACCCTCTCACTGACCTTACCCTCTCACTGACCTTATCCTTTCACTGACTTTACCATCTCACTGACCTTACCCTCTCACTGACCTTACCTTCTCACTGACCTTACCCTTTCACTGACCTTATCATCTCACTGACCTTACAGTCTCACTGACATTACCGTCTCTCTGACCTTACCATCTCACTGACCTTACCGTCTCACTGACCTTACCATCTCACTGACCTTACAGTCTCACTGACCTTACCGTCTCACTGACCTTACCATCTCACTGACCTTACCGTCTCACTGACCTTACCGTCTCACTGACCTTACCATCTCACTGACCTTACAGTCTCACTGACCTTACCCTTTCACTGACCTTACCATCTCACTGACCTTACCGTCTCACTGACCTTACCATCTCACTGACCTTACAGTCTCACTGACCTTACCCTCTCACTGACCTTACAGTCTCACTGACCTTACAGTCTCACTGACCTTACCGTCTCACTGACCTTACCCTCTCACAGACCTTATCCTCTCACTGACCTTACCCTCTCACTGACCTTACCATCTCACTGACCTTACCCTCTCACTAACCTTACCCTCTCACTAACCTTACCCTCTCACTGACCTAACCCTCTCACTAACCTTACTATCCCACTGACCTTACCATCTCACTGACCTTACTCTCTCACTGACCTTACCCTCTCACTGACCTTACCCTCTCACTGACCTTATCCTCTCACTTACCTTACCATCTCACTGACCTTACCCTCTCACTGACCTTGCCCTCTCATCAACCTTATCCTCTCACTGACCTTACCCTCTCACTGACCTTATCCTCTCACTTACCTTACCCTCTCACTAACCTTATCCTCTCATTTAACTTACCTCTCACTAACCTTACCCTCTCACTGACCTTACCCTCTCACTGACCTTACCCTCTCACCAACCTTACCCTCTCACTAACCTTACCCTCTCACTAACCTTACCCTCTCACTAACCTTACCCTTTTACTAACCTTACCGTCTCACTGACCTTACCCTCTCACTAACCTTACCCTCTCACCAACCTTACCCTCTCACTAACCTTACCCTCTCACTAAACTTACCCTCTCACCAACCTCATCCTCTTATTGACCGTACCGTCTCACTGACCTTACCGTCTCACTGACCTTACCATCTCACTGACCCTTCCATCTCACTGACCTTACCGTCTCACTGACCCTACCATCTCACTGACCCTACCATCTCACTGACCTTACCCTCTCACCGACCTTACCCTCTCACTGACCTTACCCTCTCACTGACCTTACCCTCTCACTGACCTTACCCTCTCACTGACCTTACCCTCTCACTGAACTTACCTTCTAACTGAACTTACACTCTTATCTATAACATAGATAAAATCCTAAAAGTTATTCATGCTACTGTATATCTATTATTTATGAAGTAAGATTCAAAGAAATTGATATAAATGTATAAAAGATCTAAGAAAACAGTGTTGGAGATTTTACTTGGTTAATATACTGTGATATAAAACAGAAGGAAATATACATATATTGACCTCGGCTTCACCTCGGTCAATTTGTTTCCTTCTGGTCAACATCACAGCATATTAACCAAGTAAAAGACGATAATTGTATAAAAAAAGAAAAAATGTAACGTCGAAAATAAAAAAATTAAAATCTACATCCTTGGTCATAGCGAAGTTTAAGTCTAAATAATGTACGGCATTACAACTTAACATACACATTTAGCAATGACACAGAGTAACTATGGGGTTAACGTTTTCGCTAGCATTAGAGCGATACAGTATTGTATTCACATATTTCCCTCCATAATGGATTTCTTAAGAGCAAGTTGTACCCAGTCGCCACTAAAATGGTAGCAGAGAAGGACAACACCCGGCCGCTAACAGAGCAAGTAAGAGTTAATCTGAATTTAATACCGAAACCCTAAAACTCTTAACACATATATCCATAGATGTGGCGGACCTGATTTTATTTAAACGGTAACCAAATACCAATGTTATTAACGTTAAAGTGAATGCAACAATCACCTATTTCAAATTTTGAAAGTGTGTTTTGTTTTTGCAAATGCAGAAAGTAAAACTAGGAAAACATACCAATGTACCTTATGGCCATTTCGACTGATCAGTGTCACTAAGACGATATGACGAATCTGTGTCTAATTGTCGCTGTAATGAGAGCACCAATGACTGTTGTGTGATTCCGCTCCACTTGTCTTATCTGACCGAACTAGACATGTGTCTTTAAAATGCACCCAATTTATTAGACACGGAAATAAAAACCGATACAATGTGATTTGCACTTTAAACAATTGTTAAGCTTCCTGGGGTTCCAGCTATTCAACACGAAGGTTTCGTCCCCACTCATAAACAATGGCAATCTGGGCAATGTGTTGTGTGGATCATCTAGACCAGGTTTTGGTGAATGCCGGTGGTGTTAAACACCCGACATACTTATTAAATCATACAATCCAGGGCGAGATATTATCAGGACGACCCTGTCAGAATACAGTAGCATTAAACTGCTGTTCAGCCATGCTCAAGTTCTGGTGATCGCTGGTAGACAAATAATGGTTTTTGTTATCTCTGAATTCTACATACTTTGATAACAAAGCCATACAATAAACGCTAAATCATGTACATGGGGAAGATTTCGTGCTCTATTTAAATGTCTGTAGTATTCAATGACTAATTGAATTCTGGGTTTCAGCACCCGTCAATGTTGAAAAAAATAAGGCTTGATAGAGTTCCACCAGGTCGAGTGTATATTGTAACATAATACAGTAGGTGATGTAGCGCACGAACTGCTAACCTGGTCTACAGGAATGTGTACCTGGAGCAAATGATCAATGAACCAAAGGATATGTTCAAATTTGACACCGCCTTCATAATGTAAGTCTAATAAGGGAATGATGCATCGTCGTATACTCGTGTTGTCAAGTGATATGACCATATAGCAAGTCTAAATCGGAATGCTGTTGATTTCGCCTAGAGACTAGGCAATCCAAAAAACACCACTCCGACATTTTCTCGCAGTCCACTCCATCATTTTCCCGGACACTATTCCAACATTTTCCTAGACACCACTCAATCATTTTCTTAGAAAACACTCCAACATTTCCCCGGACACCACACCAACATTTCCCTGGACACCGCTCAAACATTTCTTTGGTTGGTTGGTTGATTGTTTTTACGTTTTTTTTAACAGCCCGGGTCATATAAGGACGGCCTCCCGGTATATGCGATGTGTGGGTGTGTGTGAGTGTGGGTGTGTGTGTGTGTGTATTTGGGAGGCTCCGGTATGTTTGTGTAAGCCTTCTCCACCATTTCCTTGAACCACTTCAACATTCCCGAGGACACCACACCAGTATTTCCCCGGACACAACCCATCAACTCATATAATTAGCAGAAAGTGACTGTATTCACTCCATTGCAGCAGTGGCCTTCGACGCGATGCAATGATTCTAGGTCTGCTGATCCTAAACTCGATGACAAAGAAGGCGGTTTCATGAAATATTTGGAATTGACGTATTTAAACAATGTTTGATGCCGACCCTCATTGAAATGCGGACAGATTGCTTTACGAGATCAGTCCATAGATACGGACAAAGTGATGATCCCATTTAAGTAGAAATGATTGGTGTTGCACCGAGCCTGCCTGGCACTAAGAGCCCCGCGCCTGTCATAACTCACGCGACCGCTGGTTATACTTGTAACTTACCAACAGTGGTTACAAACTAGGTTTTGTTTAGCGGTAATTGAATAATGTCAGACTATCATCTGATACATTATTTACAGGCAACTGAACAAATTAAGCAGGTGCTTCCCTCCAGATATGACAGGGAGATACAGGTGTGTGTAGAGCGTCGTTAGGTACACGGGTGCACCGCCCAATCTTTCTAACCTTGTTGTCTGATGCATGCATTGGATAAATAATGCATCTCCATCAAATATAAATTATAATGCAATGTTTTATTTGTTGGAAACTAAAATTGAAATTTTGTTTGAAGAACATTGCGTGTTGCACTTTCTACGTTAACTTATCTGTTTTGAGGGGGAAACATGTTCGTTTTTACAGCACGTCGTATGGCTACCGTTCAGCTCTGAGTCCAACATGTTCCGAGACACGTTATGTAATATTCGTATACGTGGAGATATTTGATAATATGTAGATAGGAAATGTTGAAGTTTTCAACTTAGATTCCGCTATCATACAGTTTGGGAAGTTTGCCGCGCGATACGAAACGGCCTATGTGCCTAGCGAGCCGCAACCGTGGCTGGGAGGGTGCCAGGACAAGTGGAGAGGTCCATGGGTGTATCGGATCGCTCCAGAGCCATGGGACGGGTCACATACCGTGTACACCTCACGGACAATGGATCCTTCCCTATCACGATTACAGTATATCACATGTACTGACCGCTTGAACCCACATGGCACAGCACACGGATCAAGCACTGCCTGTCCTCTTAAACCAAATATTACACCAAGCACTGGATTGAGTTCATACATTAAACAAACACGTACGTATATGCATGGTGAGGTTTTTCTGCTCATGCTGAAAGATACACATGCTACTGCACTCTGCATTAAAACCTTGTCCTAGAAATGGTTCATGAAAGCACTTCACCGATTTAGCGAAAAAGCACAAGTGATTACATAATTTGTAACATTCCGCGATCATTCACGATAGAACACTTTCAAATGATATTGTATATATTTGGCACTGTCTAGCATTACCTATGAGTCCTAGAAGGACAAAACGGTGGTATGATTGATTGTGATGCTGCAATCTTATGTGTGCGGCTTACTTTCATCTTTTTTTTTCATTCTAGTTGGTAGACTTGTTTAGTCCCTGAGGTGCGCCATACCTTCAATGTGACATTTTGTCGTATGAGTAGTTGCACGGTTCATAATGCTTGGCTTGGTTAACTTTGTTTAACGTCCTATTAACAGCCAGGGTCATTTAAGGACGTCAGGGGCGTAGTTGCCATGTAAGCATATAAGCCCGTTCTTGCACATCATTTTCCGAAGTATGTGTATTAAAGTCGAGAAATTTCATTATTCAACTTATATTCCTCAGAGTCCACTGATATTGTTACTCCGTTTTTCGACTCGTCAGATTAACATATTAGGCTGCAGACATTTTGTTAGCTAAAAATACTTAAATACATATTAAATCATATAATTGGGCAAGATGTCGGAGACCGAAGCCAACACAATTCAAATAATATTCATAAAGCAACTCACTACGAAAATATAGGTAATGGCTTTATCGTGATAAAATTTTATACAAATAAATACCAAACAACATCCAACCATAAGCATTAGTTTGAAACTACCATCACTTAGGCCGACTTTTTTTTATAAAATCATGTCATGTTAGATTTTAATGATAGATATCAGCTGCTGAGGAACAAACTTATGGCACAGGGAAAGGAGAGGTGTAGGTTGATGAAGACTATGGGCAAATTTATGGTCGCCATCTTGGTTTCACGGGACATGTTCTGTAACTTTAAGTTATATGAAGATGGACGTTTTGAGAATGAGGACTCGTTTCTCATTTTGAGAACCTGCTGTTTACTTGGCTGTGACCAATATTTACATGGCAGTTGTCGTCGATGAAGTAGAAGATGCTTACTCTTCCGGAACACCTGGTTTTATAATCTTGTACGTTTACAGAGGTCTCCATGTACATCTTTTCTTTTTCATATTTTGCCTCCAGTTTAATCGACTTTGAGTTCGGATTATGGTTTTGTTGACGCTTTTGTACTCTTTGGTTTTTTGTACTTATTCTGTATTAGATTTAATATAAAAAAGAGTAATAAAAGAATGGCCAATTTTTACTACATTTCGGTTCAAACAAAATGTCAGCAAATATAATTATTAATGAGCCCGGCCAAAATTCCTTAAGTCACATGTAAATATCTCCACAGGCAAGCCTTACAGAAATAAAGGAAAACTCCTTTAATTTAAGAGTTCACCGTTAATTCTTTAATGTTTTTCTGTGGAGATTTTTAAGTTAAGGAACTTTCGTGAAACTAGGCCTGTTCGAATTATGCAAAATTATGCTTAGGAACACAAGCATACGTTCTTACTTCCTGAGTCCTGCACAGAACATATATACTTATAAACAGAGACGTATGTATATCACAGATGGTTTACATGTACATGTCTCTGGTTTTACTTACTGACGAGTTAATGACATAAAAAAGGTATGGATAATGATTTTGTTTCCATACATTCCAGAGGTGTCTGGAAACCTTAACCACTCAGCCACCGCAACCTCCTGATAATAATGCACCTTTACCTCGTGATAATTTGAAAATAAACCATATTCTTCGTGTTTAGCGCTAAAACCTTGTATGGGTACAATAATATTAATATTGTTCAAACGCCTAACAGCCAAGACGAAATCGACCACCTTATTTTCCGTTACCAATTTGTATACAATTTACACTTTTGTTTGCATAAGTTTATGGTCATTTGTCTGATGATAAAGTGACAAGGTACAAATCATACTAGTATTATAGTTAGTCATCGAAACGAAACATAAAACATTTATGGTCATTTGTTTGATGATAAAGTGACAAGGTTCATATCATACTAGTATTATAGTTAGTCATCGAAACGTAACATAAAACATTTATTGGTTGGGTAAAATACTTCTGACATAAAAAAAAATTATTGGTTGTGTAAAATAATCTTTACATAATAAATCATACTTTCCAACCTGAAGAAAATGTTATAAAGTGTTGCTATGATTAGTTTAATGGGTAATGTTATGCTGTACATGATCCTTGCTGACCTTTCGGTAAATATGAAATTTAAAGTGCAAATCAAATTAACAGGATGTCATAAAATTGTGTTTGCAGATTTCAGGGATACTGGAGTTTGCTACGGATACCTTACTGGCGTGTATTTATGCACTCACATGAAGACACGTCTTTGGTTCAAACCTGCTACCATACTCCTTGCTCTAAATAAGGGGCATCTTTACCAAACATAGAAACACGACGTAACTTCTGATCTACACTGGTCATCGAGTTCTAAACTTGTATATAACCTCAATACAACCAGTGTTCCCTTAGATTTCTGCCTGATGGCCTCTCCATATAAATAAACGTCTACCTGTATAAACAACAAGTGACTGCGTATACGTATTTGAAAGCACATGTGTTTAAGTGTATTTAATAAGCAAATTGTATAGTATCTTCTCTTCTTAACGGAATTCAGGATCAATCAGGGTTTTTGTCCCTCCTTCAAAATTAAAAATTGCATCAAATTCCAAATAAAAAGAGACCATACCACAGAACAAATACCTACCTCGTTAAGTCAAACATAACATTTCATAAATTCAAGGCAGCATCGTGGATTGATGATGTTGCTTTAATTTTTTGAGGTATTTTAAACTATTTTTAAATAAACATACATCACAATTTATTCATTCGATAATATGAATTAAAACCTTGTTTGCCTTGGGATTTAATTCTTGTGACAGGTAACACAGAACGCAGTAATAAAGTCCACATTTTACTGGTCAGATAGGCAGTAAGGGGGTTCAGCTTTCTCTTTGAAGTGTAAGCATGATGACGTTTCTTCTGTAACATAAATGTGTAGATATGTACGTCATTGACACCGAGGGAATTAATATTCCCATTGACATTTAAACATTGAAAGCATTAGTCTCACTGTTAGCCATGATACGATCACTTGGACAAATGTTGATATAATTAATTAAGGTGTTAGTCTGCCTCCATTGTGGTAAGTACAACGATGTATGTAATTAATTAAGTCTGCCTCCCATATTGTAACTAAAATGTGATTTTCCGAATTAGCGTTCATGGTTTAAGATCAAATGAATAACACTAAATGTATAACCTGTATAACACTATTATAGATTAAGTAGGTTAATCGTTAACTCCAATATGGACAGTGATTTACTCCACATCGATATTAAATAGTTAGCCAGCAATATCAGACCACAGTACGTCTATGGTAGGCTTTGGGGTCCATCTGAAATTCATACTTAAATCTTACCTATATTTCATGGCGGGCGTCTTCGATGAACCAGAAGACGCTTACTCTTCCGAAACATCTGGGTTTTTTTCTTGTACTTTTGCAAGGCTTCCATGTGATCACGACCTTTGTTCGTATTTTGTTCCTGGTTTAATCAATGTTGAGTTCGGATTATGGTTTTGTTGGCGCTGTGGTATTCTCTGAATTTTCTTTTCGTTCATATTGATCTCTAGAATGTAGGAGACAAGTTCAAATGCCTCATATTTTCTCGGAATCAAAATAGATGAAGTTGTTCGACCTTTATCTAAAACAGTCTTGAACTTTAACCAGATGTTTCCATAATCGTTGCACCTTCTTTCTCTAGTCGATAGTAGAGTATATCTCAATCATTACAAATGGAGATATAATTGAACACTTTGTTTGTTTATCGTCTCGGATAAAATCAAGTGCAGGCTGTATTGGTAGGGTCAGTTGATTAATACATTTTATATATCAGTTATTATTAATGCAATCTTCATTCTGATACCATGTATTTATTTGCATATTTCACAAATGCTCGACGCATGGCTTCTGCATTTTGCGCAGATAATAGAAGTCATTTAAAGAAGCGATTTTATGTTTTTCTAACTGCTATGAAGACGTATCGGGGATGTGATCAGTGACAGAGATCTGGAAACCGTATGAATGAGTTGATATCGTTCTCTCACGCTTACGTACAGTATTCGTGAATGAAATCTGGATATTGATCAGATCGAATTTAGGAGGTATACAAGTTCGAAATAATTTGACAAACTACTGTACTTGATGACACACCGCCAGGAAGGGGTGACAAGGTGACAGACAGGGCCCGGCATTGCCGTCTCGCTGCTTAGTAACGCACTTTCGCACCAAGAGGTGGAGAAGCATCATTAGATGACACGATACCCCACCGCTAGGAAAGCGAACTAACCGATTCCTCCCTTGTTTATTACGTGTGTTGTTATAACACAAGTTCATTATCCCCTTGCGACGAAAGTCGAGTAGGGGATATATCGTTCCGTTCGTACGTACGTAAGTACGCAAGTACGTACGTACGTATGTTCACTTTTTGTCAGCGCTCTTGCGACTTCATTTTTGAACGGATTCTGACCAAACTTCCTATATGGGTCCAGCATGGTTATACCTCGAACGAGTTCGTGTTTCAGGGTGCCCATGTCAAGGTCAAGGTCAGCGTTACTATTTATAGAAAATCTTTGTCAACACTCTTGCAACTTCATTTTTGAACGGATCCTGCCCACACTTCATATATGGGTCCAGCATGGGAATACCTCGAACAAGTTCTTGTTTCAGGGTGCCAAGGTCAAGGTCAAGGTCAAGGTCAGCGTTACTATTTATAGAAAATTTTTGTCAGCGCTCTTGCGACTTCATTTTTGAACGGATCCTGACCAAACTTCATAGTCTTCATGTGACTATATTGCATTCTGAATTTCATTGAATGGGACTCCATCCAAGAAAATAATCATGTACTATGCCAATTAAACCTTCTGAACAAAGGAGAATGCTTATATATGCATTTAGATACACACATAATTATAATCACTATCAGGAAATGAAGTTGCTAGTGTGATGCGTAACCAGATACTGTTGAATGCATACTAATATATACCATATTTATGTGGCAATGAGCCCATGCCTAATAATAAGACCATCCATGTCTATTAAAGTTCAGTGCAAATGACAACTGATGTTATTTCAATGTCCTGCAATAACCTCACCCCCTATTTTGCGTCAGAGTTCATGTGTTAGCACGCGAGGGAATTCGTTTCGTTTGCGATGCCTCGTTAATTTTGTCACAAAACTTTCAGTTCCAACGTCACAGTATATTACAGTATAGCTCCTAACGCAATAACGATTTGATCACTTCTTATTATATGACTGGTATGTAACACTTTTACTCATTGATCCTAATGAGATCACATGACATCAAATATTTCCTTTGAAACATCACACAGCATCACCGAGAAGTCAATATAACGTATCGCCAGGTCTGCGGAATGTTATATTGACTTCTGCTAAAAATAGAAATTGTGTAATCAGTGCTGCGATATTTTCGACCAATCAAATTACTCGGTTCGATTTACCGCATTGTTTGTAAACACTGTCAAAATGTCCGACGTGATGGCAGACGTCAAGTTAAAACAAGTAAAGCGCCGGTTTATCAGTGCTGACGACGAACAATTAAGAAGGATTCGTGATGGGAAAGACTCTATGAACACTAAAAAGGATACTGCTAGCCACATTCGCCTTCTACGCGAATATCTCAAAGAAAAAGGTATGGACGAACATTTTGAATCGTACGAAAAAAGCCATCTCGATGACGTTCTAACAAAATTTTATGTGGAAATTCGACAGGAGAATGGGGAATCATACAAATAGAATTCACAGGAAAATGTTTTAATGCAAGATTTGAATGATGACATAAGTATCGACCAGCTTTTAAGCCTTCGGCCTCGGTGAATATTGTCCAGGTCAGGTCCGTAAAACAATGGATTGCCCTCAACCAAAGTCTGTATTTGTATAATATAACGACAATCATTCAGCAAAAATATACTTATTCAAATCAAAATAATTCAAAGTGCATACAACCAAATTAAAACTAGAGTTTCCAGATCAAAAGAAAGGAAACTAATAACTAAAACAATCAGATACCAAAGCGTTACCAAAACCATTATCCGAACTCAAAAGCGATTGAACTAGAGGCAAAATAAGAAGAAAGGAAAGATTTACATAGAGACTTTCGTAGATTTAAGGGGTTACACATACCTGATCAATCTGGTTCTACAGTTTAGTTTAGAATTTTTGGATTTTCAACTTTTGGTTCCTAGCATCACTGAAGAGTCCTAGGAGGACGACACAGCTGTATGGTGCATTTTTATTAATAATTTCGGCATACTGTATTTATTACTAACTTTAAAAGGTGCAGTATATGTGTGTGTTATGTTATCTTTAGGAGACTGCCGTTTTGGTATCACTGTTGAAAGTCTGTGTTTTATTTTTATTTCTTACCTGACAAGCTCTATGCAATGTTTTTGCTGCTGAACACATCCTGATACTTCATTCATGATTTGCGATGGATTGACATCGTGTCGATCGATTAGTAAGTCATGGTGTCAAACAGGTCAAGATCGTGTGGTTTAGTTATCTAAACATAACAAATAATTATATAAACGAACGGGTTATTGGTACGATTATCCTATTCAACGTGTTTACCAGCTTTTGAAATATGATTTTCTACGTCACGGCATTAAAGTCTAAAATAACCAGGCTTAAATATCCATCATGCAGATGAAGTGCCGCACTACTTGTACCTTGACGTGGCGATGTTACATGATACATCGTAACCTGTGTATTAACGTGGTGATGTCATCTGATACAACATTAACTGCCTGTACCTTAACGTGTCGATGTTACGTGATACATCGTAACCTGTGCCTTAACGTGATGATGTCACGTGATACATCGTAATCTGTGTATTAACGTGGTGATGTGATCGTGTTGTGATAGCATTAGTTCTGTACATGTTCCCAGTACGTGGAAAACCAAAGGAAGTATTTTGTGTCAGCTTAACGATCATTTGTAATATCATATTTAATTTCGGATAAAATCACATTGAAGCAGCTTCCCCCTCTCCAGTGAGACAGGATTATTAAACTAGGGCCATCACATGGATATAACCCTAAAGTATTCTAAACAATGTCACCAGGCATGCATTTGTTGAAACTGCTCATTTGCGTTGTTGTTGAGAATACAATGACCACATACCATGTCACTGCTATATTACCAATTCAACCGCAGTGAACATTTACTTGATGTAGATAAAGAAAGACAATAAAACCAAAAACAGAGCGTGTGTTCCCTTGCTCTTGTATTCTGATAACGCATTCATGCATTATTCAATAACACATTCGGGGAAAACATATATAACAGTCGAGCATGCTTTTGTTGGTTGGTTGGTTGATTGTTTTTATGTCCAAGTAACAGCCAGGGTTATTCAAGGATGGCCTCCCGGTGTATGGGATGTGGGAGTGTGTGTTGAGAGCGTATGTATTTGGGAGGCCGCGGTTTGTTCGTGTTAGTCTTCTTGCGACAGTCCGGATCTTTTGCCGATTTAAAGTGCTACCACACTTAAGTATACCGCCAAAGGCCCCGACCAGAACACCCCACACGATCACATTATACTGACAACGAGCGAACCAGTTGTTCCACTCCTATAAAGCTGAACGTCAAGCAGGGTGAAATAACTACCATTGTTAGAGAGTCTGGCATGTCTCGGCCTGGGGACGGAACCAATGCCTTCCTCACAGGGGCGTCCAAGTCTTATAAGTTGTCGGACAATTTGTGGTCGATTTCGAGGTAACGAGGCTCGAATTTAACCTGACAGTTCAAATGATCTTGTGTTTTAAATAGTAGTAGTAATACCAGAACATGAATTATACAATGCACTATCAATAGTGTACTGTTGTTTGAGAATGTTGAAAGCAAAAGTCGTCATTCATGACAAAGAATGAATTTACGAAGAAGGATTCTGAAAACAAAGTAAGGAATAAGTACTTTTGGTCACCTGTCTGGGTACTCTGGTTTCTTCCAACAGTAAGACTTCTCTTGCGCTTCGTTGTAACAGCCGTGCCAGCAACAGTGATTAATACATATTGGTTAAGTTCAATAACTTGTTTCATAGTTTTTGAAAAATAGAAAAAGTTTATATTTAATACTTAGTAAGCAAATAAGTAAACTTCCTCGATAGATGTTAATGTAGACTTAAACAAAAGTTGATATTATGATGAACATCATACATGAACGATCAACCAAAACATAAAAAAAACGTCAACATCAGTTTGAAAAACAAAACAAAAATGAAACTGTTGCGGTCTGTATTTGTAACATTTAACTGCGTTTGGATAGAAAATGTATTATAATGCCGATGTATAATGCATAAATCACACAGATATATATGCAGATGAAAGATACAAGTTCATGTTATATACATATTAGTTTCGCGTTACGTTTTATCAGAATATTACATCTTGTATTTATGATAATATCGCTTGTTTAATAATATAACACTGTTTTCTTCTGTATATATTTGTCATTGACGGTGTACTTGAACCTATCCCCCTACGTCTAACTACATTGCCAGCCTCCATCGAACCACCTCCCTCTACACACTATGCCATTATAGTAAGTGTATATACTTATTAGAATAACGCCCCTAGACATAAGCTAGGTTCCCAAAACGGAGACAAAGTAAGTCTTTATAATTTGGTTTATACCGGGACATGGGTTGAGTTTTCATTATTCACGCCTTGAGTGTAAGCCTTCTACCCTGGCTGTGTGAACTACTGTCGGTGACCGCGAGAGGATATCACACACAGGCTGTGTGAACTACTGTTGGTGCCCGTGGTGGGATGTCACAGCTAGGTGTCACACCCTTTCTGACCAGGATATACACACCTGTCTCACAATGTCCCAATTATACCAACTCTAAGTCGACTTCAGCACAACCACTTTCTGGTATACCGTGTTCAGACGGATGTACAATATACGCAGATTCGACTCGGCTCGAGCTAATTACGTACTTCTAGCTAAAGTACATAACGATTAAATACGATCAGTGTCTAAGTTAAAAAGGAGATACATTTCAGTTGAAATTAGCCACCAATATAAAAGAAATGCTAACGTAATCCGAGTACTATTCACAAACATTTCTACCCATTTAACGGATCAAGTCATTCTAGACCCGCCTCTTTTGAAAGAAGAAAGTGTTTAGATAGACGGAATGCCCGAGAAGGGTTGGATCGAGGACTAATTCAATAATACATATACACGTAATTGTAAACCGCAGCTGACTGATGTATTCTGGGCTCGATAAGCTATTGACTAAACACTACATTGTTTATTAACGTCCATTCTAACCTTTTAATACTACATCTGTGTATCATCTTCACTATCAGGCACCAGGTAAACCAAAAGCTGTTTGTTATAAAATATTTGGAAAGAGATTCATTTTTGTGACTAGTGAAAAGTGATATCAAAGCATAGCATTGTAACATCGATTTTCTTTGAGATTGGAAAGTAACTAAGATTTTGGTTTGTCTCGGCCAGGGTATATAGCCAATAACCTTCCTAACAGGGGGAACGCTTATCTTAAGGCCAAACGTGAGGTTATGTCAAGATAAATAAGAGAATACCGAAGCGTAAACATAATCATAATCCAAACTCAAAATCGATTAAACCAGGGGCAAAATATGAACAAAGGAAAATATCACATGGAGACCCTTGCAAAAGTACAAGAGAATAAGACCAGGTGTTCCAGAAGAGTAAGCGTCTTCTGCTTCATCGACGACACCCGCCATGTAAATATTTGTCCCATCCAAGTAAACATCAAGTTCTCAAAATGAGAACCGAGTATCATTGTCAATCACAACAAGTAAACACACTAATGAGCATACACAAAAACGTCCATATTCATATCACTTAAAGATACAGAATATTTCTTAATGAGACAAAGATGGCGACCATAAAACTTGCCCATAGTTCTGATCAACCTGCATCTCTCGAATCCTTGTGTTGTTAGTTTGTATGTCTGCAGTCGACATCGATCACGAAAATTCCGATATTTAGAGCATGCCCTGGAATACCGAATCAACTGCGACATGTAAACACCATAGGTTGGAGAAGCACGGATGTTACAATCAAGAAATGGAAAGTTAACGATCGGAAAATTGAAATCATCACGTTTATCGTATAGCTAATTAGTTAGCTGCCCATGTTGACCGTAGTTTAAGTAGAGATCTAGGTAAGCAGCTGATGTATACGAGTCTGTTGTGTCCTTTATTTCAAGTTCAGAAGGGTATATACGAACGACGTGGTCAGCAAACTTCGTTGTTTATAGCCAACACATCGTCGATATATCTGAAAGTGAAATTAAAAGATTTGGCAAGGTTTTTGTTACCTGTCCTGATTAGCTCCTCCATAAATTCAGCCTCGTATGCAAACAAAAACAAGTCAGCTAAGAGTGGGACACAGTTTGTTCCCATGGGATTGCCAACAGTCTGCTGGAAAATCTTTCCTCCGGACTCAACAAAAATGTTGTCGACCAGGAATTCAATCACCCTTACTATATCTTCTTCAGTATGTTTCCTCTTAGCTTTTATCGTGTTTTTGCACTTATGCTCCAAGATAGCTCACTACCATATATTTGTATCGTCGTCCGCCTTTCTTGGAAACGAAAGCTCTCATAACAAGAGATCGGAGACGTTCCTTCAATTTTGTATGAGGTATGGTAGTGTACATGGTGGAAAAATCAAATGCTTTGATCAAAAAGACACTTTTTAGGAGGGGGTCTTCAAGATTGATCAAAAGATCTTTCGAGTTTTTCAAAATCCACATCCCATTAATTCCACTTCTGGAGTATACAGTGTCACAATACGACTGACGCCCTGATTTTATGGTACTAAGAATTGTAGTTAGAAGTTTTGAAAATGGCTTGGTCGAGCAATTAGCAAAGCCAGCGATAAAACGTTGCTTATAAGGATCCTTGTGTAGTTTCGGTATCATATAAAGACAAGGTAGGTTAGCATCTTGCTCATTAACCGTTACTTGGAAAGAATGTAATACAGAAGCATGGTTGGAAAGTATTTCATCTTTCGAAAAACCGGTCAATGCGTAAGTAGGGTTACCTTGGTTATCAAGCAGGCCTAGTTCTTTTTGCAACCAATGAATGTAATAGCGTTTGCAAACAATGATCTAATTGTTCGATGCTTTGTCTGCAGACACAACCACATACTTATCATGTAGATCGTTGAGTGTTGCTCGAACATTTGGGTCAAGAAATATCGACTTGTGTTTATTTTTCATTTTGTGACGCAAATTGCTTATTCTTTTCTGAATAGAGTACCTGATAGACTTCACCCATTAAGAAAGCGAATCCAATTCAGCATGTTCACGTTAAGTCCATTAGGGAGACATTAGGAATGAGAAAGTTGCTTAGAAAGAGATGAAAAGATAAGATCCTAAGTTTAGTCGCCTCTTATGATCATCCAGTTTGGGCAGCAGATGTGCAACTTTTACCACTACCTTCACCTGCTTCGCCAATTGCATGATCGTAAGAGGCGACTTAACTGGGGATCTTACCTTTTCATTTCTTTCTAAGAATCTTTTTCATTCCTTATGTCTTCCATGCAAAGATAAACGAAAAAAAGAAAAAAACCCAGAGAATATGTTAACAAAATCATAATCCGAATTTAAAATCGATTAAACAAGGGGTAAAATATGAACAAAGGAAATATTCACATGGAGACCCTTGCAACAGTACAAGAGAATAAAACCAGGTGTTCCGGAAGAGTAAGTGTCTTCTGCTTCATCGACGACACCCGCCATGTAAATCTTTGTCACATCCAAGTAAACATCAAGTTCTCAAAATGAGAACCGAGTATCATTGTCAATCACAACACGTAAACACAATAATGAACATACTCAAAAACGTCCATCATATCACTTAAAGATACAAAATATGTCTCAATGAGACAAAGATGGCGACCATAAAACTTGTCACCGTTCTGATCAACCTACATCTCTCGAATCCTTGTGTTGTTAGTTTGTTTGTCAGCAGTAGACATCGATCACGAAAATCCCGATATTTAGAGCAAGCCCTGGAATACCTTGAATCAGCTGCGACATTTTAACACTATAAGTTGGAGAAGCAGGGATGTTACTATCACGAAATGGAAAGTTCACGTTCGGAAAACCGAAATTAAAATAGATTGAGTAGAGATTGAGATTGGCAGCTGATGTAGTATCGTTTGCTTGACGCTTGCATACTGTGGTCTGGAACCGATGGAAACCCTCGTTTTCGTAGTAAGATAGTAGCCAATCATATCGATAGTTTATTCCGTGACTACATTCAGCCGGGACATCCAGCCGGGTTATCCCGTTAAATTTGAAGCACCGCCTTGTCAAAAACACCTGTCGATTGTGATATAATTGTGTCGATTTTGATTAAAATATAAGGTCCTGCTATACCGAGATTGACATCGGCGTCATGACTGGTCGTGGTCACGGTAAAATGATCTAACAGAGTGTCACGAGAAACGACCATTCTGATTAGCCAACATCTCCTAATAAACTTTTATTCAGAAAAACGAAGATTTAGATCGATTCTAGCCCATGGTATGCAAGCGTCAGAGAAGTTTACCGTGGGTTTCCGACAGTGCTCATGTAGAAGAGTCTGTTGTGTCCTGTATTTCAAGTACGAATCACTAATTTTTTTTTGCATTTTGGTATTGTGTATTTTAAGATGAGTCATCGTAGAAATCCGTTACCGTACTTATTACTTCTCTATTTAAACTACGACCAACATGGGCAGCTAACTACTAAGCTATACGATAAACGTGATGATTTCAATTTTCCGATTGTGAACTTTCCATTCTTGATAATAACATCCCTGCTTATCCAACCTATGGTGTTTACATGTTGCAGTTGATTCGATATTGTAGAGCTTGCTCCAGGTATCGTGATATTCGTGATCGATGTCGACTGCTGACAAACTTCTTTCTGATTGGTCAGTTTCCAATAGAAAGACACGTCACCCGCCAGGTAACAGAGTACTTTACTAAGTACTTGTACTTTTTTGTAGCAAGGAAATACAATGTATCTTAACATGTTAGCGTAGTAAAATTGTCAATGAGTGTTAGAATGGGGATAGTACGTTATTTTTCGTATCTACACTGGCGATTAGAACATGAAATTTGGTTTAAACTCTCGACCTATCATGTTCAAATCGCCAGTTTAGCCACCCAAAACAACGTACTATCCCCTAAGTATAACGTTAACGAGTTTCATTTCCTTCCATATTCGAAAGAAATACGAGCTAACAATGTATTTGATGCATTTAAATGAGAGGATAAATGACTTATTTAGTTGTACGTCCTATTGAGTTGTACGTCCTATTTAGTTGTATGTCCTATTAATTTGTTTGTCATATTTTGTTGTATGACCTATTTAGTTGTACGTTCTATTGAGTTGTAAGTCCTATTTAGTTGTACGTCCTATTGAGTTGTACGTTCTATTTAGTTGTACGTACTATTAACTTGTACGTCCATATTTAGTTGTACGTTCTATTTAGTTGTTCGTCCTATTTAGTTGTTCGTCCTATTTAGTTGTACGTCCTATTAAGTTGTATGTCCTATTCAGTTGTACGTCCTATTAACAGATAGAATCATTTAACAATGACCTTTCGGTACATGCAAGGTGTATATTTTGGGTGAGTACATGAGTATTCGGTGGGTTGCAGGTATGTTCGTTTAAGCCCCCGGTAGACTCTCCAGCCGGTCTCATTGTACTGACAACGGATGAACCAGTCGTTCCACTGCCATAAAGCAGAGCGTCAATCAGGGAGAAGTAACTAGTTGTTTTTGAGACTTTGGGTAGGTTATGGGACGGAACCCAAAGCCTTATTCACAGGGGCGGGTGTTCAACTAAAGGCTTAAAGTGAGGTAGTGTTAAAGGAATCCCATAAGGAAGGAAAGAGATGGGGTCAACAGGTACAATTTTAACGCCCTACCAGCAGTCCAAAACAGGATGATAGATTAACTCTAAAATACCGTATCAGTAGAACTTGGCGACCTAAGCATTTGGTGCCACCATTGCATTATAAAGACAAGGATTGATACGATGAAAGCAAAGTTACACCTGGCCAAGCACATTCACACGACCAAGACATATATCTAGTTGTATTTATTGCAGAATTGGAACCGTGTGAACAATGTTAATATCTAATAAAAAGTAAAAGGATAAATGAAAATATACCTTATCATTTTTACAATAAAAAATCGCAAATAATGCCAATAGAAGTTATGTATATACGTATCACGGCGCTCGTGTATACAACACTGTGACTCGATATCACCTGTCAAAACCATTGGAGGATACAAAGGAGGAATGACTTTACATATTTCTAAATTATTTCGTTAAATGTTATACAGAAAAAAGTCCGTGACAGGAGAAAAATTGCTTAGACTTTTCTACATAATTTATGATTGAATGGCGAAGCCTGGAGAAAGAATTATAACGGTCGACCCAAACACTGTATTTCCAGAGGGTCAAGGTCATTATGTCCCATTAACGTGTCAGGTTTGAAGTTTTTTTTTATTTACCAATATACAATCACATTTAATGACAAATGAACTCCACAAACTATTTCAAAACTTTGTTATTTAAATTTATCTTTGGCAATTATTTACTTACTATAAAGGTTATTAAGTACGCCCATATTGATATTCTATCACTTTTATGGATTTTTTTATCAGAAACAAATTTGATCGATATTTGGATGTCAATGACCGTAGATTTAAAGTACAAATTTAGTTTTTACAGAACTTATCAAGTACAATAACCGATTCGGTATTTTTTATCGATTAGCATATGTAAATTTAGCTCAGCATGAGGTAGGCTGTTTGTGAAGTGATGAGCCGGTGCGAGACACCGCTGTTGGCACTCATTAATCAATTCTAACACTATCACGGATTTGTTGTCTTTCTTAGCGATTTTTATATATTCATATCTAGAGCAAAACTATCGCGTTTTGCAACCGACGACATTATTTCAGGTAAATATCACTTGAAAGGAAAAGGTCAACGTGACTAATAGCGTTAAATTTCAAGAAAGCTTTAGCTATTCCATACATATAGGATGATTTTTGTGTGTGTGGTATTGCACATTTAACCAATTCACAAAATATTTGTATAAAATGATATATCACTTTCTATAAAATCTCATGAAAAAATCACCCACGGACTGAGTACAATTTCTGTTACTAAATTAAAACACATATCTAAGTAAATATGTTTTGCGCTTTGAGATTCTTGAATTCATCGATGACACAACGACCACGTCGCCATTACTAACCCCACGAAATGTATAGGACCAATTCTCCTCTCCAAACTCACATGTTTATTTTTATATAACGTATTAACTAATTTAGCTGTGATTTGGTAGTATGCTTACGTACAGGTAAGTTAGACGGAGGTACTTTCTCGGACAAAAAGCTTACTAAGTATATAACGAGAAAAGGGTAGCAGATGTAACGTCCTATAGTTTAAACGAATCTTATAGTGCTAAATTCACTGGCCTTATCGTACCAAATAAGACTGTCAAAATAGCTTGGTTTCTATTTAGATTGGAGAACATTAACCTTGAGTTGTTGAAATATTTATTGCTTGATTAGTTCACAATATAAACAATGTTTGTCCAATGTCACTTCAGTATTTGTGTTTCAACACAAGGATTATTATATATGGCATTATTAAACAGATTATAAGAGCAAGCACTACTTTGGTCTTAATCTGTTGTCCACCTTTTTTAACAGGATAAGGTAAGAAATACCTAAGTAGTACCAAGGGCATACAAATCGATAAATGTTTATAAACGGTAAACGTGTAATGTACTTAACTAATAACACACAGCCACGCGATGTTTATTGTAATTTCACGCCAACAAATTCAATTTCATTATCTTCTCGAGTCGTTTTGATAAACATGTGGAACCAACGTGGCAAGGGACAAATGTTGGCCCCACATTATGTATGTATCGACAACATAAAGTCTCAGTTAAAATAGTCAAATATTTTCTCACCAAAATAATGTTTTCGGTCAAATATTTTCTTTGTAAATTCAATGTACATGTTTGAAGTCAAACATGTCCCCAGTAAGAACCATTTTCACAGTCCAAAATTGTCTGCATTGACTTGCATTTTCATAGGCACAACAATACTTGTCACGAAACATAATCACTTCTCATCTGAACTACAGAACGTGACCAGTTTCCATTATATCGAACCTAATACATATGTACATGTAGGCGGGTTTATGTAATCTATCTCCAAACGAGGCGTACCTGAATGACGTCAACAACATTAAATGGGCGGAGTTAGCCCACGTGTATTTTGAATTCAGCCTCCTACCAGGTATTTAATCCGTCCACATGTATTTTGAATTCAGCCTACTACTTAATCGGTCAAAGTTATGTAAATCTGTCTTTAAATTAGGTATTTAACCGCTGTTCAGACGCATTGATATAAACAATTAATTGAAAAAAAACTAATAAAAATTTGATACATACCTTTATAATTACTTGGGTTGATACTGATGACATTTGGTGAAAATGTGAGAGTTTTTATTCAATTTAATTGAGCTCAACTAGAATCGACACACACAGTTCACGAAAGAAAAAGAGATGAGGCCTATTAGCAGATTTTTAGCACTTTTGACTTGCATTGTCTGAACGTTTTGTTGTCGCTAGCAGTTATTTTATAAATATTACTCTGCCTAATTCAATTATACAGTATTATAAAAAACACTATGTAAGGCGCATAAACACATCAATTCTGAAATAGACAATGAAATATAAACAAACATTAGCATAAAAACAACAATTCTGAAATAAATGATAAAATATAAACATGCATTAACATAAAAAACATATTCTGAAATAGACGATACAATATAAACATGCATTAACATAAAAAACATATTCTGAAATAGACGATACAATATAAACATGCATTAACATAAAACACATATTCTGAAATAGACGATACAATATAAACATGCATTAACATAAAACACATATTCTGAAATAGACGATACAATATAAACATGCATTAACATAAAACACATATTCTGAAAAAGACGATACAATATAAACATGCATTAACATAAAACACATATTCTGAAATAGACGATACAATATAAACATGCATTAACATAAAACACATATTCTGAAATAGACGATACAATATAAACATGCATTAACATAAAACACATATTCTGAAATAGACGATACAATATAAACATGCATTAACATAAAACACATATTCTGAAATAGACGATACAATGTAAACATACATTAAGATATCAGATATATCTCAAACAATAGTGGGCATATATGATAGAAATCGTTTTGTTGTCCCGAAGAATGTTTTTTTTTAATATTTTTTATTTTAATTTTGATGCAATTACATTGTGTTTAACAGACAAACCTAGGTATCCATATCATTTTCGTAACCTTGAGCTGGACTTTACGGCGAAATGGTTGTCGGAAATATTAATTTTTAAAGTATATTATCTGATTGAGTTAGCAGCTGTAAATGAAGAAGATTCTCATTTTTTTTGCATTTTTTAATCCGTATTGTTCGTGAATTACCGTTCAGTATTGGACTAAAACGGAGACGAAATAAAAATAGGTTTATTTGTGCAATAAATATATCCCTTGTTTGCCTTTGTGCCTCGACATACTATCTTGTTACGAAGGTGAGTCGTCATTTTGTTTTCATGTGATGAAATTTGTTTTCTACGTAATAGGTATTGGAGGATTGAATCAGTATTGTGGAATACGTTTTAAATGTGATGACCTTGACACCTTGTCTACAACCAAAGCAATAGAAAACACACTAGCACACAAAACCTACTTACTGATAGTTTTTGAAGTTACATGTAGCAACCATTGTTTAACCTTCGGAGAGGGGAGTTCCGGGCAGGTTATAGCTGGTGACAAAGTTACAGTGTTTACTGTCTAACGAGTAGTCTACCACAAACAAGGCGGATGCTTACTCTTAGACGCGTTGGCACCACTCAATAAGTACCAATTGTTTTACCTTCAAACACAACAATAGACTCGCGGCGCGAGTAACAGAGAGATCGCAGTTGGGAATATACTACATCATTATTTAGAACATGGTAACTTTGTTACAAGTTAAGTACATGTAACAAAGTAATTTTTACTCTTTATTTTGTTCCAGACTGTGACATATTTATCTGTCTCTCACTCAGTTCAAAGTACGATTTAAGAATATTTTATTATTCTAGTTCAGTATTTTTGTACATAAGTCTGTTACATGTATAACTGTCTGTAATAATTTATACTTATGTTGTATTTGTTATTTATTCTGTAAGTGGACCCCCGGGTCTGTAGATTTGGAAATAAATAAATAACAAGATAACCCTTGACTCTGTTCAACTTTATGACGGTTATGATTTATAAGGCTTTTCTTTTATCCGTGATGCTATTTACTTCTTATTTACTTTTATTTATCGTTCATAAATCAGTTTAAAAAGATACATTTTGATGATATCATAATATCAGTTATAAATATTATAATATCAATTATAATCACTCGTCTGTTCTCAGGCATGATTTGGCCTGTTATAGATTTTGTTACTTACATAATGTAGCAATGGCAAGGCATACAACTCGTACCATTATAAACAACACTATAAAGAGAACAAGTCTTATCAGACGACGGATGGGTTTAGTTGATGCAAAGTAACATTGTTTCAGTTCTATAGACAGCTTTATGAATAAGCAAGGCAAGATATAACTTAAACTGAAAACGGCAACATTTTATTAAAAGGTCATTTTTAGATTCTAATATCTATAATACAAAGAATTTATGCACTTAACATGTTGCACTTAAAGAAGTTCTCCCCATTTTATAAACATTTACAGTACTTTAGACCGTTTCTATGTATGCCTGGACCTCAGGAGTGACGTTCTAACAGGTATCCATATAGACATAGTACATGTATATCAATAACGACCCTGGCGAAAATTTTATCATCGTTTGTGTAAATGATTTATAACTTGCACTTACAGAAGAAACTTTGAGACAACTGACGTTTTATGTTGTTTGAGACAACTGACGTTTTATGTCGTTGTGTAAGACAACTGTCGTTTCATGTCGTTGTGTAAGACAACTGACGTTTTATGTCGTTCTGTAAGACAACTGACGTTTCATGTCGTTGTGTAAGACAACTGTCGTTTTATGACTTTGTGTAAGACAACTGACGTTTTATGTCGTTGTGTAAGACAACTGACGTTTCATGTCGTTGTGTAAGACAACTGTCGTTTTATGACTTTGTGTAAGACAGCTGACGTTTTATGTCGTTGTGTAAGACAACTGACGTTTCATGTCGTTGTGTAAGACAACTGACGTTTCATGTCGTTGTGTAAGACAACTGTCGTTTTATGACTTTGTGTAAGACAAATGACGTTTTATGTCGTTGTGTAAGACAACTGACGTTTCATGTCGTTGTGTAAGACAACTGTCGTTTTATGACTTTGTGTAAGACAACTGACGTTTTATGACATTGTGTAAGACAACTGACGTTTATGTCGTTGTGTAAGACAACTGACGGTTTATGTCGTTGTGTAAGACAACTGAAGTTTTATGTCGTTGTGTAAGACAACTGACGGTTTATGTCGTTGTGTAAGACAACTGAAGTTATATGACTTTGTGTAAGACAACTGACGGTTTATGTCGTTGTGTAAGACAACTGAAGTTTTATGTCGTTGTGTAAGACAACTGACGTTTCATGTCGTTGTGTAAGACAACTGTCGTTTTATGACATTGTGAAAGACAACTGACGTTTTATGTCGTTGTGTAAGACAACTGACGTTTTATGACTTTGTGTAAGACAACTGAGGTTTTATGACTTTGTGTAAGACAACTGACGTTTTATGACTTTGTGTAAGACAACTGACGTTTTATGACTTTGTGTAAGACAACTGACGTATTATGACATTGTGTAAGACTACTGACGTTTTATGCCATTCAAGATTGCTGCCGTTGATGTTGTTTAAAAGAGCTGACGTTTCATGCTGTTTATTAGAGCTGACGTTTTATTTTCGATTTAGCTATCGAGTGTGAGACGGTTTTACTGCATCCCAACCGCAACCCATGTGTATCCTGCTTTTCAAAGGAAGCGGCTTGGCTGATGTTTGTTTTGAGTGTAATTTGATTATTTCAAAACCTGGTCCTTGAAGTACTAATAAATATATTTCTTAATACAAACGCGCTTTTCAATGCTTTTTAAAGAACCGATAAAATTATTATTATTACCTTCACACTTCCTAGTCAAGAATACCTAATATGACAATGTTAAATAATACACATTGGTCTACCCGGAAAGGACTTATGTGCACATTTCACACGTAGACGAAACGGACAGTAATATGCGATGTCGAAGCAGTATTTATTCTCGTGCTCTGCAGCACAACATGGTCCTTGATTGGACATCAGTGCCGGCATTCTTTTTCTCAGGGCTTTTCAGGTACTCGAACAACATACACAAGTACGATTATCTACCTTTGTGGCTAATGTACTCCACCAACATACATATCATACGATTATCTACCTTTGTGGCTAATGTACTCCAACAACATACATATCATACGATTATCTACCTTTGTGATACTTAAGCAATTAACAGTTGTGAAAGTGCACTTGGAGAATCATTTGTTGTAGGTACAATTAAAGGAGGTAATGAGATCGGTAATTATAATCTCACGTGTAACCATTCAGCTAGAGCCCCATAAAGGTGTGTGATATAGCTCATACTCAAGTGACTGTTGGCGGTGTACACCTTTCATACAAGGCGGGGCGCCGAGTGCAAGGTACCTCAGCCACGATATAACGTATGCCTGACACCTGAATACCGAGCTAGTGTAAACAGTGACCCGGTGCAGTAACCCAGATGCACGTCTAGTTCTGGGTACTTTGAAGTTTATATAATTTATGGTATTAACTCTAAATATGTGTCAGTGAGTATACGTATGGTCCTCTTATGGTAGTTAAGATAGCTTACCACGGAAATACAGGTACATGTCCACATGCTACTGCTCAGGTACAGGATGCTTTCACCAATTATCAAGTTTTGACGACACGTTAATATCCATCCTGGTCGAATCTAGCAACGGAACGATGATAACAATTATTAATCTTTTTATTTTCGTGAAAATTTGCCGATATTGCATAACATGTACTTAATACTGCGAATGAATCTAATAAGTTTAGATCAGCAAAAACCAAACCAATAATAAAAAAACATCAAAAGGAATCTTGATCACACAAAAAAAAAAAAAAAACATCAGAAGGAATCTTGATCACACAAAAACATCAGAAGGAAACACAATCAAATAATAAACATCAGAAGGAATCACGATCACATTAAAAACATCAGAAGGAATCACGATCACACAAAAACATTAGATGGAACCACGATCACATTAAAAACATCAGAAGGAATCACGATCACACAAAAACATCAGATGGAGCCACGATTACACAAAAACATCAGAAGGAACCACGATCACACACAAAACACCAGAAGGAACCACGATCACACAAAAAACATCAGAAGGAACCACGATCACATACAAAACATCAGAAGGAACCACGATCACAAAAAAAAAACATCAGAATAAACCATGATCACACAAAAAACAAAGAAGAAAACTTGTCATAAAAACAAATTCTCGATTTCGACGACATCGGAAATGAGCATTTAAAGGGTTTGATACATGAATGTTAATCCTTGTACTTTTGCAGGGGCCTCCATGTAAAGGTTTCCTTTTTGTTCATATTTGCCTGTACTTTAATCAATTCTACGTTCGAACACGTCTTATCAGACGACGGATGGGTTTATAGTTCATGCAAAGTAATATTGTTTCAGTTCTATAGACAGCTTTATGAATAAGCAAGGCAAAATATAATTTAAACTGAAAACGGCAACATTTTATTAAAAGCTCATTTTTTAGATTCTAATATCTATAATATATTCTAATAAGAATTTATGCACTTAACATGTTGCACTTAAAGAAGTTCTCCCCATTTTAGAAACATTTACAGTACTTTAGACCGTTTCTAGGTATACCTGGGGCTACATGAATGTTAATCCTTGTACTTTTGCAGGGGCCTCCATGTAAAGGTTTCCTTTTTGTTCATATTTTGCCTGTACTTTAATCAATTCTAAGTTCGAATAATGGTTTTGTTTGACGCTTCGGTATTTTGTTAGTATTTATGAGACACTATTTAGTCAAGATATGTATTAATATTGTTTTATTCGGTGCATGCATAATTCAAATTCTATGTATATTTGTATATTTTCTGTTAATGATCGATGAAACCATGTACATGTATGAAAGTGTCATTTTATCATCTTCATGATTATCATAACACCAAAACAGAGGTAAAATCACAAACAACACTAGGAAATGAAAAAGACACCTCAAACATTACTTTCACAAAAGGAATTATGGGCTTTAAAACATCAATATTATATGCTGAGAATATTTCATGTTTGGTAGATCCAGTACGTTACTTATATGTTTTTAATAAATAATAAAAATAAATAATAATACAAAAAGGGAATCCTACATCATGCATCCATTTGTTCATCGGTAATGTATCATCGAAAAGCATAGGGTGCTTTATTAAACTGATTATAATTTATTTTGGAATAGTTGATTAAATAACAGTTTGTTACACGAATAAAAATTATTAATGAACATATATCAATGTTTATACATGTACAAGATCTTACTGTATATTTTTTATTAAAAATTATAGATTTCACAATTATTTTAATAAAACCGTATTTTTGAGTTTGATTTTTTTAGTCTTACTGAATACCTAAGCAGAGTATTCAAACAGCATACATAGAAACACTAGCAAAGTCAACAATATCAGAAAATACCAAAACAATAAACCGAACTCTAAATCGATTAAACTAGCGATAATATATGAACAAAGGCAAGATGTACATGTACAGGGACACCATAGAAAAAGTACAAGAGAACAAACCAGGTATTCCAGAACAGATGGCGGCTTCTGTTTCATCGATGACACCCGCCATGTAAATCTTGGTCACAACCACGTAAACGTCAAATCCTCAAAGTGAGAACCGAGTCATCATTCTTAATCACAGACGTCAGCTGCTGACGAACGCATTGGCGGCACAGGGATTCGAAAGATAAAGCTTGGTTAAGAATGTGGGCAAGTTTTATGGTCGCCATCTTGATCTCATCGAGAAATATTCTGTATCTTTCTGTGATATGACGATGGACGTTTTTGAGTTTGCTTATTAGTGTGCTTACATAACTATTAGTCAGCAGCTGACATCTGTGATTGACAATGATGACTCGGTTCTCATTTTGAGGATTGATGTTTACTGCAAGCTAAGAAGGTAATATTCATTCGACGAGATTAGTAAACTTCTGGCTTTAAGATCAACGGATTTATGTCGTATACGCCGCACGTGCCCCACTATATATCGACATTTGTTTTTAAATTTAAACAGTTCTTGTTACCATGCAAATTTTTGAAATCTTTAATTTTGTTGAGAATATGTCTGTATGCAAGTAGAAAGACCATATGTAATTGGCAATATTTCTTTACAAGCTTTAACCTTGAAAAATATCTTGATGTATTGATAAAACCCCTAGTAACAGTAGCAAATATTAACATTTTACATTAAATTATACAACATAATAGTTTTCTACTGTACATAAAAGATATAAATTCTTACCAAAACTAAAGAGAAATGTTTTAAATGAAAAATGTTGTAGATATGTAGTAGAACACGTACAGCGGTCCAAACACTCTTAACAGACTTACACCCGTTGATCTCCGCCGTGACACAGGTAAAGTTATCAGGTGTACCAAACCACTTTCAATTAATTTAGAGACAAGCAATTAACCAAATACCCAGTGACCCCTAGCTGTCAGCACAACCAGGATTTGGTCCACGCTGCGTGAGGTTCTGATAATATTGGTCATTTTCATATACAAACAAGATTGTGGACCGAGGCAATATCGGACGCTATCTGTTACCCCGTGTTAAGATGGAGTGTAATTAAACAAGTGTCATTGGCCCGATAATTATATTTAATTAGGGATCCAATTACTACTACAAGTGCACGCACTGATGCCTAGTTATTATGAAAGGGTGTTTTGTAAACTATTTTATTAAGTGCACTGTAATTAATAGGGTCAATTAATCACTATACAGACGGTGAGTTACTAATGTCAACGACGGAACGGTAGAGGCAGGGTCACACGGTACATCTGCCTTGACAGACAGGTTCACGGCCCGTCCCCGGCCGGGTCAGTCCGTCAACTGTCGACAGGTAAAGTCGGCGGTGTGTGGCGAAGATTACTCGGATTATAGATATATAATACTATATCATATTGGCAGTGTTCAAAACATTTGATTAAATAGTCCTCCACGTCAGCTGACAACGATACAGTTAGCCGCTTATAGCAAAGAATATCATGTTTCAATAGGTACATGTATACGTATCTTTTATGATTTTGTTATAAAATATGTATTCACACAAACAACTCTACTCATGTTCAGGACGATACATATCAGATGAGATTTACAAAAAAATAAAGTCACATTGTTGGCATATGGTATTTTTTAGGTAATGCAACAAACAGAAACAAGTTTGATACTGCTACAACATTTGATGCCCGAATTGTATATCATAAAGGTATGCGTATTTTTATAAAAAAAAATAGTTTATTCTAAAATGAACAGGTTAATTTTGCATTAATGTGAATGTATGATACAATGTAATTTTACTTCAATTATTTTTCTAAATGTTTTTTTTTTTTTTTTTTTTGCATCAGTTTAAACCACGACCTGAAGCATTACATATCAATGTGAATCATTGTTCTGATTAACCTGCATCTCTCGAATCCTTTTGTTGCTAGTTTGTCAGCAGTCCACATCGATCAAGATTTAGAACAAGCCCTAGACTAACGAATCAACTGCGACATGTTAACACCATAGTTTGAAGAATCAGGGATGTTACTCTCAAGAAATGGAAAGATAACGATCGGAAAACTGAAATCGTCACGTTTATCGTATAGCTGTCCATGTTGGTCATAATTTAAGTAGAGATCGAGGTAGGTAGCTGATGTTGAATAGTCTCGTGTGTCCTTTATTTCAAGTTCCGAAGGGTAAATACTGTCGACGTGGTCAGTAAACTTCATAGACAACACATCGTCGATTTATCTGAAAGTAAAATTAAAAGAGTTGGCAAAGTGTTTTTTAACTGTCCTGGTAAGCTCTTACATACATTCAGCCTCGTATGAAAACAAGTCAGCTTAGAGTGGGGCACAGTTTGTTTCCATGGGAATGTCAACAGTCTGCTGGAAAAGCTTTCCTCCAAAGATGACACAACACACACATATGCTGCACCTTTTAATTCAAAATATTGTCAAGCAGGAATTCATTCATTCATTCATACTTTTTCAGTATATTTCATCTTAGGTTATGTTGTGTTTTTCACAACGTATGCTCCAAGATATCTCCCTACCATATATTTGTATCGTCGTCCGCCTTTGGTTGGAACAGAAAGCTCTCATAATCAGAGATCTAAGACGTTCTTTTAGTTTTGCATAAGAAAATAAACTATTTTGGTCGAAAACAAAGATTTTAGAAATTAGTCAGTAAGTTGTGTCTTCTTTTTAACAACTTTTCCAATAATACATATGAATATTACATTACATGTATGTATCGTATTGCCATATGGATTGAAGATTGGGTATACAGTGTATATAATGTATGTACATACATATGAGAGAAGGAAGGCGAGGAAGATGGAATTGAGACTCTAGTCTATAGGAAAGGCACGGTAACAGTCATATACATGTACATGTACATACATGTAGGATGGGATTCAGAGAGATAACGTAACTCACACATATGCTGCCGAAAAAATCAATTAAACTACATCATACAGCTATTTCGTCCTACAAACACTGGTCAGTGATGCAAGGGGCCAAAAAGTGGGAATCGAACTTTTCTAAATTACTGTAGAAGCAGAAGGGTCAGGTGCGTAAAACCCCTTTAATAAATGAATTTAGAAGAAAAATGAATTAGTACTGTATAATTTCAACTCGTATACCGTGCCACTACTCAAATGAATCACTGATTTCGTACTGTCTGAGTACATTGAAGCTCGTGAAATTCTTCGTGTCTAATTGGTTATAATTGTTTGGATACTTCAAACATAAATGTCGAGAATCTTCCATCAATGACATCGTTATAAATTCGTCACGTGTTTTTGAACTGACAACAATGAAACAGGCCCTAGTATCATCCGTTTAGGCAATAACCAAATGGCGCTCGTATGACTTATCTAACAAAAGACAGGGTATCATAAACATAATTTACAATGTAATGACAATTTGTATGTTTGAGGCAATGTAAGCATCTCAGGACTTTTTTATTAATTCATTATAAAATAGAAGGGAAATAACAGCATGTCAGTAGGTATTTACACTTTAAAACTTTAATTTAGGCACCAAAGTACAGCAACAGCAAATAATATATAATATAATGCGTCAACGATCGTATTCTCTGATAGTTTCACTACATGTGTCGCCCGTCATTATATTTCATCTTGAATCGAAAAAACTAGATTGGATACTAACTGTTAGAGATACAACAAACGAGAACTTCATAGTACTTAGTCGACATTACAATTCTTCTGTAGTTAAATGTAGGTTATTATAGTCAGTAGTCAAAACCTCCAAATTAGGTTTTCATGTTGCCTTTGGGTTTAAGCACTTGGGTAAAAACATGACTTATTAATGTACATGCATAAATCCACGGGACACATTCGTCTAGAATGTCCTGTTACTAAGAACATGCCCTCAAATAGCAAATCAACGAAAACATGTAAACTCAACCACCAGGGGAATACTGGTATGTTACTTCTGGAACAGGAACGACAAGTACCAGGAGGTCGGCAGGTTTGTCATTGAGTTTGCTAATATCAGTACCGTTACGGTCCTACTTCAGGCAAATACCAAGGTGAGGCGATCAATCATTAATGTATTTTCGTTGTTTACTATTTTCAACATAACATGAAAGTCATTTCTATATATTGTTTTTTAATAATTCCGCACAAAGTGCTACATCATTAAACAATTGATCAATAAATATTTTTCGACAAAAACTAATGTTAAAATGACATGTTATGAATATATATCATCATGAATCTAAAAAACACAAAGCTGTTTGATGGCTATACACCATACATTTCCCATAATGGGACAAAAACGTGAAAACCAAATTTGTGCCAGCTACTTTTGAATCAAAAGTAATAGTTCACAAGACCTGTTACGTGTATCAATATGTTGAATGATGACGTAACACACACATATGAAGTAGTTAAGGATTACAAGTTAGTGCAATACTGATGAAATGAGTATGGGCTTTGATATTAATCATGTAGAACATTTTGACATGTACCTGCGACACTCGTACCAAAAAGTAAGGTTCCGAAACATAAGGTAGACTGATGATACAGTGTACTTACATGTACCCCCGAATGTCTTACCAAAGAGTAAGGCGCCAAAACATAAGGTAGGCTGATGGTATTTGTACCCCCGACTGTCTTACCAAAGAGTAAGGCATCAAAACATAAGGTAGGCTGATGGTATTTGTACCCCCGACTGTCTTACCAAAGAGTAAGGCATCAAAACATAAGGTAGGCTGATGGTATTTGTACCCCCGACTATCTTACCAAAGAGTAAGGCATCAAAACATGAGGTAGGCTGATAGACAATAATCGCCTGAACAAAACATGTGTTTGCTACGATACAATGAAATTGATTTCGTTTTAATATGCTATAATTATGACATTTAGATGAAACGACGCAACATGTAAAAATACAAATAACATTTCTTTTCGAGTTTAGCCTGATGTTTGGTAAACTGCAATGATGGCAAATCGTGTACACATCCTGTTTATCAAAGCGTTTTGTTGCATGTCATGAGTATAAGCAGAATTGGGACATGTGATACTGTGTTCGTCATTATTATAACTCCTGCGCCATGCCAATTTCACTATATGCCCAAAACTAAATGAAAAATGTTGCTGAATTCGCAAGCTATTATTTATATCTTGTAGCAAGCGTTATACACGTGTAACAAATAATCCTGCCATTATTTCATTTAAGTCTGCTGGCAAACCATGAAAATAACAACGAAGTTTATATCGACATTAACGAAGACAAAGCTCGCTTAATATATTTAATAGCTATTCGGTAAGTATAATTAAGCTTTCGTTATACCTAGAATTGTATACAGCCAATAAATGGGTTGTGTAACCCCGTCGGCACTGCGGTAGTGTTCTGCATTTCCAAGACAAGTATGTCCTACATAATTATGTAGCAGTGCCGAGTAGTAACCTACAACACATGATCTGTACATCGAGTCGCTGTTTATACGACCAAACATCCGATTATCTCCCCTCTCGAGGACCACCTGCTGCCCTTCATCAACATAAACACTCGACTACACAAAGTGTCAACATATCCAGTAACTTTGATCAGGTCACCTTACACGGCCACATCAATCGCTACTGTACTTTCTTACCTGACTAGAAGTGCATTTGAACTTATCACAAATATGATACATTTCGGGACCTTTGCCATTTTCCACGGCGAAATGTGACCGATATCAGCAAAGAGGATTAAATTGAAATAAGCATTATATCACATAACGTTCATATAGGAAAGAGAGCACGAACTAAGACACTCATTTATCAACTAGATATTATGCCAAACTGTTAACGGTAGTAATTTATAAATAGATTAGCCTCGGTATTTCTTTATGTTCCCCATTACATCGCATTACCTTGCATACTTGTATGTTTGTGAGAGGTCCAAAAACAAATGTAATTAGGAATACTTATCATTGCGTACCCTACAACACCCAGAGTTAATTGATATATTAGTACATATAGACACGAGTATGTGGACATTACGGCTGCTGTTTAATTATAACACTAGAAATCATACATGCTCACTGATTCAAGTTTAATCGACCGTGTCAGGAGATCTCTTCCGTATAGTTAGTAAGCAAGTTAATTCGACAATCAAAAATAATGGGAAAACAATAGATAAAAACATCGCATTTAATATCCATAACTGTTCTCTACTTAGTCCAGTTTATTTCATAATATGTGTGTTTATCTACTAATAAAGATGAAAATAATCGAATCATACTTACCAAAGCTCCATTCGGATACAAGAACAAAGCACCATTCGGATACAAGAACAAAAATTGAACTCTAAGCTGATACACATATACGTAGCTATATTCATGCGTAAAGAGCGAGTCGGGACGTAAAGCTTACTTTGCATTATCTCCTGTAGATGTAATAGTCAGTAAAATTAATAAAATGCTAAAATATAGCACCAGATTTATTGTGTAACTTAGATTTTGCTGTTAAAACAATGACCAGGTGAAGTAGAGATTGAGTGATCACCTTTTCACTGTTTATATTTTATGTACAATGATAAGACAACAATCGGTTTGATCTTTACTTTTACGGTAGTATTTCAGCTCACCGTACAGGTTACTTAGTCAGTAGGGGTAGCTTTGGGGGCGATTAGAATTGTTTACATTGCAAATTTCCATTTAATAGATGATATAGGTAGTTAATACTACATACACCGAGACACTTGTGGAGGGTGGCTTTGTGAGAGAGAGCCGTATCTGGTATAATGAAGGGTGTGTATGCAGTACACTAAACCAACATCAAGCGAAGGCTGCCCCTCTTCCTAATACAACTTTATTATTGTGATAGTAAACACGGAAAGTACACATTAGGGTTCAAGGTCACAAGGGATCAGGGACAATCAGTGCTTTACAGGGCATCAATAGCGAGAAATCTACGGCCGATATGCCTTTGTAATTCAATTTCACACATTGGATACGTTTCAAAGCAATAACATAATCTGTTTTAAATCCTTTTATGATCGCTAAGAACATGAGCGCACGCGACAGCCCCAGCAAGCTATTTTGTTGTGTTGGCACACATGTCAGAGAAAAAGGGGAGGCTATCTAGATCAGGCGTACTGCGTGACCCCTCTCACATGTGGTTGATTCACTATCGGATTTAATGCCATTATATGGCGAATATAAAACCTCATCCAGTGCTGCCTTTCTCGCTGATGATAAGGGAGAGACATTTTTGTAAATCTGTATCATACTTGATGATTTGCATTAGAAACAACAGGTGACATGCTATGCTGACGATATTAAGAGTTGTGCAGTATGTTATAATAGACACAGCTAGGGACATGCAAGTATTAACACTGAAAGGAATACAACACAGGATTCGGTCAAATGATATATAAATCAGATTCGATGACAATATGCATACTTGTTGTGTATATGTTGCTCAATAAAGCACTTCACTTGTAATTACTCAATAAATACCTACTGCATCTGCTCCAGTAATAGTTCTAGTCAGCCATTCAGTGTATACTAACTGCTTCCGCTCCAATAATAGTTCTAGTCAGCCATTCAGCGTATACTGACATCCTCTACTCAAATAATAGTTCTAGTCAGCCATTCAGCGAATACTAACTGCATCTGGTCCAATGATAGTTCTAGTCAGCCATTCAGCGTATACTCTTGTCTGCCATTCAGTGTATACTAACTGCATCTGCTCCAATAATAGTTATAGTCAGCCATTCAGCGTATACTAACTGCATCCGCTCTAATGATAGTTCTAGTCAGCCATTCAGCGTTTACTCTTGTCTGCCACTCAGTGTATACTAACTGCATCTGCTCCAATAATAGTTCTAGTCAGCCATTCAGCGTATCCTAACTGCATCTTCTTCAATAATAGTTCTAGTCAGCCATTCAGCGTATACTAACTGCACCTGCTCCAATAATAATTCTAGTCAGCCATTCAGCGTACATTTATACTAACTGCATCTGCTCCGGTAATAGTTAAGCGTATACTAATTTTATTTCGACCAGGGGACAAGCTGATCACGCTTTAAACATAAATTGAGTTGGCCTGAGATATTGTAAACCTTTGTAATTGTTTTTTTCTGTAATTGTTTCGGTATCTAAATAAAGTTTATACATAAAGTTCCATCAGAAACCATGGTTCCTTGTTAACTTAAATAATCAAAAGCTGTGTCTTGATTAAACATTATCATAGACAGAGGGAATTGAGCCACACAAGGTTTTACTGAATTCAAAAATGGGAAATAATTCACAGTGCCAATATTCACGGTTAAACGTTAAATTGGTGTCTTTGTTTCCTTTCCTTTAGAGAGCGTGACATTGTGGGGATTTTATCCAAATTAACTGTCCACAAAAAAGAAAATACTAGCTTTCTTACTGTGCATACATGCTACATGTATAAATACTGCATAAATAGTAATATAGTTTGTGGAATTGAATTTATGGTATTATTACCTTACAAACAGCATAGCCAGTTATCGCATAATCCTTACCTTACAAATAGCATAGACTGGTATCGCATAATCCTTACCTTACAAATAGCATAGACAGTTATCGCCTAATCATAACCTTACAAATAGCATAGGCAGTTACAAAGTGTATCGCCTAATCCTAGCCCAGGTTAAACACCACTGAACCGATAAGGGGCAAATAATGTCATTAGCTGTAACCACCTATCCCTTACCACCACTGTACTGATCCTAAGTAAGAAATGCCAAAAACCTAAGTGTACTAACACGGGGATAGAAATGTCATTAATTTACAATACAAATTCCTAACCCAAATCCTAACTGTACTAATAAGGGGTTAGGAATGTCATAAATTCTAATCGCCTAATCCTAACCAAGGTTGCTGATACGGGGTAATGAATAACCACCTAATCCTTATTAAGGTTGAACACAACTGTACTGATATGGGATAAGGAATAACCACCTAATCCATATCAAGGTTGAACACAGCTGTACTGATACGGGGTTAGGAATAACCACCTAATCCTTATCAAGGTTGAACACAGCTGTACTGATATGGGGTTAGGAATAACCACCTAATCCATATCAAGGTTGAACACAGCTGTACTGATACGGGGTTAGGAATAACCACCTAATACTTATCATGGTTGAACACAGCTGTACTGATACGGGGTTAGGAATAACCACCTAATCCTTATCAAGGTTGAACACAGCTGTACTGATATGAGGTCGGGAATAACCACCTAATCCTTATCAAGGTTGAACACAACTGTACTGATATGGGATAAGGAATAACCACCTAATCCATATCAAGGTTGAACACAACTGTACTGATATGGGATAAGGAATAACCACCTAATCCATATCAAGGTTGAACACAACTGTACTGATATGGGGTAAGGAATAACCACCTAATCCTTATCAAGGTTGAACACAGCTGTACTGATATTTGGTTAAGAATAACCACCTAATCCTTATCAAGTTTGAACACAGCTGTACTGATACGGGGATAGGAATAACCACCTAATCCTTATCAAGGTTGAACACAGCTGTACTGATATGGGGTCGGGAATAACCAGCTAATCCTTATCAAGGTTGAACACAGCTGTACTGATACGGGATCGGGAATAACCACCTAATCCTTATCAAGGTTGAACACAGTTGTACTGATACGGGGTCGGGAATAACCACCTAATCCTTATCAAGGTTGAACACAGCTGTACTGATACGGGGTTGGGAATAACCACCTAATCCTTATCAAGGTTGAACACAGCTGTACTGATATGGGGTTAGGAATAGCCACCTAATCCTTATCAAGGTTGAACACAGCTGTACTGATACGGGGTTAGGAATAACCACCTAATCCTTATCAAGGTTGAACACAGCTGTACTGATACGGGGTTAGGAATAACTACCTAATCCTCATCAAGGTTGAACACAGCTGTACTGATATGGGGTTAGGAATAGCCACCTAATCCTTATCAAGGTTGAACACAGCTGTACAGATACGGGGTTAGGAATAACCACCTAATCCTTATCAAGGTTGAACACAGCTGTACTGATACGGGGTTAGGAATAGCCACCTAATCCTTATCAAGGTTGAACACAGCTGTACTGATACGGGGTTAGGAATAACCACCTAATCCTTATCAAGGTTGAACTCAGCTGTACTGATACAGGGTTAGGAATGCCTGTTTTCCTGAGGAGGCCATACTCGTCGTGTACTAGATGCCGTAGCAGCTTTGGCATACTTTTAGAAACATGTGTTTAGTCTGTCTGAAGTGTACTCTAATTTGAGCTAAGAACATATCGTCATTAAGTGCACAAATCGACTTTTATCTCTGACTGCATGGCTGCGTTACGATAACATTTTGGTCAGTAACCTTGATTTGAGCGCGGATTTTGAGCGAAAATGTTTATTTGTACATGACTTGTGACAGTTGGTAGATCCCGGTATGCCGCGATGAAAGCCTTTCCCAGTGGGGGTCCAGCGCACATACTGCTTATCATCCTCATCTCCAGGAAAAGTGTCAGAAAAAAATCGTCAGATATGTAGATTACAATCCGAATAGTTTCGCTTTACCTTGGTTTGAAGATGGACGATTAGTGGTCTTATTCATGTGCAATACTGAGGCTCGCATCAGAGCCTTATTTCAAATTTCAGACCAAAAGTATTTAAATGAATTATTTTTTAGTATACCCTTTGTAGGAAAACAATGATCTGGATGGTATATTTCAAAACAGACGACAACAATTAGATCCATAACTTCTATTCAAACTTGTGCGATTGAGTTATTTATTTCTGAATCCCACTCTATGTTTATATAGAAATAGAATAGATTTTACATTTTCAGTGGAATGACATGGCCATTGTATGATTTTAGGAAATAACAATTACTAGTGCAATATGCAAAAGTAAATAAACTTTTAATTGTTGTTTGCGATCTTCTAAAAGATATTCAGGGAACTTTTTACATATTTTAAAGGTCATTTTGTATGCAAATACACACACATTTTTATGTTATACATGTACCATTCTAAAGTGCAAACACTATCTCAATGTTATAAGGTGTCAAAAAAAAAAAAAACAGGTATATCTGTTGAAGTTATAAAAAAATCAAAACAATGAGAGAATATCGACGCGTCAGCAAAACTATAAAAGAAATGAAAGATTTACACGGTGATCAATCAGAACGTGCTAGATAATAAGACCAGGTGTTCTGGAAGAGTAAGCGTCTTCTGCTTCATTTACTACACCTACGTGTTAATTTTGGTCATGTCCTCAAAAAGAGAACCCACGCATCGTTATTAACCACGAGCATCGTTTATTGTGATGCCACTCTTCTGTGTATCTATGTATGTACATATAAGCCTAAGGACTTTAGGCTAATCAAGAACTAAAACCAAGAGTACCTTTTTCGTGATTTTAATGGACTGTCATTTTTGCCGTTCCTCGATTTCTTTCATTAAATATTGCTTAATGTTTTGCATGTTGTATCGTTACACCTTCTCAATTAATCGTTATAAGAGCGAAGACGAAGACAACAGTTAGCTGATCTATTTGCTCACTTCTGGTAATAAGGATACTGATCATCCGACAATGTTTCCTTATGTACGAGGAACTGCAAATGTTCTTGCATCACTTTATTATATAATCTTCAGATAAAGTTGGCGTTTGGTTTACCTCATTGCATGGGCGATATTAGATTCTGTGTATATATAAAGATGTCATTTTGACGTTATCCAGCTGGGTGACTTCTAAAATAAGCAAAGTAGTATCGGATATTCCTAGATATGCATATTGTGTTCCGCAATTAACTCAAGTGCAATGCGCTGATATTAATTTAGATTAACATTCTGGCTGTATATTATGCACACATTTTTATCTATACATAAACACACTTTAAACGTATGAAAATATATAAGAGAATACCGAAGCGTTAACAAAATCATAATCCAATCTCAAAATCGATTAAACCAGAGGCAAAATAAGAACAAAGGAAAGATTGACATGGAGACTCTTATAAAAGTACAAGAGAATAAGACCAGGTGTTCCGGAAGAGTAAGCGTCTTCTGCTTCATCGACGACACCTGCCATGTAAATCTTTGTCACATCCATGTAAACATCAAGTTCTTAAAACCGACTATCATTGTCAATCACAACAAGTAAACACACTAATGAGCATACTCAAAAACTTAAAGATATAGAATATTTCTCAATGAGACAAAGATGGTGAGCATAAAACTTGCCCATAGTTCTGATCAACCTGCATCTCTCGATTCACGATCATTAACAATAACAATAACAAATGTGAACCATATTTGATCCACGACATTTTCCGAACATTGTCGAGTAAAGACGGACAGTTTTAAGTTTGCTACATTTTATTCGTTTTTGTATTGATATTTATGCAATAGGTCGGTCGACCAGGGGTTTGGTATAGCGTGTTTAATTCAGGAAGCTGTAACAAACAACAACAAAACAAACAAAAAACAATGACAAAGTCGTCATGCAATCAACCAATTAAGTTTCAGCCTAATTAAAAATGCATAGAATAGCCGATAATCGATCTTGATCGATGGGTTTAGGTTATTCGTCTACCAAGCAAGCCTCGTCGAAATCCAATCATTCCTACTAAAGATATCATACAGAAAGCATTCAGCTAATCACGTCGCGGGGATGAAAATGTATAAGAATAAGGAGAATGTCGATGCGTTAACAAAACCATAATAAAACTCAAATACGATTAAATTACATGCAAAGTATGAACAAATGAAACAATTACACGGATACCATTTTCATTAAGGCCATATCATTGTTATGAAAGATTTAGTTTTGATTGATAGATTTTATAGCCTGTTAACATCTAAGGAAGAGTGACGTTGTTTAGACAGACGAGACAACATAAGAACCCAATGTAATGTATACAGTACGTACAGTTCTTACGTCCTACCTGCAGCTAAAGGTGATGTTTTTTTTATATAAGTGTTTCGGTCTTATTTCTGCTATATTTGACAATACTAGACACATATGTATCAGTGTTTTTTCTGCTTTAGTGATGACTCCTACGAAGACAAAAGACGATGTGTTGCAATGGAAAGTTTTTAAACTAATGCATCTATATATATACATATTAAATAGTTGAGATCATATCTTTCTTTTAACTAACAAGCATGCTTTCGAAGTGAAATGCTTAAATAAACTGATAACTCCTGACATTGTTCATCATATTTAAATGTGACCGGTTGGGATGTTCTGCCGGGGGGGGGGGGGGGGGGGGCTTCGGCAGTATACTTCAGTTTAGTAACACTCTAAATCGGCATAATATCCGGACTATTGCAGGAAGGCTTACACGAACAAACCACAGCCTCCAAAATACACACGCTTTGAACACTCACACATTGCATACGCTGTGAGGCCGTCCTTAAATGACCCTGGCTGTTAATAGGACGTTAAAACAATCAACCAACTAAACACAATTTTAGATATTCATTAAAAGTCGTTAAGGCGGGGTTGAGGAACGAAACGATCATGAAATCCTAAGGATAAAAAAAATGCTAAGTTAGCAATTTAGAACAAATCACATATTACTGACAAGGAGGACATTAATGAGACTATCACGTGGTAGGCGCCGATGCCGGTGATTGTGCTATTGATAGAACTGGGTCATGCTATTCCGATCCTACTACTTATCTAGGCGAATCAAGGTAACGAGGTTGTGTATTTACCCCTACTAGATTTTATTACATTATAATCTAGCAAATTACTAATTTATTTTCTTTAACTTGAAATTGAAGATGTTTTTCTCTTTTTTATTTGCGATATCAATCAATTTGTAATTTATAGCTTTTAAGTCTTTTTTAACTTCGGTGATGAGATTTTAAGAATGTTATTTCCTCCACCATGTTACATAGACGTGGTTACAGCATCTCAGCACGTGGATAAACTGTATTACACGTGCTCACGTGATACCAATTTGAAGCAGAACGACGCCATATGCTTGAACTTAATTTACATGTAAATGATACGAATGAAAATCCTACAGAAACAAAATCACATTATTTTGTTTTGATTACTTATATGAACCTTAATTGAATCTTTGAAGAATGTTGACCTTCAAAGCATACATGTGTTTTATTTAAAATATCAATATGTCCGTCTGATAAACCTGCATTTAATCATCCTCAGCGCGAACATATCGAGTTTATATTTTATCAGATTTCTTTTTCTATAACTTTGGCATACCGTAACACACATCTGATACTGATAGTTATGTTCCTCAAAAGTACGGCTCTATTTCCAAAACCTGTACAGCTAGGTGGTAATAACATAGGCAATGTCGAAAGTCGTAACAATACACCAGCGTCGACACAATACGACAAAAACAAATGACAATTTGTAAAGGTAAAGGTATCCCCTGACACACAGACAATTTTGAATTCCTGTGCACTTTCCCTGGCCATTACCGATCATAACACGCAACGTGTTATTCGAACATCTTCCAGGGAGATTTATGTAGCAGACAATACTTCAATACTGAAAGGGAAAACTATGGTAAGTGTCATTTGTGTTATTAAAGGGACAACTATGGTAGGTGTCATTTGTGTTATTAAACATTTTATTTTCCGCTTATTTTCTCAGATTTCTATTTAGTCTTTTATATCTAGGTGTCCGCCCTTTCTTTTCCTAACGACTATGCTCCTGCCTAATACTTATTAATAAAGTTAACCATTTGTAGGTATGAGGGACAGGGAAATTCTATTCGGGTTAAGAACGGAGACTTGCTGAGGTTCTGGCCCAAAGTTCTTCTCAATATAGTATAATTTTCCTGTTTTACATACCTACCATATGATGAACTATTTCATCTTATGCGAAGTACAATGGAAAATTGATCAAACATGATTTTGTTTTTCAAAAAATTAAACAAAGCACATATAATGAAAGATGACAAAACATTATGGTATACAAAGAAAACAATAAATTTAGAACAAAAATATAACGTGGTCTATCAAATGAGGTCCATGTGTGCACTCTATATAGATATAGAGGTAACAAAAATGGGCGTTCCACATTAAACACGTGTTTGTTACATAGGCAAAAGTCTGAGAATATTTAATTTTTGATTTTTAAATGTGTTCCACTGATATAAGGATTGGAAGTTTTTTTAAAACACCATAGTGCTATTCAAGTTCAGCGGTTACATCCATATTGCATGAGTCCCGCGAGGGCTTCGTGATAAAAAAGATGAAAGCGCATAAAGGCAAAATATGACTTTCAAGCCATATATTTACATATTTGTTATGGAGAAATTGTAAAAATTTTATTCAAATTTTCACCAATAATTAGTTTTAATACTTTGCATCGTCATTTTAACGGGATTGCTGAACAGCCCTAATTAAATATTATTTTTTTTTTGGTAACATTACTCAATTAAACGTTTGGCGAAAGAGCGTTCGCCATTTTATTCGAAGCGAAGCGGTAGGAACTGTTGCTAAGGATCACGTAACACACACATATGCCGCACCTCTTAAATTTAGTAATAGGTTAATCTCTGACGTCATCATTAAACAACGTGTTATGTCTGGAAAACCCTTGCTTTCATACTTGTATGAAAAGCAGTGACGGTATATAGAACCGGACGTAGGCATACAAATCAAACACGTTACGACGTGACATTTTATCAGGAACCAGGGGCTGTAATTATATCTAAGACATTATCGTTGTGCTAATTAGTACATATTGTACATACAAACAACCCGACCTTTGAAATAAACAATATTTTACAATAAAGAGGAGAAATAAAACTAGCGAGACGAACGGGGCGATTTTATTAACAGTTTATTCCTCTCTTTTAAAAGGTGCAGGATATGTGTGTGTTACATCATATTTAATGATAGGAGGTGGCAGACTCTGTTGGTGGATTTTTTAGTCCCCGAGGATTTCTAGAGCCTCGATAGCCACAGTTAATATCTTTTGAGTAGTGGTACGGTACATAATATACACATTTTCGTATTACACGATTTGAAATTATACAGATCTACACTGTAGTTTATTTTACTTCTAAATTCATAAATTAAAGGGGTTTTACGCACATTATCATCATCTACATCAGTTTAGACATTTTGGATTCCCACTTTTTGGTCCCTAGCATCACTGACGAGTCCTAGGAGGACGAAACATCTGTCTAATGCAGTTTAATTATATTTTTTCAGCATACTGTATCTATTACTAAACCTAAAAAGTGCGGGATATGTGTGTGTTACGACATCCCTGAAAACAGAAAATATTTTTATTTTATTTGTAGGTGGACGTGGTAAATAAAGAAAGTTAAAACATTGACTGGGAAACGTGACCAGCTTTTGTTTCGTAAAGGCCACTTGTCTAAATCCGTGTAACCAGTTAACATTTCGACTGAGGGACAACATGTTTTAAATGTCCATTTCGAATTGGCCAAATAGTATTTGGAAAGAACCACAATGTTTACGACATGTTCACAATGTGGCGACTGTCTATGTAATAGTGACATAGTCCTGACTAGCAGTCGCATATACTTAATCATTACAGCAAATGACATGTCAAATGATAGCAGTACACGGCTTCGGTCAATAAGTCGTAGGATCCCATTAGTTATATAGCTACCAGTAAGGACTTTCCTCCTTCCCCACTAGGAACCCTTTCCGTCACTCAAAATGTTGGAGTACAGTTTACCTACTGTTCTCGACCCACAATATGACCCCTTTACACTAGATGACATGAACAAATTTGGATGGCCTTGCATTTTGATGCGATAAGGTTGTACTGACCTTCCGTCACCTTTTTATAGAATCTATAAGCGAATTCTTATCGGGTTTACCTAATGGAAATACGTGCTACAAAAACAGGTTCAAAATCCACATTGCTAGTTTTCGTTTTATAATGATAAGAACAACTTGAGAATGCCAGAAAGGGTGATTGGTAATGTTCAAAGCCAGGTTCATAAATGTCTGCGAAGAAGTTAGCTCCTAACAGTACACTGATTTGTATTCGTCGTTTTGTTCTGTAGACACAGAAGGTTGGGTAGAATCAGAAAGTTGACATTATAATATAGCGTCTCTATCTAACATTACGATTTGTAAGCGACCAGCTAGGATTGATCTTAAACAGGCCAATCATTTAGATGACTTGCATCGAAAATAATTGTTTTTTTCTCCGACTTCGTAACGCCATATCATTTTTCCGTTGTTTAATTCCTTCGGTTTAGCAATAAGAAGTAATTAACGGTGGAATATTGGATACCGAAAATACACAATAATAATTAAATATAAATATAAACTTCATTTATTTTACAACAATTATGAAACAAGTTATCCAACTTATATTAATTACTCTTGTTGGCCCGGATGTTAGCGCTCAGGGGGGGGGGGGGGGGGGGGCTTATTTTTTTGTTTTTGTTAAGTTTGGATAAAATATTTTCAGGCAGACTGTTGCATTTCCATGATAACAAGCTATCACCCAATCTAAACTAGTTTTTGTTTTCACAAGGGGCTGCATTTGTGGACGAATTAATCAGGACAGGTAACACTTTGCCAATTCTGTTAATTTCATTTTCAAATATATCGACTAAGTTTTTATCTATATATAACAAGAAATTTGCTGACAACGTCAATCACACATACCCTTCTGAACTTGAAATAAAGTACACCTCGATCTTTACTTAACTATGATCAACATGGACAGCTTACTTCTCTTCCAGGACTTCTAGTCGTGTTCTTTTGTGCCTTTTCAGAGCCTCCCCGTAGATCTTTCCATTATTCGTGTTTTGCCCCTGGTGTGATTAATTTTGTTTGGATTCAAGTTTTGTTGACGCTTAAATGTTCTATGATTTTTGCAAATAACAGCGTCCATTCCACAGTGAGATGACAGAATGAACATAATCTATTGTACAGTCTTAAACATAGGATATTTTTTTTTATTCTAGTTACTATTTAATCAAGTTGTGAAACTTGGAATGCACTTCCCAATGATGTCAGGTCATCAATATATTTGAATACTTTCAACCAGAGAGCAATTAAGCATTTCTGTGATTTATAATTTTGTAAATAAAGGATTTTTAAAAAAAAAATTGCCATATTAGGTATTGTCCTGGCAATTTTGACGCTTTTGTTAGCTACATTTGCATATTTGTATGTTATGCTCCGGCCTTTACATTATGTTCAATATATTATAAAACCAAATACATGGCGCCCAACACGTTTTGGGAAGGAACGCTGGCAATTGACCTAATTAACAGGCTATATCTAGCAGGGATCTCTGAGTTACCTTTACCATAAACGCAATGGATTGTTTTCCTATCAAGAATAAGGATATTTTCTCAGCCATTGTACATCACGAAAATATTGAAGCAGGTATCTTGGCAGCATTACAAATAACCGAATAACACGGGTGTTATCCTCTTTCTGAAAACTTCCAGAGTAGCTTGTTGTTTTGAATCGGATTGTAATGGAATCTGTTTTCGACATCGAGAGCGAGGAAAAATTTCCAAATAGTACATAAAGCACGTGCGGTACCACCCAAGTCGCGCGTGCATTGTATTTATAGACATGATTATGATGATTGTAGCTTAATATTTCTGAACTGGAGTGGGGTTCACCTATAACGGATTAATGGTGTACCTCTATGACCTGGATTGTATTAGTTTTGGGCCTTTCATCATGTTCGGATCCCCCGCACCTTCTCTGCCGACCCTGTGATGTAGCTGGGACGTGAATCGAACGTAAACAGTCGAGTCGTTATTGTTTACATACAGACCGATATTGAACCGGAAACCGAACCGAATTCCTACGCTTTGCACGTAAATGCCCGGAACTCTGCGTGTTATCGCAATAAATACGAAGATAGACGAGAATAGTGCCATTGTGCCGGACGTGATATTGTTCTTTCATGTGCATGTTATTACAGAACTATTTTGAAGAACCCCAAATGTCTCATCGTTTGTTTCAAATACAAAATGCCAAGCAAGTTTCGTTTATGTTTACCTATGCTCTCATTCGGAGACCTAAAGCCTTTCGCGCTGTTCTTGTTCAGAGTGCCCATGCCCCAGCCTGTTTAGACCCGAGGGCCCTGACACGACGTCCGTTTGTTCACGTTTTGATGTTAATTGTACCGCCCATTTTTTTTCAAAAGTCCTCGAAATCGTTATTAAAATGTTAGTAGTTAGGCCCTCCACTATTTGTTGTTAATTTCTAGGCATCACAATACCTTGTTAAACGTATTGCCAATCTTTGGAATCTTATAAGTCATTTTATCACATGGATGTACTTTTTACCGAAGAGTCAACAAAACCATATTCAAATAAGCATGCTTCACGTTGTGAGCATATTCAAAAACGTCAAACCACACAAAGATATAAACTCTTTCTCAATGAGACAAAGATGGCGACCATAAAACCTCTGATTAACCTGTATCTTTCGAATCCCTGTGTTGTAAGTTTTTTTCTTAGCGCATTCGATATCGATCACAAATGTCCCGATATTTAGAGCAAGCTCTAGAATAACGAATTACACTGCGACATTAAGGTATTTCTGTTCTTGGACCCATACCTTGACCCGTAAAAGCATGACATATTTCCAAGGCAGCAGACGTTGGGCAATTGTCAACGTTTACAGCGGTAGTAAATCTTTCCAACTGCTAGACATTTGGTTTGCTGAAAGCTGATTCTCCTAATTACGGACGAAAACATAACTAGGTAGCATCAGTTTTCCTAACGGTTTAATCAGTGAGGGCAGATCGACGTTAGAGCATGTCAGGTTGTGTTCAGTACTGCTATTAACTATTCTACAATCAGAAAACACAAATCCCAACTCCACACGACATATGCCTAATGAAATGGTTTCAAACTTCACAAGACTTTAATGGTGTTACTTGAAACCTCGATTCCAGCTTCCGCTGTCGAATGAGAGCCAAGCTCAGCGCACAAAACTAAAGAATGCAGTAAATTGTTTACTACACAGTATTAGTGTTTTGGAACCTTGTAATTAAATATTGATACTTTTCATTAATCAGTGTACGACGGGTTGTCGTAAATCCGCACAAGAGGCCTGTAGGCCTGTGGGGTGATGCCTCGTTTGTGTGTTCTCGTGAGTGACACGTGCACAGCCATATAGCGTATTGTAGTCTGACCAACATCAATTTGGCCAGCTGTTTCCATGCAATGTTAAATTTCCAATGGACACATGTTCATTATGAACTGCAAACATCAAACGTAATGCCATCTCGCAGACTGCGAGACCAGATAGTCCATAAACGTATCCTATTAAATAAGTGTTATATTTCAAGTAAAAACATTATCGGCACTACAATAGTGAAAAAGTTATCCATTACCGTAAAATGATTTACCAGAGATATGACATTTCTCTACGGAATAATAATCTGCCCTTGGTACGATACATATATGCGGGAAAAACGATACTTTGACGCAGCAATTGTCCGGAGACACGGGATATCATAGATCATTACAAAGCCGGGTCTACCCTGATAGCCTTATTAGCAAGGAAGTACTGCTTGAGTTACTATTAAACCTTATATTCAAACGAAGCATTGTATTGGTGGGACCACCAACACTGGACTACCTGCTCAGTACTGATCGGTGCTGCCAGAATCTGGTATCGGCCAGTGTATCTGGGGATCACGAGCCGAGGTCGGCCTGGCGTGGCCCGAAAGGGTCCCTGCTGACCTGGTCCCTTGTGGGCCTGTCGATGAGGCGATACTACCTTTCAGCACCACATCAAACCCAATGCCGGGCCGTCGGGCGTGTAATTGAGGCTTGACACCACCTAAACTGCCAACTCTATTTTCACACAATAAGAAATCTTTTCTTGTTCACCTGTTCCCGTGGTTGCCTATACATTACAATCTGGTACGGTCAAACGACTTCTTATCGCCTCTCAACCCATAAATTTACAGCCCGCGTCTATCAGAACGGCTTTCAATCAGTTCATTTCTTCAGATTTTAGACATAATTCATCAACAGGTTACACATTTTAGAAATGCAATACGGACTTAAAACTGAATTAGTTCAACTGGGTACAATTCAGTTGGCCTTTTCTCCGAGGCTATAGAATTTTCAGAGGACAGGAGAGTGCGTCGTAGACAGTACGACTTTTGTACTCATTAACTTTATCTGAAAGCCTAGTGCCCACAATGTACCCGTCGCGTACCTGCTTCGTTAATGCATTACACTCATAAACAGATACATGCGAGGCCAACTTCCTCTGCCCCCAACCCTCTCCGATGATAAATTAGTTCCCTCCGTACTGTTTATCCATAAACGCCATGTCCACACTGATATACCCATTCCTGGTTGATATACGTATTGAGGACGACGTCAAATAACTCTAATCAAAACTCATCATCTAAAATACTCATTTCCCTTTGTCAAACATCAAAGGACATTTTTGTCGTACTGGTTGGAAAGCTATATTTAAGCAATTTGATTCTGGGACTAATATTGTTTGATGGGGTGTATAGATGCACCACTAGCGTGCTGTGACGTAGAGCGCTGTGCACTGATGACCACTATTATGACTATAAGTGGCAGTCACTGTATTTGTGAGGGGTACACAATCATGTAGCATGCGCCCAACAAATAAGTAAATTGTAGACCACAGGTTCAATACGAAAACGATCTGATGTATCCGCAATGTACAAGTTAAGTCGGTCGAGAAAGCTATCCATTATGTTTGGTGTTTATCTGCGATCCGATTAAAAGTGCTGGTTTTACCATGGTTCAATATAATACAGCAGGTTTGTTCCGAATTATTAATGATAGATTTTGCCTGTGTTTTCATTTGTTTTCTATTAAACCCTTCACTATTAATAAATGGCTTTGTATAATGTTTCATGTATTTGATCATATTTTCCCCTTTGTTATTATGTTGATCCAGATCTTTGAAGGAGGAAGATCCCTATACTAAACATCCCACGCAAAAAAAGGATAACAATCGTGCCTACCACACATTTACCTCGTTGTAGTAGTGGCATGGTTGATACTTTCGTGGTTCATCAATTTAAATGATACAGTACTAATTAAATGTATTCATAAAGCTTTTATGTACTTGACACCTCTGCTTCTACCTTTGTTTAGATAATTTCGTTTCCCACCTTTTGACCCCTAGCATCAAGGATGAGTGCTAGAAGGACTGTATGGGGCAGTTTACTTCCACACTTTCTATTTATCACTGTATCTAAAAGGTGCAGCATGTGTGTGTGCTACTTCAGCTTATAGAATGTACCCATACAGGGCAATTCAAAAGATACATGAAGATATAGATCACTAGTGAATTATTCTAAACGTGTATCATTTAAATGTAACCAGCCCCGTTAATCTATAATAAAAACAAAAATTCTGTCCGACGCACGAGTAAACATGTGCCTCAGCGTATACTGCCCTTACAGGCATGCATGCTGCATGTCGACATCCAGATCAGAGCTAACCACCTCATGTATTTTATCACCACAGATTAATTGACACGATCAACTGACCGTGTAATTGTAAACCTGCAGGCAAAGTACCGGTCGGGCGGAGCACGTGCTGGGGTACGGGAATCAGTGATCCATGACTGTAAGGTGGCCGAATTGACAGCGGTGTAGGGAGCGGACGGGATGACCCCGGCGGACAGCTGGACTCCTTGTCGCAGTCCAAATGGTCCAGTACGCCTGAGTTCGTCATCGCCCCGGCAGGGGAATACAGGGGATATTTATGTGATTGCACCAGTCCACCCCTTGCTGACATCTGGCTATCTCGAGCACTGCTAATTACATCCATCAGGTGCGTCTTATTCCTCAACAAGCTACTTTTTTCTCCTTAGAATAAAGAAGAACAGAAAAAAGATAGGCTTTTAAAAGCTTTGCAAAAACTGCAACCCGCTACGTGTTGCAATATATCGGTTGGTACAGACAAAAAAACATCCCGATTCGAAGCGAACGAGAAATCGTGTTAAGTATTGGGATCAACAGGCGGTGTTATTCCATAAGTTTGCTGCCTTCTATACTGTTATATATATCATCCTTCGAAACAACCCTCCCTGGCCTAACGTTTTATATAGAGGCCTTATTCTTTACAAGTGCAAAGCCATCTGTTCGAAATATTTGTTGAGTGAAAATAGCTGCTTTTTGGAACAAACAGAATATAAAGTATAATTTGGATGCTTTATGCGAATAATGAAAAGTATTATGTTGCATTTTATTTATTTAAACATTCAATAAAATGATTAAATTGCAACGTGTGAAAACATATATAACTGACGCATAGTTACAGGAAAAGTTGAAAGGTCATTGCATGATCATGGTATCTTGACACATCTAATGAATCTGTTGAATGTCCATTTAATTTATATCCTCAGTAATGTAATGAACATGACTTGGTTGCGTACTTGAACTAACGTGGGGTCAAAGGAAGTTGTATGGCCTGTTCGTACCGGAACACCTCTCTTTGTTTATATCAACGCCCAAGTAACACACGACCAGGTACAAACGTCGCGTACGAAATGTGACCCTAACGGTCAGCGTCCGCTGCAGAACAACACCCGCCAGGCTGACACCGCTCTGACACCGGTACAGGTGATCCCTTTAACAAATCCGTACATCCCCGTGGAGGAAATCGACATCAATTTGTCTCCAGAATACGTCTGTCACCTGTTCATGCCATATACTACCTTTCTGTTAGATGTGGTATTAGCGGTATTACGTCCCCTGTATGTTATCCTTAATGTATGGGGTTGTATGAGTAGTTGAAAGCATTAACCGGACCTTGTTATATTTCAAAATCGTTTAAAAGAAAAAAAATAAAGACAAGACGCTTAACAAAACAGCACGTGTTAAGTCAATCATGAGCTCCCGCCTGGAGCCGCCTGCCCAGTCCCGACAACATATTCTGGACTTGTTACGTTTGGTACATCCGAAGACTGAGCTGAGCTTTGGGTATATCCGCCTCTGCCATGCTATTTACATTCGGTATTCAACAAAGTTCCTGTATGCGGTCATTTTGAGTAACGCCCTCCCCACAATATTTATATGTTGCTATTAGACTGGCAACGTTTGCTTTTTTTTTCGTCAACAATTTCGGTGCTGTTTCAACTTGACTAAACAATTATTCTATCAAAATGTAAATATAAGTAATGTACGTTTAGAGTAGGGCTTTATTTAAGCAATAGCAATATGTGTTATACATGTATGACTGAAACAATATTTGCTAAAACTTTCATTGTTTAAATAGCAGGTGTTGTCAATGAAGCTGAAGTTGCTTACTCGTCCTGAACACATATTCTGACTGCACCGAGTCCTTCTTTCGGGGATCTCTATGTAAGTCTTTTTTTTTAAAAAAAAAAAAAATTCAAATGTTGACCCTAGTTTTATTCATTTGGAGATTGGATTATGTTTTTGTTGACACTTCGGTATAAATCTGTATTTTTTTCAATTAATAAGAAGGACAAACTTTATTGACAAGCAGCTCTATTACAGCTTGACGCGTTCTCATGGTGATACCATCTCCCGTTCGCCATGCTCTAACACGCCGCTTACCCATCGCTAATCAGCTCTGTTTTCTATCGAAAGGACTTTCATTTCCAACCATAAAAAGATAATTCGCGGTATTTGCACCGAGATGACACAAGAAGGCAGGCTCATACGAGTACGTTCTACGACGGTCATGGGTTCATACCTGTTACAGTTTACCGAGTAAAGAGGTCCTTCCTGGTGTAAGGTAATAATACTGTATCCTCCCTTCTATTGATCTACAGCTCAGGTAAATACTCTCATTGACGGATACATTCTCTACCTAATAAGCTTGTACCTATATGTTACCCTACTCATAGCCAGAGTAACAAGGAACTCATTTGGTTTTGCGGCACCACAAATTGTTCTCCACTGCTCATTGCTGTCAGTGTACGGCCCTCTAAACACATATGCGGTCCGTCAGAACTCCCTATGTATTCACTTAAGTCAAGCAAACTCCGATGGCTCAGCACGAGGTATGTTGCGGCTACCTTGTTTAGAATACAACATCTTGCCATCTTTAATGAAAAGTAAATATTATCTACATTCATGCAAAATACAAACGTGAACAAAACAAGATAAACACTAAAAAGCAAGCCCTTTCATGACGTCCTCAACTTCCAAGTAACGCCTTACTTGTTCCATGGAAGTATCCTGCTTTATTCTGTACATCTAGCGTCATAATAGTACATTAGACAATGTGGTGTCGTACACACAGCCTCCCGGTTACATAGGCACTCGACACAACCACGCAAATCGAATACACCGGAAGGCCGTCCTTAGGTGACCTCAGCTGTTAATAGACGTAAAACAAAACCAATCGTCTACACATTACGTACTTTATCGATAAACTGTAACATCATTTTTCACATGCGTAAATTACTCAGGAATACAGACATTCCCGGTATGTCAGGAAGCGGCCACTCTTTGCCAGTTTTTAATGGTTAATCAGGTCAGCTATTTAAACATAAGTACAGACAGATGGGAGAAACTAAACCTTCCGAACATTTTTACTCACCGATTTTGTCTGACTGTAGTGACTTCTGTCCGATATATACAGGATCATTTACATTATATTATGCATTTATAATTGGGGCTAAAAGTAAATACATTTTTCCTGATAGGACTTAATGTATGGTATATTTTGTAAAAATAGCAATTAATGAGATTTTACATTATCAGAACCTAACTTCTTCGAAATTGGACGGTTATTATGTTGTTTTTTATTTGTTACGCCACATCGTCACTGCATTAACATTATTTCATATCAATTTCTAAGTATAGGTAAATCTACATTAAGTTACAAATAACGATAGAAACACTGTTTTCTGTCCAACATATACATGTATCTGTTCCGAGCAGAGGCGATATCGAAAACGAAAGTATTCTAATTTTAGTGTACTGTCTGGGCTTACGCGATGAGGCTATGTCGTAATTCGGTACGATTGAAAGACTTCTTTTTATAAATTGTGTATCAGATAAATATGCCACTGTAAATATCCAACAGCTATATATTTTTGCGTAGGTCAAGCAAAAACAAAAATATCTACGGTAGCAACATTAAGATATGCGTTTTTCAGTGGTCTAAAATAATGAAAAGTACTATAGGTTCCATGAAAAATCATTTATTACAATAATGTAGTTAAAAATCGAAAAACACTTTTCCCGTTCACAAAGCATGTTTTAATTAAATAATGAAACACATGCAATGGGAACAAACTGGGCCCCACTCTTAGCTGACTTGTTTTTGTTTTCATATGAGGCTGAATTTGTGGAGGAGCTAGTAAGGACAGGTAACAAAAACCTTACCAAATCTTTTAATTTCACTTTCAGATATTTCGACAATGTGTTGCCTATAAACAACAAGAAGTTTGCTGACCACGTCGATCGTATATACCCTTCTGAACTTGAAATAAAGGACACAACAGACTCTTCTACATCAGCTGCTTACCTCGATCTCTACTACATGGACAGCTTACTACTAAGGTAAACGATAAACGTGATGCTTTCAATTTTCCGATCGTTAACTTTCCATTTCTTGATGGTAACATCCCTGCTTCTCTAACCTATGGTGTTTACATGTCGCAGTTGATTCGGTATCCAGGGCTTGCTCTACATATCGGGCTTTTCGTGATCGATGTCGACTGCTGACAAACAAACTAACAACATAGGGATTCGAGAGATACATGTTGATCAGAACTATGGGCAAGTTTTATGGTCGCCTTCTTTGTCTGATTGAGAACTATTCTGTATCGTTAAGTGATATGAAGATGGACGTTTTTGAGTATGCTCATTAGTGTGTTTACTTGTTGTGATTGAAAATGATACCCGGTTCTCATTTTGAGAACTTGATGTTTACTTGGATGTGACAAAGTTTTTCATGGCGGGTGTCGTCGATGAAGCAGTTGACGCTTATTCTTCCGGAACACCTGGTCTTATTCTCTTGTACTTTTACAAGGGTATCCATGTGAATCTTTCCTTTGTTCATATTTTGCCCTTGGTTTAATGGATTTTGAGTTTGGATCTTGATTTTGTTAACGCTTCGGTATTCTCTTATTTATTTTCTTACCTGTGCTGTTATCTGAATGTGGGTTTACGTTAATTTCTTTCGCAGCGTTTTGCTCAAAAAGTAGTTCCCTCTCACTATTGAGAATCGAGCAACACTAATCGAGTGGAAACCTCGTCTTTAAAAATAAAAAAGTCTCCAAAGCTGGCCCTAAACTTGGAGCTATAACTGATTATGGTTAGGCGGGTTTGATTGACTGTTTACTTTCAATGGATAACAATTATAATTGCATTGATTTATCTGTATATATTTATGTTTAAGAGCTCTTTGGACACGAGGTTTTAGAAATAATTAACCAAACACGTAAAACAATTGCACAAACGAAATAATAAATTGTGTGAACGAGATTCCGTATAAATAATTCCAACACATATTATCTCCTAGATATTTAGTAATTAGTACTCATTCTTTCGTTTTTCTACTGATAGTTACATGACTTCGGCCTTTTGCTTTTTATATGCATCAATATCACATTGTGAAATACAATTATACAATGTAGGATATCACGCACTGATATCAAACCTTTGATCAAAAGGGACAATCACGAATTTCATTTGATGTTATTTAATTTAAGATCTTCAAATACTTTTAAATAGTTAGTGTATTGTATGTATTAACAATTTAAGGAATTCCGGTCGGTCATTAGAAATGAATATATTCGTTATGACCACTGTTGTAGGGTAGTTGACTGACGTAATGATGAACGCACGTGTTATCGACACTACTGTACTGCTCCTTACAGCAGATGGTTCGTGTTGATAATGGACTTATTTTCTATCACGGGTATCACACTGTCCCTCCCCCTATTATCGGGCGGGTACACCGACACTTACAGGGATTCACTCATACATAATAGGCCATTTAACATAGATAAGATAGTTAATTGAAAAAATAGTGGATAGCGTTTTGTTAAATTGCCAACGTAGTCTATAAATCTTCAAATAGATAATATGACCGAGGACAGGTAAGGTCAAAGACACGCGAAACACAATTCGGAACATTATACGGCATCAATAGCTTTACCCCGAACCAGCTAGGGGCAGAACTACACATGCTAACATTTAAACACCGTCTTTTACATTGTACGAGAGGTTCTACCTGTTTCCAATCATGGTCACATGTAACCAGTCAATTAATACCTCGAATAGTCGGATTCGACACAAACGTTCTCGTGATTTCGCGTTGTTCTCCGTAAATGCAACCATATACATACATACATTCATGCATATAAACTAATGCAACAGTAAGAAGAGGCATTTCGAATTATTTGAAATGAAGAGGACTTTGATGTCTAATAGATATAAACATGTCGTAATGTATGTTAATGGAACTCGTAGCTGTATCAAATTCTAATATTTAATCAAACTAACAGTAACATTCGGTAGTTCCTTGTTACTACCCAGGTCAAACATGTGTCCGATTTGTTACTACCCAGGCCCAAGAGGTGTATAATTTGTTACTACCCAGGCCCAACATGTGTCTAATTTGTTACTACCCAGGTCCAACAGGTGTCTAATTTGTTACTACCCAGGCCCAACAAGTGTCTGATTTGTTACTTCCCAGGCCCAACATGTGTCTAATTTGTTACTACCCAGGTCCAACAGGTGTCTAATTTGTTACTACCCAGGCCCAACATGTGTCTAATTTGTTACTAACCAGGTCCAACATGTGTCTGATTTATTACTACCCAGGTCCAACAGATGTCTGATTTGTTACTACCCAGGTCCAACAGGTGTCTGATTTGTTACTACCCAGGTCCAACAGGGGTCTAATTTGTTACTACCCATGCCCAACAGGTGTCTGAATTGTTACTACCCAGGTCCAACATGTGTCCGATCTGTTACTACCCAGGTCCAACAGGTGTCTAGTTTGTTACTTCCCAGGCCTAACAGGTGTCCGATCTGTTACTACCGTCGTCCAACAACAGGTGTCTTATTTGTTACTAACCAGGCCCAAGAGGTGTCTAATTTGTCACTACCCATGTCCAACAGATGTCTAATTTGTTACTACCCAGGCCCAACATGTGTCTAATTTGTTACTACCTAGGTCCAACAGGGGTCTGATTTGTTACTACCCAGGTCCAACAGGGGTCTGACTTGACCTGGAGTGATTTACCTCTCCCTGTCAGCCGATCAGCAAGTAACCGCCGGAACAGTCACACCTCCCTGTCAGCTGATCAGCAAGTAACCGCCGGAACAGTCACACCTACCTGTCAGCTGATCAGCCAGTAGCCGCCGGAACAGTCACACCTCCCTGTCAGCCGATCAGCCAGTAACCGCCGGAACAGTCACACCTCCCTGTCAGCCGATCAGCCAGTAACCACCGGGACAGTCACAACACCCTGTCAGCCGATCATCGAGTAACCGCCGGAACAGTCACACTTCCCTGTCAGCCGATCAGCCAGTAACCGCCGGAACAGTCACACCTCCCTGTCAGCCGATCAGCCAGTAACCACCGGGACAGTCACAACTCCCTGTCAGCCGATCGGCGAGTAACTGCCGGAACAGTCACAACTCCCTGTCAGCCGATCAGCCAGTAACCGCCGGAACAGTCCCACCTCCCTGTCAGCCGATCAGCCAGTAACCGCCGGAATAGTCACACTTCCCTGTCAACCGATCAGCCAGTAACCGCCGGAATAGTCACACTTCCCTGTCAACCGATCAGCCAGTAACCGCCGGAACAGTCACACTTCCCTGTCAGCCGATCGGCGAGTAACCGCCCGAACAGTCACACAATCACTTCATATAACATTCTGGAATGGTGATCATAGAACACTTTATAGAAAACAATACATAATGAACGGTCAATTTCTTAATATTTACATTTCTAGTGAACGTGGGCTCAATATACCTATCAAAGTATTTGAAGGTTATTTTTCGATAAACTTTTCAGCTAGCGTATAAATACATCAGTAAGGTAGTGCAGGAATTAGTCCCTGTTTACAACCTGGGTTTTGTTTCAGTTTACAGATCAAATAACCGTGTTGGTGTTGAACCGTTTTATAGTTGTTTTCCATACGAAACCAGCTATGCATTTTCATCTGGATGACTTCAAAGTCAATGATGACGACACATGTCTTGGCACCTTCCGCTGCATAGACTTGCACAAGTCAAATATTTTAGAAATAACCACAGAATACCAAAATCAATCTGAATGTAAATATAAGGATTAAATCCTGTTTTGTTGAGGTTTATGGAGTATAAACATCAATGGGTCTAGAGACAAATTCGATATGAACTGCGAAGCTCAAGACCCATTGAGGTTTATACTCCATAAACCTCAACAGAACAGGATTCAATCCTTATTTCTCTAATCAACAGGATTCAATAGGTTCTGTTCACGAAGTCTGAGAAACTGAAAACACTCAACGACCTACCTGATAAGTATGTAGTTGTGGCTCTAATTACTTGATCCTGGTTTGCAAACATTATTAGATTTATTGTTTGCAAAAAGAACTGGGCCTGTAACCCTACTAACATACTCATCGACCCGTTTTTTTTTAAAGATAAAGTACTTTCTAACAGTACATCCGTATTACAATCTTTCAAGATACCCGTTTATAATAAAGACGCTGACCAACTCGTCTATATTGGATACCTAAACTGCAGAAGGACCCTTAAAAGCAACGTTTTAACACTGGCTCGTCTCATTGCTCAACCATGCCATTATCAAAAGCCCTTACTACCATTCTTAGTCCCGTTAAAGTAGGGCCTCAGTCTTGTGACACTGTATACTCTTAACGGCATTAACGGGATGTGGGTTTTGAAAAAACTCGAAAGATCTTCTGATCAGTCTCGAGCACCCTTTCTCAAAGATGTTTCGTCTATCTAATCATTTGACTTTTCCAACCTGTACAATACCATACCGCATACCAAACTGAAATAACGTCTTCCGTGTCTCACTACAGGAGGGGCAGCATACTGCTAAGCTATAAGTTTACTATAAGCTTTGGTATTCTGGGTTTTTTTTTTCACTACCAAGCTGTATGATAAACGCGACTTTTTCGATGTTCCTATAGTGAACTTTCCCTTTCTAATATAAACATTACTGCTTCTCCATCCTATGGTGTTTAAATGTATATTTCGCAGTTGATTTGTTATTCCAGGGCTTGCACTTAATATTGAGATTTTCGTGATACATGTCAGCTGCTGACGAACAAAAATTACGGCACAGGGATTCGAGATATTCAGCATGATGAAGACTAAAAGCAAGTTTTATGGTCGCCATCATGGTCTCAATGAGAAATGTTGTTCATCCTTGCATGATAATTATAAAGATTCACAGTTTTTAATATGCTCATGAATAAGCCTGCTTGTTGTGATTGAGAACTATGCCTAAGATCTCACGTTGAGGCCATGACATTAAACAAAGAAAATATTTACATGGAGACCATTGTAAAAGTACAAGAGAATATGCCAGTGTTCCGGAAGAGTAAGCGTTTTCTGCTTCATCGACGAAACCCGCCATGTAAATCTTGGTCACATGTAAGTAAATATTGAGACCTCGAAATGAGAACCGAGTCAATGTCAATCACAAGGAAGCATATAAATGATTATACTCAAAGACGTCCATCTTTATTTCACACAAAGATACAGAATATTTTTTAAATGAGACACAGATTGACGACCATAAAACTTGAATACCTTTTTTGAGAAAAAGGGCCATGATTGTAGATAAATAATATGTGTAGAATGGACACCTAAGAAATTGATAGTTGATACATCACAAACAATTAGATGTGAACCTCACAGAAAGGGATAAGGAAACTAGTACAAAGTATCACTTAGAGTAATATAAAACTGACAATTCCCAGCTTGACTTATACATCATTTATACTTACTACATGTATATCGCATAGTTTTGAATAAAAGGGTTAACTGATTATAACTGGTTTCCTCTGAAATAGTCTTGTATTGACGGTAAAGCGCATTAACAACAACCTTTACTTCATTGACAGGTTTGATTACGTGTGTTTATCCCATTACAGTTAAAGTGAATGAACGCCGGTAATTGGTCGGAGGTGAGCCCCCGACAAGTACGCTACACCAATTAGGTGTGACTACTTGATGGCACTAATTGGGGACTTTATTATAACCATAATTAGGTAATGACAGGTTTAAATAACTTACAGATTATTCAGTTGGAACCCGAGCTTGATTCATTCATATTAGATATGTGTGTTTGAATGAGCTGTGTGGTGTTTACATAGACTCGCCAGATACGTTGGGAGTTATACCTGGTGTACACACCTGTTTTCAGATAACCCGTAACATCACATTATATAACGTACCCTCTCCCGCCCTATCATGCTCTGGCGTCTACCCCTCACAAGTTTCTAGTGCTTAGACATCTAGTGCGGCTACAACAAATGTTTCTCCCTTTCACGAGTCCTCTAAAGCGACATCGACACATTGTATCCGCTCATAAGTCATCTAATGTCGGAACTACCTATGGGTTCCTACACAGTGTTTTGCTCATAAGTCCTTTAATGCAGTAATCACAAAAGTAGTGTTGATTCACACAATTCAAACTCCTCCTGCGGACGGATTCACACATCGCCGAGTTTTTCATCATCGTATGTAGCAGATGCAGCTCTTTTAGGGAGTGGTTCCAACGGTCACCAACCCATAGATATTAAAACTGCTCTCATGGATGCGTTGTTGCGTTAGACCTGAATCTAGTGCAGCAAACCAGGAAGGACTCATATCCAATCCAGCCATGTATCACTTATATGGCACAATCCTTAGTTTATTTGTCTGCTGTTTATCACCTTACCTCTATATTGAATGTCTGCTGTCTATAACCTTCCCTCTATACTGAATGTCTGCTGTCTATAACCTTCCCTCTATACTAAATGCCTGATGTCGATAACCTTCTCTATACTGAATGTCTGCTGTTTATAACCTTCCCTCTAGGCTAAAAGTCTGCTGTTTCTAACCTTCCCTCTTTACTTAATGTCTGCTGTCGATAACCTTCCTTCTTTACTGACTGTCTGCTGTCGATAACCTTCCCTCTATACTGAATGTCTGCTGTTTATAACCTTACCTCTATATCGAATGTCTGCTGTTTATCACCTTACCTCTATATTGAATGTCTGCTGTTTATAACCTCCCCTCTATACTGAATGTCTGCTGTTTATAACCTTCCCTCTATAGTAAATGCCTGCTGTCGATAACCTTCCCTCTATACTGTATGTCTGCTGTTTATAACCTTACCTTACCTCTATATTGAATGTCTGCTGTTTATAACCTTCCCTCTATACTGAATGTCTGCTGTTTATAACTTTCCCTATAGGCTAAAAGTATGCTGTTTCTAACCTTCCCTCTTTACTTAATGTCTGCTGTTTATCACCTTACCTTACCTCTATATTGAATGTCTGCTGTTTATAACCTTACCTCTATATCGAATGTCTGCTGTTTATAACCTTACCTCTCTATTGAATGTCTGCTGTTTTTAACCTCCCCTCTATACTGAATGTCTTCTGTTTATAACCTTCCCTCTATACTGAATGTCTGCTGTCTAAAACCTTACCTCTATACTAAATGCCTGCTGTCGATAACCTTACCTCTATACTGTATGTCTGCTGTTTATAACCTTACCTTACCTCTATATTGAATGTCTGCTGTTTTTAACCTTCCCTTTATACTGAATGTCTGCTGTTTATAACCTTCCCTTTCTACTGAATGTCTGCTGTCGATAACCTTCCTTCTTTACTGAATGTCTGCTGTCGATAACCTTCCCTCTCTACTGGATGTCTACTCTCAATAACTTTCCCTTCATACTGAATGTCTACTGTCTGTAATCGTCCCTCCTTACAATCTTCATTAGATTTTATTAGAAAATACCGAAGTGTTAACAAAATCATAATCTGAACTCAAAATCGATTAAACAAGGGGCAAACTATTAACAACGGAAAGATTTACATGGAGACCCATGTAAAAGTACAAAGGAATATGACCATGTGTTCTGGAAGAGTAAGCGTCTTCTGATTCATTGACGACACCCGCCATGTAAAGCTTTGCCACATCCAAGTACAATAAAATGAGAGAATAACGAAGCGTCAACATAATCATAATCCAAACTCAAAATCGATTAAACCAGGGGCAAAATTTGAACAAAGGAAAGATTTACATGGAGACCCTTGCAAACGTACAAAAGACTAAGACCAGGTGTTCCGGAAGAGTAAGCGTCTTCTGCTTCATCGACGACACCCGCCATGTAAATCTTTTGTCACATCCAAGTAAACATCAAGTTCTCAAAATGAGAACCGAGTATCATTGTCAATCACAACAAGTAAACACACTAATGAGCATACTCAAAAACGTCCATCTTCATATCACTTAAAGATACAGAATATTTCTCAATGAGACAAAGATGGCGACCATAAAACTTGCCCATAGTACTGATCAACCTGCATCTCTCGAATCCTTGTGTTGTTAGTTTGTTTGTCAGCAGTCGACAACATCAAGTTCTCAAAATGAGAGCCGAGTATCATTTTTCAATCAAAACAAGTAAACACACTCAAAAACGTCTTCATATTACTTTAAGATAAGTATATTTCTCAAGTAGACAAATTGCACATAGTTCTTATCAACCTGCATCTCTCGAATCCTTGTATTGTTAAGATTTGGCAAGGTTTTTGTTACCTGTCCTGATTAATTCTTCTCTTGATTTTATTGTACTAAGAATGGTAGTATGAACTTTTGATAATAGCTTGGTCGAGCAATTAGCAGAGCCAGCGATAAAACGTTGCTGATAAGGATCCTTGTGTAGTTTCGGTATCCAATAAGAACGAGGTAGGTCAGCATCTTGCTCAATAACCGGTACTTCGAAAGATTGTAGTACTTCGAAAGATTGTAGTACAGAAATACATCTCTTTTAGTGATATGATGCATGGCTAGTGAGTTGCAAAAAAAATGAGAATACCAATGCGTCAATAAAACCATAATCCGAACTCAAAATCGATTAAACAAGAGGTAAAATAGGAACAAAGATTTACATGGAGAACAAAGTAATGTGTCAGTTATAGTCGAACTGTTAACGTATCCAAATATGCATCGTTATGGCAATGCGCATGTGCAACGTTTATTTCGTGACATCAACACCGAAGTGCTGTGAATGAAGACACAAACATGCTATATTAACAAATCAAAACATGAACACAAGAAACGACTATCAATGGCGGTGATGTGTTGTCCACGTAGCATCCACGTATTGAAATAACTTTAGCGATATTATGTGCCGTTTGATGTACATTTTATATAATTAAGCTCACTTTACTTGGGGCCACGGGGACCAATTCAATTTTCTGGATACTTTTTAGAGACAGCTACAGTCCTTCGGGAAGCTATTTGCATGGGGAACACTGGAGACTGAGACTACACTCAAGACCTCTCCAACACATCAGGCATTGGGTTTACATACGGTTATTATTTCAACTTTGGTTTCGTACTTTTACTTTTTCATTTTCATTGGAAGTCACATAGGAAGTCAAATGCTAGGACGATTTTGTAGGCAGAATATCTACACACTAGGTATAATCTGAGAACAGGTTAACAACGTCACACATAGTTAAACCGGAAAATTACCGTACACATACACGAGACGTCCATTAATATTTACCGCACGTCTGTTCCCTTTGAATGGGGGATTTTCAGCGTAAAATGCATTTTAACGCTACAATTCATGAATGATCTACATTCGTTATTATTCCACTGCACAACTTCAGACAAAACGAACACTGAACTATTTACCACATCAAAACTGGTTTACATCAATCATCGGGCAAATTGACTTGAAGTAGGTCGGCAATTTGACCACGTGATGAATTCAAGTAGTTGAGTTTAATTTTATTGGAATGCGAGAAATGTCTTGCCAATGATATACGTGTGTTTTTTACAGACACTTGGAAATTATATATAGTTATCATTGTTAGAAACATGTAAAATAATTGTAAATTGTTAGAAAGCGTTTGCCAAGTATGTATTGTACTTAAATGTACTTCAAGTATGACAATAAGGTTGAGCATTTCCTTGACTCAGACGTTCAGTGTTCCCTGTTTCATCTTCACCTGGCTCTAAGTACGTGTTAAAAAACGTGTCCTCGGCACATTTCCATTTAAATTGTTTATACTGTAGTGTCTTAACACTGGTTTTGGTTTGATTACGTCACGTTTAATTAATGTATCAAAACTGCGTTGCAATTATCACATTTCCGATTGTTGTACTCGGACTAGTTTGAGGATGTCAGTTTTTGGGGTGTTGGGCTGGTGTTCCTAGAGGTCAATGAAGGATTGGTTAAGTTTGCCTGGATTTTTTTTACGTTCTATGGGCAGTTCTGGCCATTATGCTTGTGTTGAGTGCGTGTGTATTTCGGAGGCTGCGGTATGTTCGTGTAAGCTTTCCTGAAATAGTCCGGATGTTTTGCTTATTTAAAGTGCTACCACACTGAAGTATACTGCCGAAGGCCTCCAGCAGAACACCCCACCCGGTCACATTATACTGACAAGGGATGAAAACAGTCGTTCCATTCCCATCATGTCGAGCGTCAGGCAGGGAGTGCTAACAATGTTTACGTCCTACCTACAGGGCAGTCAATGAGAATCTTGGAATTATTTAATATCAGTGAACATATTCGCTGATAAACGTGAGATTGCTAACTTTCCTTCCATCTCTCCTACATATTTTGTGCATGTATGAGCCTGCCCTGCTTGCCTACTTCCAGATTCAGTTACCGTATTTGAGTAACGTTTTTTTCGACAATCGTGTTTTGCTGATTAATAAACTAGTCCAACAAAAGGTCATTTCATACAAATACGTATCAAATTGTAATAAATATTGCATATTATCAGCATCCAGTTGTGGAGTCGGACGTTGATATGCTTGTAAAGTCGAATTCAAGATTGTCATACTGAATATAAAACAAAAACGAAGATAGGACGGCACAATCCGGTCACTTTTGAACTATATTTGAGATAAAGTCATGCCAATTTCAGCGACCTTGTTATCTCGAGTTTAATCAACTTGTGAAATACCTGCGCATTTCTGTGTAAGAACTTGAATTTCCGTATTGGCAATAACTGACATAGTTTTAAGACAAAAACTAAAACCGTACCTGTTAGGCGTCCCCGGGAGGGACCCGAACAACGCTTTGATATCTTTACCTTACTCCAGTCCGCTATGTACATTAACTAGTATGTGCACTTCCGATTGGGATGCACACGCAGGTCGCTATCACTTCTGACTCGTCAATATCGGGTAGGTTGCGTGCTACATTGGATTATAATTATTTGTTTTAGATATGATACCACATTCTGTACCTATATGCACTATAAACGACTTGACTACTCGGAAATCATTCGAAACCCTATCTTACCGAGGTAGGGGATGTCCACATTCTTAACATTGGTTCGGAACAAAGGAAAAGTAAGCATAGTTAGAATAAAGTTGTTCCTGTCTGAAACGTATCGCATTCGTGATCTGATAAACGAGAATGTCGGAACAGCTATTAGAAATAAACGTTTTTGTTTTTGACTGAATCCGTAACTGTCCAGGTCGACTTGGACAGGTACTTGTGAGTAACACGAGAGTCCTTACGTATTGTGTGATCATTGTGAGATCGTACACACGGATTTCTAACATTCAATTCGCCGTCCAGGTGTGGTATATTGACATCCTATTCTATAAATGCCTGGTATTTAATGCTTTAATGAGCAAGTTTCCTTTATTTAACCAAAATTAAGCAAATAATAAAATATCAATTGATGTATAGTTGAACGGCAAAGAAAGCCACCTGCAAGCCTATACGACATACAGTGTGTATATAGTATCCTACACTTCACCGCCAATTGTTAGATATGAAACCACGCATCCTGTTAAAACATCGATAAACAGAATTATACCATAGGGACAGAATCATACCACAGGGACAGAATTATACCACAGGGACATATCATACCATTGAGTAAGAATTACATCATAGGGACAGAATTATACCATAGAGTCAAAGTTTTACCACAGGGACATATCATATCATTGAGTTAGAATTACATCATAGGGACAGAATTATACAAAATTTTATATATATTGGGATGTGGATTTTGAAAAACTCGAAAGATCTTTTGATCAATCTTGAACACCCCCTCCTAAAAAATGTCTTTTCGATCAAAACATTTGATTTTTCCACGCTGTACACTACCATACCTCATACAAAATTGAAGGAACATCTCCGACTTCTTGTTATGAGGGCTTTCTTTTCCAAGAAAGGCGGACGACGATACAAATACATGGTAGTGAGCTATCTTGGAGCATACTTTGTCAAAAACACGACAAAAGCTAAAAGGAAATATACTGGAGAAGATATAGTAAGGATGATTGAATTCCTGGTCGACAACATTTTTGTTGAGTTCGGAGGAAAGATTTTCCAGCAGACTGTTGGCATTCCCATGGGAACAAACTGTGCCCCACTCTTAGCTGACTTGTTTTTGTTTTCATACGAGGCTGAATTTGTGGAGGAGCTAATCAGGACAGGTAACAAAAACCTTGCAAAATCTTTTAATTTCACTTTCAGATATATCGACGATGTGTTGTCTATAAACAACAAGAAGTTAGCTGACCACGTCGATCGTCTATACCCTTCTGAATTTGAAATAAAGGACACAATAGACTCTTCTACATCAGCTGCTTACCTCGATCTCTACTTAAACTACGACCAACATGGACAGCTTACTACTAGCCTATACGATAAACGTGATAATTTCACTTTTTTCCGATCGTTAACTTTCCATTTCTTGATAGTAACATCCCTGCTTCTCCAACTTATAGTGTTTACATGTCGCAGTTGATTCGGTATTCCAGGGCTTGCTCTAAATATCAGGATTTTTGTGATCGATGTCGACTGCTGACAAACAAACTAACAACACAGGGATTCGAGAGATGCAGGTTGATCAGAACTATGGGCAAGTTTTATGGTCGCCTTCTTTGTCTCATTGACAATGATACTCGGTTCTCATTTTGAGAACTTGATGTTTACCTGGATGTGACAAAGATCTACATGGCGGGTGTCGTCGATGAAGCAGAAGACGCTTACTCTTCCGGAACACCTGGTCTTATTCTCTTGTACTTTTGCAACGGTCCCCATGTGAATCTTTCGTTTGTTCATATTTTGCCCCTGGTTTAATCGGTTTTGAGTTTGGATTATGATTTTGTTAACACTTCGGTATTCTCTTATTTATTTTTAGATATGATACCACATTCTGCACATTTATGCACCATAAACGACTTGACTACTCAAAATTTCTACATTAGGTTAGAAATTTTGAATTCCTACATTTTGGCCCCTAGAATCACTGAGAAGTCCTAGGAGTACGATGCAGTGTAATTATTCTTTCCGGCAATATGTATCTATTACTAAATAGAAACACGGTAAATAGAACAAGAAAGTTGTTTCGATAGAAGAGGAAAGATAAATTTTAAACCTTTAGTTGCCTCTTACGAAACATGGAATTAGGCAGCAGGTTATACCTTTATTCCATGCAATACCATGAGTCAACACACATGGACTATAGAACACTACCGGGTCAACACACATGGACTATAGAACACTACCGGGTCAACACACGAGTACTAAACAGTACTACCGGGTCAACACACAGGGACTAAACAGTACTACCGGGTCAACACACAGGGACTAAACAGTACTACCGGGTCAACACACAGGGACTAAACAGTACTACCGGGTTAACACACAGGGACTAAACAATACTACCGTGTCAACACACGGGGACTAAACAATACTACCGTGTCAACACACAGGGACTAAACAGTACTACCGGGTCAACACACATGGACTAAACAGTACTACCGTGTCAACACACAGGGACTAAACAGTACTACCGGGTCAACACACAGGGACCAAACAATACTACCGTGTCAACACACAGGGACTAAACAATACTACCGGGTCAACACACGGGGACTAAAGAATACTACCGGGTCAACACACGGGGACTAAACAATACTACCGGGTCAACACACGAGGACTAAACAATACTACCGGGTCAACACACGGGGACTGAACAATACTACCGGGTCAACACACGGGGACTAAACAATACTACCGGGTCAACACACGGGGACTGAACAATACTACCGGGTCAACACACGGGGACTAAACAATACTACCGGGTCAACACACAGGGACTAAACAGTACTACCGGGTTAACACACAGGGACTAAACAATACTACCGTGTCAACACACGGGGACTAAACAATACTACCGTGTCAACACACAGGGACTAAACAGTACTACCGGGTCAACACACAGGGACTAAACAGTACTACCGTGTCAACACACGGGGACTAAAAAGTACTACCGGGTCAACACACAGGGACTAAACAATACTACCGTGTCAACACACAGGGACTAAACAATACTACCGGGTCAACACACGGGGACTAAACAATACTACCGGGTCAACACACGGGGACTAAACAGTGCTACCGGGTCAACACACGGAGACTAAACAATACTACCGGGTCAACACACGGGGACTAAACAATTCTACCGGGTCAACAAACGGGGACTAAACAATACTACCGGGTCAACACACGGGGATTAAACAGTACTAACGTGTCAACACACGGGGACTAAACAATACTACCGGGTCAACACACGGGGACTGAACAATACTACCGGGTCAACACACGGGGACTGAACAATTCTACCGGGTCAACACACGGGGACTAAACAATACTACCGGGTCAACACACGGGGACTAAACAGTACTACTGCGTAGGTTCCTAAACGTGATCCCTGTTTTTCTTTTGTTAAGATGAACGAACATCAAGGCTATTATAGTATACGACAGTATGTAGTTGATACCTACCACGTATTATAATAATTAAATGTACACATAAGCAACAATTTAACTTATATTTAAAACTTTTTTTGCTATCCTAAGGATGTGAACTCCGTGTACTATATACAGAGGTAAAACAATCGGACGTTGATCGAAAAGAAGGTGACACACAGGCGACATATGTCACCCACATATGTCCCTGTACCAGCTCCCCGACACCTAACGATTTCCCATCTATCTTCCTGTGCGTCTTCACAGCTTTTTGTGACATTAAAATCACACAAGCAGTACATTTTCACTTGTAAGAAAAACTTTCAAAAGGTCAAGGTCGTCCTTAATGTTTTGTTTACAAATTGAAATCGGGATAAAATGATCTATTTCGTGGTGTTTGTATCGATGGGGACATCTATCAGTGACAACTGACGGACGAGGGATTGTCATTTCCTGTTCCACGGAGAAGCGCCCTGAAAACAAAGGTAGTTGATTGCAGTGCCCGAGGTGACGAAATTACATTGGGATAACAAGTTAGAAGTAGCTCGTTACAAGAAAAAAACCGAGAAATTGAAATCGTAAGAAATCTTCAAAAGCATTCCTGACCCACATACTTGCGTGCGACGACAAATTACGACCATTATAAGACGGTATATAGAGTTTACAACAATGCTTACCACAATTACGCACTCCAGTTTTTAATTAACGTTCTAAAATTACCTTAAACGGGATAACTGTTATCAATTGTTTTTGAATTCCACAAGTATGTGTCCTATATAATAATATATATCTTACTTTAACGACGGCGGTTTTTTATAAAGACACCAAGTCTTGTCCTGTTCAGTTAAACGTAAAATTGATGATTATTAATCGATAGTTCCGAACTTCCGAGCCAGATTTGAATTTCCAAAAGGCCATAAATAGTGTCGAATCAAACTGTCATTCAGGAAAACACTAGTTCATGTCATGGTGATGAAGGCGTGCAAGTTTGGAAGATATCGATCGAAACTGTAGGAGACGATATCCGGACAAACAACAGTTTACAACAAAAATGCAATTTCTACATAATGCCTATATTTAACTATGAAATGCGTTTACATGAAAAGTTGAAACAACTGATCAACAAAACCCGTTTATGTTTTAAATATTTTAGCTTTTCGAAGTACAATGCCAAATTTTAGAGGAATTGAAGAAAACACAAAAAAAGTTTTGACACTTTCTACATTGTATCCCAAAGGGCCATAACTAGTGAATATTGTCGAATCAAACTGTCGTTCAGGAAAATACAACTTCAAGTCATGGTTAAAATCTGTAGGATGAGATCTCCGGACAAATAAACGTTAACAACGGCCGTACGGACGGACGGAGCCATACAATATTACGTTCCGTCATTTTTGACGGGCGTATAAAAATGATAGGGGATACACTACAACCGAAAATCTTCTTCAAATGCCATGTTTGCAGATGTCATGGTGACCAGTCATATGACACTCGCTATGACCGATTTTACAATACAGGTCGGTGTGATTTACCAATATCACTTATGCTTTAGAGTTAAACTAGAGTTACGCAGAGAGATGACCGAGTGAATGGTAGGCAAGTACGCGCTCTCCTAACTCCTTCTCATTTAGTAAGATCTGTAATAACCTCTATACACCTCCCTCGCCACCACCAGCATAAAGTGCAAATATGAAAGGTAGAATTATAAAAAAGATTACTTCGGGAGAAAAAGTTATCTGAACGATTCGAGGAATTCTCTGCAAATGTTTATATATAACCTTAAAGAATTTATAAATATACTGTTTTACAATAAAAACAACCTGTTCGTCTTTGATTTCGTCGATAGCGACAGATTGATTTTCATCCTGAATGCCAGCAAAACGTTTATTAGCTTATAGAGATTCCCGAACAGCGTCGATAAGAGAGAATTGCCTTTCGCCTTCGCCTGGTGTGGGAGTTGAGGTTAACGGCCTGCTAGGGGAGGGCGGACGCCTCCACAGAGTCATCCCACTGGAAAAGCGGAGTGCATGTACAGCATACGTTACACTTTTGCGCTCTGCAATGTGGTTTGCGCTACTACAATACCGAGATGATTCGAAAGAGAGTAATACTTTTTCAATTTTAATATTATGTTTTGAGGTATTCATTGTATTTAGTATGGTAATTCAAATTGCTTTTAAGCAATTGGAATTATAAATGGATAAAGTTTTTCGACTACTTAATGGTAAAACATTAGACAGTGTAACACATCGTTATTGGCGTTAACCATAAGGCACTGGAATAACACATCGCATTTAAACGTAAAACATCAGACGCTAGCATAACAATTTGGATATCAACATAAATCAATGGACAAACAAGAAAACATCGAATATCAAAATAAATCAATGGACAAACATGAAAACATCTGATATCAAAATAAATCAATGGACAAACATGAAAACATCGGATATCAACATAAATCAATGGACAAACATGAAAACATCTGATATCAACATAAATCAATGGACAAACATGAAAACATCGGATATCAACATAAAATATTGGACAAACATGAAAACATCTAATATCAACATAAATCAATGGACAAACAAGAAAATATCGGATTTCAACATAAATCAATGGTAAACATGAAAACATCGGATATCAACATAAATCAATGGACAAACATGAAAACATCGGATATCAACATAAAACAATGGACAAACACTAAAACATCTAATATCAACATAAATGGCATAAAACATCCGACATCAGCACAAAACATCGTGGATTAGCATTAAATATCATATATTGAGATTCATATCGGGTCTTCAAGTAAAACACTGGATATTGAATAAAACAAACATCTGGTATTAGCATAAAACACTGGATATATTCCACTCTATTGCAACCCAGTTCGTCGGTCGTTTCATAGCGGTTCACAAATTATTATCCGTGATTATAAACACTTACCAACCAGCAAACATCGTGCTCAACTCCTTAGAGAGCATGCCGGTGCTACTAGTTCGGCGCTGACACCTAGCACTGCCCTACCACCTACTCAATTACAGCTGATCAGACCGGAACAAACGGAATAAAGTATCTTGCTCAAGGATACAATACAAGTGCCGTGACCGTGATTAGAACTCTTCGATCACGAGCCTGGTGTTTTACCACTAGACCACCGTACCGTACGGGTATCGACGTAATGCAACAGACAATTGCATAATATATCAAATGTGGGTGTAAAGTTTTGGACACTGATATGAAATAATCGGACATCAACATAAAACATAGGATGATGACGTAGAACACCCCCGTCAAGTTATTTGGAGAGATAGCACTGTAGATTCGCCATCGATATAACAAGAAGCATATAAACCAACATATCCTGTCTCCGGGTCACAAAAACGTTAGTACACCCTCATGTGGCCTGAGCTATCAACAGGGCGTTAGAGGAAAAACTATATTAAATGTCAAATTGTAAATAAGCTATATTAAGGAATTATTTACATCGCCCACTTTGATATTTGTGTTGATGTGTTGGTTCCGTGTTCCACTTTAAGATTGTTGTTGTTGATTCGGCTGCAGGCTGTTAGCTTTATCTGTACCCATATAACAGCTCACTGTACTATTTTAGTAGGCAACACCAGGCATAAATACATATTTGAATTTAATGTCTATTATTTACGTCATGTTTCTCTGTCGATCGATAGAATCTGTGAAATCATGTCTTACATATCTACACCGGCTGACTGTTCTCTGCCTACGTCATCTATCACCGCTCCAATATCTCAGCACCTATACAAACAGCACGCGGACGTTATCACGCGGGCGTCACGCGGTTCAACCTCTATTTCAGATTAGGTTGCTTTTTAGCTCGGCGTCAAGTGATGTTTAAAACTTTATAATAATGAATGAAGTTTTCAATGTGTGTACTTTCTCAGATCTGAAAGATTTTCACAAAAAAATAAATATTCCGGTCACAGAGTGAGGTAGCCGATTGCGATGCAGTAATCAGTACCCACAAAGGATTTTATGGGTTGTTATTAAACATTTTGCAAGAAATAATTCTAAATATATAGCAATTTTATCTGATGTTTTGCTATGGTTTTGCTAATTGCTCCACCAAGCCATTATCAAAACTTCTTACTTCGATTCTTAGTACCATCAAATGAGGGCTTCAGTCTTATTGTGACACTGTATACTCCAGAAGTGAAATTAATGGGATGTGGATTTTGAAAAACTCGAAAGATCTTTTGATCAATCTTGAACACCCCCTCCTAAAAAATGTCTTCCCTGTCAAAACATTTGATTTTTCCACCGTGGACACTACCATACCTAATACTTAATTGAAGGAACGTCTTCGTCTTCACTTGTTATGGAAGCTTTCTTTTCCAAGAAAGGCGGACGACGATACAAATACATGATATTAAGCTATCTTGCAAACTTTATGAAAAAAGATATAGTAAAGAAGATTGAATTCCTGGTCGATAATATTTTTGTTGAGTTCGGAGGAAAGATTTTGCAGCAGACTGCTGGTATTCCCATGGGAACAAACCCTGCCCCACTCTTAGCTGACTTGTGTTTGTTTTCATTCGAGGCTGAATTTGTGGAAGAGCTAATCAGGACAGGTAACAAAAACCATGCCAAATCTTTTAATTTCACTTTCAGATACTTCGACGATGTGTTGTCTATAAACAGCAAGAAGTTTGCTGACCATGTCGATCGTATATACCCTTCTGAACTTGAAATAAAGGACACAACAGACTCGTCTACATCAGCTGCTTACCTCGATCTCTGCTTAAACTACGACCAACATGGACAGCATACTTCTAAGCTATACGATAAACGTGAAGATTTCAATTTTCCGATCGTGATTTTTTAACCTTTATAGTAACATCCCTGCTTCTTCAACCTATGTTGTTTACATGTCGCAGTTGATTCGATATTCTAGGGCTTGCTCTAAATATCATGATTTTCGTGATCGATGTCGACTGCTGACAAACTAACAACACAAGCATTCGAGAGATGCAGGTTGATTAGAAATATGGACAAGTTTTGTGGTCGCCATCTCTGTCTAATTGAGGAATATTCTGTATCTTTAAGTGATATGAAGATGGACGTTTTTGAGTATGCTCATTAGTGTGTTTACTTGTTGTGATTGACAATGATACTCGGTTTTCATTTTGAGAACTTGATGTTTACTTGGATGTGACCAAGATTTACATGGCGGGTGTCGTCGATGAAGCAGAAGATGCTTATTCTTCCTAAACACCTGGTCTTATTCTCTTGTACTTTTACAAGGGTCTCCATGTAAATCTTTCCATTGTTAATATTTTGCCCCTGGTTTAATCGATTTCGAGTTCGGATTATGATTTCGTTCACGCTTCGGTATTCTCGAATTTATTTATGCAAGGATCTGCTCTTGTGCGATTTAAATCACGTTCAAATCTCGGTTTGATCTTACGTGAGGGATTTTTTGTAATATTTGACGAAGAATGATCAATTTCAATAGCGAATATGCATCTGAAAAAAATTGGCAAAAATCTAGATGTCTGTGAATTGTAGAACTTTATTCAGAAGATTTAAATATTATCATTATGACGGCAATTTGGTGAACATTAGTATTTTTTACTCTTAACGAACGGCCAACATTTCATCTTTTTTAATGCTTGATTGATCATTTTTATTATAATCGTCAGTGAGTCGCAATTTCTCATTATAGCCAGTTCATTTTTGTTGTACAACCTTGTTAAGCTCATATAAAGCAAACATTATGTCATAAAATTCAATTTGAGTTTGTTTTGACATATTAAATGAAACTGAATGGATTTTCATTAACTTTTTTTTTAATTCAGAATTATGAAAATAATCACATTTAACAATGGGACAGAACAGTATTTGAAGAAAACAAAATGATATGTCACGTCATACAGAGGAATATTGCTTAAAAATATGTTTACAATCAGTAAAAACTAACAAAAACAATCAATTTCTTTGGTGCAATACTTTCTTTTTATCATTTGTTTTTTTTACAATTTGATATATAAACCAAACATATTGCTAAGCCATTATAACAATAATATTTTGTAATAACAATAATATAATTAATAATAATAAACTGCATTATATTTTTATTGCGCACTTATTACACTTTACATCATACGGAAAACAGTGTTACATGGAGTAATAATGGATTAAACAAAACAAGGTTTTCATTCACAATTATACATAAAGAAGTTAAGTACATAGAGATACAGGTGGTATATACATGACTGACTGTGTAAGAATTTTGCCAGGATACTGGACTTCCTAATAGCAGATGGTAAGCACATTCCGCGCATATTAATTTGCCTCGAGACCAAATTTGCAATTAAAAAAACAATATTTAGTTAATCTCATAATGCTAAGCGTCAAGCAGGGAGTAGTGATTACCATTGTTAAAGACTTTGGTATTCTCGACCTGGGGACAACCCATAGCTTTCTTCGAAGGGGCGTGTGTTCAACTAAAGACCAACTGTGGGGTAGTGTCAAGGGTGACATTACGAAGGAAAACGTTGATTAGCATACCTCATACAAAATAGAAGGAACGTCTTCGATACCTCGTTATAAGAGCTTTCTTTTCCAAAAATGGCGGACGACGATTCAATATGTGGTAGTGATCTATCTTGGAAAATACTTTGTGAAAAACCACGACAAAAGCTAAGAATCACATACTGAAGAAGATATAGCAAGGATACGTGAATATCCTGGTCGACAATATTTTAAGATTTTCCAGCAGACTGTTGGCATTCCCATGAGGACAAATTGCCCGACCCTTAGCTGACTGGCTTTTGTTTCCATACGAGGCTGAATTTGTGGAAGAGCTAATCAGGACAGGTTACAAAAACCCTCGCCAAATCTTTTATTATTACAGTGAATCAGATATACTCGACGATGTTTTGTCTATAAACAACAAGAAATTTGATGACTACGTCGATTGTATATACATGTACCTTTCTGAACTTAAAATAAAGGCACAACAGACTCTTCTACATCAGCTGCTTACCTTGATTTCTACTTAAACTACGACCAACACCCGTGGTGTTTGCATTTAGCAGTTGATTCGTTTGACTAGAATTTGCTCTAAATATCGAGATTTCTGTGATCGTTGTCGCCTACTATCAACCAAACATACTACACAGGGATTCGAGAGATGCAGGTTGATCAGAAATACGCGAAAATATCATGGCCATTTTTGTCTCATTGAGAAATAATTTTTGTGTGTGATATGAAGAAGGACGTTTTTGTGGTATGCTAATTTTTTTGAATATGCTCATTAGTGTTTTTACTTGTTGAGATTGACAATGATAGGTCGGTTCTCACTTTGAGGACTTGATGTTTACCTGAATGTAACCAATTTTTACATGACGGGTGCTATCGATGATAATCTCCTTGTAGATCTTTCCTTTTACCTATTTCCCCTAGTTTAATCGATTTTGAGTTCGGATCATGGTTTTGTTGACGCTTCGGTACTCTCTAATTTGTTTTTAATGTAACTTTCCGAGGCATTTCCGTCCTAAATATTTTCTATATGAAATCGATGTAACACATATCTCTGTAGATGTAGGATAACCTTCACCATAAAATCTAACAAGTCGGATAAATTATGAATACAACCTAGTTCTATCTCCTTTTGAAAATCAGTCTCACCTTTACCTTTTACGATTAATTCACAAAAACACATTAAGAAACGCAGGAAATGAGAATTTTCCAAAAAGAAATCGACCTGTTTCCGTTAACAGTCAGGTGCATGGTATCAATCACGTCATTTTAAGCTTATTTCTAAATAAATAAAAGAGCATATTTTAAAAGAAAAACATCTATCAAACGTTGTGTTCATTTCAGTTAACATGCATTTAATTCGCGATCTTTAAACAAGATACATATTGGTGATTACGTAGAGCGCATTGTGTGATATGCGTAGTGCTGCAGATTACATTTTTGGAAAAATACAATTTTTGATTTGCTGAAGAATAGAAGCAGTCATCTGATTAGTTAATTGAATTTCTCACCATTTTGTACACTACATGTAGCTGTAGGTTTACAAGCTCGAGCTGCGTCATTCCGAAAACAGCATTCGAAGGCACTAAACGCACAATTTATAAAACAAACATAATATTCGTATGAATCAGATTACATTCCCTGTTATATCAGCACCCAGCTACCCCACGTGACATAGGGTATGCATCTGCTGGCACCGACACAGAAATACAGTATGTTTACATCTAAATAAAATCTTCAACTCGGTTAAAAAACGGAACCGGTGGCGATGAGTTTGAAGGTGTCAGAGAGATGTGCCTATCGGTGATAGGGGGCGCTACATCAGGCTCGGCTACTCCAATGTCTACTAATTATAGACACGAACAGATAACTCGGATACACTTCCTCCACCTAAAAACATTAACCCCGCATAAGTGCAAGATGTATCGATAAAATAAATACACGCGGGCTTGGTTTTAAACTCAGATATTCTTGAAGTCTTCTTTCAACGAGAAATGCAGTGTCCTGCATGGTTTAGTTTCACTATCGGAGACTCGCGATACCTTTTTGTGTGTTTTTATCGATATGAAATCCTGCTTTCAGTGTCATGGTCATCAAGGTCAATACATTATCAAGATGTTGCCAAGGTCGTAGTGTCGTCACAAACAGATATATATAGACAGTTCGCTGAGTATAGTAGTTACCCCATTGTTAGTGTCACTTTTATCATTATCTAAAACCATATCAAGATAGGAACAGGTTACTGCTGCATACTAATAATGCAATTAAGTCAATCTGCATGCTTCATCTTATAAAGATCTTATATTTCAACTTGACGAAGATGGTCAGAGGCAGCAAAGCGTGACCCTAGTAAAGGGAGTGGACATCAGTCTCTTTAACAGCCGGCCTTGTATATGACGTTTCAATTAAAGAATTTAACCGAAGTAACTTTTCTCCAGGATGAGCCCATGAATAACTGTGTGTGTATGTCATACGGGTGAAATTTCGCAATACATAGATCTCATATCCTTACAAAAAACTGATGTGGGCAATCGTCAACTTCACGTATAGGTTACATTGAAGTTATTAAGATGTGAATCGAGATGTTTATGACGGGTGTGTGCCACAGGAAATGTCAGAATTAACCGTCACCATATCGTAAATGTGTTCATCCGTGTGGAGCACGAAACAAACGGCAACACCATGTTTACGGAAAAACTTGTGAGTCAGCTATTTCACAACGACCAGGGTGTGGATCAAAAACTACAATACACCCAATATATGATACATAGTTAATTTTGGGAGATTTGTAAAGAATAAAGGAGAACGTGACCAGTAATGTTTACAAATTCGTCATACCGACATGGTGTGTTCATTACGGTAGAATCCTTGTTTATCGTTTATGTGTAATATCTTTACAAAATCATATCTTAGCCCCAGACAGCTGCGGTTTACGTTTGATACGGGGTGTCGGCAAACACTCAGCGATACGTCTTTTTGGTGTTATCATGAAACGTTGATTACTCAGAACAAGTGATTTTGTTTCTTCAAATAACACTCGGACCCGGGCCACTCAGTGCTGACAGACCGGTGTCTACCCCTTATACCCTCGGACCGGGGCCATTCAGTGCTGACTGACCGGCGGCTACCCCTTACACCCTCGGACCGGGGCCACTCAGTGCTAATAGACCGGTGTCTACCCCTTACACCCTCGGACCGGGGCCACTCAGTGCTAATAGACCGGTGTCTACCCTTATACCCTCGGACTGGGGTCACTCAGTGCTAATAGACCGGCGTCTACCCCTTATACCCTCGGACCGGGACCACTCAGTGCTAATAGACCGGTGAATACTCCTTATACCCTCGGACCGGGGTCACTCAGTGCTAATAGACCGGCGTCTACCCGTTATACCCTCGGACCGGGGCCACTCAGTGCTAATAAACCGGCGTCTACCCCTTATACCCTCGGACCGGGGTCACTCAGTGCTAATAGACCGGCGTTTACCCCTTATACCCTTAGACTGGGGCCACACAGTGCTAACAGACCGGTGTCTACCCTTATACCCTCCGACCAGGGTCACTTAGTGTAAACAGACCGTCGTCTACTCTTTTACCCTCGGATCGTGGTCACTCAGTGCTAATAGACCGACGTTTACCCCTTATACCCTCGGACCGGGGTCACTCAGTGCTAATAGACCGGCGTTTACCCCTTACACCCTTAGACTGGGGCCACACAGTGCTGACAGACCGGCGTCTACCCCTTATACCCTCCGACCGTGGTCACTTAGTGTTAACAGACCGTCGTCTACCCCTTATACCATCAGATCGTGGTCACTCAGTGTTGACATACCGTCGTCTACCCCTTATACCCTCAGATCGTGGTCACTCAGTGTTGACAGACCGGCTTCTACCCTTTTACCCTCAGACCGGGGTCATTCAGAGATGACATACCGTCGTCTACCCCTTGTACCCCGATACCTCGGGTCACTAAGTGCTGACAGACCGTCACTGGCTCTTGTACCCTCCGACCGGGGTCACTCAGTGCTGAAAGACCGTCGTCTATCCCTCATTCCCTCAAAGCGAGGTCACGTAGTGATAACAGACCGTCTTTTGCCCCTAATACCCCCGGACCGTGGTCACTCAGACGTCAGACCGTCGTCAACCCCTTGTACTCCGAGATCGGGGTCATTCAGTGTTAACATACCGTCGTCTACCCCTTGTACCCTCCGACCGGGGTTACTCAGTGTTAACAGACCGTCGTCTACCCTTGTACCCTCAGATAACGTGGTCACTCAGTGATAACAGACCGTCGTCTGCCCCTTATACCCCTTGGACCGTGGTCACTCAGTGCTGACAGACCGTCGTCTGCACCTTACACCCTCGGACCGTGGTCACTCATTGCTGACATACCGTCGTTTGCCCTTTATACCTTGGATCGGGGTCATCCAGTGCTGATAGCCCGTTTGTTAACTGCGTTCGTTTTTAGGATTCAATCATTTGGTAATCTGTTATTGCACAAAGATCATCACATACAGCGCACATGGATCGGTCCTACAAAATGACAGTTATTGTACTATACCTGATTATATATTTCTAGATATATGTACCATGAGAAACAAACTTTAATGCAGTATAGGTAGGAAAATTAAACTCGATTTGTCATTCATGTCTTTTGCTGAATCCTGTGTATGAGCAAGAAACATAAAATCTCGAGCAATCATCACTTACAATGTAAAACATAGGAATTGTAAATTGTTTATGAACATTATCATGCTAATCAACTTAGCTGTGGCCATCTCTATGGAAAGAGCCCTGAAGATGTTTTCGAAAACTATGATCCCAAATTGTTAGATTTAACCCGTGTCGACTTTTACACGAAGACTCGTTCCAGTCAATTCAAAATAATATTGGTAAAGCATATAATAAAATACTGATGAGCTTTTGTGCTGCAAAAGAATTGAACTTGACCTCAGTCATTATCACTCATATAAAATCGTATTCACCGGCAAAAAGACCATACCTGTATAGTATACTACCGGAACGTCATGATGTTTGATGTCTACAACAAGCGTCGGTAACGTTCAAGGAGCAAACACGCGTTACTTAGATAGGTACTATTTGCCTTTCGTTGGTTAGGCATCAAAATAAACATACCGTATATGATTTTTTCATCCACACAATGCATTTAATATGTTACATTGGGATTAATCGTCTCTGGAGATAAGGTCCCGTTTTCGACTTGAATACTTTAATGGTTTCCGAACAAATGTTGTTTTTGTGATCTTTTATAAACGAAAGCACAATTCAGGATCAATACGGTTTACATACATGTACCTGTTGTGGCCAAGGGTTGAAATACATACTCGTAACATGTATAATCAAAAGGAAACGGGATGTTTACAGACGCATTTCCGAAGACACCGAACACCATGAAATATGTTTGTAAGTAAAATATTTCCATACCATCACCATCATTCGGAATATGCGTTAACCGCCATTCATGGTCAACAAAGCAGAGCAATGATACTGCCTGGTTATTATTGAAACCTGACCACTATACCAGATCCTGTTTTTGTTATTATTAACGGTGTACATGTGATAATAGGCATTGCCCCTCTGTCAAGTTTTAGGGATGGCGCGCTACTTTTCCCCTCTCCTTCCTGAAGAGGATGCATCACCTATCTTATCATGATTACCTGGGTTCTCTCCACATTACATCGCTACAATTGTCCAAAATTTCGGGATTTCCTGTTTTACTAGACTCTCGGTGCAATGATTGTTGGTTTGTTTATTGACAATGTAAGTGACCGACTTTACGATACATAACCGTTACAAGGCTTCACCTTGAGAGATGTTCGATTCCCCAGCGTGTATCAATAGTCTATAGTAAATGCGTTGTTAAAGCCTTTCCCCACAGACATTGTCCCTGTTGAGGGTTCGACATTGATATCGTACCAAAGTTTAAGTGGGATCGACACTTTAGGAATTTTGTGGATGGACTCGAGGTTGACCAAGTACTTTTTGGAATTCCAGCGAGGAAACAAATCACAGTGCAATCATGGTGATATTGTGATCGGGATCTATTAACGCCACCTTTTCTGGTCCGTGACGCGTGACGGCCATTGTTATTTGTGACGTACTCGTAGTATTGGTGTTGCATTACCGCCACGAGTGACCCTGACATTTCACAAAACACACAAATATGTTAACGAGTTTGCTTATATTGTCAAACAAACCCTCCGCGATAGAACTACCTGCTGATGTCCTGGTGAACAAGTGCTTCTCTCGCTACAAAACACGGGTGACAATAAATGACGTCGCGCGTGATGGGATATACGGTTACACGTGCAATCGACCCCGCATGTACAGTATGTGTATATGTATACCGCGTAAATAATTATTTACGCTGTATTGTTGTATCAATGTCAATCTACATGTACTTTTATCTTTTGAATTCCCTTTCCTGGTACTAAGTTCACAAAGGCCACATTCGTCACGATTATCGCAGGGGTACCGGGGCTGATAAAGATTCAATCATACATTTTCTGTAATTAAATTGTAATCATACGTTTCATTTGTAAGTTAATTAATATACCTATTTGAATGATGAATCATAGATTTTATCTTTTGCAGAATGGTACATACAACAAAGTGTTGCTCCACTAAAATGCGTTAATGCCTTTTTGTGTGAGCACACTGTACCTGACTGGCCTATATGTATATAACGTAAGTAGTGATTTCCCAAGCCGTTTATCTTTATATTGATGCAGGCATTGTGATAAGTCAGCCATCTGCTTAGTAGTTTTTTTATAAGTTAAATGTCAAATTATGATTATCATTATATATTGCATTGCGTTTTGGTTCTTGCCACTGCAATAGTCAGTAGCTTGTTTTTTTTTTTGTGTCGGATGCAAAAAATCAGAGAATACCAAAGCGTCAACAAAACCATAATCCGAACTCAAAATCGATTTAATTAGGGGCAAAATAAGAACAAAGGAAAGATGACATCGAGACCCTTGTAAAAGCACAAGAGAATAAGACCAGGTGTTCCGGAAGAGTAAGCGTCTTCTGCTTCATCGACGACACCCGTCATGTTAATCTTTGTCACATCCAAGTAAGCATCAATCCTCAAAATGAGAACCGAGTCATCATTGTATTGATGCAGGCATTGTGATAAGTCAGCCATCTGCTTAGTAGGTTTTTTTTTTATAAGTTTAATGTCAAAAATTAAGATTATCATTATATATTGCATTGCGTTTTTCTCCTTGCCACTGCAATAGTCGGTAGCTTGTTGTTTTTTTGTGTCGGTTGGAAGGTGGTCCCCGTATGACAGAAGTCAGCGTGGAGGATTTGTTTCTTTGGAACAGGAATTCGAGAGATGCAGGTTTATCAAACTATGAACAAGTTTTTTGGTCGATATTTTTGTTTCACTGAGAAATATTCTGCATCTGTGTATGATATGAAAAATTGACGATGGACGTTTTTGAGTATGTATGCTTGTTAGTTTGTTTACTTGTTGTGATTGACAATGATGATTCGGTTTGAGGACCAGATGTTTACTTTGATGGGACCAAGATTCCCATGGCGAGTATCGTCGATGAAGCAAAATACGCTTACTCTTCCAGAACACCTGGTATTATTTTCTTGTACGAGGTTCTCCATGTAAATCTTTCCTTTGTTCATATTTTGTCCCATGTTTACTCGATTTTGGGTTCGAATTATAGTTTTATTGACGCTACAGTATTCTCTGATTGTGTTAAACAGAAAAAAATATCAGTCGAAATAACATTAGAAAACTGAAATTTGTGTAATATTAACGCGTCCAAAACCCCGGTGTGTTTTCATACATTTCGGAAATGTTTATGTCCGAAGTCCTCCAGAACCACGACACTACTAATGTTTTGTTTAGTTGAAGCGGTGAAGCAGACCACTGGGTTTATTTCCCTCAGGTTATTGTCCGCTGCCATGGTTACACAGTTATTCCATGTGGAAGATAGCTTCCGTTGTATATCCGATTTCATTTCAACAAATTTTATTGCGTAAGTACAGGATCGGACAACAGGCATGACCTTTGTATAAATCCTTTCCTGGATCCGCTCCTGTGTTACATTTACATAAATAATGAAGATTCAAAGAAAAATTAAAAAAAAAGATAAATAAACATCAATTTAAGTGCATAGAAATAACAGAGTTATAAAACGTATACAGTAAGAATTCATACTCATTTAACCATATAACCATCGGGTTCTCAATAATTCTGTTCGTGGATAAGATGTAATTGTGAAATGTATAAGGCAGTGATTCCAGTTTATTGAAATTTAACACCGTGTTCTCATTAAATCTGTTCGTGGATAAAATGTAATTGTGGACTTTGAATACATTAAATGTATCATCAAATGACATATCAAAACTACCAGAAACAAACAAGTCACATCTGAATATCCGTAATGGTTAGTCTGACCTACATTTATATGAAATGTGAGGTGACAATTTTCCTTCGAATGGAAATATTTAAGGATAACTTTCTGTTTTGTTTCGGTTATCGGGGATAGCTACAGTGGAACACGGGTAAATTCAATAACCGGCGAAGGATATCCTCCGATAACCTAAACAAAATGGAAAGTTTATCCTTATATTTGCAGTATCTTTCTGTGAAATGTTCGTAACTATTTTGTTCATCATAGTCCAATCTCCAGATACAGATTTCATTTCAAAACTAATAAACGTGAGAATGCTTCAATAAATGTAACAGCATGAAATTTGCTTCGTCCACGTTTTATTGTTGATGACGTCCCACAATTTTGTTTCAACCTGGAGGATTTGTATTGATTTGTACATGTATTGATGTCGACGTCATAGAACTTTGGCAGGTGTTTGAGTACAGTTGTGAGGCGATAATGATAATCTGTGGAACAATGGTAATCGAGTGAATGTCCGTGTAGACTGAAAATATTTCTGATTAAAGTTAGGTATGATAGCAATAGTTCAGGATGTCAGCAGCAACATTTCGTACCTCCGTCTACTATGACGACTTCACCGTTTATAATTCGTGTAAACATAATTAGCTTGCCTTGATTAGCACACTATTTTGCGTCATTAGCAGTTGAATCTTGTTCGATGCCTACATTCATCTGTTATTGGCCACATTGGCGTTAATGAGATATCAGTAACAGTGTTTGTGCAGCATTTTATCAGGTTTGATGACGTATTCGATATATTGTCGTTCTTACATGATACTTGTACTTATGTACCCCATACAATAGTAGTGAAACACACTGTGTTGTCTCATATGGTCCCTTTGTCCCCGGTACAAGCATAGTTAGTGAAAGTACGGGTTTGCATGTAAATTATCATATGTTACATAACATGATAAAACAAACCGTATTCATGAAACAATTCTTATGCATGCTCAAGCACAGATTCTGTGCTCAAGCCCAATTTCTTGATATCAATTAATTCCGGATAAAAACTAATAATGCAATGATAATTTACCAAATATTTGAAAACAATTTGACTATACTTAGCGCTAAATACTGCTGTCAATGTTTACTTTTCCAGCGGTTGACACGATTTAATTACATAACACGAAAGCTTACTTGAGCACAAACTCCATGCTTGAGCATGAGAACGATTTCTTGAATACGGGCCCAGGTGTTTCGGAAAAGTAAACGTCTGTTTTTTCATTGACCACACCCACCATGTACATTTTGGTCACATCCATTCAAATGACAAAGAGTGAGTTCAGGCATCATTCTCAATCACACAACAAGTAGGCATACTCATAAAAATTGCTCATGGTCTCCCATAAAAAAAAATTCCTAAAGTTTTCTGACTATATTAGTATCACAGTTGAAGTATTATATTGCACCAAAAGGTGTATGTCTGCCCTATCATCTTGTGCATTTATAATAAAACTTCATAACTTCAACTGTTCATAATTGACCTAGTATTTTTTAACTGTTTCGATTAAAAAAAAAACTTTTGATTTTCTGCATGCAGTAAGATCAAACCTGCTTCTACTGATTTAAAGATTGAAACAATCTCCCCTTTGATTTGATTTAAACATATTTTATTTGCAAATATACAAATGGGATCAGACACAAGTTAAACAACTTATTATTAGTCGGCTCCCGTAATACATAAATGGTGGTATATACATTTGACCGCAAATTAGAAAAAATAGATGATGAAAAATGACACTCTCAAAATTGACTGTAGGATAAATTTACAAAATATACACCAAATTACAATGTTATTGTTGTACCCGAATATGTCAGCATAGCATTATGCACATGTATAATGAAGTAAACTTTTTACTGCACACGGATAAACTAGTACGGACTTTACAAATGGTAATACAACTTCATGCTTTTTATCGTGATTTTAGTTGTAAATAAATAAATAAATATACAATATTTCATAAAGCGCCCTATCTAGCTAACATAAGCCACTCTAAGGCGTTTTACATTACATAAATACACAATTCTTATACAATCAATACAATTAACACATACAGTTCTATCATATAAAAGTGCTATCATATACAATTCTGAGGAGTTCGCAGAAGCTGCCTTATCAGGCGCTAACTACTTGTCCTTGTTGTGTACATATTCAACACATTATTAAATATTGAAACGAACTCGTGATTAAACTATGCTGTTATATTAATGGAATGGAAGAAGGTGTTCGTTTAATGGGATGTTTTGTAAGTAGGTATTTGTTTAATGGGATGTTTTGTAAGTAGGTATTTGTTTAATGGGATGTTTTGTAAGTAGGTATTTGTTTAATAGGATGTTTTGTAAGTAGGTATTTGTTTAATGACATGTTGTGTTATTAGATGTTTGTTTAATTGAATGTTTTGTTATCACATGTTTGTTTAATGGACTGTTTTGTATTTTAATTTATGTTCCGTGCATCATAAATATTTCTATTAAAGACATCTGTTGATAACATGTGCTAAAAAGCATAAATAAGTTCACAATTTGTTTTTTTGAAACAAAAGTATTGCCAATTATTGAACTATTAAGATTTAATTTGTACTGAACAATTGTAAGATTACGATTCGGCATTATTTATAATGTACACGCGTTACAATTACGTGCCTTGCACTGGCTAACATGTAGGTGGTTTAACGATTACATAACGTCGACCTCTTGCTAAGCTGTCCTGTAATCCAGCGACAGTCGGGTGGTATAAACACTAAACCGATCCCCTCAATTGGCACCTTGACTGTACAAACAGGAAATCGACCAACGTCATGTCTTTTGATTGGTTTCGTTCGCCACTAGTACATGGGAGTGTTCGATCACCTATCGACATTGTGGATGACCTTTTTGGATGCAATGCGGTTTGAGCTGTTAGGCTAGCTAGTCTGCGTGGTCATGTCCGGTACAAAATCAAATTTGTGATTCAGCACCCTGTTACAGGTATATCGAAAAAGGGAAATATCAGAACAATGAGACTTTTTCACTTCACTTCACTTATTTCTGTTTATCACTAACAACACAGTGATCGCTTGTTTTTACCTTCAATCACATCTAGCAAACCTAGATTCCAATATGGTATAGTGTTGTGCCACGATCACTTTTGAGACTTGGGGCCTAAATAGCCTTTTACCAAATAAGCTTGAACATAGCCTTTTACCAAATGAGCTTGAAAATAGCCTTGTACCGATTAAACTCTGAAATAATCAGAATATACACTATGACATAATACTGTAATGTTTGGTTGAACTGTTAAGTAGTTGCCTTTTGCCTGAATCGGGAACACTATCATCAAATCGAATGTTGAGCGAAATTAGTTATCAAAACCAAAATATTCAGATGTCTTGATTGACCTAATTTTTAAGCAGCACTCTTCACATACAATATTGTCTACATCGAGTTCTACAAATTGCATGACCTAGCAGTTTGTTGTTTAAATAGATTGTCTGATACTGTGGCTTGACCTTGTACGTGTTTTACTGTTTTATTAAGGGACTGGGCCGCTGATGCGCTATTTTTGAAATCTCCTTTATTGGTGGTGATGCTCTATGCCGATATGATTTTTCTCTTTTTGTTTTGTATCCTTGACTTTGTTTCCGTGCTTAAGTAGTAACTGAACCTTCCATTAACACTTTCAAAAGTCAACGGCATTTCAAATATGATATGGCTAAGTTGCTCGACTCTTATTCGTCGTTTCGTTTTTGAATCTCTGTAACTAGGCTAGAAATTCTAAACAAAAGCAGAATTCGTAAGCAGACACATCATGTAAGGTGCAGAACCTTTATTGCATATATAACCTGTTTTCTCTGGAAATCAAATTGACTAGAGGGAACGAGCTAGACTGTGGAATTCCGCCATGGTCAGGTAGCACAAGGCATGTATATGGCACACGTCGCTTAATTGTGTTTTTGGCAAACCTGTTTTGCTATCATGTACTTTTGTTCTGTCTGCCAGACCAGAAGGGACCAGCAGGCGGGGGTGGGGGAAGGTTGGGGGTGGTGTTGGGGGATGAGATGATGAGAGAAATCTCGTCTTGCATCGATCACGTTCAACCAACAAATTTATTGAGATTTTCAGGAATCTCCCAGGTGGCTACCCTCACAACACGGGGTCAGCAACACTCAATACACTGATTGTCAGTTTACCTTCACACTCTGTGATCCGGAGAACGCCGCGTGCCTTGGAGGAAATGATGGGTGTGATATACTCACCACATCTCTCCTACAACACTGTTGGGTAGCACAGTAAATAAATGTGACTTCTATTTTATCTAATATTTACTTATAACACTTATATTTTATCTAATATTTACTTACAACACTTCTTTTTTCTCTTATAATTATTTACTACACTTTTTTATTTAATGCTTACTTATTACACTTCATTTTATCTAATATTTACTTACTACACTTCAAATATACGTATTGATAGTCTGATTTTTAAGAATAAGGGTAAATATTTGAAAATCGTATACATAATGTACACGTGCTATTTGCAAAATGTGCTTACCCGGGTGCTTTTGAACCATACACGATGCTAATGTATGTTTCTCAAATATGCACGTTAGCGAGTGATGGTTGGTATTCTTCTCTGGTAATAGTCTCATGTTCTTCTACTTATACCAACATCACGTCTTACAAAGGTGTAGTTGAGAACACTGTTTTTAAATGTCTGCAATGCGTTACATTTAATGAAGCCTAGGTCATTAGATTCGTAAAGATCTATGATGGTCGCTGTATGGTAATCAAGCCTAGATCATTAGATTCGTAAAGATCTATGATGGCCGCTGTATGGTAATCAAGCCTAGATCATTAGATTCGTAAAGATCTATGATGGCCGCTGTATGGTAATCAAGCCTAGATCATTAGATTCGTAAAGATCTATGATGGTCGCTGTATGGTAATCAAGCCTATGTCACTAGATTCGTTGAGATCTATGATGGTCGCTGTATGGTAATCAAGCCTAGGTCATTAGATTCGTAAAGATCTATGATGGTCGCTGTATGGTAATCAAGCCTAAATCACTAGACTCGTAAAGATCTATGATGGTAGCTGTATGGTAATCAAGCCTAAGTCACTAGATTCGTAAAGATCTATGATGGTTGCTGTATGGTAATCAAGCCAAGGTCATTATATTCGTAAAGATCTATGATGGTCGCAGTATGCTAATCAAGTCTGTTTTTAAATGTCTGCAATGCGTTACATTTAATGAAGCCTAGGTCATTAGATTCGTAAAGATCTATGATGGTCGCTGTATGGTAATCAAGCCTAAATCACTAGACTCGTAAAGATCTATGATGCTCGCTGTATGGTAATCAAGCCTAGATCACTAGATTCGTAAAGATCTATGATGGTTGCTGTATGGTAATCAAGCCTAGGTCATTATATTCGTAAAGATCTATGATGGTCGCAGTATGCTAATCAAGTCTAGGTCACTAGATTTGTAAAGATCTATGATGGTCGCTGTATGGTAATCAAGCCTAAGTCACTAGATTCGTTGAGATCTATGATGATCGCTGTACGGTAATCAAGCCTAAGTCACTAGCTAGATTCGTTGAGAACTATGATGGTCGTTTTATGGTAATCACTGACATTCGATAAACTTTCTATATTGTGATGATGATGAAGACATCCATACTAAATTATATAATATGATTGTACCTTAACGATCAGCAATGTCATTCAATCGTTTACAGATTCTTACATTAAACCGCGAATGCTACATACATGTACTACAGGTGTCACTTTGGTATTGGCATGTACAGCTGTTGACCTTGGCAGATCTCGCACGCGTCATATTCTGATTGAAGGTCGATATCGTAGTTAATCTCGTGATTTTACTTTTATGAAGGCAGACGTCATTCCCAGAAAAAAACCTTTTAAATGTTGATGTTACGAGAAAATATTGATTGATAAAGTCGATTATGCGGCCTGATTCTCGTTAAAGCCATTACTTACAAAGTTTTCGCTTTAAGGATTTGATGTTTACTTGGACACCACCAAAATTTACATGGCGGGTGTCGTCGATGAAGCAGAAGCCACTTAATCCTCTGGAACATCTGGTCTTATTTTCTTGTATTTTTATAAGGGACTAGGTGTCAATAATTCCTTTGTTCATTGTTTGTCCCTAGTTTAATCGATTTTGAGTTCGGATTATGGTATTGTTGACGCATGTGTATTCTCTGTTTTGTTTTAAGCCCACCATAATCAGATGGTGGGTTATTTAAATTGCCCTGCGTTCGGGATCCGTCGTCCGTCCTTCCGTCCTTAAACAATTTTTGTTATCGCTATCTCTTGGGGAAGGGAAAAGATCCAAATTTTTAAGAACAAATGAAGTATATGGTTGACGACACAAGATCTCTTTGGACTCTCTTGTTACAGATATACTAAGCGGTTTGTGGTCTTTGCAGGTTTATGTAATATATAAAGGAAACATTTCAAGGTGAATGACGAGAAAAGGCAACACAAATACTAAAGGATTGAGATCCAGCAGACGGACAAACTGAGATACCCGAATCGACATAAGCAACAGTAGTTTGACTTTGTTTTTCTCGCCTGGTAAAATGTTCTATCCTTGTTAAATACGTTACATCCTGGTAACATACGTTTAGATAATGTTACACGTCTAAATCTGGTAAACCTGGACACCCGTGGTTGGACTGCACATAGTTTAGTGCGAACAACGTGATAAAATAAGAATATTTTCTAATTTCGAATCGACGACGGCAGTTCACATGGATAAGATACAACAGTAGTGGTGCCATACTATAGTCAAATCGTGACATCTAGCTACATATGTACGGCACACTGTCATCATCCTACAATGGAGTATGCCTTCTCGGGTTCTACTAGTCAAATCGTGACATCTAGCTACGGCACACTGTCATCATCGTACAATGGAGTATACCTTCTCGGGTTCTACTACTCAAATCGTGACATCTAGCTACGGCACACAGTCATCATCCTACAATGGAGTATGCCTTCTCGGGTTCTACTACTCAAATCGTGACATCTAGCTACGGCACACTGTCATCATCCTACAATGGAGTATACCTTCTCGGGTTCTACTACTCAAATCGTGACATCTAGCTACGGCACACTGTCATCATCGTACAATGGAGTATACCTTCTCGGGTTCTACTACTCAAATCGTGACATCTAGCTACGGCACACAGTCATCATCCTACAATGGAGTATGCCTTCTCGGGTTCTACTACTCAAATCGTGACATCTAGCTACGGCACACTGTCATCATCCTACAATGGAGTATACCTTCTCGGGTTCTACTACTCAAATCGTGACATCTAGCTACGGCACACAGTCATCATCCTACAATGGAGTATGCCTTCTCGGGTTCTACTACTCAAATCGTGACATCTAGCTACGGCACACTGACATCATCCTACAATGGAGTATACCTTCTCTGGTTCTATTACTCAAATCGTGACATCTAGCTACGGCACACTGTCATCATCCTACAATGGAGTATACCTTCTCGGGTTCTACTAGTCAAATCGTGACATCTAGCTACGGCACACAGTCATCATCCTACAATGGAGTATACCTTCTCGGGTTCTACTAGTCAGTCGTGACATCTAGCTACGGCACACTGTCATCATCCTACAATGGAGTATACTTTCTCGGGTTCTACTAGTCAGTCGTGACATCTAGCTACGGCACACTGACATCATCCTACAATGGAGTATACCTTCTCGGGTTCTACTACTCAAATCGTGACATCTAGCTACGGCACACTGTCATCATCCTACAATGGAGTATACCTTCTCGGGTTCTAATAGTCAAATCGTGACATCTAGCTACGGCACACTGACATCATCCTACAATGGAGTATACCTTCTCGGGTTCTACTAATCAAATCGTGACATCTAGCTACAGCACACTGCCATCATCCTACAATGGAGTATACCTTCTCGGGTTCTACTACTCAAATCGTGACATCTAGCTACGGCACACTGTCATCATCCTACAATGGAGTATACCTTCTAGGGTTCTACTACTCAAATCGTGACATCTAGCTACGGCACACTGTCATCATCCTACAATGGAGTATACCTTCTCGGGTTCTACTACTCAAATCGTGACATCTAGCTACGGCACACTGTCATCATCCTACAATGGAGTATACCTTCTCGGGTTCTACTAGTCAGTCGTGACATCTAGCTACGGCACACTGACATCATCCTACAATGGAGTATACCTTCTCGGGTTCTAATAGTCAAATCGTGACATCTAGCTACGGCACACTGACATCATCCTACAATGGAGTATACCTTCTCGGGTTCTACTACTCAAATCGTGACATCTAGCTACGGCACACTGCCATCATCCTACAATGGAGTATACCTTCTCGGGTTCTACTAGTCAGTCGTGACATCTAGCTACGGCACACTGACATCATCCTACAATGGAGTATACCTTCTCGGGTTCTACTACTCAAATCGTGACATCTAGCTACAGCACACTGCCATCATCCTACAATGGAGTATACCTTCTCGGGTTCTACTAGTCAGTCGTGACATCTAGCTACGGCACACTGCCATCATCCTACAATGGAGTATACCTTCTCGGGTTCTACTAGTCAGTCGTGACATCTAGCTACGACACACTGTCATCATCCTACAATGGAGTATACCTTCTCGGGTTCTACTACTCAAATCGTGACATCTAGCTACGGCACACTGTCATCATCCTACAATGGAGTATACCTTCTCGGGTTCTACTACTCAAATCGTGACATCTAGCTACGGCACACTGTCATCATCCTACAATGGAGTATACCTTCTCGGGTTCTACTACTCAAATCGTGACATCTAGCTACGGCACACTGTCATCATCCTACAATGGAGTATGCCTTCTCGGGTTCTACTTCTCAAATCGTGACATCTAGCTACGGCACACTGTCATCATCCCTACAAAGGAGTATACCTTCTCGGGTTCTACTACTAAAATCGTGACATCTAGCTACGGCACACTGTCATCATCCTACAATGGAGTATACCTTCTCGGGTTCTACTACTCAAATCGTGACATCTAGCTACGGCACACTGTCATCATCCTACAATGGAGTATACCTTCTCGGGTTCTACTAGTCAAATCGTGACATCTAGCTACGGCACATTGTCATCATCCTACAATGGAGTATACCTTCTCGGGTTCTACTAGTCAGTTGTGACATCTAGCTACGGCAACCTGTCATCATCCCTACTATGGAGTATACCTTCTCGGGTTCTACTAGTCAGTTGTGACATCTAGCTACGGCACACTGTCATAATCCTACAATGGAGTATACCTTCTCGGGTTCTACTAGTCAAATCGTGACATCTAGCTACGGCACACTGTCATCATCCTACAATGGAGTATACCTTCTCGGGTTCTACTAGTCAAATCGTGACATCTAGCTACGGCACACTGCCATCATCCTACAATGGAGTATGCCTTCTTGGGTTCTACTACTCAAATCGTGACATCTAGCTACGGCACACTGTCATCATCCTACAATGGAGTATACCTTCTCGGGTTCTACTACTCAAATCGTGACATCTAGCTACAGCACACTGCCATCATCCTACAATGGAGTATACCTTCTCGGGTTCTACTACTCAAATCGTGACATCTAGCTACGGCACACTGTCATCATCCTACAATGGAGTATACCTTCTCGGGTTGTACTACTCATATCGTGACATCCAGCTACAGCACACTGCCATCATCCTACAATGGAGTATACCTTCTCGGGTTCTACTACTCAAATCGTGACATCTAGCTACAGCACACTGCCATCATCCTACAATGGAGTATACCTTCTCGGGTTCTACTACTCAAATCGTGACATCTAGCTACAGCACACTGTCATCATCCTACAATGGAGTATACCTTCTCGGGTTCTACTACTCAAATCGTGACATCTAGCTACGGCACACTGTCATCATCCTACAATGGAGTATACCTTCTCGGGTTCTACTACTCAAATCGTGACATCTAGCTACAGCACACTGCCATCATCCTACAATGGAGTATACCTTCTCGGGTTCTACTACTCAAATCGTGACATCTAGCTACGGCACACTGTCATCATCCTACAATGGAGTATACCTTCTCGGGTTCTACTACTCAAATCGTGACATCTAGCTACGGCACACTGTCATCATCCTACAATGGAGTATACCTTCTCGGGTTCTACTACTCAAATCGTGACATCTAGCTACGGCACACTGTCATCATCCTACAATGGAGTATGCCTTCTCGGGTTCTACTTCTCAAATCGTGACATCTAGCTACGGCACACTGTCATCATCCCTACAAAGGAGTATACCTTCTCGGGTTCTACTACTAAAATCGTGACATCTAGCTACGGCACACTGTCATCATCCTACAATGGAGTATACCTTCTCGGGTTCTACTACTCAAATCGTGACATCTAGCTACGGCACACTGTCATCATCCTACAATGGAGTATACCTTCTCGGGTTCTACTAGTCAAATCGTGACATCTAGCTACGGCACATTGTCATCATCCTACAATGGAGTATACCTTCTCGGGTTCTACTAGTCAGTTGTGACATCTAGCTACGGCAACCTGTCATCATCCCTACTATGGAGTATACCTTCTCGGGTTCTACTAGTCAGTTGTGACATCTAGCTACGGCACACTGTCATAATCCTACAATGGAGTATACCTTCTCGGGTTCTACTAGTCAAATCGTGACATCTAGCTACGGCACACTGTCATCATCCTACAATGGAGTATACCTTCTCGGGTTCTACTAGTCAAATCGTGACATCTAGCTACGGCACACTGCCATCATCCTACAATGGAGTATGCCTTCTTGGGTTCTACTACTCAAATCGTGACATCTAGCTACGGCACACTGTCATCATCCTACAATGGAGTATACCTTCTCGGGTTCTACTACTCAAATCGTGACATCTAGCTACAGCACACTGCCATCATCCTACAATGGAGTATACCTTCTCGGGTTCTACTACTCAAATCGTGACATCTAGCTACGGCACACTGTCATCATCCTACAATGGAGTATACCTTCTCGGGTTGTACTACTCATATCGTGACATCCAGCTACAGCACACTGCCATCATCCTACAATGGAGTATACCTTCTCGGGTTCTACTACTCAAATCGTGACATCTAGCTACAGCACACTGCCATCATCCTACAATGGAGTATACCTTCTCGGGTTCTACTACTCAAATCGTGACATCTAGCTACAGCACACTGTCATCATCCTACAATGGAGTATACCTTCTCGGGTTCTACTACTCAAATCGTGACATCTAGCTACGGCACACTGTCATCATCCTACAATGGAGTATGCCTTCTCGGGTTCTACTAGTCAAATCGTGACAACTTGCTACGGCACACTGTCATCATCCCTACAAAGGAGTATGCCTTCTCGGGTTCTACTAGTCAAATCGTGACAACTTGCTACGGCACACTGTCATCATCCTACAATGGAGTATGCCTTCTCGGGTTCTACTACTCAAATCGTGACATCTAGCTACGGCACACTGTCATCATCCTACAATGGAGTATGCCTTCTCGGGTTCTACTACTCAAATCGTGACATCTAGCTACGGCACACTGTCATCATCCTACAAAGGAGTATGCCTTCTCGGGTTCCGAGTATGATTTTCCATAAACAATGTAAGTTATTTGGAGCACATCACGCATCAAAGCCAGTGTATGGTGCATAAGCGTCGGTCTGTTATGTGTTGACGTTGTAGGGTTCAGATCATCAAGCGCGCTTTTCACGAGAATGTTATGTATCCCAATTACCTCGATATGTTGGTACATAGTCCCTGTCAGATTTTCACAAATATCTCCGACCCCCAAAGAATGTGTTATTGAGGTCACGAGGAGCGTGTTAGTGATAAAATAATTAATTTAGCTAACATCAAAATTTATCTCGATTATGTAGTAAAGGCTTTGCGGTGTTTGTGCTGTTGTATGCTGCGGTATTTGATTGCAGATTACATTCGGGGGAATCCCCGTCATCACAAAGGTCATCCCTGCTTCCCTGATCTGACTTAGACACGTGGTTATGCTGTTGCTACCCTTTTGATGTCTGTTTGTTTATTAAGAACCAGAAATGTGTGTGAAGGGCGGTGGTATACGTTAAACTGGGGTAGGCCCATTGCTATGGTGGCTTATTTCTGCAATGTTGGTTGTTCGACTTTGTCGTGGAAAAAACAGGATTTCAAATTGTTTTTTTTTTATAGCCACGACATAACGGCATTTTCATTAAGTTGCTTTCAATCGTTTAAAAATTAAAACGAAACGATAGAATAATGAGGCCTTAATGACGAACTGGATTGTATTGCGGTCGTTGCTACTGCTACTTTAGAGATAAAAGTTCATTTAATAAGATAACAATTGATTGATCGATTTTGACGAAATAAGGATATTAAATAATCTATTAAATAAACGCTGTAATTTATTATTAAACATTGATTCGCAATTACAATATTGAACAGATACACAGTATAGCATTTGATTACTTGTGCCTGTAATGACAATTTGAAGAGGGTTTGTAAAATCATTTGTATAAAAGTATATAAAAGAAGTGAGTGTTACTATGCTGTTGCAAAACAGCAACCAAATCTACTTCAATATTCAAAGAAATCGAATTCAGTTTTGGAATGGCGTTATTTCATAGAAGGCAATAACAAAAGAAATGTCCTGCAGGTAGGGCGGAAGAAATGTACCTGCTGCCCCATTGCATGTTTCGAAGAGGCGGTCAAACTTAGGATCTTTGTTTTCCTTCCTTATTTTCTCCAGTGATACTGCCTTACGTTTGGCCCTTAGTTGAGCGACCACCCCTGTGAGGAAGGCTTAGAGTTATTTCCCCTGGACGATACATACATGTACAAGATTCTCAGAAAATGGTAGTTATTACTCTCTTCCTGCTTGACGCTCGGTATTATGGGAATTGAACGACAGGTTCACATATTCTCATATACCATAACGTGACCAGGTGGAAGTTTTCGGCAGTATATTCGATACTTCAGTTGGGCAGCACTTTCGTTGTTCCGACCTGTCACAAGGAGGGTTACAGAAACATACGGAAACAGACCGCAGTCTTCCAAATAAATACACACTTAACACTCTCATCGCGTATATCGGGAGGCCTTAAATGATATAAGCTGTTTACAGCACGTAAACGTAACTAAAATCAAAACAAAAACAAAAAACAATGCTTGAAGGAAGTTGGTATATATTGTTTCTTTGGGCAGAGCGAGTACAAATCAATACGAAGGAGTCAGACAATCATTTAAGATACATCTGTATAAGGGGATAATTTCTAATATTAATTTTTATTTTTCCCCTTATCATGAAATATAATCGAATCATCATATACACGTATTGTATAAGCTAAAATTAAAATAAAACCTGACAAATGTAAAGTTATATTTATTATAACGCTGACTAATGTAAAAGTTATAATTATTATAAAGCTGCCTAATGTTTAAGTTATAATAAATGTAAAGATGACTAATATATAAGTTATAATTACTGTATAGCTTACTACTGTATAAGTTATACTAACTATAAAGATGACTGTGTATAAGCTATAATTACTTTAAAATGTAAAAGTTATAATTACTATAAAGCTGATTAGTATATAAGTTATAATTACGTTAAAGCTGATTTGTGATAAGTTACATTTACTATAAAGCTGACTTATGTCTAAGTTATACTTACTATAAAGCTGACTAATGTATAAGTTATACTTACTATAAAGCTGACCAATGTATGAGTTATAATTGCTATAAAGCTGACTAATGTATAAGTTATACTTACTATAAAGCTGACCAATGTATGAGTTATACTTACTATAAAGCTGACTGATGTATAAGTTATACTTACTATAAAGCTGACTAATGTATAAGTTATACTTACTATAAAGCTGACTAATGTATAAGTTATACTTACTATAAAGCTGACCAATGTATGAGTTATACTTACTATAAAGCTGACTAATGTATAAGTTATACTTACTATAAAGCTGACTGATGTATAAGTTATACTTACTATAAAGCTGACTAATGTATAAGTTATATTTACTATAAAGCTGACCAATGTATAAGTTATACTTACTATAAAGCTGACTAATGTATAAGTTATACTCACTATAAAGCTGACCAATGTATAAGTTATATTTACTATAAAGCTGACCAATGTATGAGTTATAATTGCTATAAAGCTGACTTATGTATAAGTTATACTTACTATAAAGCTGACTAATGTATAAGTTATATTTACTATAAAGCTGACCAATGTATGAGTTATAATTGCTATAAAGCTGACTTATGTATAAGTTATACTTACTATAAAGCTGACCAATGTATGAGTTATAATTACTATAAAGCTGACCAATGTATAAGTTATACTTACTATAAAGCTGACCAATGTATGAGTTATAATTACTATAAAGCTGACTGATGTATAAGTTATACTTACTATAAAGCTGACCAATGTATGAGTTATAATTGCTATAAAGCTGACTTATGTATAAGTTATACTTACTATAAAGCTGACTAATGTATAAGTTATATTTACTATAAAGCTGACTAATGTATAAGTTATACTTACTATAAAGCTGACCAATGTATAAGTTATAATTACTATAACGCTGACCCATTTTATCACAAGCTGATGTTTCAATTAACGTAGTCACGGATTATTTCTATTTTGATTTCATATTTCGAATACCAGTATCGGCATCTTACCTCAATGACAGAGCGTGAATTAGCTTTTTATATATTTTTCATTCGTTAAATATTTCATGGCAATCCATCAAAATAAAACACTCGATCGCATTTCCTGCTTTAAGTTCACGAAAGGTTCACCGATCCATTTGTTTTTTTCCTGAGCTCTACCATTATGATAAATGTTATAGTATTCTAGTTTTCTATGCCGATAGGCATTTTTTATTCATCACAGTAGTCTGCTCGGAGTAAAGCAAGTACAAATATGTCTATTTCAGAGTTAAACGTACCACAGCTAATGATAATGAGGTTTTAATTACACACATATCCGATACATCATTTATATATATAGGTCTGCTTAAATCACATCTTATTCATTTTAAATGGGATCTTATAGGATACAGTACATTCATTAAAAACTTTGAATCGTTAATTTGGAAAGTCACACATTTTAATATCGTGCATTAGTAAGTATTGATGAATGAAAGCTAATTGAACTAAGTCTGGAAACTCAGGCACATGCAATATCATTCTCCAGCAACAGTAGACCTGGTCAGAGGTTACTCTTCGATATGACCCGATGGAAATCACACCAGTATCATCCTCCATTAAATTCTACAGGGATAATTTCCAATGTAATCCTCTGTAGCCCCTTTAATGATAACCCACAGTATTATCACTGTAGCTTCTTAAAAGATGACCCCAAGCATCATCCTCTGTAACCCCTTGAAAGATAACTCCAGCATCATCCTCTGGAGCCCCTTTAATAATGACCCCCAGCATCATCCTCTGTTGCCCCTTAAAAGATAATCCCTAGCATCATCCTCTGTAGCCCCTTAAATGAACCCCCAACTCCCTAGTATTATCCACTGTACCCCTTAAAAGCGTAACCCTCCAGTATAATCCTTTAGTCGTCCTTACAATAAACATCCTCCATGAACTGCGACATGGAGTTCCGCTAATGATGTCTTTCAGTAGTCTATATCATCTTCAAGTAGTCCTAAACAGATGACCCTCCAATCTCATCTTCCAGAGTCAAGGTGAGCGTTACCCCTGAAAATCAGTTATTGGAAAAACATTTGGAATTCATATTGAATTTGGGTACCAAGTGAAGGAATCACAATGAGCCCTTGGAAAGTAACAGACGGCAATGATCTTATCCTAGCCCTACAGCTACAATAAGTATGAATCTGTAAGCATTTGCAAAACAAAATTAGTCATCAAGTCCCATTATACTTTAGCTAGGTATTACCATATCTATTATTTAATTACAGTCAACATGTATTTGCAAGTTTTCACAAAAAAGACATGGAATTTGTCAGTCAGCAACAATTCCCGCTTTACATACGTAGAACGGGCTCTCTTTCGACTGATACCATCCATCATAGCAACATTGGTTCTGCGTCATTGATGGAGCGATGTCACTGAGGTTGAAAATGTCTAGTTACTTAAAATGTAATAGTTTACATATTTATTACCTCGGAAGGTGCGCATTAATATAACACTTGTGACAACGTATGTGTTTTAGCCTAGATGCTGCTTTTGAACTAGCATATCTACACACTTGGCTTTTGTACAACCAGCTGGCTTCATCGCAAGTGGACGGATTCTCCTCCTAATGTCGTCTGCCGCTAACAACACTATTGTCACGGTTCGAGAGAGATGCGCGTACTCAAGCTTTGGTATGCTCTGACGGTACTGTGTATAGAACCTCGGCGTGGCATACTATGCGGGTTACGGGGTGCAACGTACATCGTCAACCTGGACCTGTAATATATGTATGGGCAGGTATGAGCCAAAGACGCCGTCCAGCCTGGAAGCGGCGGGAGACGCCTATTCTGTTCTTTGAGTTCAAATTCCAGAAAATTGACGACTTTTGTGAATCAATGTATGTAAAGATGACGTAACACACACATGTGCTGCACCTTTCAAATTTAGTTATAGATTCAGTATGCCGAAAAAATGAATTAAACTGCACCAAACAGCTGTTTCGTCCTCCTAGGACTCTTCAGTGAGGCTAGGGGCCAAAAGTTTGGAATCCAAAATTTCTAAACTAATGTAGAAGCAGAATGGTCAGGTGCGTAAAACCCCTTTAGAAATAAATAAAATTTATGAATTTAGAAGTAAAATTAAACTAGTTCTGTAGAATTTCAAATCGTGTACTACGAAAATGTGTAAATTACAGAATAGATTTCGAATATTTAGGCAATGACATGTGCAATCGTTTATAACGAGAAGAAAAATAAATAAATTATCAACATCATTTGATTTCAAAAATCAAAACCAAATTATGAAAAGTTCAGTGTTACATTTATATGTATTAAACATGGAGCTTACATTATGGTACTCTTCAATAAATGGTGTGACTATATACAAGATGTGACATTGTTCTTAAGTATCTAAACACGTGGAAGCGTTGATAGTGCTGCTTAATATATGTTGTTATTTACGGCGCACCTGTACCATAATTAGCATGTAAATAAAACAATGTTTGGCGGTAAAGGATAGTTCACATTATTTACATTTCACAGGAAACATTTGCATGAGCTAATTAAGTGAGTAGGTATCGCCTGTTGAGAAGAGTTAGTTTTATACGAGTGTTGGTAAGTGTTGATTATAGTCGGCGTAAACAACATTTGTCACTGCTGCTCGGTGTCGACGTTCTACATTACATACATATGAGCGTGTTCCGTGTTTTCCGTTTCAACACATAAACAAGCGTCTATGGAATGTGCCACAGCGCCGGACACATCTGATTTACGTTACCTCATCCTACTTGTGGAATTTTCTTCACCGTTTTTTAATACATCTTTACTTGCAAAAGTCCTATATTTATTTTCGGTTGCGGTGTTTTATTGTGTTTTTATACTGTCGCGGCCGATTTGTCTGTTTCTTCCACTGCGGCCCCGCGACGCCTAGCCACACTGTACTGATGAGCTTGTCCTAACCAGGTTCAAATGTACTATAGCAGTTTATTGGCCATTTCACACAAAAAACAATAGGAGAATGCGATCCTATGGGAACGCTTTGACACAGTTTGCCGGGCATACTGCCTGACAGAGCGTATATACCATCACACAGTTGTTATCTAAATCAGTGATTATCTAGGGGCCACCGGCTAACACATACCACCTAATGTACCGGCGCGAGGCGTCAATGAATTGTGACGTCAAAGTAATCGCGTTCCAACCATGAGGTCATTGGGTACATATTCTAGGAAGTAGCTCCCGGACAGAGAAAACAACACCATGTTTGTAGAAAGTAGACGTTATGAAGCGTGGTGTTGTGTAATATAACGCAGATTTGTGGCTGGTGGGTCGCATTGCTTTCTTGTTTGAACGTTGTTTTAGAGCTCACAAACATCATTGCCGCACTCGACACATCCACTGTAAAGCGTGTTTGGTGTAGGGTATATTGACCGAATACAAACATTTCGGCCCTAACTGGGGCTGCTGTGTGCGACTTGTCGACCAGAATACATTACTGCTATATACACTTTGAATACGTGTCAATCACGCTGGTATAAAGAAGGTTTGTTTGGAGACTTGGGTCTCTACGGAGCTTCACGGCGAGCTAAGCTCGGCATCAGATAAACATCTGTAAGCGATATTCTCAAAACCTCCACATTTTCCATGGCCATTTTGATACGGAAATGTATCTTAGGTCATGTGTGTGTTTAAAAAAGTGCGTCAGAAAAGAGCGGCTTGGCAGAATGACATTCAGTATTGAAGAATAAATGCTGACATGCTAAATAAAAACTTATAAAAAAATCACTATAAATATTTTATCATAGTAGCACAACATTTCGTAAATCATAGCTTCCATTGCATAATAATAACGTCTGATGTTATGGATGCGATAAACGAAGATGTATTCCACCTCTATCTTCATCCTAGAAAGTAACTTTCGTGATTGCCTTCTCGTAGCAATGCAGCTGAATAGAAGTTCACGTTCGCGTCAAATTACTAAAGGATTTCACTCTGCTACACGAGTTATACAACTGGGAAACCATTAAGTTATCTATATAACATTTTATAAACTGTAAGTACTGTGTGGAGTTCTACTATCTATCCAGCTACACTTGTAGCCTGGCGCCTGATCACCTGATATGCCCTTGATGTCATTTGTCGACGCCGATTTCTCCTGGAGTGAATAATTTGTTTTTGTTTAAATGTAATATAACTGGGTCATCCATGTTAACCGTGCAGTTGATATATAAACTTGTAAGGTTTTTGATGTGACCAGAAACCCGATGACGAAGATCAGAAATACTCCTCTCAGATGCTATATTGAAGCGCCGGCGAACTACGTTCTCATACTAAGGATTGCTCTCAGAATACTTAGTCTTTATCAACTGTAAGATCTCTTCAACGAAGGCGATCAAATTCTATTTTTCACCTCTAAACAAATATCAATAATCACGAATACACTATCACACGCTCGAGTGTCTTGTAGCCAAATAAGTAAATATGCACTTTTAAGGTGAGATTGAGTGAAATACCAAAAGGTCATCACGATGACAGTAGACACGGGATGATGTCATCACGATGACAATAGACACGGGATGATGTCATCACGATGACAGTAGACACGGGATGATGTCATCACGATGACAGTTAACACGGGATAATGTCATCACGATGACAGTAGACACGGGATGATGTCATCACGATGACAGTAGACACGGGATGTTGTCATCACGATGCCATTAGACACAGGATGACGTCATCACGATGACAGTAGACACGGGATGATGTCATCACGATGACAGTTAACACGGGATAATGTCATCACGATGACAGTAGACACGGGATGATGTCATCACGATGACAGTAGACACGGGATTATGTCATCACGATGACAGTAAACACGGGATGATGTCATCACGATGACAGTTACCACGGGATAATGTCATCACGATGACAGTAGACACGGGATGATGTCATCACGATGACAGTAGACACGGGATGTTGTCATCATGATGCCATTAGACACAGGATGACGTCATCACGAAGACAGTAGACACGGGATGTTGTCATCACGATGCCATTAGACACAGGATGACGTCATCACGATGACAGTCAACACGGGATGATGTCATCACGATGACAGTTAACACGGGATGATGTCATCACGATGACAGTAAACACGGGATGATGTCATCACGATGACAGTAAACACGGGATAATGTCATCACGATGACAGTCAACACGGGTTGATGTCATCACGATGACAGTAAATACGGGATGATGTCATCACGATAACAGTAAATACGGGATGATGTCATCACGATAACAGTAAATACGGGATGATGTCATCACGATGACAGTAGACACGTGTTGAAGTCATCACGATGACAGTTACCACGGGATAATGTCATCACGATAACAGTAAATACGGGATGATGTCATCACGATGACAGTAGACACGGGTTGAAGTCATCACGATGACAGTAAATACGGCATGATGTCATCACGATGACAGTAGACACGGGATGATGTCATCACGCTAACAGTAAATACGGGATGATGTCATCACGATGACAGTAAACACGGGATGATGTCATCACGATGACAGTAAACACGGGATGATGTCATCACGATGACAGTAAACACGGGATGATGTCATCACGATGACAGTAGACACGGGATGATGTCATCACGATGACAGTAAACACGGGATGATGTCATCACGATGACAGTAAACACGGGATGATGTCATCACGATGACAGTTACCACGGGATAATGTCATCACGATAACAGTAAATACGGGATGATGTCATCACGATGACAGTAGACACGGGTTGAAGTCATCACGATGACAGTAAATACGGCATGATGTCATCACGATGACAGTAGACACGGGATGATGTCATCACGCTAACAGTAAATACGGGATGATGTCATCACGATGACAGTAAACACGGGATGATGTCATCACGATGACAGTAAACACGGGATGATGTCATCACGATGACAGTAAACACGGGATGATGTCATCACGATGACAGTAGACACGGGATGATGTCATCACGATGACAGTAAACACGGGATGATGTCATCACGAGAACAGTAAACACGGGATGATGTCATCACGATGACAGTAAACACGGGATGATGTCATCACGATGACAGTAAACACGGGATGATGTCATCACGATGACAGTTAACACGGGATGATGTCATCACGATGACAGTAAATACGGGATGATGTCATCACGATAACAGTAAATACGGGATGATGTCATCACGATGACAGTAGACGCGATATCCTAACGTTAAAGATGACGACATTGTAAACTTGTGCTAATGTTATTAACTGTCGTGATAGTGTGACCTCATCGTAAAACATTCATTGCGATGCCCAAAAGGATATTACATGTAATAGGCATTTGAAACACTGAACAGACAACCAAGATTATATAAAACATTTCGATAAACTTTACTGGATCTACACACCTAACCAATAAGTAAAAAGATATGTTGAACCTTTTTTCAGAGAACCTATTTCTTTTCTTTTTCTCTTTTCATCTTAAAAATACAATAATTTCCGAGATGTAAAACAATCTAAGAATACTGAAGCGTAAAGAAAACTATAATTGGAACTCAAAATCGATTTAACAAGAGGCAAAAAATGAACAAAGGAAAGATTTACATAATATAAAATAAATATATATGTACAAGAAAATAAGTCGTCTAAAGCGTCTTCTGCCTCATCGTCAATTCCCTATGTAAATCTAGGTCATCAAAGTAAATGTCACGTCATCATAACGAGAACTGAGGCAACATTCTCAATCTTAATTATTACTTATGAGCATATTCAAAAATGTCCACCGTCAGATCATATAAAGATACAGAATATTTCTTAATGAAACCAAGATGGCGACCATCAAATATATATTCTTCATTAACCGGCAACTCTCTAATTTTAGAATAATATTTATCAGTTATGATTTTTGATGTGTAGAAATTAACAGAGACGGAGCTAGGTTTTTATTTTTATATATTCTAATGATAACATATTTATCAATATATAACATCAAGTGTATGGTCATCCATCTGTTTTCCCCTGTATGTTCTGTGGTACATGTACTTTTGTCGCAAACACATAGTCAATTGATCTCCCTTAACTTATTTTTCTCTACTGTGGTATTTTTGTGACGAAGCAAAAAAAAAGCGATATACGTACTGCTCTTACTTTTATATCAACTGTCTGTCGGGAGCGATACCACTCTTACTTTTATATTAACTGTCCGTCGGGAGTGATACCACTCTTACTTTTATATTAACTGTCTGTCGTGAGCGATAACACTCTTACTTTTATATTATCTGTCTGTCGGGAGCGATACGGCTCTTATTTTTATATTAACTGTCTGTCGGGAGCGATACCACTCTTACTTTTATATTAACTGTCTGTCGGGTGCGATACCACTCTTACTTTTATATTAACTGTCTGTCGGGAGCGATACCACTCTTACTTTTATATTAACTGTCTGTCGGGAGCGATACCACTGTTACTTTTATATTAACTGTCTGTCGGGTACGATACCACTCTTACTTTTATATTACCTGTCTGTCGGGTATGATACCACTCTTACTTTTATATTAACTATCTGTCGGGAGCGATAACACTCTTACTTTTATATTAACTGTCTGTCGGGAGTGATACCACTCTTACTTTTATATTAACTGTCTGTCGGGAGTGATACCACTCTTATTTTTATATTAACTGTCCGTCGGGAGCGATACCACTCTTACTTTTATATTAACTGTCTGTCGGGAGCGATAACACTCTTATATTTATATTAACTGTCTGTCGGGGCGATAACACTCTTACTTTTATATCAACTGTCTGTCGGGAGCGATACCACTCTTACTTTTATATTAACTGTCTGTCGGGAGCGATACCACTCTTACTTTTATATCAACTGTCTGTCGGGAGCGATAACACTCTTACTTTTATATTAACTGTCTGTCGGGTACGATACCACTCTTACTTTTATATTAACTGTCCGTCGGGAGCGATACCACTCTTACTTTTATATTAACAGTTTGTCGGGAGCGATAACACTCTTACTTTTATATCAACTGTCTGTCGGGAGCGATAACACTCTTACTTTTATATCAACTGTCTGTCGGGAGCGATACCACTCTTACTTTTATATTAACTGTCTGTCGGGAGCGATACCACTCTTACTTTTATATTAACTGTCTGTCGGGAGTGATACCACTCTTACTTTTATATTAACTGTCTGTCGGGAGCGATATCACTCTTACTTTTATATTAACTGTCTGTCGGGAGCGATACCAGTCTTACTTTTATATCAACTGTCTGTCGGGTACGATACCACTCTTACTTTTATATTAACTGTCCGTCGGGAGCGATACCACTCTTACTTTTATATTAACTGTCTGTCGGGAGCGATAACACTCTTATATTTATATTAACTGTCTGTCGGGGCGATACCACTCTTACTTTTATATTAACTGTCAGTCGGGAGCGATACCACTCTTACTTTTATATCAACTGTCAGTCGGGAGCGATACCACTCTTACTTTTATATTAACTGTCAGTCGGGAACGATACCACTCTTACTTTTATATCAACTGTCTGTCAGGAAGTGATACCATTCTTATTTTTATATTAACTGTCTGTCGGGAGCGATACGGCTCTTATTTTTATACTAACTGTCCGTCGGGAGCGATACCACTCTTACTTTTATATTAACTGTCTGTCGGGAGCGATACGGCTCTTACTTTTATATTAACTGTCGGTCGGGAGCGATACGGCTCTTATTTTTAGTCGGGAGCGATACCACTCTTACTTTTATATTGCCTTTCGAAAATGATAGTACGAATATACTCGTCCACCTTTGATATCAGTAGTCGTATGGAAAATATACCGTGAATCGTGCACTTTGTGTACTGCCGGTCGTAATGGTTTAATATACTGTGTGGCCTAGTTACGCGTGGAGTAGGTCTTACCCTGTATACATGTTCCGCTAGTCTAACAGCGTGGCTATCAAAGACATCATATAATGTATGTAGGTATATGCCTCTCATGAATATCAAACGACCAATCGTAACCAAATGGGGAGTGATTTTTTAACAACAGATTTAAAGTAAATGGGATCAGTATGGGCGGCCGTAGCGAGCTGTTGTGAATGGACCTTTTACTATCCGCCAATGGTATGGCGGAGCCTATAAATAGGCCGACAGTGTCTTTGCGTACATTTAATCTTGTGAATGCAGCGTGTACACACGAGAAGTATAAATACTACATCACAGTGCTCTGGTTCCTCGTGGATTACGGCTTCGGCCCAGCGTAGCAAATTGCTATTTATTTAATCATTGGGAATTACAATAGTATAATTTCTGGATTCAAGAGCTCGAAATAGCAAGGTAAGTCGGTTATTTCAATATTTGAGGTCCGTATTTTATTGTCATTTTAATTATTTTGATTTGTTGGGTTTTTTTTTAAATTTTGATTGAACTTAAATAAAACAAATTTAATTTTAATTTTAGAAGAAATTTCTATTTCAATTTAAATGAGAAAAATAGTATATTCAAGAAAGTAACGTCGGATAAGACGATGGACAGGGCTTTTCGACATTTACGCCAGAAAAGACGCTGGGTAGGACTTTACGACGGTAACGTCGAATAAGACGCTGGACAGGAGTTTACAACATTTACGCCAGAAAGGACTTCGGACCGATTTATATGACGGTAACGACAGATTGAATTGGGCGCTGGTTTACGTCATTAATGTCAGATAGGACGCCGGACTGGATGTTTTACGACATTTATGTCAGGGGTACAATCGGTGTAGTCAATAACAAGGTTAATAGCTTGTTACGTAGTCCTACAGTAAACCGCTATCCCGTTATACGGTAGCCCGGTTCCAGGGGAATCGATACTTATAAATATTGTACAACGGGCCCCGGAATTACGGCCCCACTTGCGCTGATTTACGAGCTAAAAATACAGTATAAATTGTCACATACCAGCTGTAATTGGTGTAAGTTTTCATCAATATTATTGTACGCACCGAAAAAATGTATGTAGCAGATGTAACCGCCCCAATTCCGCAAGAAAGAATGAAATACGCGCATATTGTGTCCAGCATACTCATTTGTCAATAATATACTCCGCTATATATCATGCGTAAGTTGAATAAATTTTTGAATTTGTTGATATAAGCTGCTCAGCTTTATTGATTCCCCTAGAAAGGCTATTTACGTGTGTAGGGCCTGGTAAACACCTGTGTTGTATATACACACATGCGGTCACAGCACATACAGCGGTCTATTTTGCGGTTTTGGCTTAGCTGACAGAAGTGGAAATCACTTTTTAACTGGTCTAAGTTGTTGTTGGTTTATGATAAGGTGAAACCACAAACGAGACACCCGAACGGGGGTCGCACGTGTACTAGAATACCTCCCTCGCAAGAAATCCCCCTCCACATTTTTTATCTCTTAGAGAGTTTTTATCGGCGTGTCATCATCAAATACATCTCATGTGATCATTAAGCGCTCATAAACAGACACAAATATGTTTTTAATGAAATATATACGCATATTTTAGCATGAATTCCCGAATAGAAGTCTATGGTTGAGATAGTCGGTCTGTACGCTTTATCTAGGGGTCACTGAGTACGACCCGGGGACCGGTACTCCGTGGTCAGCACTGAACGTAACCGCGGATTGGCGTTGTAAGTGATTTAGGCGATTATAACGAGTAAACAGCTTAGGTCTCAATCCACTTTTACGTATTAGGATAAGTTACCTCGAGAAATAAATAGAGTATTATGTGTGTACTGTAATCCAGTAAACTTGGCTACTGCAGCATACACGGGTTCGCTGGATTATATCAAAACTAATTGATCGTTTCCAGCTAGAGAAACAGCCGTGTAAGCGTTTCACGGAGAACCCTTCCGTAACAAAACAGGTTTATGTAAGACCCTTAATGAAATGGCATGCGTACAAAAAATCTACAAGATGGTTACCATTGTGAGCTATTGGAAACTTGCATCGATATATGTATTGAAGATGTCTATTGGTCAGAGATAGGTACCCAGTGTTCTAAATGGAGACTTCGTATCAGCTACGGACTTCGAAAGGAGTCCACACGTGGCGAACGCCCGAGCGGCAACAGTTCTCAGAAATGTTCTGGTCTGGTATCGCTTTACAGATCTTGGCTCTGTACGTCAGAGGGAGTGGATACCTGTGCTGATTAAAACAGGTTTACAATATCAATGTCAATACCTAACAACAACGCTATTCTAACGCGAACTGGCTTTCTTATTTTTATTTTCCGTCGTTCGTCTAGGGTTTCTTTTAACGACCAAGAAGCTGCGCCATGTTGCTATGTCGCCTGATGTAGGGTTGATGCTGTTCCACTGAGTTTTTACCACATTTCTCTGTACTGTTCGGTAGATTGTTAAGTATGGTGTCCAGCTTACGTCAGGAGCGAATCTTCACTTTGGAGCTGGAACTTAACTATGAGATTAATATGCATGAAAGGGATATCCATCCACAGCTCTTATCACAATAGCAGTTCATTTGTGATACCGTCACCATGCAGAAAATGAGAAATTAAAATCTTTATCATAGTCATCCAAAAAAAATATTTTGTAATGAATTAAGTGTACAGCGCTTTCTTTAACAATATAAGACGGCAGTGAAAAAAATAACTGGTAGTTGTTCCGTCAATTTAAGGCGGTAGTGAGGAACAGTGTTTTACTGGTAGTTGTTTCGTCAATATAAGGCGGTAGTGAGGAATAGTGTTTTACTGGTAGTTGTTCCGTCAATATAAGGCGGTAGTGAAGAATAGTGTTTTACAGGTAGTTGTTTCGTCAATATAAGGCGGTAGTGGAGTATAGTGTTTTACTGGTGTCTGTTTTCGTCAATATAAGGCGGTAGTGAGGAATAGTGTTTTACAGGTAGTTGTTTCGTCAATATAAGACGGCAGTGGAGTATAGTGTTTTACTGGTGTCTGTTTTCGTCAATATAAGGCGGTAGTGAGGAATAGTGTTTTACAGGTAGTTGTTTCGTCAATATAAGGCGGTAGTGAGGAATAGTGTTTTACTGGTAGCTGTTTTCGTCAATATAAGACGGCAGTGGGGAATATTGTTTTACTGGTCTATAGTTGTTCCGTCAATATAAGACAGCAGTGGGAAATAGTGTTTTACTGGTCTATAGTTGTTCCGTCAATATACGACAGCAGTGGGAAATAGTGTTTTACTGGTAGTTGTTCCGTCAATATACGACAGCAGTGGGAAATAGTGTTTTACTGGTAGTTGTTCCGTCAATATACGACAGCAGTGGGAAATAGTGTTTTACTGGTGGTTGTTTTCGTCAATATAAGACGGCAGTGGAGTATAGTGTTTTACTGGTGTCTGTTCCGTCAATATACGACAGCAGTGGGAATATTGTTTTACTGGTCTATAGTTGTTCCGTCAATATACGACAGCAGTGGGAAATAGTGTTTTACTGGTAGTTGTTCCGTCAATATAAGACAGCAGTGGGAAATAGTGTTTTACTGGTAGTTGTTCCGTCAATATAAGACAGCAGTGGGAAATAGTGTTTTACTGGTAGTTGTTTTCGTCAATATAAGACAGCAGTGGGGAATAGTGTTTTACTGGTAGCTGTTCCGTCAATATTAGACGGCAGTGAGGAATAGTGTTTTCGTCAATGCCTGTGCGAAAATACCCACTCTTATTCCAGAGCAGACTGTAACTGACAAGGATCAAAATGTCTGAACGTGATTTAATTCAAAATTATTTTTCAATTGAAGGTAAGATTGTTTTGAATATTTCATGTGATATCAAAACGATCTGAGCTATGTCTGGCAATTACAAGCTATTTGCGCCAAGCATGTGAATGATACAGCACTTGGCACATTCCACGGAAAATAGAGGAATCGCCTATTAACTATCAAACGCTCGAATACGGAAAGAAAGAAAATATTTTCAAATAAATGTTGAATGACGCATTACCTTTGAAAAAGTTTAAGATAATTATCAAGTGTGAATGTGAACGATTTATCGTAGGTTTGACGATGAACGAAAATCGCTTTAATTTACATGTGTAGGGGTAAGTAGGAGGGACAACCCCTCGGGGCTATACTCGACATTCCTCTACTCGCTCCACTAATTGAATCGAAATCAGGACGATGGCGTCTTGAACATGAAAGACAAGTTTGAGTGTCGGGGTTAAGGTAGTGATTCCAATAGTAGCTCCCATCAGATACAGAATTCCCGGTAAGGTAGTGATGTCAGTAGTAGCTCCATCAGATACAGAATCCTCGGTAAGGTAGTGATGTCAGTAGTAGCTCCATCAGATACAGAATCATCAGTAAGGTAGTGATGTCAGTAGTAGCTCCCATCAGATACAGAATCCCCGGTAAGGTAGTGATGTCAGTAGTAGCTCCATCAGATACAGAATCCTCGGTAAGGTAGTGATGTCAGTAGTAGCTCCATCAGATACAGAATCCTCGGTAAGGTAGTGATGTCAGTAGTAGCTCCCATCAGATACAGAATTCTCGGTAAGGTAGTGATGTCAGTAGTAGCTCCCATCAGATACAGAATTCTCGGTAAGGTAGTGATGTCAGTAGTAGCTCCATCAGATACAGAATCCTCGGTAAGGTAGTGATGCCAGTAGTAGCTCCATCAGATACAGAATCCTCGGTAAGGTAGTGATGCCAGTAGTAGCTCCCATCAGATACAGAATCCTCGGTAAGGTAGTGATGCCAGTAGTAGCTCCATCAGATACAGAATTCTCGGTAAGGTAGTGATGTCAGTAGTAGCTCCATCAGATACAGAATCCTCGGTAAGGTAGTGATGTCAGTAGTAGCTCCCATCAGATACAGAATCCTCGGTAAGGTAGTGATGTCAGTAGTAGCTCCCATCAGATACAGAATCCTCGGTAAGGTAGTGATGCCAGTAGTAGCTCCCATCAGATACAGAATCCTCGGTAAGGTAGTGATGCCAGTAGTAGCTCCATCAGATACAGAATCCTCGGTAAGGTAGTGATGCCAGTAGTAGCTCCATCAGATACAGAATCCTCGGTAAGGTAGTGATGTCAGTAGTAGCTCCATCAGATACAGAATCCTCGGTAAGGTAGTGATGCCAGTAGGAGCTCCATCAGATACAGAATCCTCGGTAAGGTAGTGATGCCAGTAGTAGCTCCATCAGGTACAGAATTCTCGGTAAGGTAGTGATGTCAGTAGTAGCTCCAGCAGATACAGAATCCTCGGTAAGGTAGTGATGTCAGTAGTAGCTCCATCAGATACAGAATCCTCGGTAAGGTAGTGATGTCAGTAGTAGCTCCATCAGATACAGAATCCTCGGTAAGGTAGTGATGTCAGTAGTAGCTCCATCAGGTACAGAATCCTCGGTAAGGTAGTGATGTCAGTAGTAGCTCCCATCAGATACAGAATCCTCGGTAAGGTAGTGATGTCAGTAGTAGCTTCATCAGATACAGAATCCTCGGTAAGGTAGTGATGTCAGTAGTAGCTCCCATCAGATACAGAATCCTCGGTAAGGTAGTGATGTCAGTAGTAGCTCCATCAGATACAGAATCCTCGGTAAGGTAGTGATGTCAGTAGTAGCTCCATCAGATACAGAATCCTCGGTAAGGTAGTGATGTCAGTAGTAGCTCCATCAGATACAGAATCCTCGGTAAGGTAGTGATGTCAGTAGTAGCTCCCATCAGATACAGAATCCTCGGTAAGGTAGTGATGTCAGTAGTAGCTCCATCAGATACAGAATCCTCGGTAAGGTAGTGATGTCAGTAGAAGCTCCCATCAGATACAGAATCCTCGGTAAGGTAGTGATGTCAGTAGTAGCTCCATCAGATACAGAATCCTCGGTAAGGTAGTGATGTCAGTAGTAGCTCCCATCAGATACAGAATCCTCGGTAAGGTAGTGATGCCAGTAGTAGCTCCATCAGATACAGAATCCTCGGTAAGGTAGTGATGTCAGTAGTAGCTCCCATCAGATACAGAATCCTCGGTAAGGTAGTGATGTCAGTAGTAGCTCCCATCAGATACAGAATTCTCGGTAAGGTAGTGATGTCAGTAGTAGCTCCATCAGATACAGAATCCTCGGTAAGGTAGTGATGTCAGTAGTAGCTCCCATCAGATACAGAATCCTCGGTAAGGTAGTGATGTCAGTAGTAGCTCCCATCAGATACAGAATCCTCGGTAAGGTAGTGATGTCAGTAGTAGCTCCATCAGATACAGAATCCTCGGTAAGGTAGTGATGTCAGTAGTAGCTCCATCAGATACAGAATTCTCGGTAAGGTAGTGATGCCAGTAGTAGCTCCATCAGATACAGAATTCTCGGTAAGGTAGTGATGTCAGTAGTAGCTCCATCAGATACAGAATCCTCGGTAAGGTAGTGATGTCAGTAGTTGCTCCATCAGGTACAGAATTCTCGGTAAGGTAGTGATGTCAGTAGTAGCTCCATCAGATACAGAATCCTCGGTAAGGTAGTGATGTCAGTAGAAGCTCCATCAGGTACAGAATTCTCGGTAAGGTAGTGATGTCAGTAGTAGCTCCATCAGATACAGAATCCTCGGTAAGGTAGTGATGCCAGTAGTAGCTCCATCAGATACAGAATCCTCGGTAAGGTAGTGATGTCAGTAGTAGCTCCATCAGATACAGAATCCTCGGTAAGGTAGTGATGCCAGTAGTAGCTCCATCAGATACAGAATTCTCGGTAAGGTAGTGATGTCAGTAGTAGCTCCATCAGATACAGAATTCTCGGTAAGGTAGTGATGCCAGTAGTAGCTCCATCAGATACAGAATTCTCGGTAAGGTAGTGATGTCAGTAGTAGCTCCCATCAGATACAGAATTCCCGGTAAGGTAGTGATGTCAGTAGTAGCTCCATCAGATACAGAATCCTCGGTAAGGTAATGATGCCAGTAGTAGCTCCATCAGATACAGAATTCTCGGTAAGGTAGTGATGTCAGTAGTAGCTCCGTCAGATACAGAATTCTCGGTAAGGTAGTGATGCCAGTAGTAGCTCCATCAGATACAGAATTCTCGGTAAGGTAGTGATGTCAGTAGTAGCTCCCATCAGATACAGAATTCCCGGTAAGGTAGTGATGTCAGTAGTAGCTCCATCAGATACAGAATCCTCGGTAAGGTAGTGATGTCAGTAGTAGCTCCATCAGATACAGAATCCTCGGTAAGGTAGTGATGTCAGTAGTAGCTCCATCAGGTACAGAATCCTCGGTAAGGTAGTGATGTCAGTAGTAGCTCCATCAGATACAGAATCCTCGGTAAGGTAGTGATGTCAGTAGTAGCTCCCATCAGATACAGAATCCTCGGTAAGGTAGTGATGTCAGTAGTAGCTCCATCAGATACAGAATTCTCGGTAAGGTAGTGATGTCAGTAGTAGCTCCCATCAGATACAGAATCCTCGGTAAGGTAGTGATGTCTGTAGTAGCTCCGTCAGATACAGAATCCTCGGTAAGGTAGTGATGTCAGTAGTAGCTCCATCAGATACAGAATCCTCGGTAAGGTAGTGATGCCAGTAGTAGCTCCATCAGATACAGAATCCTCGGTAAGGTAGCCAGGCCGTACTGTTGATATTTACTCGTTGATTTGTACCAGGACAGTGATTCGTATCTGTATCATATTCTGAAAGTGATATTGTAAATAACAGGTAAATGAAAACTGCTGTGCGTTTTGTTCTTAGCATCAACAGCCTCCCGTGATTTCGGGACTTGAAAAAATCCGTCACTTTTAACAGGTTTGTTTCAAGATATATATTTTACAAAACCAAATAATATTAAAACCTTTAATGATTGTTTTAATTGGTTTACGGCTACTGCTAAGTTCCGTTTTAACTACAGACACTTCATCCAAGATCTGTTTACATCCAACAGTCGCTCTCTTACATTATGACAGATATGCACATATCCATCTATGATATAAAAAATATCAAATAAATATTCCAAATGATCTTAAATTAAAATTAAAAAAAAAACGTCAATCCAATCATATGTTTCCTCAGATGATAGGAACCTATCAGGTATATACCCGACGCGCAGGTCGTGCGTACGTCAGGTAACTCCGTAGACGGGGACAGCTAGGATTCGTGGGCCGTGTTTACGGTACAATTGTACCAGTGTGACCCTATTTAAAGCGAATCCACAGGCCAGTCAGCAGAAGGCAGCTAGCGCCTGACTCGCTCTGACGTCGCGCTTTCTACCACTGCCGTAGTATACACGGAGCTTTAATATTTATATACACACACTTACTCAACTATGCAATGACATTGGAGTTGACTAGTATAAAGGGGGACTATGTCTATAAGTAAGCGACATACGGCAATGAGCTATAAGTAGTGTTTCTTTCTCGTTACAGTGGTATGAAGAGTGGAGGACATGTGTTGGCCATATCAAAATAAACTTTAGACAGATTTCGGAACAATACCTCGGCGGATGTAATCAATCACATTATTTTTAATTTATTTAAATCAACGTACTATGGCAGAACCCGCAATTCGACAAGTGGCTACGGGTGTGGGTCGGGCAGTGACCAAATCGGGAGTAAGACGACACCTGGTCAGTGCTTCCCACGAGGCTCGGTCTGTTTCCGAGGATGTTGTAAGAACGGTAAAGACGGGGGTATTGGACACTCCTCGTCATCACAATAAAGTGCAAAGCCCCGTGGTGGACAGTCATCGGCACCAGGCTACCCTGGCTGCTGCACCAGGACAGTTTGTTGGTGCCGAATCACAGACATTGAAAACGCTTCAGGATTTACCTGGTCCAAAGGGCCTTCCAGTGCTGGGGACGGCCTATGAATACTTCAGAAAGGGCAACCGCGGACAGATGCACAAGGTTCAGGTAAGCCGAGTGTTATGTATATATAGATCATGTTGACATTACCTTCACGTTTACTGTCATTTTATCTGCCCCCTTTATTCTGTTTTGCTGCTGTGTAGTGACACGGTATGTACTACAGGATGGTGACGAAATCCAGATAGGCATCAGTTGTAATTCACGAAGCTTGTTCCAGTCGCGGGACTCTCTCAACGACATCTATCGTAATGGCCGATCTGTATGTGATTAGCATTAAAAATTATTTTCAATATGTTTACAGTCACAATATCAGTATAAACAAACTATACTTCTAGGGCATTGACATGAGATATTTATAACTGGAGTCGTACCCAGGATTGAGTCAGTAGTCACTCCGTATCCTCAGCTGCGCCGTGTACAGCTCGTGCAGTTGAGTGAAGCCAGGGCATCCCTACTTTCTGAACCCAACATGCTTTATACTTTCTTAAGTAGAAGGAATGCTAGAAAGGAATGCTACTTTTTGTTTATGAGCCCACCACCTGTTTACCATATCATTTCTTCAACTTTGCACACCCTGTGTGCTAGATTTATTGTGTGCCTTACCATTGATCGAACCCTTCACCTCGGCTTGGCATATACCTTGTTCACATTTATAGATCGGACTGCTATTGTGTTTGTCGGTAAAATACTGTTATTTCTGCCCAATCTCCGCTCATGTTTCAATCAAAATGTACAACTTTCGTAATTAGACATGACAACGATATATACAAGAACGTCCTGCCGACAACTGTGATTTTGGCTTCAACAATCAGGATTCATTGTTTAGCTTTAACTACATAGTAACTTGAAAGCAAATGGCTATTTAATCAAGTTACATTCATAAAAATGATTGATGAAACCGATAACGAGGGTTGCGGCAGTTATTTGTAAGTCATTTGGAACCAGGGAGAAGTCTTGTACCACGGCCCGGTATGCCGGGGTATATAAGTGAGGGTTTTGTAGTACGTTAGTTTTGAGTGCCCAGGTGTAGGAGATGTAGAGTAACGGTGTAAGGGGAAGACGGTACTGTTGTACCGATATTGTTCTAATCTCTTATCTGTACACGTGGGAGGATTGCTGCTTTACATACGCACCACTTTTCCTTGTGGAGGTTGTAAGAATTTCGCTTGATGATCCTGGAATGTTGCTCCAGTGAGGTGAATCGAGTACACTCGTACAGGTAGCAACCTTTTTATGTTAGATATTACCTGTATAGTACGCGGGATGAAGTATTCAGGTCCAGCTGATTACCAGTCGAATAGTTACAGAACTCATAATAAGGTTAGAAAACTGACAAGCGTCGATCTTTCTTTCTCCGCCGCGACGAATTGAAACATTCTAACAATGTAGAAATGCAAAACGTATGTGTTAACCGCAATGTTAAACTTATGTATAACTTCAAGACAACTTGTAAAGCCGCCAGATCCCCGTGTGACACATACCTGGCCGAGGTAATGTATCTCTAAACCGTGCGAAAGATGAGAAGCTGTTATTTTTTAAAAGGTGTCAAGGCTGAGCGAAAGAAAGGTGTCAAACTAGGTACTGTGACATTCCTATAATTCTTTGTATACAGCACAATCGCCCTGGTATGGTCAGTGTGCTCGCTGGAGCTGTCAGTAGGAGTACGCTCAGCTGGTCCTTCTATGGTTAGGATTATTCTGCCTTCTGTCCTCCTCTGTTTCCTTATACAGTGATAATGAAACCCAATATGTACATCGTAGGTACCCCGCTGTACCGGGGAATGAGCTGACGACGAAGGCTGGGTGTAATTGGTATAGACCTAACTAGACTTACACTAAGTGACGACACAGCAGTCAATAGCATTAACATATAAGGAGGAAAGATGCATTAGGTCAAAAGTCTTTACAATAGACACACTGTCCAGGTGTCACTTAGGCAATGAAAAAAAGTAGGCGACGGGTTGTATCTGCATTGCTACGCATTACGACCTCCGTGTGATGTATCGGGTTTCGGGCGACAGCCTGCAAAGAGGTTGCTGGAACATATGGTATACGCAGTACCCATATATCATAATGTATTGTGTCAAAATGTGTATTTAACGTATATAGCAATAGTAGATTTTACATAAAAGTATTGACAATGCAAGTGTCAAAGACGCTCTCGACATTCCGATATCACCCTCTCCGAACATTATAGGCACATCAGTTCTAAGTACATTTGGTGTAAGTGAGTTTAGGTTAACATCACTTACAGCTATATAATTATACAGGCTACCCATTTATTGTCCTGTCGTCATTCACATACAGAACATTATACACAACATTATACCTAATGTTGCTTGTAAAAAACTACATTAAGTATATCTAGCAACAAATTAAACGTTGATGAAATGGCATACATCTGCGTAGCTCTGTATTCAGTGTGCGTACAAGGGCGTGACGTAGGCCGTTCGTAGATGTTAGCCGTATTAACAATATATAATAGTAATTCTGAGGAGGATAACTCTGGCCGGGTACAGATACACCGAGACATATATTTACATTCTTATTGTTTCTACTCAATATGAATATACCAACTAAACACTACAAATACTAGACTATGAATCCAGCATGAATGCAGTGTGAATACATCCATTCAGGTGAATTAGATTCCTACTTATGACATACTATAATGTTCTTGTTCAATGCGAGTCTTGTAACTGCGGTTAATTATTGGGGCCAATTTGATTAAAATCAGGGTTGTTCCGTTAAAATCGTTTAAAGGACGACACAAACACAAATGCAGTTAATATCAAAACTTTTCAAAAAATGATATATAACGTTTAAAAACCGTTCTATAGTAGTAAAGATTTAAATATATGGATTGAACGGCGGTTTTTTAATTTTCATACCGGCATGAACATTTAAAAAAAAACGCCTTTAAATCCCCCTATATAAGCTACAACATCCCGATATCTACCAGCTATAGTTATTCTGAGTCTGTTCTAACAATACGTCGTTACGAGTTTAATGCATATATATATATATATTATTTTATGCAAATGTTTTATTTTAATGCACATATATAATATATTCAAGCTTATGTTCATCTACAGGAGTGCTAACGTCTTGAATAATAGTGGTTAAATGTCCAGGTCCCAGGTTCTGCCATCAGTAATGTCTAACCTGTACAGGACTAAGATTTTGCCGTCGTTGTGTTTATACAAGGACGTATTTATGCGTTTATGAACACAGGTGTTGTATAAAGATCTTGTTTAGCTGTAACATATAAAGGCCGGACCATCTTTAGCATGTTCTTTCAATGGGTAAACGACCGGGACTTCATGCTGGCTGATATAGAAATAGCGTCTGAATGGGACGAGCCTTTACTACGGGAATGACAACTATTTGATGTGTCTGTTAAATAGATATTCACCAGTTATTGAACACGTTCGCCTGAAGGTAGTTTATATTGTATACGAGTGATATGGCGGAATTATAATGACGCTGCTTTACACATGAGTAAATAGAGGGTGGCCCGAGCCGTGAATGGGTGGCAGTGGTCTTTGTTGACGGTAATGAGTTGTCTCTCGAAAGCTCGTCCTCAGGAGAGCTCGACTATGGGCCTTTCAGGGGACACAGTCGCCAACTCGACCTGCATACCATTGTCCGTATTACCCACGGGCAACTTTACCACGCTGAATAGAAACGACTACTATTCTAGCTTCCCAGGAACCAACTACCGACGGAGTTATTATACCCCGGCCTGATCACTTCATTCACTGTCATTAATACGCGGACGACAGCTTGTGGATGGAGAAAAACTATATTATAAAGCCTGCAATTTTACATGGTCACATAATAACATGTAATATGATATTATTTTATTTGTAATGATGATTTATATGTTTTAATATTAATTTTATTGATATTTGTAATAATTGAAGATGTATTTTTGAAATTATTACAATAATGAAATTATTTACCGATATATATGTATGGTATTTCACAGTGCTTCATTCAGATGTGCAGCATTGCGACCTCCTGTTGTCGTACCATCCTTCTCAAATGTTCGGTAAAGGAAGGTATATGCTTGTAGAAACTCTACATAGAAACGGCTATATACAAAATATGCCATGTTTGAAAATATAAATCAATAACGTATTTGTCTTCTGTCATTTCAGACAAATTTTCACAAAAAGTACGGAAAGTTTTTCAAGGAGCAACTGGGACCAGTGACCAATGTATCCATCGCGGACCCACGTCTGGTGGAGGAGATCAGCCGGAAGGAGACCAAACTACCCTTTCGTCCGCCCTACGAGTCATGGGTCCTTTACAAGAAAATGCGAGAACAGAACGCCGGGATTATGTCTGGGTAGGTGCAGTGTGTTTAGTCTCTAATGATAAATATATTTCCCACATGCTTATTGACTCTTTCCGCAAGTCATCAACGACATAATACACATTCATGTTTTCCTGTGGAGTTTTCGGTTCATTCAATAACTTGAGCTAAATGTGTAAATAATGTTTTACCAGAAGTTCCGGGCCTCAAATTACGCCACTACATAAATCATGTAGGATATATCAATCATAATTGTTTTTTTATACAATATAATATATATTTATTTTACAAAACCAAACCCATTTACTCATACATTGAAAAGTCATGCAACAACGCAATGACGTATTACGTCATTCATGTCAACGATAGCATGTTTACCGGACTTTCAGAATATGGACCACGTACTGCTATAAATCCATATTTAGGTGTTTTCTAATAATGTGCGCACACGCTTTATTTATCGCACTGTCCTACTTTGATGAGTGATGGCTGTATTGAATGACGTTCACGAACCTCACACAATGACGGTGTCGGAATACCGATAAGTGACCCAAAGACAAGAAGACCATTTGATTAATTCATTTAGTACGAAAGTCATAACTCATGCTTAGCTTTGATTTCCATTGCAATGTGTAATAATAGTAACGGTATTCTTCTTAACGTCTAAGTTATAAAATTCGGGTGACAGTGTTGAGAGCCGAGTCAACACGGAGCTAGTTTTGGAGTTGTTTCTTTGACACAGCTGTCAGGCTTTATCTGAGGTATATATGCCCAACACTTAGCGTGTATACGTGGACTGAGAATACAGGGGGTGAACGGGTGCATACTCAGTCAGTACCTAGCATCAGCTATACCACCACCCGTTCGATATTCTCCCTTGCAGAGGGATAAACTTGACCCCAAAAGCGAACCGAATCGACAATTTTCTGTAAGACACTAAAACTTTTCAACCTTATGACATTGTAAGTCGTGAAATGGGCCGCTGCAGTGAGAGGTGCAGTGTTTATATTTTGAAGCAATCCTTGTATAGAGAGTGTATATGGGAACAACACGGCTGTAATGGTCATTGGCTGTTCTCGACGGTTTCAGACCTTACCTTTGTCCCGTTTTCGGTAGTTCTGTAGTGTTCGGTTGAGTATTTGCTTTACTAACCATGTCTACTCTTTATTCTGTAGGGTTGGAGAAGAATGGAAAACTGCCAGAAGTGTTTTATCGCAACGAATGCTCAAACCAAAGGTTGTTTCCGAGTACACCGGCGTCATGAACGAAGTGTCGGACGCCTTCATGGACAGGATACGACTTCTTCGCGACAACAGTAACCAGCAAGGATTCGTACCCGGACTGGTCAATGAACTCAACAAGTGGTCAACAGAAAGTACGTTTATATTAGACTACACATACTGCCAAAGTAATAGATGCTTATCCACATTAATCTACAATACAGTTAGCCCATTGTTAAAAGTACTTGACAAAATGTCAACTATAAGAAATACTCATTTGTTTTGTTTTTAATATGATCTTTCGTCGAAGAAAACAAAGCAGTTGAAATAATTTCCCATTAAAAGACATATTTCTATCTTTATCACAACATCATCTATATTTCAAACACTCCAAGTCCTGCGGATATACTATTTGTCGTATATTGTACTGTGTCTAATATTGGATGCAAAAATATATTTATTGAATAAGAGTTTCTTAAACTGATGTTCAATGAAATATTTTGTTCTACTTTGCAGCGATAACAGCGGTGATCCTGGAGAAGAGACTTGGTTTTTACGACGAGAGTGTGCCACCGGAGGCACAGGAATTCATAGACTCTGTGATAAACATGTTTTTAACCGGCCATCAGCTGATGGTTTTCGCTAATGTTCACAAAAAGCTTGGGACGAAAGTTTGGCGAGAACACGTCAAGGCTATGGACTCCATATATAGAATAGGTGAGTGTTAAAAATACCACAGCGTCAACAAAACCATATTCCGAACTCGAAATAAATAGAACCAGGGACAAAATATAAACAATTAAACGATTTACACGGAAAAATTTAAAAACGTAAAAGAGAATAATTCCAGGTGTTTCGGAATGAAAAGCGTCGATGACACCTGCAATGTACATCTAGTCACATCCAAGCAAATGATTAATTCATAAATACATAAAGATGCATTAGGCAAATTTTACACACGAGATCAGTAAAGTCTTTCAGACTTATTAATCAAACAAACGATAACTGTAAATGATATATTATTAAGTGATGTGATTTTGATGTGAAGTGTCCTTTCTGTTCTAGCTGAGAAACTCATCGATGAGAAACTGAATCAGTCCAAAAGATTGGCAGACCTAGATGATAAGGAATTTGAATCCGCCACGTCAAAAGGATCTGCATTTTTAGACTACCTCTTTGCAAGCAAAAAACTCTCCTTGCAAGACATCAAAGTAAACACAACAGAACTCCTCCTCGGCGCTGTCGATACGGTAAGTGTTTGTGCACATATCATCACGTAATTGGGCAATTAAAGAAGTATTTTCTCTGTAATAAACATAATTTCATTAGCGGTCGTAGATAATATCGTTTTCGTAAAAGGATTGTTTTCTGTGCATCTCGACCAAATTTCTCGGGGAACACCACTGTCAGTATAAAATTATATCTACGACATTTTGCGTGAATCGACGATCATTTCGGAGAGAGGGGTTGAAGATGTTTTTTAACTGAAATAAAATACAAGTGATAGCTTTTTGCCACAATTTATCAAGTCAAGTTTCTCATATGACCACATTAGAGAAGGGCTACATGTAAAAGGAGTAGGTAATTTACACTAAATGAATTCATAAAGAAGCAATAGAATGGGGGCTTCAAACACAAAATATTGAACAAAACTATTTATTACATTTTTATGTATCTTGGATCACATTCATATCTGAAAAGAAAAGCACCTCCACACGACTCTGCTGCACGGTATGATATGTACCCATCACCTAATGTTTGCGCTTGTCTTTCATTGTATCTGATAAAGCTCGCAGAGGTAATTAATCGTTCTGCTTACCAGAAATAACTGCTTTGATAAGAGGTAAACGGGTCTTCCTTCACACCTATGTACGTGAAAGGTCACCTTATTTACTATCACACCAAGCTCCTTGATTTGGCAGGGAGGCGCGTGCAGCGCTCGTAGAGCGGGTATCGACTTACTGATCAGATCACGACAAAGTGGGGCGTCCAGCACGCACGCTCATTCAAGTGTTTCCCTCTTTACAACATGGGGAACCACGCAGAAAATAAACGCTTAAACAGGTTGATTCTTTGGGTGGTCGAGTTAGTATTTGATTAGTTTGTATATCAAGAAGGACGAGTGTCCTTTAAGTAGATCTGAATGCGATGATAGTGTATGAGTCTCGATCATTTGTCCTGCTGGCGATGGATCGGCAGGCGGGGTTGCGTGTACCTGACGATAATTTCCATTGCGGCTATCTCCTCTCCGAATATCAGTATTATATTCTTGGGTTAGGCATTTTTCATAGATTAACAAAACCCATACCAGGAACTAGTTCGACTCGGTGAACATGCGCACTGTCGGGGTATACGTTACATTCTCCCGAGCCGTCTCCCCCTAGCGCTATCGCTTCTCTGATCGTCATGCTCCTGAATGTAGGAGGAACATGATATACTCCGACATTTAATCGCCATTTACCACTCAATTAAGATAGCTTACGCGTTGTTGACACTAAATTGACCGACAGGGGCTATTGTTAATGATAAACAACCTATTTTTTTATTGTAATCGTAACGAAACATCAAAATTGTGTCATTAATTGAATATTCTTACCTTTTTGTTGTAGGCTGCAAATGAGTTGGGATTTGCGATGTGCCTTCTTGCTCAGAATCCACGAGTACAAGAGAAGTTTCATCGAGAAGTACAAGAACAGTATGGAAAAGGGAAACATGTAGATTATCATGATTTACACGAGGCCAGTTACGTCAAAGCCATAGTGAAGGAAACATTAAGGTACGATTACTTGACAAATTTATGTTATCCAATTACTGATCGGTTCTCAAAAACGAATCTTTGCTTAATCATTAGTATGCAATGATTTGAAAGCGAATACTGTCTATATATGGCATTAAACATTCGATACTGTGTGTTGTAGAATCTACCCAGTCATTCCAATCAATGCCCGGGTCCTGACGGAGGATACAGTCGTCGGTAATCACTGCATTCCGAAAGGGGTAAGTAGTATATAATGCTGCTCGAATATCAGGCTCTACGCGCACCTGTTGTCAATCGAGAGTTAATGTCCTCTTTTAATCCATTTTTCCTTCTTTAGTCGATTCATTTTTCTCGTTTCTGTTTCGTACTTTGCAATGTTTCTATTATAAATGATTGCCCGATTTACTGTTATAAGCATATATTATTCTGGGATACAATTTAATCCAGTTTACTGTTATAAATATCCGTTATTCTGATGTGTCATTGATGTCCAATTTACCAATATAAATATGCGTTATGCTGATGTGTAAATGATGTCTAGTTTACCAATATAAATATATGTTATTGTTATTTTGATGTGTGTGTTTTCCTTTTGTAGACGTGTATTCTTTTCAACAATTACACTATGTATCATGATGAATCCTACTTTCCGGACCACGACGAATTCCGTCCTGAGAGATGGATCCGCAAAGGTCACCATAAGGAATGGGACCCTTTTACCACACTTGTGTTCGGGTTTGGAGCGAGGAGTTGTATCGGTAAGTAATTCTTCAATTACAGTTTTATTTTCTTCACTTCAAATACAGTTTTTATTGAACAACGCTATGTTGAGATTTAAAGCATTCATTGAACTTAAACTCACTGTTAGAGGGACAAAATGTCCTTTATTAATATAGACAGTATCGATGACAAACAGTATAATTCATATTGATTTTGTTCTAAAAGTATGTTTTCCTGTTGTTTCCAGGTAGGCGTATCGCTGAGCAGGAGCTCCACATCGCTCTGATGAAAGTAAGTCTAATGTTTTAGACTATTAATAATAAATGCACTTTTCTATTATCAAGTAAATTGCATAATAATTTCTTCTAAGGAGTACCACATTAGTTTATAATCACAGGTATGACTGCTGCACGCTATCATTTTGGCAGGCAATTGATGCGTTTAATTGCATTTTGAATATCCATGTAACTTATACATGTTTCTTCATATTACAGATTACACAGAATTTCTGGCTCGAGCCAACTGGGGACCCCGTGGAACCAACTCTCAGGACGATACTAACGCAAAAGGAAATCCCAGTACAATTCATCGACCGGTAAATCTGCGATAGAATGACTGGCACGAGAGCGTTATGTCAGCTGCCTTCATTGGGAACACCCTTCAGGAGACGGGGCGACCAGACATGGGGGTGCTCGTCAGTCAATACAGCGTTCTAACTCACTGTAAACGATTTAAAACCTGGTGAATTGTCAAGACATTAGAGATGCTGTATATTACCTGGGAATATCGATGTGGAAATGACAATTTAATGGACAGTTACAGACACCTAGTGTTACAAATTGGAACTCCTTACGCCTAAAAGCATTACTCTCTACTTGCATGTGTTGATAAGCTCTGGCAGCCAGTAATCGGTTTCGTCTTTCTGCAAGAACAATCAACTGATGACCAGATTGGTGAGGTGGTATCCAAGGTCACCGGTAACGTTTCTGTGACGCTGATGCGGTGATTGTGTTTCCGTTATACCGGAGTATTTGAATGAGTTCTGTCACTCCCATCATCCGAGTAGTATCGTTCGCTTCGCACCCCTCACAAGATTGAGTACCTTGCAGGGGAAGGGGGACGCGGTGCCTCATCACCAGGCACTCTGACTGATGAGGCTCAGCGAGCTTGACACGTCACAATGATGGAAACCTGTCGGTGACAAACTCCACAAACGTTAATTTCTCACGAAGTGTTGTGATGTATAAAGACTGTTTTTATTATACAGAACGCGCCATGTGGCATAGACTTTCGTGTGGGTGGACATGCATGTACATTTCGGGTATGACGGGTGTATTAGATCTGGTTGGACCAGAACTAATTTCTTTGTATATGTATTCTTTCATTACGGTTAATCATCACTCATCGTAACTACATTGCTTAAATGAATGTTTGTCTAGTTTCATTTACATGAGAGAGTTTGGGTAACTGAAACAACTCCAGATTGACGGGCGAACTAAGTGGTATTACGATAACCAACTGTCAGAGATCTGACGCCTACATGTACGATTCTACCGGTATGACTGCTAGACATTAAGTCCCATAGGATGAAACGCAGGGTCATTATAAGTATTGTGTTCGGAAAGCCTCTAGGCATATCACGACTGTCATTCTGCCGCCATGTTGTGCCTCTTCTGTGGACTGAACACGGGTATCTTGTAAAAATCATCAAACATATCTTTTTTTCATTTATCATGCATAGTAAGTTGTGATTTTCATACCACGGTAACTTGTGTTAGCTTTCGTCCTAGCATATTTCGTTTAAAACAGCAATGCAATGTGTGTGAGTTTGGTTCAGTGTTATATGTATTGTGATAGTGTAAATACGTCTCCTTTATTTATTGCGATACCAGGACGTCAATGATGACGATCTGGGTATAGTTGGTGAGGTATTTCGGAATTATTTATTTGACTTTTCTTCACAATGAACATCTTCAGACGTCGACGCATCCGTCAATGGTTTACTGGTCTAGATGCTTGTTTGTAAAACGATGTTTTCAAATGTGGAAACTATACAATAACTGATATTTATTAGATATATATATATACTTGATCAAACTATATAAGTATAAACCATCATATCGTTGAAAATATAAATGTTCCTTTTCCAAGTCACATCTATAAATTTAATGTAATAAACATCAGATAATGCCTATATTCAGCTGTGATGGGGGTATAACCGGACACTTAGGTATGTGTAATGTCTACAAGTGAAATGTGATGCCTCCTTTAAGCGCGTGGTGTTTCATACCATTTGAATGGGTTTATGAGATATAAGCACATTTCAACTGTGAAGCAGGCCGTGATATATTTTGCTGGTATTATTCTAAGCGGTCTAGTTATTACACTCTAGCTGGAACAGAACTAGATTTAAGCCCAGAACTTCTTCGCATAATTTGACAAAGTTTCGTTTTGTGAGCGGCCGCTATCGGTCAAGTACTCTGCTACCTACAGTTGTGTTACTTAGTATCTAGACAAAATTCTTTAAAGATAATAAATAATTTAATTAATAACAGCTGTAGATTAGGGTTTGTTAGAGCAATCATTTTCTAAATGTGATTTGACAACAGATAAGGATGCTTTAGTTGACGTATGTATTGTTACCTGGAGGACGACTCACACAAACTGTAGTGATAACTATCCTATAGCGGTCGAACAGTTTGTTATTCCTTACTGGTGTTAGGAAATAACGTATTATTATTATTATTTGTTGTATCTGATTGTTTGCATAATAGACTATGTAAAGCGATCACTCATGCTAACTATACACTGTTTACGTGGGAGCATAAGTGACTTGCGAAATTGTTGAATAAAATAAACAAAAACAACGCATATCTTTGTCTGTTTCTGTTGATATTAGTGGTTTAAAAATAATAAAGTATTAATTTTAAAAGTTTAAAAACTGCTACTTGATATGTCAGTTATTAGGCAACAGGCAACTTTAAAACATTGCGAGGAAACTCCAAAAAAAATACAACATATTAAAGTGTGAATGTTTCACTTTGAAATAATTATGCCAATGTATCCTGTCTGAGCACCTCAGCCCTACGCCACCCTGTACGGTAATACAAGCAGGTGATCGGACACCAGACAGGTATCGCTTTACAATATCATAGTAGAACAGAAACAAAATCTAGACATTTTCAAATAAACGGTGTGTGAATCTTTTGACCTATGTAACCTGCAAGTGGCCAGTAACAAAGAACACGCCTACCTCTCGTACAGCTATATATCGGACCTGTCCGTATATACTTTGACACTGAAGGTACCATATTAAGCTCTATCGAACTCACCGTTTTGTCCATGCATGCAAGCAAGAAGTCCAGCGCGAAACATGGGCACAAAAGCGATCAGAGGTGCTCCAAGGCATTGGACGATACACGTATTATTAAAGCGCGAAAAATCTGTTGGGCATTTTTGCAAAAACATTTTAAAAGTTGTATGATTTGACCATATAAATATGACAGATCATCAAACTTCACTGGAAACTTGACGTTCGTTCTGCTGGAGAGATTCACCACAAAATGAACAGAGTATAGTACAATAAGAGATCTTAATGCATCAGGTTCAGTCAGAGATATCTGTACTTAAATGTTGAAGGTTAACCTCAAACAAAAAAGGCGTAAGATCAAGTAGAGGTTTACCGACATCGGAAGTAGATTTCAGTACTCCAGGACAGGCATTGCCACATGAATCGAATGTAAGAAAAGTCAGGGTTTATCGCCACAGGAAGTTGGTATCAGTACTAGTGCTGGCAATCACCACATCAGTAAAATGATAGTAAATTAACGAATATAAATTAGTGGTATACTTCGAAATAAACATCGCTAGTCGTGTACTCCGTTGTCGGTAATTAGTTGTGTGAAAGACAACGACAACGTAGTGTCATAGAGTAGGTCAGTATTACGTGGTGGTCGAGTATCGCCCACATATAACTTACTTTAGGGTAACGTTTGACCACCTGATGTGGTCAATCACCTTTGTATTAGTGATAATGGTCAATGACCGAAACCGTTTGTAGCGAGATTTGAGAGGATATCCATTTAAAAACTATATAGGAAGCATGGAGTACATGTACAAGTGAACGTCGTGAGCAGTGATGTTGTTTTGGTTTTTTTTTTTAATTTTTTAAATTTTTTTTTCAATATTTGTTTATACATCCAGAGAAAAAAATAAAAAAAAAACATAAGTTAATGCAGACACAGAAAGATAAACAGATGAAATAAAAAAAAAATCAGATGAAACCACGATGATCCTGCAACACTTGTGCCTATATGAAATAGGATATGCCTAGTTCGTGAATGTAACTTAATTTGCTATTGAGATCTTTCTCTACTTTGAATTGTACACTTCCGGGTTCCAATAAAACAAAATGAAATAAATAAGAGAATATCGAAGCGTTAACAACATCATAATCCGAACTCAAAATCGATTAAACAAGGAGCAAAATTTGAACAAGGGAAAGGTTTACTGGAGACCAGGTGTTTCGGAAGAGTAAAGGCGTATTCTGCTTCATGGAAGACACCCGCCATGTAATTCTTTGCCACATCCAAGTAAACATCAAGTTCTCAAAATGAGAACCGAGTATCATTGTCAATCACAACAAATTAACACACTAATGAGCATACTCAAAAACGTCCATCTTTATATCACTTAAAAATACAGAATACTTCTCAATGAGACAAAGATGGCGACCATAAAACTTGCCCATAGTTCTGATCAAAAATGATTTCTGTATGTAACGTAGCTTTTTTGTCACTTGTAAAACTAATTGAAAAAAAAATTCTTTAAAATAACATTGTGGGTGTCGTCAATGTAAATTTTACTAAGGGTATCAATGTAGATCTTTCCTTTGTTCATATTTTGCCCCTAGTTTAATAGATTTTGAGTTCGGATTATGATTTTGTTTACGCTTCGGTATTCTTTATATTTTTTAGTTCTGATTTTTGTTTGCTGCCGTTTTGATAATCTCTGATTTTTGTTGTTTTTCCCCTAGTTTAATCGATTTTGAGTTCGGATTATTGTCTTGATGACGCTTCGATTTTGAGTCCGGATTATTGTCTTGATGACGCTTCGTTACTCTGTATTGAGGTTTGTTTTTTGTAAGCGACATAAAACGATGTCGAATCTGTAAAACCAGTCACATCGTTACACAGGTTTGGGTAAACGTGATCAGGTGAATACGGTGAATAACAGGATGATCACATCGGCATTGTAGCTACGTGACATCGTGTGTGTTAAACATGTTCGATTTATCAATGAATACAGTTCCTAGACCTATTTAGCACGCAATCGTTTATTTTAGACATTTGACTGTTTATATCAACTCATTCCTGTATGAATGCATGTGATAATATTTTCTTTCTAGAACGGTAAATACACACATCATGATGTTATCTTACAGCGACATGCTTACCTAACCTAAGTGACACGACTAGTAGGCCGAGGAAATCACTTCCTATCTGCACTGTCTGCCTAATTGGTGTCTGTATTCATCACCGTGCCGTAAGACGTACGCTGGGGTTTGGGTGGAGTTTGAATGATCACTGCCGGTATATAGCCCAGTTGTTGGACTGACTGATATATTAACTTACAATGAGGGACGCAGTGACGTTGGTTAACTGTCTGTTTACATAAGGTAACGCGTTAACTGGCGTTCATCCTTTTATTTTTTTTCCGTCCTTATCTATCAATGTTATTAATCATTTTAAGTATATATTTGTACATATTACATTTACATAGGACATACTAGCCTTACTACATATTTTATTTTCTTGATTTCACCCTTGTTCGGTCATCTGCGCTGAAATCTCAAGTTATAGCTATATATTCTTATGGTCTGATGTCCATCATCGTCCGTCGAAAACAATTTAACAGTGTTTAAATAAAAGTCATGGTATGATAAAATATTCATTGGACACCTGTTAAGTAACCAAAATGTCTAGGATGCCGGTATTTGGCCTCCAGCATGCTGCGACGAATAGTAATCGAGAAAATGATCTTTAACTACTTTCAAACTCACATGGGTCAAGTGTGTTAGAAATGTTCAAGCAACCTTTTTCCTAATAACAAAAGGCTGAGGTTACTGATCTTGGGCCAATAGCATGCTAGGCTGATTGACTGCCAACTTTGTTCAAATTATTTCTTGACCTATTTTCAAGGTCAAATTGGTAAAATGTGTTAAAATCTTTAAACAACTTCTTCTAAATAAACCCGCAGTCGCAGGGTTCTGAGGAGTTAACGAAACCAAAATCAGCATTCAAAATCGATTAAACTAGGGACACAATATGAACAAAGGGTTTTCAAAATATTTACATGGAGACCCCTGCAAAAGTACAATAGAACAAGACCAGGTGTTCTGGAAGAGTTAGCGTCTTCTGCTTCATTTACAACACTAGTCATGAAAGTCCTGGTCTCATCCAAGTAAACAAAATGAGAGCCGAGTCATCATTGTCAATCACAACAAGTAAGCACACTAATAAGCATACTCAAAAACGTCCATCTTCATATCACACAAAGATACAAAATATTTCCCAATATGACAAACATGGCGACAATAACACTTGGTCATCGTTCTGATGAACCTGCATCTTTCGAATCCCTGTGTTACAAGTTTGTTTGTCAGCAGTCGACATCGATCACGAAAATGTCGATATCTAATTTCACAATAGGTTGGAGAAGAAGGGATATTACTACCAAAAAATGGAAAGTTCACGATCGGAAATAGAAATTGTAACATTTACAGTATAGCCTGATTTCTGATGCCGATTTTATAGTGCTATCCTAACGAAACAATATGCCGACGGTAACCAGCACAGCATTCCGCCCAGTCTCATTATGCAAACGGAGTAAATGGTTACCACTGTCTTTTGTTCATCGATTGAGTGATAAGCTAGCTAAAATAAACTCTGTTTTGTAGAGCGGCTCGAACAACTTTTATCTGGTTTCATGCACGGTTTCATTGATGCATGTAGCCTCGTCTTTTATTAAAACAAACGTTATAGCCCTTCATTCTGGCATGCGACTAGCCCAGTCTGTCTGAAGCATACTGTACAACGTCCATCTTCATATCACACAAAGATACAAAATATTTCTCAATTAGACAAAAATGGCGACAATTGTCTTCATCAACCTGCATCTCTCGAATTCCTGTGTTGCAAGTTCCCACGTAAGCTATGAATAATTTTTCGATTGAAATTTAGAAACATCTAGTTTCGTATAATTATATTTTTATCTTTTTATTTTTACTTACTTATCTATATAACAAAACATGATAATTGGGCCATACCAATTTGATCTATTGTTCGTCGGATTCAAAGCTCCTGTTTTGGAAAAAAAATTATAAAATAAAAAGTAAAACATTACCGCTCAAATTTTAGCGTCGATGGAAAATGACGAATCCGGACATATTTTATATGGGTTCAAAACTAAGAAAGCTTATTTCCGGATTATTTAAATGTTTGAAACGAAGGTAAAAATGATATTTCAAGCGTTTTTGGTAGCGACATTCAACAATCAAAACACGACAGAAATACGCTACGAGCTTGAAGAAAAATTGGAATTTGCCAAAATGAATTTTATCGTGTCGTTTACTACAGAATGCGGTCGCCATAATGTACTGCAAAATGCCACAATAGATGATTTATCGTTCCAAGATTTCTTGATCAGGTAAACAATGGACGGATCTCAAGCGTCGACAGAAATACTGAATTAAGTAAGCGACGTCAAAAGCCATGTTGTCCATACGACTATAAAACACCAAATTCAAATTCGATATTCTAAAGCAATCGATTAAATTTGGTGGAAAGCCTGATCATTCCATCAGACTTACCTAATACAATACTAAAGGTAAGTTTTCAATAATGTGTTTGTTATAAATATTTATTTCGGTACATTGTATTACCATTCAAACTCTCCTCCAGATGTCGTGGTTACCTTACCAATGCAACAGTCAGAATATTTGAATCCCGCATGGATTAACACTGGTTTCAGTTTGAATAATGATTTACCTTATTTCTGAGAGAAGATTTATATAGGCTATAGGCCTGCTGTCTGATCCCATTGATGTGTGTCAATAAAATGTTTTGAAATAAAATTTAATTGTAACTCAAATGTTATTTCAGCAACACGCCTGCCTTACACCTTACCTTCAGGTTTTGTTTTATAGAGGTACATGTATCACACAAATGTCTTGATCATCATTAATTCATATAAATTCGAAAAATTTTGCATTCTATGTGAATAGAAGCTTGCTAGAACCCTGAACTGAAGAAGTTCAGTCTGAACATTTCACTAGAATTATTCCTCAATTATTGCCGAAAAGAAAATCTCTTTATCAAGAGATAATTAATCAAAGCGTTTCTCCCAAAGGCTGTTTTAAGTGAACATCTTTATATAACTAGTTTTGAACCATGGAAAACATTAAAATACCTGTACTATTTGTTGATACATTACATTAAGAGTCAAACACGTATTCTGACATTAAGTCCAGTGAAATCACTCGCTCGCTCGAATTTTTTAAGAATTCATTTTTTTTAAACAAAACATTTCGCTCGCTCGCTCCAATTTTAAAATATCATTTTCCGAAGAACAATAATCAAATTGGTATTGCCATATATAATATTTTAGCGGCGGGGAAAAGCCGGTCCGATTTGAGATGAATATGTGATAATATGAATGTGATGACAGATACAAACTGATAATGAGGCAGATGATGTTAAATCATGCTGTTTATCATCAAACCAAACCGGACGGACACTGTGAACTTGAAAGTCTTTGTCCGAAGAGATGGTGTTGTAACATTTGAAGTGACATGCTAATGAGGATATGTCTTACTTATTCTGAAAATAGCAATAATAGGGAGCGGTACACTGATCATCGACCTCCTGCTGATAAAGATCTAATCACGACGTAGTCAGTAGGGGCTTACACAAGTATTATCAATTTTATAACATGATACGTACAATACAAATACAATAATCATGTATCAAATATCATTTGCATTTCTAGAGAATCTAAATCATTTCTTGCAAATAAAATATGTGGAACAATCAGATCGAGTATTTGCATAATTTATGGATTTATTTTCTATTATTGATCTGTCAGATTAGTTGAACACTCACCATTGTTTATCAGTGTTTGGAATAATCAGTACAGTACATCGGCTATTTAGTAGTCACATTAATATTACCAGGTATCTATGGTTTGGTTTGGTTTTATTTTGATACACGTCTTATAACAAGCAAATATCGGTTAAAGACGTGTTTCCATGCATGTTGTATGCGTTTGTGTATAAGGGTATATTAGTGCTTACTTGTTGTAGCGTATTTCTGATGCCGACTGTATAGTGCTATCCCATTGACGCATCATGCCGACGGTAACCAGCACAGCATATTCCGCCCAGTCTCATTATACCGACAACGGTGTCAATGGATACCAACGGTAACCAGCTCAGCATTCCGCCCACTCTCATTATACCGACAACGGTGTCAATGGATACCAACGGTAACCAGCTCAGCATTCCGCCCACTCTCATTATACCGACAACGGTGTCAATGGATACCAACGGTAACCAGCTCAGCATTCCGCCCACTCTCATTATACCGACAACGGTGTCAATGGATACCAACGGTAACCAGCACAGCATTCCGCCCTCTCTCATTATACCGACAACGGTGTCAATGGATACCAACGGTAACCAGCAGAGCATTCCGCCCAGTCTCATTATACCGACAACGGTGTCAATGGATATCAATTCATATCGCTCATCGATTGATGAATAGTTAGCTAGAATATGCCCTGTATCAATATTTTTAATGATATAATATTTACAAAAACTAAAGCTGCACATTTTCCTCGCCTGGTGGAAGACATGCAAAGTTTAGAGCTGAAATTCATTGTTAATATCTTTTACATGGATAAATGGGCAGATTGGTCGAGTGGTAAACACTCCGGCCTTCCATGCAGGCGGCCGGGGTTCCATCACCGTAATCGTCATACGCAAAGAACATTCATAGAAACTGTTTTTCTCCTGTCCACACAACTCCAACAACACAGGTTGAGTATAAAATGATCTGGGGTGGGTGTGGCAGTATCTGTGTTGTAGCATTCAAGTGAGGTGGCAATCTAAATGATGCCGTTGGAAACACGATCCCACTACAAACAGAACACAATTCATATCCAGAACACACACATACATACACACATATGGATATATTTGCCAGGTGGTATAGGACAAGTAGTCAGCCTCGTCTTTTATTAAAACAAACGTTATAGCCCTTCATTCTGGCATGCGACTAGCCAAGTCTGTCTGAAGCATACTACACAACGTCCATCTTCATATCACACAAAGATACAAAATATTTCTCAATAAGACAAAAATGGCGACAATTGTCTTCATCAACCTGCATCTCTCGAATTCCTGTGTTGCAAGTTCCCACGTAAGTTATGAATAATTTTTCGATTGAAATTTAGAAACATCTAGTTTCGTATAATTATTTTTTTATCTTTTTATTTTTACTTACTTATCTTTATAGCAAAACATGATAATTGGGCCATACCAATTTGATCTATTGTTCGTCGGATTCAAAGCTCCTGTTTTGGAAAAAAAAAAATATAAAATAAAAAGTAAAACATTACCGCTCAAATTTTAGCGTCGATGGAAAATGACGAATCCGGACATATTTTATATGGGTTCAAAACTAAGAAAGCTTATTTCCGGATTATTTAAATGTTTGAAACGAAGGTAAAAATGATATTTCAAGCGTTTTTGGTAGCGACATTCAACAATCAAAACACGACAGAAATACGCTACGAGCTTTTTTAAGTTTGAAGAAAAATTGGAATGTGCCGAAATGAATTTTATCGTGTCGTTTACTACAGAATGCGGTCGCCATAATGTACTGCAAAATGCCACAATAGATGATTTATCGTTCCAAGATTTCTTGATCAGGTAAACAATGGACGGATCTCAAGCGTCGACAGAAATACTGAATTAAGTAAGCGACGTCAAAAGCCATGTTGTCCATACGACTATAAAACACCAAATTCAAATTCGATATTCTAAAGCAATCGATCAAATTTGGTGGAAAGCATGATCATTCCATCAGACTTACCTTATATAATACTATTGAACAGTTTTTAATAATGTCTTTGTTATAAATATTTTGAAATATTTATTTCGGTACATTGTATTACCATTCAAACTCTCCTCCAGATGTCGTGGTTACCTTACCAATGCAACAGTCAGAATATTTGAATCCCGCATGGATTAACACTGGTTTCAGTTTGAATAATGATTTACCTTATTTCCGAGAGAAGATTTATATAGGCTATAGGCCTGCTGTCTGATCCCATTGATGTGTGTCAATAAAATGTTTTGAAATAAAATTTAATTGTAACTCAAATGTTATTTCAGCAAAACGACTGCCTTACACCAAGCCTTCAGGTACATGTATCATACACATATCTTGATCATCATTAATTCGTATAAATTCGATAAATTTTGCATTCTATGTGAATAGAAGCTTGCTAGAATCCTGAACTGAAGAAGTTCAGTCTGAACATTTCACTAAAATTATTCCTCAATTATTGCCGAAAAGAAAATCTCTTTATCAAGAGATAATTAATCAAAGCGTTTCTCCAAAAGGCTGTTTTAAGTGAACATCTTTATATAACTAGTTTTGAACCATGGAAAACATTAAAATACCTGTACTATCTGTTGATACATTACATTAAGAGTCAAACACGTATTCTGACATTAAGTCCAATGAAATCACTCGCTCGCTCGAATTTTTTAAGAATTCAGTTTTTTAAACAAAACATTTCGCTCGCTCGCTCCAATTTTAAAATATCATTTTCCGAAGAACAATAATCAAATTGGTATTGCCGTATATAATATTTTAGCGGCGGGGAAAAGTCGGTCCGATTTGAGATGAATATGTGATAATATGAATGTGATGACAGATACAAACTGATAATGAGGCAGATGATGTTAAATCATGCTGTTTATCATCAAACCAAACCGGACGGACACTGTGAACTTGAAAGTCTTTGTCCGAAGAGATGGTGTTGTAACATTTGAAGTGACATGCTAATGAGGATATGTCTTACTTATTCTGAAAATAGCAATAGTAGGGAGCGGTACACTGATCATCAACCTCCAGCTGATAAAGATCTAATCACGACGTAGTCAGTAGGGGCTTACACAAGTATTATCAATTTTATAACATGATACGTACAATACAAATACAATAATCATGTATCAAATATCATTTGCATTTCTAGAGAATCTAAATCATTTCTTGCAAATAAAATATGTGGAACAATCAGATCGAGTATTTGCATAATTTATGGATTTATTTTCTATTATTGATCTGTCAGATTAGTTGAACACTCACCATTGTTTATCAGTGTTTGGAATTATCAGTACAGTACACCGGCTATCTAGTAGTCACATTAATATTACCAGGTATCTATGGTTTGGTTTGGTTTTATTTTGATACACGTCTTATTACAAGCAAATATCGGTTAAAGACGTGTTTCCATGTATGTTGTATGCGTTTGTGTATAAGGGTATGTTAGTGCTTACTTGTGGTAGCGTATTTCTGATGCCGACTGTATAGTGCTATCCCATTGACGCATCATGCCGACGGTAACCAGCACAGCATATTCCGCCCAGTCTCATTATACCGACAACGGTGTCAATGGATACCAACGGTAACCAGCACAGCATTCCGCCCTGTCCCATTATACCGACAACGGTGTCAATGGATACCAACGGTAACCAGCACAGCATATTCCGCCCAGTCTCATTATACCGACAACGGTGTCAATGGATACCAACGGTAACCAGCACAGCATTCCGCCCAGTCCCATTATACCGACAACGGTGTCAATGGATACCAACGGTAACCAGCACAGCATTCCGCCTAGTCCCATTATACCGACAACGGTGTCAATGGATACCAACGGTAACCAGCACAGCATATTCCGCCCAGTCTCATTATACCGACAACGGTGTCAATGGATACCAACGGTAACCAGCACAGCATTCCGCCCAGTCTCATTATACCGACAATGGTGTCAATGAATACCAACGGTAACCAGCAGAGCATTCCGCCCAGTCTCATTATACTGACAACGGTGTCAATGGATACCAACGGTAACCAGCAGAGCATTCCGCCCAGTCTCATTACACCGACAACGGTGTCAATGGATACCAGCGGTAACCAGCAGAGCATTCCGCCCAGTCTCATTATACCGACAACGGAGTCAATGGATACCAACGGTAACCAGCTCAGCATTCCGCCCACTCTCATTATACCGACAACGGTGTCAATGGATACCAACGGTAACCAGCAGAGCATTCCGCCCAGTCTCATTATACCGACAACGGAGTCAATGGATACCAACGGTAACCAGCAGAGCATTCCGCCCAGTCTCATTATACCGACAACGGTGTCAATGGATATCAATTCATATCGCTCATCGATTGATGAATAGTTAGCTATAATATGCCCTGTATCATATAACTCGAACAACTTTGATCTGATTTTCATGCACGGTTTCTCTAGCAGCGTTGCAATATTTTTAATGATATAATATTTACAAAAACTAAAGCTGCACATTTTCCTCGCCTGGTGGAAGACATGCAAAGTTTAGAGCTGAAATTCATTGTTAATATCTTTTACATGGATAAATGGGCAGATTGGTCGAGTGGTAAACACTCCGGCCTTCCATGCAGGCGGCCGGGGTTCCATCACCGTAATCGTCATACGCAAAGAACATTCATAGAAACTGTTTTTCTCCTGTACACACAACTCCAACAACACAGGTTGAGTATAAAATGATCTGGGGAGGGTGTGGCAGTATCTGTGTTGTAGCATTCAAGTGAGGTGGCAATCTGAATGATGCCGTTGGAAACACGATCCCACTACAAACAGAACACAATTCATATCCAGAACACACACATACATACACACATATGGATATATTTGCCAGGTGGTATAGGACAAGTAGTCAGCGCCTGATAAGGCAGCTCCTGCGAAATCCTCAGAATTGTATATGATATAATTGTATAAGAATTGTGTATCTATGTACCGTAAAGCGCTTTTGGGTGGCTTATATTAGCTAGATAGGGCGCTATATCAAATGTTGTATATTATTATTATTGTTAATATAAAGACACCGTAATTGTATCTGCCATCCAACATTGATACAGGTTCAGTTTGTACCACATCACACTGATTACCGGAACATGCAGCTGTCTTGCGTGTATGACGCACGTTGTTTAAGTAACCTATATATTTAACAGAGATCAGTCGATCATCGACCCTCCGGCTATACAGGTAGGACGACAATAAAAACCTACTTATTATAGGCTAAAGCTAAGAAACAAAATCAAAACAAAATTCTGTTTGATTTTACACGTTAGGCAGGCGGCCTGACCCTGGCCTCATTTTCCCGGCAAAGGCGTCAACAAAACGGAAAACGATTGTTTGAGAAAAAGTAATTTGGCAGTATTTACTGAAGATAGAGACCCACTTCCGTTACTTCCATAATATAATCGTTTGAAGAAGTGTAAGGGAATCTGAGATAATCGCACGACCCGCCTGTACTTACGCTAATGTGATGAGCATTAAGAAAATGGCCACTACGGAACAGCGATTCAAACAATGTTTGATTTTGTTCGGATTTGCGGTTGTTTTGTCTTTGACTATAGAACATACCGCGGTACGATACAGGATGATAAAAACTTGATCGTACCCTCCGGCGTGTCTAATCGCTGTGTTGTACACCCGCGTCCCTTGCTCTCTCTATCTTCTAAGTGCAGGTATTGTTTTCTATTTTCCCTGGGATTACATCTTTGTTTTATCTCCACGCAGTTACACCACTTGCTCGGTACAGTGTTGCTGGGGTCCAGCCTCTGAATTACATTGTTAGTGATGCACTTTGCCTTTTCGTGTTGCGTAAGTGTTACTTTGGCTTCATGTTAAAGATTCGCGCGTTTCATGTTTATCAATGCACAACGATTAAAGCGAGTTAAATATAAACAATGTTTATTTCAAAGCCATGTTAATATGTGGGATAACACATTTCGATGATATATTGTGTACGAGTATTTATCTTGGATGATAACTGTGTATCATACTAACCCTTGTCGCAAGAATGCTACAGTATATGTAGGATAAAAGCCGTCAACATGCAAACTATGCCGTGTCCATAAGTACAATATAAATATTGTATTTGATAATTTCACACTCGTGTATTATAACTTACTATATGAAATGTGTAAGTTCTTAACAATCCGTATAGCCTGACATCAACACAGGTTCGTTAAAGAAGTATCAAGTATACCTGTATGTCGCAGCAGTAGTGTAAAATTGTAGTTAAGATTTCATCAATTATACTTGTATGTCGCAGCAGTAGTGTAAAATTGTGGTTAAGATTTCTGATCATGGGATCATTAAAGAAGCATCAAGTATACTTGTATGTCGCAGCAATTTGTTATTAAGAGTTCTGATCATGGGATAGTTAAAGAAGTATCAAGTATACCTGTATGTCGTAGCAATTTGTTATTAAGAGTTCTGATCATGGGATAGTTTAAGAAGTATCACGTATACCTGTATGTCGTGGCAGTAGTGTAATTAAGAGTTCTGATCATGGGATAGTTTAAGAAGTATCAAGTATACCTGTATGTCGTAGCAGTAGTGTTATTAAGAGTTCTGATCATAGGATTTTGTTTATATGAATAAACACATAATTTATTAAACCACTTTATTTTTAGTTACATTTCATTTATAAGAAAGATTCTCCCCACGATATGATCTAGATGATGGACTGTCAAACGTCATCATTGTTTCCTTAACTGTTTTGAAGTTAATGAGAAATTAGCTGTTTGTCAGATTTCCCTCGCGAAGAATATTTATGATAAACATTATCATGATACATTGGACATGCCATGCACCGAATGGCCCTGGGTGCACAGGGTGCAAAACTGTGCATGCCATTGTCATGTTCGTTAAGTGGGGAAGGATTTAGACACGCCTTTCGACCCGAGGACACGCAACACAAATATCCCTTCATTTATATCGAATAAAATAATTTGTGTCTCCACATGTTAGATTTCACTGTGTATTATGTGAGGAGTTGAGACGGGATTCCACGCTCTATCTAAGTCAATGTTAGTCCAGCATGTCGTCGGTGTAGGAAAGGCTTTGATCTAGAATAAGTATTTAGATAGACGTTAAGAATTTAAAAGAAATTAAACAGGTGAGAACCAATGTAAAAGCACTTGTGAAGTCCAATTCAGCTCCGTCCTACCTCAGCCGTAGATCAAAAGCCAGCTCCCTCCGAGAAAACAGGAGGCAAAAGTCAGAGTGTTCAACAAGCACGTTTCAATATTTACACTGTGTCGTTGAAAGAAACTCGATCAATCGTTTTGTATATAAATGAACACATTTTACTTCCTAAACCAATATTTGTTATTACATTCCACTTAAATGTACTCGGTGAGTAGTGTAATTGCGATGCATCACCGCGACATCTTGTTGATATGTACACGAGGCCAATGTAAATCTCTTTTCTGTTATCTACACTAAGCTTCTGCAATGTAAATCTCTAATCTGTTGATATCTACACTAGGCTTAAGCAATGTTAATCTCTATTCTGTTGATATCTACACTCGGCCTCGGCAATGTTAATCTCTATTCTGTTGATATCTACACTCGGCCTCGGCAATGTAAATCTCTATTATGTTGATATATACACTACACCTCGGCAATGTGAATCTTTATTCTGTTATGTACACTAGGCCTCGGCAATATTAATCTCTATTCTGTTGATATCGGCACTAGGCCTCGACAATGTAAATATCTATTCCGTTGATATATACACTAGGCCTCGGCAATGTAAATCTCTATTCTGTTGATATCTACACACGGCCTCGGCGATGTTAATCTCTATTCTGTTGATATCTACACTAGCCTCGGCAATGTAAATCTCTATTCTGTTATCTACACTAGGCCTCGGCAATGTAAATCTCTATTATGTAATCTACACTAGGCCTCGGCAATGTAAATCTCTATTATGTAATCTACACTAGGCCTCGGCAATGTAAATCTCTATTCTGTAATCTACACTAGGCCTCGGCAATGTAAATCTCTATTCTGTTATCTACACTAGGTCTCGTTATGTTAACCTCTATTCTGTTGATATCGACACTAGGCCTCGGCAATGTAAATCTCTATTCTGTTGACATCTACACTCGGCCTCGGCGATGTTAATCTCTATTCTGTTGATATCTACACTAGCCTCGGCAATGTAAATCTCTATTCTGTAATCTACACTAGGCCTCGGTAATGTAAATCTCTATTCTGTAATCTACACTAGGCCTCAACAATGTTAATGTAAGTGTAAAGAATATTTACTTATCTTTATCGTTTTTATTATCCATGCAAATATAGTTAATAGCTTCGAGTTTCATGTTAATTACTCCTGACTTTGATATTTCCTAACTCAGATAATTATATTAATCACTCTCGAACGAATGTTTATCAACCTTGATAATTATGGTTCTCAACATTGAAAATTTAAAATAAATTGCTTAAGATGATCATGTAATCATCTTTGATAATCAAGCTTTTTAATCATGTTAATCACCCTTGATAACTATATTTATTAAGCCTGCTTAAACGAAGGATCCTTGATAATGACCTTTTATAATTAAGTAAATATTCCCGAACAACATCTCTTTATAATAAATTAATCACCTCTGATAGCCATCCTTTTTACTTATGGTATTATCGATGTGACAAAGATTTACATGGAGGGTGTCGTGGATGAAGGAGAAAACGCTTACTCTTCCGGAACACCTGGTATTATTATGTCCTTTTACGAGAGTCTCCATGTAAATATTTCTTTTTTTTTTCCTATTTTGCCTCTAGTTTAATCGATTTTGAGTTCGGATTATGGTTTTGTTGACGCTTTGGTATTCTCTGATATGTTTTAGTAAACGTAGATATACATATATATATTACATCGGACATAAACAAATATATTGATAGATCATCGGGCTTATTCCGTAGATAGAAGGGTTTTAAACGTGAATTTTCAAAAGAATTATTACATGGCGAAACTTATTTTTTGAATACTGGAAAAAAGTGGCAAAGACTAATGTTTTATATGTTCTGTCAGATGATTATTGAAAATTTATATTGTGATAATATCAAAAGAAAAGAAGGGGACAATAGGCATTTATTTCAGCGTATTATACTGGTAAGTTGAAATGCTGAGGAGTTCCGAAAAATCAATCTGAACAGGCAGAGCCAACTCCCTTTCAGACTATTACAGATCAAGACTGGGATTTGCAAACAAGATAATCCGACATAGGTGCGATAATATTATATAAACAGTGCCGATGACTTAGATAAGAATACTTTTTGATCGTTTAGGATATTCTGAGTGATACGAAAATCAGTGGTCATGAAATGTAATATTATAACCAAGTTGTTGTCAACATCATAAAAGTTAGATATATCCGAATATAGCCTAATTATAATAGACTATAGTATACAATATGTTATGATTAACACGAAAATCAGTAATAAACTTAATCAGACCTGTATCTACGGAGAAGCGATATGGGACCAGCAGAATCCAAGTGTTCTTAATAAACAAACAATGATTGCAGCCCCCATCTTTCCTCTCTTACTTATGATAGAAATATGGATCGATCGTCACCAAGTCAGCAGCAGGACAAGGAAAACAGGTGCCCGACATGTCTGTACTTAGTAACCTTAATCCTAGATCAGGGCTCCGAACTTCAGACCTGAAAGAGAAGGAAACTGGTGATTTACAACACAACATCATCTTTATATAATAGAATATGCAACCGTAGACATACGAAAGATCCTGGGCCCAGTTGTGCAAAGGGTGATTAGCTTAATCACTATTTAACGACATTTTTCAAACTTTAGTAATTCTGTCAGTGTACAAGGTAATATCTTGAAATTTTGCATGTAAATTGACACTTTCATATATTTGTTATAGCCGAAGATGCAACTCAATCTATAATTTCATTTTACAAGTTACAGGGAAATTAACATTTGCGCTAATCACTGATTAAGCTAATCAACTTTTGAACAACCGGGCCCTGATCGTTGAAACTCCAACCACGCGAATGAGAGCTTCATTTTACCAGTGACATCGTAAAATATTCATTCTATAAAAGTGATACTTTTCACTATTGAAAATGTGTTTTTTTTTTATTTGATAAATCAAAACAATGCTTTTAAACGGCAATTGGGGAAATTAGAAGATGCCTCGATTGATCGTGCTACAGTATACACAATATAATAAACAGAATATCTAACAGTACTTTAAGTAATATGAGACACATCACACTGGTGTGACTTATATTTTGATACAGTTTGTATGTTTCACTCATGCTGCGCACTCGTGGAAATTATCAAAATAATAGCCCCTTGTTTAATATGTATTTCGTATTACGGAAGACACTGTTAGATATGCCGTATCATCTCGTGCGAACTGACTAGTTTCAACCTCTATACCTTACATTTTTCTACCAATGAAATGTCAACAAATTTAAATAATGTTGTCATATTACTGAACAACACATTACATCAAATCTCGACAAGTCACTAGCTGATACGCTTGTCACTCTTAATTTCTAACCCGTTATGAGATATATTCAAAGACAACAAAACTGACATGTTATATGTAGTTAGAATGTATTGAATTTTAGTATTCGACAAAGAATGACACAACAAAACTTAAAGCTTAAGGTAGTGAAAACTTGAGTTTTTAGTGTCAAGCCCTTTTTATGAACCTTCTGCTTAGTGCAAAGAATGTATAGGTGACACTGAGCGTTATTCTCTTTACTGGTTGTTGAGAGGGATGCCGAGCTTATTTTATGATACAGATGTTGCAATGTAAAACCACTAAACTCGTTGTAAAGTCACATTGCAATATTCTTTTTACATATCATAAATAAGAAAATAAAAGCTTTCTAGCTGATATGCCATTTGATAGCAGTTCGTGACATTATATATTTTTAACATGGCTAGTGTTTGTTTTACAAAATCAAAAGCTAGGGGAGTTGGTTCTGTCTGTTAAAAAAGTTGATACAATTTAAAAATTGCCCATGACCCCTAATGTTCTTTTCTTACGATCAAACTATAGATCTTAAATAATCACCTGACACAGAATTATTTATTTTTTTTTATTATTCTCTCATTAATTTTTTTAAGGTTTTGAAAAATAATTTTCCTGTTGTTTTTCTTATGAATAACTTAGAGCAGATTAAAGTTTTGGGAAATATTCAGCTCATTTCTGATGTACTATTATATATGAACCAGCTTTCCTCCTTTATTCTTATATAACACAAAAAGTATATGCATAACTGTGTGCATAACACACAAGGTATCCCTAGCTGTTTGTATCACAAAGAAGTATATACAAGTTCGGTATAACACAATTAGATTGGTATAACACAAGTATACCTACACTGTAGCTGTTTGTCTCACAAAAGAAGTATACCAACTTTTGTATAACACAATTATATTGGTATAACACAAGTATACCTAGCTGTTTGTATCACAAAAGAAGTATACCAACTTTTGTATAACACAATTATATTGGTATAACACAAGTATACCTAGCTGTTTGTATCACAAAAGAAGTATACCAACTTTTGTATAACACAATTATATTGGTATAACACAAGAAGTATACCTAGCTGTTTGTATCACAAAAGAAGTATACCAACTTTTGTATAACACAATTATATTGGTATAACACAAGTATACCTAGCTGTTTGTATCAAAAAAGAAGTATACCAAGTTTTGTATAACACAATTATATTGGTATAACACAAGTATACCTAGCTGTTTGTATCACAAAAGAAGTATACCAACTTTTGTATAACACAATTATATTGGTATAACACAAGAAGTATACCTAGCTGTTTGTAGCACAAAAGAAGTATACCAAGTTTTGTATAATACAATTAGATTGGTATAACACAAGAAGTATACCTAGCTGTTTGTAGCACAAAAGAAGTATACCAAGTTTCTGTATAATACAATTAGATTGGTATAACACAAGAAGTATACCTCGCGGTGTTTAACACGCTTAACTATGTGAATAACACGAGAACCAGTGATATACAAAGTGTACCGTGTTACGTTTAGTACACACAAGTCAAACGTGTATGCATGTACCTTGCTGCGTGTAACACACGAATCGCGTGCATGCATGCTACTATATGACGGATTTAAAGCGGAGTTAGTTATTTCATTACGGGATGCACCAGGTGAACCTACTAGTGATTAGGTCATGCATTGACGACATGACAATCTGTCACCATTGAACCGGCGCTAATGCTCAATCCGCTTAGCAGTTCCTAGAATACAGAAATAGGCTTGTACATATATGACGTATTGTTGTTTACAGACTTCGCAAACTGACTGAAATATATCAAGTTCTCCAACTCGTTATTAATCATGATGGACAGACATGCATAATTTTGTTATTGAATACAGGATATTATTATTTATAACACAATATTGACACAGATATTTCTTAAGGTGCAATATCATTTTTCATTTCTAATCCCCTTATCTATGGTAGCATAAAGTGAAGGGGTCAGCGAGGACAAATATGTATATATATAGATATAATACCATGGTGTTTTCTTGATCGATATATAAAGATCAATGGTATGTACAATGTATGTTTTACGTTTGACACGAATCATACTGTAAGATCGGTCCAATATTTCAGAATGTATAAATATACACTCTCGTCTCGTTAAAGGTAATGGACTAATTAAGGTATGACAATGACTCGACAGCAGTTAATTAACTAATAACATTACTACCATATTGATAGACGTGGCATTAAAATAGAGGGGCAGAGGGCGTGGCCACTATATACACACTTATTTGCATTATTCACGAACAATACGCTCGTATACTAGAGATTGCATAGCGATAACATACTCGTATCTCAACATCTGCCAGTTACTCTGGCATAAACATTACCGCTATATATGTATTATTTATGGAAATGGGAATTCTCCAAGATGTTTGTGGGAATGTGGAATAGAAAGCCCCTGCTGAATTATAAGCATGCATTTGCATAATTTATTACCTGTGTTTAAAATGTTTGTATTGACGGGTTGATGTACCAGCAATTAGTTCGGAGACTTGTCACATGGCACGTGGTGTAACACGGTGGACGCAATAACCCGCTCAGCACGAGTACCTGATGTAACACGGTGGACGTAATTACCCGCTCAGCACGGGTACCTGATGAAACACGGTGGGCGTAATAACCCGCTCAGCACGGGTACCTGATGTAACACGGTGGGCGTAATAACCCGCTCAGCACGGGTACCTGATGTAACGCGGTGGACGTAATAACTCGCTCAGCACGGGTACCTGATGTAACACGGTGGACGTAATAACCCGCTCAGCACGGGTACCTAATGAAACACGGTGGACGTAATAACCCGCTCTGCACAGGTACCTGATGTAACACGGTGGACGTAATTACCCGTTCAGCACGGGTACCTGATGTAACACGGTGGAAGTAATAACCCGGTCGAACGATTAACTGATGTAACACGGTGGACGTAATAACCCGCTCTGAACGGGTACCTAATGAAACACGGTGGACGTAATAACCCGCTCTGCACAGGTACCGGATGTAACACGCTGGGCGTAATAACCCGCTCAGCACGGGTACCTGGTGTAACATGTGAACGTAATAACCCGCTCAGCACGAGTTCCTGATGTAACACGATGGATGTAATAACCCTCTCAGCACAGTTTCCTGATGTAACACGGTGGACGTAATAACCCGCTCAGCACGGGTACCTGGTGTAACACTGTGGACTTAATAACCCGCTCGGCACGGGTACCTGATGTTACACGGTGGACGTAATAACCCGCTCAGCACGGGTACCTGGTGTAACACGGTGGTCGTAATAACCCGCTCGGCACGGGAACCTGATGTAACACGGTGGACGTAATAACCCTCTCAGCACGGGTACCTGGTGTAACACGGTGGACGTAATAACCCGCTCGGCACGGGTACCTGGTGTAACACTGTGGACGTAATAACCCTCTCAGCACGGGTACCTGGTGTAACACTGTGGACGTAATAACCCGCTCGGGACGGGAACCTGATGTAACACGGTGGACGTAATAACCCGCTCAGCACGGGTACCTGGTGTAACACGCTGGACGTAATAACCCGCTCGGCACGGGTACCTGGTGTAACACTGTGGACGTAATAACCCTCTCAGCACGGGTACCTGGTGTAACACGATGGGCGTAATAACCCGCTCAGCACGGGTACCTGATGTAACACGGTGGACGTAATAACCTGCTCAGCACGGGTACCTGGTGTAACACGATGGGCGTAATAACCCGCTCAGCACGGGTACCTGATGTAACACGGTGGGCGCAATAACCCGCTCAGCACGGGTACCCGAGTAGCGCGAGTACATTGTAAATAGATATGCCATCGGTATTACTGAACGACATTACTTGACGTAACAGAAATACAGAAACAATAGCTTCTTTATACAAGTGTATGACCCCTCCTGCCATATGTACAAACAAACTTCAAGCAAATCGCTGTGAAGACGTTGTTTTACGAATATACAGTAGTAGTTTTGTGTTTTTTAGTTTTGAATCTAATTTTCTTGATGGTTATTTTTCATTCGACATTAAAGGCCCAATATACGTAACTTTCGGCAAAATTTGAAGCGAAAATCAGGCCTAATAACTTATTATATTTATAGATTCAGTTAAGATTAACTGATAACAGCAATATTCAAGATGAATTCTTATGCGGTTAGCGGTACAGCAGCAGTTGAAACTCGGTATTTGTAAACACGCGTCCATTTTGAACTGTCTTCTAACTTCGGTTTGTTGTTGAAGTGGGCCCCACCTGAGCTATTTCCAAGTCTTTGGATTTTTCTGTCAAAAGTTTCTTGTTAGTTACCGCCCAGGTTGACTTCGTTTTAGGCTTATTTTTGCATGGCTACCAACTGGATTTTTTCCAGAATTGTTCAGAATCCTGAAAAAAAATCCCCAAAGTTACGTTTATTGGGCCTTTAATTGTTCTATGTGTACTTGTTTCGTTCTAAAGAAGGGTAGAAAAACAAAATAATGTTATGGTACAGTATTATAGAACAACAAAGCCGACAAAGAAACGTTGTTTATAAGGATGCTGTGGACATTTCGAAACACAAAAAGAAAACAAAGCCTTGATCACGAGCAAGCTCCATTCAGAAAATAAAAATACAAAAATGTGTTTGGTTTATACTTTTACTTTGTACAACAATAGAAATATGGGTAGGACAACAATATAAATGTGGATAGGACAACAATATAAATGTGGGTAACACAACAATATAAATGTGGGCAGGACAACAATATAAATGTTGATAGGACAACAATATAAATGTTGATAGGACAACAATATAAATGTGGATAAAACAACAATATAAATGTGGGTAGGACAACAATATAAATGTGGGTAGGACAACAATCTAAATGAAAGTGGGTAGGACAACAATATAAATGTTGGTAGGGCAACAATATAAATATGGGTAGGACAACAATATCAATGTTGGTAGGACAAAATATAAATGTGGCTAGGACAACAATATAAATGTGGGTAGGACAACAATATCAATGTGGGTAGGACAACAATATAAATGTGGGTAGGACAACAATGTAAATGTTGGTAGGACAACAATATAAATGTTGATAGACAACAATATAAATATGGGTAGGACAACAATATAAATGTGGATAGGACAACAATATCAATGTTGGTAGAACAACAATTTAAATGTGGGTAGGACAACAATATCAATGTGGGTAGGACACAAATATATATGTTGATAGGACAACAATATACATGTGGGTAGGACAACAATATAAATATGGGAAGGACAACAATATAATTGTGGGTAGGACAACAATATAAATGTGGGTAGAACAACAATATAAATGTTGATAGACAACAATATAAATATGGGTAGGACAACAATATAAATGTGGATAGGACAACAATATCAATGTTGGTAGAACAACAATATAAATGTGGGTAGGACAACAATATCAATGTGGGTAGGACACAAATATATATGTTGATAGGACAACAATATACATGTGGGTAGGACAACAATATAAATATGGGAAGGACAACAATATAATTGTGGGTAGGACAACAATATAAATGTGGGTAGAACAACAATATAAATGTGGGTAGGACAACAATATAAATGTGGGTAGAACAACAATATAAATGTGGGTAGGACAACAATATAAATATGGGTAGGACAACAATATCAATGTGGGTAGGACAACAATATAAATGTGGGTAGGACAACAATGTAAATGTGGGTAGGACAACAATATAAATGTGGGTAGGACAACAATATAAATGTGGGTAGGACAACAATATACATGTGGGTAGAACAACAATATAAATATGGATAGGACAACAATATAAATGTGGGTAGGACAACAATATCAATGTGGGTAGGACAACAATATAAATGTGGGTAGGACAACAATGTAAATGTTGGTAGGACAACAATATAAATGTTGATAGACAACAATATAAATATGGGTAGGACAACAATATAAATGTGGATAGGACAACAATATCAATGTTGGTAGAACAACAATATAAATGTGGGTAGGACAACAATATAAATGTGGATAGGACAACAATATAAATATGGGTAGAACAATAATATAAATGTGGGTAGGACAACAATATAAATGTGGGTAGGACAACAATACAATGTGAGTAGGACAACAATATAAATGTGGGTAGGACAACAATATAAATGTTGATAGGACAACAATATCAATGTTGGTAGGACAACAATATAAATGTGAGTAGGACAACAATATCAATGTCGGTAGGACAACAATATAAATGAGGGTAGAACAACAATACAATGTGGGTAGGACAACAATATAAATGTGAGTAGGACAACAATATCAATGTGGGTAGGACAACAATATAAATGTGGGTAGGACAACAATATCAATGTGAGTAGGACAACAATATAAATGTGGGGAGGACAACAATATACATGTGGGGAGGACAACAATATAAATGTGGGTAGGACAACAATATTAATGTGAGTAGGACAACAATATAAATGTGGGTAGGACAACAATATATATGTGGGTAGGACAACAATCTAAATGTGGGTAGGACAACAATATAAATGTGGGTAGGACAGCAATATCAATGTAGGTAGGACAGCAATATAAATGTGGGTAGGAAAACAATATAGATATGGGTAGGACAACAATATAAATATGGGAAGGACAACAATATAATTGTGGGTAGGACAACAATATAAATGTGGGTAGAACAACAATATAAATGTTGATAGACAACAATATAAATATGGGTAGGACAACAATATAAATGTGGATAGGACAACAATATCAATGTTGGTAGAACAACAATATAAATGTGGGTAGGACAACAATATCAATGTGGGTAGGACACAAATATATATGTTGATAGGACAACAATATACATGTGGGTAGGACAACAATATAAATATGGGAAGGACAACAATATAATTGTGGGTAGGACAACAATATAAATGTGGGTAGAACAACAATATAAATGTGGGTAGGACAACAATATAAATGTGGGTAGAACAACAATATAAATGTGGGTAGGACAACAATATAAATATGGGTAGGACAACAATATCAATGTGGGTAGGACAACAATATAAATGTGGGTAGGACAACAATGTAAATGTGGGTAGGACAACAATATAAATGTGGGTAGGACAACAATATAAATGTGGGTAGGACAACAATATACATGTGGGTAGAACAACAATATAAATATGGATAGGACAACAATATAAATGTGGGTAGGACAACAATATCAATGTGGGTAGGACAACAATATAAATGTGGGTAGGACAACAATGTAAATGTTGGTAGGACAACAATATAAATGTTGATAGACAACAATATAAATATGGGTAGGACAACAATATAAATGTGGATAGGACAACAATATCAATGTTGGTAGAACAACAATATAAATGTGGGTAGGACAACAATATAAATGTGGATAGGACAACAATATAAATATGGGTAGAACAATAATATAAATGTGGGTAGGACAACAATATAAATGTGGGTAGGACAACAATACAATGTGGGTAGGACAACAATATAAATGTGGGTAGGACAACAATATAAATGTTGATAGGACAACAATATCAATGTTGGTAGGACAACAATATAAATGTGAGTAGGACAACAATATCAATGTCGGTAGGACAACAATATAAATGAGGGTAGAACAACAATACAATGTGGGTAGGACAACAATATAAATGTGAGTAGGACAACAATATCAATGTGGGTAGGACAACAATATAAATGTGGGTAGGACAACAATATCAATGTGAGTAGGACAACAATATAAATGTGGGGAGGACAACAATATACATGTGGGGAGGACAACAATATAAATGTGGGTAGGACAACAATATTAATGTGAGTAGGACAACAATATAAATGTGGGTAGGACAACAATATATATGTGGGTAGGACAACAATCTAAATGTGGGTAGGACAACAATATAAATGTGGGTAGGACAGCAATATCAATGTAGGTAGGACAGCAATATAAATGTGGGTAGGAAAACAATATAGATATGGGTAGGACAACAATATAAATATGGGTAGGACAGCAATATAAATGTGGGTAGGACAACAATATAAATATGGGTAGTACAACAATATCAATGTGGGTAGGACAGCAATATAAATGTGGGTAGGACAACAATATAAATGTTGGTAGGACAACAATATAAATGTTGGTAGGACAACAATATAAATATGGGTAGGACAACAATGTAAATGTGGGTAGGACAACAATATAAATGTGGGTAGCACAACAATATAAATGTGGGTAGGACAACAATATAAATATGGGTAACACAACAATATCAATGTGGGTAGGACAACAATGTAAATGTTGGTAGGACAACAATTTAAATGTTGATAGGACAACAATATAAATGTGGGTAGGACAACAGTATAAATGTGATTAGGACAACAATATAAATGTGGGTAGGACAACAATATAAATGTGGGTAACACAACAATATCAATGTGGGTAGGACAACAATATAAATGTTGGTTGGACAACAATATAAATGTTGGTAGGACAACAATATCAATGTGGGTAGGACAACAATATAAATGTGGGTAGGACAACAGTATAAATGTGATTAGGACAACAATATAAATGTGGGTAGGACAACAATATAAATGTTGATAGGACAACAATATAAATGTTGATAGGACAACAATATAAATGTGGGTAGGACAACAATATAAATGTGGGTAGGACAACAATATAAATATGGGTAGGACAACAGTATCAATGTGGATAGGACACAAATATATATGTTGAAAGGACAACAATATACATGTGGGTAGGACAACAATATAAATATGGGTAGGACAACAATGTCAATGTTGGTAGAACAACAATATAAATGTGGGTAGGACAACAATATAAATGTGGGTATGACACAAATATATATGTTGATAGGACAACAATATACATGTGGGTAGGACAACAATATAAATATGGGTAGGACAACAATATAAATGTGGGTAGGACGCAAATATATATGTTGATAGGACAACAATATACATGTGGGTAGGACAACAATATAAATGTGGGTAGGACAACAATATCAATGTTGTTAGGACAACAATTTAAATGTGGGTAGGACAACAATATCAATGTGGGTAGGACAACAATATAAATGTGAGTAGGACAACAATATAAATGTGGGTAGGACAACAATATAAATGTGGATTGGACAACAATATCAATGTGGGTAGGACAACAATATAAATGTGAGTAGGACAACAATATCAATGTGGGTAGGACAACAATATAAATGAGGGTAGAACAACAATACAATGTGGGTAGGACAACAATATAAATGTGGGTAGGACAACAGTATCAATGTGATTAGGACAACAATATAAATGTGGGTAGGACAACAATATAAATGTTGATAGGACAACAATATAAATGTTGATAGGACAACAATATAAATGTGGGTAGGACAACAATATAAATGTGGGTAGGACAACAATATAAATATGGGTAGGACAACAGTATCAATGTGGATAGGACACAAATATATATGTTGAAAGGACAACAATATACATGTGGGTAGGACAACAATATAAATATGGGTAGGACAACAATGTCAATGTTGGTAGAACAACAATATAAATGTGGGTAGGACAACAATATAAATGTGGGTATGACACAAATATATATGTTGATAGGACAACAATATACATGTGGGTAGGACAACAATATAAATATGGGTAGGACAACAATATAAATGTGGGTAGGACGCAAATATATATGTTGATAGGACAACAATATACATGTGGGTAGGACAACAATATAAATGTGGGTAGGACAACAATATCAATGTTGTTAGGACAACAATTTAAATGTGGGTAGGACAACAATATCAATGTGGGTAGGACAACAATATAAATGTGAGTAGGACAACAATATAAATGTGGGTAGGACAACAATATAAATATGGGTAGGACAACAGTATCAATGTGGATAGGACACAAATATATATGTTGAAAGGACAACAATATACATGTGGGTAGGACAACAATATAAATATGGGTAGGACAACAATGTCAATGTTGGTAGAACAACAATATAAATGTGGGTAGGACAACAATATAAATGTTGATAGGACAACAATATCAATGTTGGTAGGACAACAATATAAATGTGAGTAGGACAACAATATCAATGTCGGTAGGACAACAATATAAATGAGGGTAGAACAACAATACAATGTGGGTAGGACAACAATATAAATGTGAGTAGGACAACAATATCAATGTGGGTAGGACAACAATATAAATGTGGGTAGGACAACAATATCAATGTGAGTAGGACAACAATATAAATGTTGGCAGGACAACAATATACATGTGGGGAGGACAACAATATAAATGTGGGTAGGACAACAATATTAATGTGAGTAGGACAACAATATAAATGTGGGTAGGACAACAATATATATGTGGGTAGGACAACAATCTAAATGTGGGTAGGACAACAATATAAATGTGGGTAGGACAGCAATATCAATGTGGGTAGGACAGCAATATAAATGTGGGTAGGAAAACAATATAAATATGGGTAGGACAACAATATAAATATGGGTAGGACAGCAATATAAATGTGGGTAGGACAACAATATAAATATGGGTAGTACAACAATATCAATGTGGGTAGGACAGCAATATAAATGTGGGTAGGACAACAATATAAATGTTGGTAGGACAACAATATAAATGTTGGTAGGACAACAATATAAATATGGGTAGGACAACAATGTAAATGTGGGTAGGACAACAATATAAATGTTGGTAGGACAACAATATAAATGTGGGTAGGACAACAATATAAATATGGGTAACACAACAATATCAATGTGGGTAGGACAACAATGTAAATGTTGGTAGGACAACAATTTAAATGTTGATAGGACAACAATATAAATGTGAGTAGGACAACAATATCAATGTGGGTAGGACAACAATACAAATGTGGGTAACACAACAATATCAATGTGGGTAGGACAACAATATAAATGTTGGTTGGACAACAATATAAATGTTGGTAGGACAACAATATCAATGTGGGTAGGACAACAATATAAATGTGGGTAGGACAACAGTATAAATGTGATTAGGACAACAATATAAATGTGGGTAGGACAACAATATAAATGTTGATAGGACAACAATATAAATGTTGATAGGACAACAATATAAATATGGGTAGGACAACAATATAAATGTGGGTAGGACAACAATATAAATATGGGTAGGACAACAGTATCAATGTGGATAGGACTCAAATATATATGTTGATAGGACAACAATATACATGTGGGTAGGACAACAATATAAATGTTGATAGGACAACAATATAAATGTTGATAGGACAACAATATAAATATGGGTAGGACAACCATATAAATGTGGGTAGGACAACAATATAAATATGGGTAGGACAACAGTATCAATGTGGATAGGACTCAAATATATATGTTGGTAGGACAACAATATAAATATGGGTAGGACAACAATATAAATGTTGATAGGACAACAATATAAATGTTGATAGGACAACAATATAAATGTGGGTAGGACAACAATATAAATGTGGGTAGGACAACAATATAAATATGGGTAGGACAACAGTATCAATGTGGATAGGACACAAATATATATGTTGAAAGGACAACAATATACATGTGGGTAGGACAACAATATAAATATGGGTAGGACAACAATGTCAATGTTGGTAGAACAACAATATAAATGTGGGTAGGACAACAATATAAATGTGGGTATGACACAAATATATATGTTGATAGGACAACAATATACATGTGGGTAGGACAACAATATAAATATGGGTAGGACAACAATATAAATGTGGGTAGGACGCAAATATATATGTTGATAGGACAACAATATACATGTGGGTAGGACAACAATATAAATGTGGGTAGGACAACAATATCAATGTTGTTAGGACAACAATTTAAATGTGGGTAGGACAACAATATCAATGTGGGTAGGACAACAATATAAATGTGAGTAGGACAACAATATAAATGTGGGTAGGACAACAATATAAATGTGGATTGGACAACAATATCAATGTGGGTAGGACAACAATATAAATGTGAGTAGGACAACAATATCAATGTGGGTAGGACAACAATATAAATGAGGGTAGAACAACAATACAATGTGGGTAGGACAACAATATAAATGTGGGTAGGACAACAGTATCAATGTGATAAGGACAACAATATAAATGTGGGTAGGACAACAATATAAATGTTGATAGGACAACAATATAAATGTTGATAGGACAACAATATAAATGTGGGTAGGACAACAATATAAATGTGGGTAGGACAACAATATAAATATGGGTAGGACAACAGTATCAATGTGGATAGGACACAAATATATATGATGAAAGGACAACAATATACATGTGGGTAGGACAACAATATAAATATGGGTAGGACAACAATGTCAATGTTGGTAGAACAACAATATAAATGTGGGTAGGACAACAATATAAATGTGGGTATGACACAAATATATATGTTGATAGGACAACAATATACATGTGGGTAGGACAACAATATAAATATGGGTAGGACAACAATATAAATGTGGGTAGGACGCAAATATATATGTTGATAGGACAACAATATACATGTGGGTAGGACAACAATATAAATGTGGGTAGGACAACAATATCAATGTTGTTAGGACAACAATTTAAATGTGGGTAGGACAACAATATCAATGTGGGTAGGACAACAATATAAATGTGAGTAGGACAACAATATAAATGTGGGTAGGACAACAATATAAATGTGGATTGGACAACAATATCAATGTGGGTAGGACAACAATATAAATGTGAGTAGGACAACAATATCAATGTGGGTAGGACAACAATATAAATGAGGGTAGAACAACAATACAATGTGGGTAGGACAACAATATAAATGTGGGTAGGACAACAATATAAATGTTGATAGGACAACAATATCAATGTTGGTAGGACAACAATATAAATGTGAGTAGGACAACAATATCAATGTCGGTAGGACAACAATATAAATGAGGGTAGAACAACAATACAATGTGGGTAGGACAACAATATAAATGTGAGTAGGACAACAATATCAATGTGGGTAGGACAACAATATAAATGTGGGTAGGACAACAATATCAATGTGAGTAGGACAACAATATAAATGTTGGGAGGACAACAATATAAATGTGGGGAGGACAACAATATAAATGTGGGTAGGACAACAATATTAATGTGAGTAGGACAACAATATAAATGTGGGTAGGACAACAATATATATGTGGGTAGGACAACAATCTAAATGTGGGTAGGACAACAATATAAATGTGGGTAGGACAGCAATATCAATGTGGGTAGGACAGCAATATAAATGTGGGTAGGAAAACAATATAAATATGGGTAGGACAACAATATAAATATGGGTAGGACAGCAATATAAATGTGGGTAGGACAACAATATAAATATGGGTAGTACAACAATATCAATGTGGGTAGGACAGCAATATAAATGTGGGTAGGACAACAATATAAATGTTGGTAGGACAACAATATAAATGTTGGTAGGACAACAATATAAATATGGGTAGGACAACAATGTAAATGTGGGTAGGACAACAATATAAATGTGGGTAGGACAACAATATAAATGTGGGTAGGACAACAATATAAATATGGGTAACACAACAATATCAATGTGGGTAGGACAACAATGTAAATGTTGGTAGGACAACAATTTAAATGTTGATAGGACAACAATATAAATGTGAGTAGGACAACAATATCAATGTGGGTAGGACAACAATAAAAATGTGGGTAACACAACAATATCAATGTGGGTAGGACAACAATATAAATGTTGGTTGGACAACAATATAAATGTTGGTAGGACAACAATATCAATGTGGGTAGGACAACAATATAAGTGTGGGTAGGACAACAGTATAAATGTGATTAGGACAACAATATAAATGTGGGTAGGACAACAATATAAATGTTGATAGGACAACAATATAAATGTTGATAGGACAACAATATAAATATGGGTAGGACAACAATATAAATGTGGGTAGGACAACAATATAAATATGGGTAGGACAACAGTATCAATGTGGATAGGACTCAAATATATATGTTGATAGGACAACAATATACATGTGGGTAGGACAACAATATAAATATGGGTAGGACAACAATGTCAATGTTGGTAGAACAACAATATAAATGTGGGTAGGACAACAATATAAATGTGGGTATGACACAAATATATATGTTGATAGGACAACAATATACATGTGGGTAGGACAACAATATAAATATGGGTAGGACAACAATATAAATGTGGGTAGGACGCAAATATATATGTTGATAGGACAACAATATACATGTGGGTAGGACAACAATATAAATGTGGGTAGGACAACAATATCAATGTTGTTAGGACAACAATATAAATGTGGGTAGGACAACAATATCAATGTGGGTAGGACAACAATATAAATGTGGGGAGGACAACAATATAAATGTGGGTAGGACAACAATATAAATGTGGATTGGACAACAATATCAATGTGGGTAGGACAACAATATAAATATGGGTAACACAACAATATCAATGTGGGTAGGACAACAATGTAAATGTTGGTAGGACAACAATATAAATATTGATAGGACAACAATATAAATGTGGGTAGGACAACAATATAAATGTGATTAGGACAACGATATAAATGTGGGTAGGACAACAAAATAAATGTGGGTAGGACAACAGTATAAATGTGGGGAGGACAACAATATAAATGTGGATAGGACAACAATGTCAATGTTGGTAGAACAACAATATAAATGTGGGTAGGACAACAATATAAATGTGGGTAGGACACAAATATATATGTTGATAGGACAACAATATACATGTGGGTAGGACAACAATATAAATATGGGTAGGACAACAATATAAATGTTGGTATGACAACAATATAAATATTGGTAGGACAACAATATCAATGTTGGTAGAACAACAATATAAATGTGGGTAGGACAACAATATAAATGTGGGTAGGACAACAATATAAATGTGGGTAGGACAACAATAGAAATGTGGGTAGGACAACAATATAAATGTGGGTAGAACAACAATAAAAATGCAGGTAGGACAACATTATAATGTTGGTAGGACAACAATATAAATGTGGGTAGAACAACAATAAAAATGCTGGTAGGACAACAATATAAATTTGGTTAGGACAACAATATAAATATGGGTAGGACAACAATATAAATATGGGTAGGACAACAATATCAATGTTGGTAGGACAACAATATAAATGTGGGTAGGACAACAATATCAATGTGGGTAGGACAACAATATAAATGTGAGTAGGACAACAATATAAATGTGGATAGGACAACATTATAAATGTGGGTAGGACAACAATATAAATGTGGGTAGAACAACAATAAAAATGCAGGTAGGACAACATTATAATGTTGGTAGGACAACAATATAAATGTGGGTAGAACAACAATAAAAATGCTGGTAGGACAACAATATAAATTTGGTTAGGACAACAATATAAATATGGGTAGGACAACAATATAAATATGGGTAGGACAACAATATCAATGTTGGTAGGACAACAATATAAATGTGGGTAGGACAACAATATCAATGTGGGTAGGACAACAATATAAATGTGAGTAGGACAACAATATAAATGTGGGTAGGACAACAATATAAATGTGGATTGGACAACAATATCAATGTGGGTAGGACAACAATATAAATGTGGGGAGGAGAACAATATAAATGTGGGGAGGACAACAATATAAATGTGGGGAGGACAACAATATAAATGTTGGGAGGACAACAATATTAATGTGGGTAGGACAACAATATAAATGTGGGTAGGACAACAATATCAATGTGGGTAGGACAACAATATAAATGTGGGTAGGACAACAATATGCAATTGGGTAGCAGAACAAACAACCTACGGTGTTAAATTTGTTTTAAAAGTTGACTGTTTCAAGGAACAGTATAACTTGAAATGTTCCAGGCAAGGTTTTGTTCTGTTTTTAATGTAGCATCACAAAAGAACGCTTAGTTCCGTTTAAACAGCAAATGTGGTTAAAGGCACTTCATTTGAATGAAGCCAGATTCATCAAAGATTGACACAGTATTTTAATCTTTGATGTGTATATTGTATGACATAGCTATTAGAGAGTGAGGGCTACTGTAGCTTGTATATACCTCAGCCAATGTGGTGTATGTATGTTTGATGAACTTCGTTACATGGAACAGGTATATATAGATAACCAATTATCGTTACTTACATCTGACGGGACACTTACCCTGTATTAGCAGTAATGACGATCGTGACGAGTTTCTATTAAATGTCAATTTTCATCGATATCAATATTGATCATTCACTTATCACAAATGTCAATCAGCGACTTGTTTCATCAATTTTACAATCAGGACTAAAATTGGAGTGACCTATATGAGTAAGTAGTGTGTGATGATGTTACGAAGTATTCGATACATGTATATCATATATGGGTATGTACACATGGAGACTAAACGAACCGTCACATATTGTCTACTTGTTAAATTTCAGGGCGACGTATATGTAAAACATTAAGATATCAGAAACACCATGTCAAGTGCTATAATGTTTCTTACCGAACCATAGCGCCAGATTACTAAGTTTAATGGTCTGTTCATGTGAAACATAATATAATGAAAAATATTTCATTTTTTTTTTTTAAATAATCAGTTCCTGTATTTGAGGTTTTCTCACCTAATTTGAACCGTTTCTTTGTGACTTGTTGCTTTAGCTTAATACATGTATATACTACCTTAAGTTTTTGGCTTCACAGAGTATATGTACACCATTATAAAGGTCTACTTTAAAAAAAAAACATATTTATTTTAAGATGAATCTAGATACATGTATGTTTATTTTGTTTTGCCTTCTTTTGGTGCATTGTATACAAGTAATGACTTTTCAGAGAAGAGCGTTATGATATCAAATCCACATTGTTTGGAAAAGCGGAAACAAAGGCAGCAATATGTAAAGGTACTTGCATTATTGGCGAGGGTTAGCTATATCGACAGGGGCGTGTCAACAACATACCTGTCAATATTTACCCGTGTTTACGCTCGATTTTGTTGCGATGCGCTCGGTTACATGAATTGCATGCAAATTGTCGTTTGTAAACTCACAGGGGTTAACATACTACGTAAACGTTAGCGTAAACAACGTGTTATAGTGTTCATTCATAACGCATCAATATGTTGTCTTCACTGTGCTCCAGTAAAACAAACAATCGGTTTTTATTGCTATTGTAGTATTGTATAATCGACTCTCACACCTTCGATGCGATGGAAAGGATATCGCAGTCCACTATCCTAAGTCTGAATGTGCCGGCACATCTATCTGAGGACAGGGTGATTTTGAATTAAAGAGCAATGCCCGCTAACTTGACCTCCGCTTTGAGTACCTATCTGGGCGGGGACCTGCCAAACACTGTGGTGATCCTGTTCGGGATAATATGTAGAATTTATCGTTTTATACCTCAATGTGGAGTTCAGTATATAAATAAACTTTAATGATATCCCACTTCAAATAGTAACACCATAAAAACGTAGATATTCGGTAATGATTTCAATTTTGGCTCAAAATCGGTGAGGTTCCTCATTATTTCCCAGGTTATAGCGCTTATCTCGATATGACACTAAATTCCTTTTTATATCTTCACTCAATATACCTATACTTTAAGATTGTGTATCGATGGTAAAGTGTGAATAATCAGCCAATAAAATTGAAATAAATAGCCCGGGAGACAGACATTTTCGTACTTGCCGGAGCAAAATAATTGCTTACATGGGGTAAAGGTACAGAGAGTGCGGTACGTCGGCTCCGTACGCCGTGAACTTGTACATACACAGCAACAGGCGTCCACCAAACGGTTATAGATATGTATCTGCTCTCTGTAGATACCTGTAAGTGTAGGAGGACAGGTATATAGTGGGGACAGCCATTAGTCCTCGGCACCAGTAAATATACCTCTGTCACATCTAGTGATTTACGAGCTCCTACTTAATGTCAAATTTGTGTGTATGTGTTAAAGGGTTGGCCTTTACAGTTACGTAATACATGTTTAGTAACACAAAAGTAAAAGGATAACATAACGTGTTACCGCGATATCAATATTTATGGGTGTATATCAGCAGCCCAATTCTAGTTATGTATTATAAATTGTTATCAATGTTATATAATATTCGAAAAAATAAAATACTTTGAAATTCGACGCTTGGAAAGATTACATACAGATGTACAATGATCCTGTCTTAGGTCACTCGTTGGTTTCCAAATTGTTTACAAGGGACGTTTGCGGGGTCCCTGCGAGGCCTCGGTGTTGTTACAGACGTGGACTGATCATGATTTGGCGTACCTGTTTGTAGTGACCCAATGGATTACTGATGCCCCGTTGTGCTGTTTGTGGTGACCCGGTGGACTACTGAGGCCCCGGTGTGCCGTTTGTGGTGACCCGGTGGATTACTGAGGCCTCGGTGTGCCGTTTGTGGTGACCCGGTGGACTACTGAGGCCCCGGTGTGTTGTTTGTGGTGACCCGGTGGATTACTGAGGCCTTGATCGGTGTGCCGTTTGTGGTGACCCGGTGGACTACTGATGCCCCGGTGTGCTGTTTGTGGTGACCCGGTGGATTACGGCGGGGTACACACACCGACATGTCTGACGTTTGTACCTGGCTCTGTTGCATATTTGCGGTTCCATAAAATGATGACCTCGGCTCTGCACTGATGGTATCTACGATGTTCTTACACACTCTGCTGAATATCCGCGTTATTAGATCATCAAGTGGCAATCATGTCGGCTAAAAACTCAATCTAGTGGATTACATGTTCAGGTGCTTACGTGTGTCTACTACGTTCTAACTACTGCCCACTTCTTCCTGTGTCTTCTACCACAACCACTGGCATGACCATGTTAGAAATCAAGCCCTTTTGATTTCCACACCAGTAACACCCACGGAGTCGGCGAGGATAGATAACATTTGAATAAATGTGATATATGTCTATAAATAAAATGTGATACACAGTGCATATGTTAATTCTTAAGGTACATTCTACTTTTTTTTATAAATTAATATTTTACTATACATTTTTTCTTCTTTCATCTTTATTCAGCTATATTGCTTTATCAAGTAATTTTTTTTGTTACTCGTATTATACCTAATCAAATGCATGAAAAATTAGACATGTATTCTTTATAAGGAAATAAGTTTCGGTATTTTTCCAAGAAATCAATGAAGAAGAAGAATTGCGCATCGGTCACATGTAAGCCATACTCGAGCGCTAAGTCAATCAAAGTGTACAGAGTGTGAAATATGTTATACCGGAAGGGGCAGATCCCCATTGGTAGGGGTGGTTACATCTAGTGTTGCCCATATTCGTCCCGTCCCGTCCTGCCCCTTCATGTTCCGTCCTGTCCTGTCCCCGCCGTCCCGTCCCAATCCGTCCCGTCCAGTTAAATGTTAACACTTAACAACTTGAAGTACCTTCGCCAAACAAAGGTTAAGTATGAGGATATCTTTGACAACATTGCATTTTAGGGTCAAAGGTCAAGGTCATGGTTGTTTTATGCAGAAAATTAAAAGCGGCGAAAAGGGCGTTATGTCTTACAGACATTTCCCGGTTGTTTTTCTTGTATTTAATGTACAGTTACGTGCCATAAGTCTTTCATTTTTTTTTTATTTTGCTATATATTCTTTGTATTTCCAACTTTTTTCAATGAATTTTCCTGACTTCGTTTATGGATGGATTTTGACAATTTTTTGTCATTTGGTCCACAAATATACAAGGTTTCCTCTCACAATATTTATTAAATTTTCCGTTGTGTACTTATGGAGCTATACAGAATTATCTACACTGCTTATTTCCGTGTGACGCCATTTCTCTATATAACGTTAACAAAATGACGTCAAAATGGCGTCCCGAACATTGGGTGTTGTAAATAAATTATGATTTCTCTGATTATACATAACGGAAAACAGTGAAAATATTATGAGATGAAACAGGAAACAATTCTCTATAAGTACACAAAATTTCACTAAAAATGATCCCGAAACGAAGTCAGGAAAATTCATTGAAAAAAGTTGGAAATACAAAGAATATATAGCAAAATAAAAAAAATTGAAAGACTTATGGCACGTAACTGTATATAATGTACTTCATCAAATACAGTATTGTAATATTGATTTAAATCTACATTTAAACACATTCGTGGTCCTCAAAAATAATTTGTAGCAAACACTTTATATTTAACGTCACTGTCAAATTTAAGGATAAATAAACTGCAATGATATAAAAACTGATACAAGATGTTAGAGTATCATGTATAGTTCCGTGTCTTGACCACGGTTGGAGTGCTTGTTCACCAGTAACGGAGTAGCAAATCTCAAGTGCAATTAATTTCTAATAGGCGCACATTTGAACAAATTGTATTTGAACACCATGTGTTTGTGTCAATATAACAAAAAAGACGTGTTACTATTATTCAACAATAAAGCATCGAACAAGAAGTGAAATTAAAAGACATTGCACCGTATTCGTTACCGTCTTAAATTTTAGCTTTAAATGAAAACAAGAAGAGGTCGGTCAATATAATGCCTTTTTATGTAGCTACGTCTGACTACCAATAACATACCATATACAATAATATATTGCTTTTGTAATTATAAAAGTTTTTTTTTATAGAGCGATATATTACGCTTCCTATGCTATTTGAGATCGGTGGTTATGAATTTGGCCAGTTTTTCATCTTTGTTGATATCAGACCATGCCATCCTATTGTTGTGACCTAGATTTACATGGCGTTGACTTGTCAACCTGATCACGTTCTCCTTTTTCCAATGATCACCATGTTTTCCCCCTTTCTTCATATTTTGCCTCTGTGTTATTGAATTTAAGTTCAAATAACAATAGTGTTGCCAATTTACTAGTCTGCAGGATTTGTTTTCAAATAATGGTCCTTGGTTTATATAACTATATTTCTACCTCTGTTTTTTACACATTTCTAGAGAAAAAAAACTATTGGACGAATATGCACTTTACACAAGTGTTTATCATGATGGAGGGTGTGCAAATGACCCTTCAGTTTCAGATCAGTCAACTTAGATAGTCGCAACGGCTTCTGACTGGTAAAAAAACAGAGGATGCCAAAGCGTCAACGAAACCATAATCCGAACTCAAAATCGTATAAACTAAAGGCAAAATATAAATAAAGGAAAGATGTACATGGAGACCATTGTAAAAGTACAAGATAACAAGACTAGGTGTTCCGGAAGAGCAAGCACATTCTGCTTCATCGACGACACCCGCCATGTAAATCTAGGTTACACTCAAGTAAACATCAAGTCCTTGAAATGAGAAAGTTTTGCTCCGTTTCTACTTCTCACTTCGATGCATTTCTAGAAAAAAAATATTGTACGAAAATTTACTTTATATATGCGTTTATCATGGTAGTGAGGTGTGCAAATGACTTTTCAGTTTCTGACCTGTAAACAGAGATAGTCGTAATTGCTTCTGACTTGCTCATATTTGGTATAAGTTGTATTTTGGCACTTCAAACATAGCTCTTTGGGAAATTCTATATCGGTCGCCCATAACAATAAGTACTTATTATCAATGAAGAGACACTTAGGCCAAATAATATAAGACATTTGAAAGGACACAACATTAAACGTATCTCTGAACAAGTCAAAGACCAGTGCCAACTTAAGGGTGTACTCTTCTGAGGTTTTAGTCACGTCCAAGTCTCGTTTATGTCTCATTTAAAGATTTTATGCTATATTACAGAATGTATGATCAATTTGAATTGCATATATGAATCTGAAAATTGTGTAAAAAATATAAATGTCTGTTGCTTGTAGACCTTTCTTACATGAATAAAAAAATACCAATTAGGCGGCCATTTTAGATATGCTTATTTCTATCCTTTTATACACTTTGCGAAACTGAAAAATAACATAAATAATAAAGGGACAAACAAGTAAGCCCACTAACCCCCAGTTTTAAAAAGAGAAACCCACTTCTTTTTATCCGCTAAATATTTTTAAAAAGTTCGATATCAGAACTTTTTTAGTAAACGTTAAATCTGAAAACAAGTGGTGGTGAAAAAATGAGGGGTAGGGGTAATCAAATTGCTTTTCATCGTCTGATATTCAAATATGTTCGGGAATCCAACTCACCACAATAAGACATTTCATTTACTAGTTTGCGAAAATTGTAAGTATTTTCCTCATTACGATATTCTTCAATGTTTTGTTGTGAATGCTCTGTAGAACAAATAAAGAATCAGCGGGTATAACTGACCTCGATACACCGTTTATGTAATTGCATACATGTAACAAGGGCTTCTTTGGGATATTGTACTATTACGTAAGCGGCATCAGTTTAAACTATGGAAATGGCAACATTTGATCGTGTTTTGGGCTAAACGCACAAAAGATTTTAAGTCTTCATTTTCAACTCGAAATGAAAAAACGAAAGACATTTGGAAAAAATAAAAATCGATTAAACTGAAGATACAATATGAACAAAGTATTTACAAGGGTAACCTTGAGTACAGGATTATCATACCGGGACCCGTATTCATGAAACCGCTCTCATGCTCAAGCACGGATGCTGTGCTCAAGCCAGCTTTCTTGAAACTTACCTTAATCATGTCGAAGAGTAAAAACATCATTGTAAATGTTGAAAACAGCTTTCGACTTCATGTCTCTTCAACGTTTTACCAAAACTTCAACAAAATCAGATTTTTAAATAAGGCTTGAGCACGAAATCCATGCTTGAGCATGAGAACGGTTTCATGAATACGGGCCCAGGTGTTCCAGAAGGGTGAGCGTCTTCTGCTTCATCAACGAAACCCGCTATGTAAATTACCTAGTCAGTGTCACGTCCTTAAAATGACAAAATTAGTTTAATAAAAATTAAAATAATGTGACACAATTGATTTAATAATTATACTACCACGTTTTGTTACAATAATTAAGTAACAATTGGAGTGAAAAGTCAATTTTGGGCGAAGTCAAATGCCATTAAGGAAGATCGAAATGGTTTCATTTACTAAGAGTTTTTATTAATGTTACTTATCTTCTGGAATCAAAGCCCCATATAGTCTGCATTCTCATGCGTGTATACAAGTGTACGATACATGCATGTTACAGAACATATGTGGTAATGAACCTCGCTTTAACAATAGAAGTTGTTTTATTGTTTTGGCTGACCTCAGAAATTGCTGTGATTCAGGCCTCATATTTGAAATGCAAATCTATTTAAACGAGATTCATATCGCCCACTTATCCCAAAGGGCAGGACCTTTTTGTTTATACCATCTACTCTTTTGAAAAGAAACGCCTATTGCGGTTAGGAGATGTGGGAGTCAGTGCGACCACAAATACGCCAGCCTGCCAATCGGCGCATCAACTCCGTGACCTTGCCTGTGTCTTCAGTACCAATTCCCCTCTCCTCCAGGCCACAAGCAGAGGAAGAGCATGTTCATTACCCCACAAATGTGCGAGACACAACACTCGGTTTTATGCTACATTGCTCCCTGTCAACCACTGCGTGGGGGAAGAAGCTGATCGACACATATTTTAACCGTTCATGCGTACACAATGTACATAGGAATGCGATAAAAAGTCTTATTGATCATTTTGTCACACACAGGCATATTAATATCATGGTAATCTACGGTCACGTCATCAACTCTAGCCTTTTGAAAACAACATTGATTAAAATGAGGTGTTTTATTGACATATATTTCTTTAGTAAACTTTAAGTACGTGTCATCCGAGTGAGCCTCAGTTTGTTAATGTGATTAAATGTAAAGCATTAAACCTTTTTTTCACTCACACGCTTATTGTCACTTTTACTTGCCCTTTGTAAAAACTTGAACGATGACCTTAACCAAACGATTCACACCTGTATATTTTCAATTGGAGGTTTTAATATCACATTATACCTTAATGCAACATTTCTAATCGCGATCCTTAATACAAAAAAAGTAAAACAAAGGCAAAACCATGAAACGCTGATGCTCTCAAAAGTTGTTGGTTTATGCTTATTACGCTTATGTTTAATCAGATAGGCTTAGTTAATGAACTTGCATCGTTTGTATGTGACCGTATATTGGATACCGAAACTACACAAGTGTCCTTATCAGGAACGTTTTATCTGCCATTTGCTCAATCAAGCCTTTATCGAAACATTGTACCACCATTCTTATTACCAGTTTATCAGGGCTAGAATATGGTAACACTGTATATTCCAAAAGAGGAAATTACGTGATGTGGATGAAAAAAAGAACTAAAAAGCTTTTTTCACTCAAATTTTTCCACCCTATAGACTACTTTATCTCAAAAAAACCTGAACGAACGTCTTTGGTCTCTCGTTATGTGTGTTTTATTTTCCAGAAAGGTGAACGACGATACTTATACAGACCTATCTCAAAAGTGTTGTCATCACCCTTGTTTGCCATTTTTAACAAAATTATCGCCATGTAATTATGATGTAATATATGGGAATTACGTCATCCGATTTTCACATAGCGACAAATCATCACCAAAACACTTCTCCCGGAAGTCCATTTTGTATTCAATATTGTTGCCTGTCAAGGGGAATAACAACACATCTGGGAATGGCCTATATGTTTGTGGCCTATTTTGGACCATACATGTACTTTGTGAACACAACATTATACTGACGACGATATAGTACAAATGATTGAATCCTGCTTAACAAAGGGTGTTTTTTTTACTCTGAAGGAACGATTTTCCAGCCGAGTGTTGGTATTCCAATAGGACAAATTCTACCTAACTCTTAGCTGACATGTTTTTGTTTTCATACATCTGTACGAGGGAGAATATCGACGATGTGTTGTCTATCAATAACAAGATGTTTGCTGACCACGTCTATTGTATACAATCTTAATGACTTGAAATAAAGCACACAGCAGACAGCTTGCAAGTAAGCTTTACGATAAACGTAACAAAACTAATTTTCTGACAGTGAACTTTACCTTTCTTGATAAAAACACCCCCTGCTTCTCTCACCTATGTTGTTTACATGTCGCAGTTGATACATTATCGTAGCGCTTGTTCTAAATATCGATTTGTTGGTGATCGATGTCGACTGCTGAAAAACAAACAATAGGGATTCGAGAGATGCAGGCTGATCAGAACTATGAGCAAGTTTTATGGGCGCCTTTTTTGTCTTATTGAGAAATTTGTTGAAGAGGCAGGGATGTTACTATCAAGAAATGGAAAATTACTTATTGAAAAATTGAAATCATCACGTTTATCGTATAGCTTAGTAGTTAACTGTCTATGTTGGTCGTAGTTAAAGTAGAGATCGAGATAAGCAGCTGATGTAGAAGAGTATGTTGGGACCTTTATTTCAAGTTCAGAATGTTATATACGATCGACGTGGTCAGCAAACTTAGGTTACGAAAGATAGACAATTAATAACATCAGTGCTTTTTAAAATTAAATCAAATAACACCCGTTTACTTATGTTATTAATCGCATATTGTACTGTTATTTATCAAAAAATGTACTGCGTTATTTATCGAATAATGTACTGTGTTATTAAATAATGTACTGCGTTATTTGTCAAATAATGAACTGTGTTATTTACCAAATAATGTTCTTCGTTACTTATCAAATAACGTACTGCATCATTCATTAAATAATCTACGGTGGTATTTATCAAATAATATACTGTAGTATTTATCAAATACTTTAATGTGTTATTTATTGAATAATGATTTGCATCATTTATCAAATAATGTATTGTAACTTTATCAAATAATGCACTTTATCATTTATTAATTTATCAAAATGATGCACTATATTTTTTTTATAAAATAATGAAATGGATTAAAAACATTTACACTCTTTTGCGTTACATATGGAATTCATAAAACTCATAGCTATTTTTTTATTTCAGCTCGCAAGGAGTCGCTACACGCAAAACCATTTTTTTCTTTATTTCAAAAATCTCATACAAAATTTTAACTCATGTAAAATCCCGTATATTTTCTTTTTGAATAATTGGTATATTTTCACCGTAAACAAGAAATGTTACAAGGAACTGGTGAGCTCTTCTTTGGATGATACTGCGTATTTGTTCTATTGATATGGTCTAGCCTCTCTTACATGTAAAACTGTAACCAAAAACAAACAAAGGTGTTTAATTACAGTCGTATTGGAAATATTATTGTTAACAAGTCTCTTTAAATACAGTTGAGTCGTGTTGGAAATATTCTTGTTTACAAATCCCTTTAAAATTGATCTTTATCAAATGGTTATCTATTGCTGGCAAAAACAGATGTAATTTTAAGCACTAAATATACATCACTTTCGCGATATTAAGAACAATATCGCTGTGCATAAGTTTCTGGAGGCAAACAAACAACTTAAAGATGTACATTACATATACAGATTGCACTGGATAACATTCAGTAAAATACCGCGATAAAACGGCTTATGACTGCTATATTAATTTGCAAATTGGGAGTAAGCACTATCTCTAAAATATGCCACCGTACAGCTCCTTATCACCCGTACCTTTCTATTTTGATGATGACGTCGTTAATTTATTTGGTCGATGATAAAGGCCACCAACAGGGTATGTACGAATCTGTTACACGATATTAGAGCGTGAATATAGGCTGAACGGTGTAAATACGGACACTCATCTTGTTGACGATATGATCTATAAATTATCTTAACTTTGTGGGAGTACCAAAAAATGAACATACAAAAACCTGAGTATGACTTAATGTAATCTCCGGCAGGTGTTAAATAGTCACGTGTTTTAATAATCAGGAAGCGTTTTTGTCCCTTTCCTTGTTCCGTGCCATGTAAGACGAGGTATGTATCTTAAATAAACCATACAGCATAGAAACGATTAAACTATGGACAGATAAAACGAACACAAGAAACTTATACGTATCTGAACAAAGACAGGTGATTAATAAATAGCAGAAAAATACTTTAAACAAATAGAGAAATGAAATACCAAATTCAATGTTGCAATACATTGGCAAACACAATACACAAAAACAAATATATAGAAACATCATCAAATTATTTAATAAAAGAAATATACATAAAATTTATGATTAAACACTATTAATGATTGAACGGTAAAATTCAAAATCAATGAAAGCTCTTCTCATTATTTCAAAATTCAATGTATAATAATTATCAATACCTTATGTAAAGATCGATATAACAAGTTTTACTTTTCTGGAAGGTATAGAGCTTTTCAGCATTGTTTTATGGAATGTCAATGGTTAAACAATGTTTCACTGTCAATGGTTGGTGACGATCATGTCAAGCATTCAGACTGGTCTTCAGTTCTCAATACCAGAATAACTTCATTTAATATTTTTGCAATAAAACGTTATTACGGGACATTACTTCATTGATACATAATAAGTCTGTATATTTATTGACTGTGAACATTACTTATTGATACATAATAAGTCTGTTGATGGACGTACAGTGAATATTACCAATTGATACATAATTAGTCTGTAGATTTACTGACTGTGAACATTACCAATTGATACATAATAAGTCTGTTGATGGACTCTGAACAGTACCAATTGATACATAATAAGTCTGTTGATTTAGTGACTGTGAACATTACCAATTGATACATAATAAGTCTGTTGATGGACTCTGAACATTACCAATTGATACATAATAAGTCTGTTGATGGACTGTGAACATTACCAATTGATACATAATAAGTCTGTTGATGGACTCTGAACATTACCAATTGATATATGATAAGTCTGTAGATTTACTGACTGTGAACATTACCAATTGATACATAATAAGTCGTTTAGATTTACTGTGAACATTACCAATTGATACATAATAAGTCTGTAGATTTACTGTGAACATTACCAATTGATACATAATAAGTCTGTTGATGGACTGTGAACATTACCAATTGATACATAATAAGTCTGTTGATGGACTATGAACATTACCAATTGATACATAATAAGTCTGTTGATGGACTGTGAACATTACCAATTGATACATAATAAGTCTGATGATTTAGTGACTGTGAACATTACCAATTGATACATAATAAGTCTGTAGATTTACTGTGAACATTACCAATTGATACATAATAAGTCTGTAGATTTACTGTGAACATTACCAATTGATACACAATAAGTCAGTAGATTTACTGACTGTGAACATTACCAATTGATACATAATAAGTCTATTGATGGACTGTGAACATTACCAATTGATACATAATAAGTCTGATGATTTAGTGACTGTGAACATTACCAATTGATACATAATAAGTCTGTTGATGGACTGTGAACATTACCAATTGATACATAATAAGTCAGTAGATTTACTGACTGTGAACATTACCAATTGATACATAATAAGTCTATTGATGGACTGTGAACATTACCAATTGATACATAATAAGTCTGATGATTTAGTGACTGTGAACATTACCAATTGATACATAATAAGTCTGTTGATGGACTATGAACATTACCAAATGATACATAATAAGTCTGTTGATGGACTGTGAACATTACTTATTGATATATAATAAGTTTGTTGATGGACTGTGAACATTACTTATTGATATATAATAAGTTTGTTGATGGACTGTGAACATTACTTATTGATACACAATAAGTCTGTAGATTTAGTGACTGTCAACATTACCTATTGATACATAATACGTCTGTAGATTTAGTGACTGTGAACATTACTTATTGATACACAATAAGTCTGTTGATGGAGCGACTGTGAACATTACCTAGTGATACATAATAAAACTGTTGATCGAGTGACTGTGATTTATTTCACTGAAAAGTAAGAATTAAATATGCAACGATTACAACACTTGTTAACTATTTTAATGTATTATAGATGTGGTTTGTCGATTCATGTTCTGCCTCCCGGACACCCTATCTACATATCCCTGACTTCCTTCTCTATAGAACCGACAGGTTCGGGAACAGATTTACTCTGCTGGCCATGCAGGGCGAGCGTTCATGTTATATACAACAATGGTTGTCGTAAACCAATTTATTGAATATATGAATAGATTTCAAACAGAGGTTAACTTTTTTGCTACTGATTAATTTCAGCGGTAATCTGTGTGCCACCTGCTGAGTGATCGAGTGCTGCTCTCACACGTTCGGTGTGTCCGGTGATTTGGACGCGATGTTGAGGTGAAGAAGAAACAGAGCCGTGTACGAGATATACCTCTGACAGGGGCCTCTATAAAACTCGGATTATTCCTATCAGGGGGGCATCATTCAACACTCTATTTTAAACTAAAATCGCCCCATAATCGTTTTCTCTCCGTGTCATATTTCATATAAAAACGGAAATTGACAATATTGATAGCATACCATGCAAAGTCATTATACGTCACTGCGGAGGGACCATGTCACTAATGTACACGGGTTTATCTGTTAAAACCTAACCCGGTTTTAACTTACTCGGTAATTGCTTATGCAAAAAATACTCATCGACAGGCAACACATGTGAATTAATGGCCGATCAGATATAAAGGCCTAGGTGATACACCCGCGATTACGGTACAGACATGCTCATGCGTGTAATTAGATACAAATGACCTAATTTACAAGTCAATCGATTACATAAACACATTAAACCATTAACGAAATTAAATAGGAACCAAATGCAAATGCGATGCATTTCATTATTATGGTATTTAAATATTCATGAATATACCCCGGTCAAAGTACAAATCTTGATGCATGCCTACTTATACCAGTAGCACAGGTCACATAGACTAACAAAAAGTGTTCTTACTATTTTGGTGTGTTTAAAGTAAAATCGGTACAAAGTAAATTACTTTCATGTCTTTTGTTGATTAGCACCATCATTTTAATATACTGTATTATTGTCTCTGGTGTCGTGGGTATGGTATTTCAGTGGGTCAGCACAAAAGAATCAGTATCAAATGTGCATGACACTTACATGTAAATAGTAGTTGGAAAGGAAATGACACATTCTTTTACATCAGCTGTTTACCTCGATCTCTACTATTACCAACATGAACAGCTTACTAATACAAGTAAGTTATACGATAAACGTGGCGATTTCAATTTTTCCGATCGTGAACTTTGCATTTCTTGTTATTATTATCCCTGCTTCTCCAACCTACAGGAGTGTATGGTGTCAAAGTTGAATCGTTATTCTAGGGCTTGTTTTAAATATCGTGATTTTCGTGATCGATGTTGACTGCTGAAAAACAAACACAGGGATTCGAGAGATGCAGGATAATCAGAACTATGAGATTTATGGTCGCCATTTTTGTATCATTGAGAAATATCTTATATCTCTGTGTGTTGAAGATTGACGACGATTAGTGCGCTTACTTGGTGTGATTGACAATGATGACTCGATTATCATTTTAAGGACATGATATTAACTTGGATGTGACAAAGATTTACATGGCGGGTGTCGTCGATGAAGCAGAAGACCTGTACTCTTCCGGGACACCTGGTCTTATTCTCTTGTACTTTTACAAAGGTCTCCTTGTAGATATTTCCTTTTTTTTTGTATTTTGCCTCTAATTTAATCGATTTTGAGTTCGGATTATGGTTTGTTGACACTTCGGTATTCTCTATTTTTTTCTCTTATCAACAGTTAAAATCAGTTAAGGCTGTGTTGTCAAATGTAGTTTGGTTCGGTTGTGGTTATATTTGGTTTATCGTCCTATTGATAGCTTGTGTCATTTAAGTTAAGAACGGTGTATGCAGTGTTGGGTGTATACTTTGAGTGTGTGTGTAATACTGAGGATGCGGTGTGTTTCTGTAAGTATACTTGTGGTAGTGTGGAACTATTGACGAGTTTATAGTGTCACCACACTTAAGTATACTGCCGAAGGCCGTTAGCAGAATACTCCAGCCTGTCACAATAAACTGACAACGGGTGAATCAGGAGTTCGACTAAATACGGTCACGAAATGGGGGTAGCAGGTACAATCCAGATGCAGGCAGCCAAACACGGTGCAAACATAGATTCACGTCAATGAATGAACTCGGCTGTTATAAGAACAATTACCTAAATTAAACCAAGTTGAATACGAAATGTAAGAGCTTCCCCATTTTTACATTGTCAATATGCAATAATGTTTCGCCTTTTTCTACGAATTTAAAAAAAAAAAATACATCTTTGAATATGGTTCGGCAATTCTTTTCCCAAATAAAACTTGTTTTTGTACGCACATATATAAGTGAGATACGTTTTCGTAATACTGTAGGTTGATATTGACTGATGTCGCTATACTGATGGTCGATATTGACTTATTTCTGTATACTGTTGGTTGATATTGACATATTTCTGTATACTGTTGGTTGATATTGACAGATTGCGGTATACTGTTGGTTGATATTGACTGGTTTTGGTATAAGGTTGGTTGATATTGACTGATGTCGGTATACTGTTGGTTGATATTGACAGATTGCGGTATACTGTTGGTTGATATTGACTGGTTTTGGTATAAGGTTGGTTGATATTGACTGGTTTCGGTATAGACTTGGTAGATGATGACTGGTTTTGGTATAGGGTTGGTTGATATTGACTTGTTTCGGTATACTGTATGCTGATATTGACTGATGTCGGTATAGGGTTGGTAGATATTGACTGGTTTCGATATACTGTTGGTTGATATTGACTGATTTGGGTATACGTTTGGTAAATATTTATTTATTTTGGTAATTGTAAATTACTGTTAGTCCATATTGACTGATTTCGGTATAGGGTGTGTTTGTATCCACTGATTTCGGTACATGTTGGCTGATAGGGACTGACGTTTCCCTAGCCGGTGTTACTGACAGCTCAGATCACTTGTCTGTCACTCCTAACCAGTGTGTGAAGTACAGGGTTATCACAGTTTCCTTAGGGATCAGTAACACACAAGCTTCACATGTCCATCCGCTCTTGTTAACCCTTATCATGTCTGTTTTTTACTTACTGATCGTCTTTGCTTGATTAAAACTCAAAAGCAAATATTCAGCTCGAAAACACACGAAACGGTGCTATTAGTGCACTTGAACAGATGCAATTAGCTGCCTGTCATCGAACTGTAAAAAAACTGCTCGTCAGCACTAAACCAACAGGTCATGCTTCGTTATTCACGCCTAACCTAGCAGCAATAGTCCTGGTCCCTTTGGTGCGTGCATAGATCAAACCGTCGGGACACACGTCCTTGTCATAGCATTACAGCTCGAGAGTTTGTAAAGACATTTTGCAACAGTTAACATGCAATTCTGTTTAATTGATACTGGTCATTTTGTATGACAAAGTAAAATTCATAATTAGTTGGGAATGCATGCAAGCTAGGTGGAAATTAGCCTTTTACTTAGCCAAAATCAATCATCGTAAACCAGACGACCTCGAGTGGTTGAAATAATAATAACTTGATTTTGTCAAAACGCCATACGTTTGCATTATTTCCTACCCACTGAGTCTATTTAATATGATTATGTATTATGTGAATGATAATAAGGGTGTAATGGACTGTGGGTGTACGCTAAGTGTCGAGGTTGTGTAATGAGACCCCGTCCGATGTTCCCTGTCGATGACAAAACCTAACAAAGACACAGCGCTGACAATAGACTTACAGTAGCGTGTTGTCTGTCCCTCGAGGTGCTTAATATATCTCAAACTGGACCTCGTGCCAATCAGCTAGAAATGGAGAAAAGGCGATTGCACTGCCTTAAAGTTCAAATCATCGACATTAAAGAATTAAGAAAGAAAATGTGTGATGGAGATTGTGATTTTTAAAAAACAAAATTGAATCTAAAACTAACAACCTTTGTTATTAAGCTTGCGCAGTTTTGTAAACAGAGTTCGGGTCAGATCAACTACAAATGAAGCATGAATTGCGGTGGCATTTAAAGGCTAGATTAACAACACATATATCATTCCAGAGATTGGAAATTCAAGATTACTGATATATGGATATCAGTGATATACCCTTAAGCATATATGTCTACATGATTATATATCAGTTAAGTCTAAACTGCAAAGTAATGTCATGTTGTGTTCTGACACACTTCGATACATTCCTTATTCAGATGCATGTGACGATAGTCTGACACATTAAATGCCCCTTTTTTCTGATTTTGACACTTTAAAGTTTGAATGGCTTGAATTGAAGCACACATTCCATGGCATACAAGTACTTTCTTGTTGTATTGCATTTGCCATTTATTTATTCTAAGTGCATCAGTGGAAATGCATACATAAAAAAGATAAAATCATGATTAATTAATCAAAAGTATACCGGGTTATCAATTACAAGTAGCGATACGTTAATGTGAAATATCACGAACCATGTATGGGAACAACTGGTAAGTCTACCATCTGATCCTGCGGAGTAAGTTGTGTTAGTTTCATTTTGTTAAGCCCCCCCCCCCTCCATGCACATATTTATGCAGAATGAAAAGTATGTTGGTGTACTTGCCTCTTTGTAGATGTACGAATCTGGTGTCGAATTCATAGTGTTTCATGTACAATATAATGTACATTATGTCCGATGCGCCCAGCACAGAATTTCGCCCGTTCACATGAAAGAGACAATATGTGACCCGCATGTTACTTTAACTCTAAAAGCTGAACGCGAACCAGGCGGTATTCACCACATTATAAGGGTATTGCTGTGTAAGGCCTTAGCACAAAACACGTTGTCAGGCCTTACAACAAAAACGTTGCTTTAAGGAACTGCTGTGACAGGCCTTAGACCAGAACACATTGCCTTGGGGTATTGCTGTACCAGGCATTGGACCAGAACACATTGCTTGGGGTATTGCTGTACCAGGCATTGGACCAGAACACATTGCCTTGGGGTATTGCTGTACCAGGCCTTAGACCAGAACACATTGCCTTGGGGTATTGCTGTACCAGGCCTTAGACCAGAACACATTGCCTTGTGGTACTGCTGTGACAGGCCTTAGACCATAACACATTGCCTTGTGGTATTGCTGTGACAGGCCTTAGACCAGAACACATTGCCTTGTGGTATTGCTGTACCAGGCCTTAGACCAGAACACATTGCCTTGGGGTATTGCTGTGCCAGGCCTTAGAATAGAACACATTGCCTTGGGGTATTGCTGTACCAGGCCTTAGACCAGAACACATTGCCTTGTGGTATTGCTGTACCAGGCCTTAGACCAGAACACATTGCCTTGGGGTATTGCTGTACCAGGCCATTGGACCAGAACACATTGCCTTGGGGTATTGCTGTACCAGGCCTTAGACCAGAACACATTGCCTTGGGGTATTGCTGTACCAGGCCTTAGACCAGAACACATTGCCTTGGGGTATTGCTGTGACAGGCCTTAGACCAGAACACATTGCCTTGGGGTATTGCTGTACCAGGCCTTGGACCAGAACACATTGCCTTGGGGTATTGCTGTACCAGGCCTTAGACCAGAACACATTGCCTTGGGGTATTGCTGTGCCAGGCCTTAGACCATAACACATTGCCTTGGGGTATTGCTGTGACAGGCCTTAGACCAGAACACATTGCCTTGTGGTATTGCTGTGCCAGGCCTTAGACCAGAACACATTGCCTTGGGGTATTGCTGTGCCAGGCCTTAGACCAGAACACATTGCCTTGGGGTATTGCTGTACCAGGCCTTAGACCAGAACACATTGCCTTGGGGTATTGCTGTACCAGGCCTTCAGACACACTGTCTTAGGGTATTGCTGCGCCAGGCCTTAAGACACACGGTCTTAGGGTATTGCTGTGCCAGGCCTTAGACCATAACACATTGCCTTGTGGTATTACTGTGCCAGGCCTTAGAATAGAACACATTGCCTTGTGGTATTGCTGTGCCAGGCCTTAGACCAGAACACATTGCCTTGGGGTATTGCTGTGCCAGGCATTGGACCAGAACACATTGCCTTGGGGTATTGCTGTACCAGGCCATTAGACCAGAACACATTGCCTTGGGGTATTGCTGTGCCAGGCCATTAGACCAGAACACATTGCCTTGGGGTATTGCTGTGCCAGGCCTTAGAATAGAACACATTGCCTTGGGGTATTGCCGTGCCAGGCCTTAGACCAGAACACATTGCCTTGTGGTATTGCTGTGCCAGGCCTTAGACCAGAACACATTGCCTTGGGGTATTGCCGTGCCAGGCCTTAGACCAGAACACATTGCCTTGTGGTATTGCTGTACCAGGCCATTAGACCAGAACATATTGCCTTGGGGTATTGCTATGCCAGGCATTGGACCAGAACACATTGCCTTGGGGTATTGCTGTACCAGGCCTAAGACCAGAACACATTGCCTTGGGGTATTGCTGTACCAGGCCTTAGACCAGAACACATTGCCTTGGGGTATTGCTGTGCCAGGCCTTAGAATAGAACACATTGCCTTGGGGTATTGCTGTGCCAGGCCTTAGAATAGAACACATTGCCTTGGGGTATTGCCGTGCCAGGCCTTAGACCAGAACACATTGCCTTGTGGTATTGCTGTACCAGGCCTTAGACCAGAACACATTGCCTTGGGGTATTGCTGTGCCAGGCCTTAGAATAGAACACATTGCCTTGGGGTATTGCTGTACCAGGCCTTAGACCAGAACACATTGCCTTGTGGTATTGCTGTACCAGGCCTTAGACCAGAACACATTGCCTTGGGGTATTGCTGTACCAGGCCATTGGACCAGAACACATTGCCTTGGGGTATTGCTGTACCAGGCCTTAGACCAGAACACATTGCCTTGGGGTATTGCTGTACCAGGCCTTAGATCAGAACACATTGCCTTGGGGTATTGCTGTGCCAGGCCTTAGACCAGAACACATTGCCTTGGGGTATTGCTGTACCAGGCCTTAGACCAGAACACATTGCCTTGTGGTATTGCTGTGACAGGCCTTAGACCAGAACACATTGCCTTGGGGTATTGCTGTACCAGGCCTTGGACCAGAACACATTGCCTTGGGGTATTGCTGTACCAGGCCTTAGACCAGAACACATTGCCTTGGGGTATTGCTGTGCCAGGCCTTAGACCATAACACATTGCCTTGGGGTTTTGCTCTGACAGGCCTTAGACCAGAACACATTGCCTTGTGGTATTGCTGTGCCAGGCCTTAGACCAGAACACATTGCCTTGGGGTATTGCTGTGCCAGGCCTTAGACCAGAACACATTGCCTTGGGGTATTGCTGTACCAGGCCTTCAGACACACTGTCTTAGGGTATTGCTGCGCCAGGCCTTAAGACACACGGTCTTAGGGTATTGCTGTGCCAGGCCTTAGACCATAACACATTGCCTTGTGGTATTACTGTGCCAGGCCTTAGAATAGAACACATTGCCTTGTGGTATTGCTGTGCCAGGCCTTAGAATAGAACACATTGCCTTGGGGTATTGCTGTGCCAGGCATTGGACCAGAACACATTGCCTTGGGGTATTGCTGTACCAGGCCATTAGACCAGAACACATTGCCTTGGGGTATTGCTGTGCCAGGCCATTAGACCAGAACACATTGCCTTGGGGTATTGCTGTGCCAGGCCTTAGAATAGAACACATTGCCTTGGGGTATTGCCGTGCCAGGCCTTAGACCAGAACACATTGCCTTGTGGTATTGCTGTGCCAGGCCTTAGACCAGAACACATTGCCTTGGGGTATTGCCGTGCCAGGCCTTAGACCAGAACACATTGCCTTGTGGTATTGCTGTACCAGGCCATTAGACCAGAACATATTGCCTTGGGGTATTGCTATGCCAGGCATTGGACCAGAACACATTGCCTTGGGGTATTGCTGTACCAGGCCTTAGACCAGAACACATTGCCTTGGGGTATTGCTGTACCAGGCCTTAGACCAGAACACATTGCCTTGGAGTATTGCTGTGCCAGGCCTTAGAATAGAACACATTGCCTTGGGGTATTGCCGTGCCAGGCCTTAGAATAGAACACATTGCCTTGGGGTATTGCCGTGCCAGGCCTTAGACCAGAACACATTGCCTTGTGGTATTGCTGTGCCAGGCCTTAGACCATAACACATTGCCTTGGGGTATTGCTATGCCAGGCCTTAGAATAGAACACATTGCCTTGGGGTATTGCTGTACCAGGCCTTAGAATAGAACACATTGCCTTGGGGTATTGCTATGCCAGGCATTGGACCAGAACACATTGCCTTGTGGTATTGCTGTACCAGGCCTTAGACCAGAACACATTGCCTTGGGGTATTGCTGTGCCAGGCATTGGACCAGAACACATTGCCTTGGGGTATTGCTGTGCCAGGCATTGGACCAGAACACATTGCCTTGCGGTATTGCTGTGCCAGGCATTGGACCAGAACACATTGCCTTGGGGTATTGCTGTGCTAGGCATTGGACCAGAACACATTGCCTTGGGGTATTGCTGTGCCAGGCATTGGACCAGAACACATTGCCTTGCGGTATTGCTGTGCCAGGCCTTAGACCAGAACACATTGCCTTGGGGTATTGCCGTGCCAGGCCTTAGACCAGAACACATTGCCTTGGGGTATTGCTGTGCCAGGCCTTAGACCAGAACACATTGCCTTGGGGTATTGCTGTGCCAGGCCATTAGACCAGAACATATTGCCTTGGGGTATTGCTGTGCCAGGCCATTAGACCAGAACACATTGCCTTGGGGTATTGCTGTGCCAGGCCTTAGACCAGAACACATTGCCTTGGGGTATTGCTGTACCAGGCCATTAGACCAGAACACATTGCCTTGGGGTATTGCTGTGCCAGGCCTTAGACCAGAACACATTGCCTTGGGGTATTGCTGTACCAGGCCTTAGACCAGAACACATTGCCTTGGGGTATTGCTGTACCAGGCCATTAGACCAGAACACATTGCCTTGGGGTATTGCTGTGCCAGGCCTTAGACCAGAACACATTGCCTTGGGGTATTGCTGTACCAGGCCTTAGACCAGAACACATTGCCTTGGGGTATTGCTGTGCCAGGCATTGGACCAGAACACATTGCCTTGGGGTATTGCTATGCCAGGCCTTAGACCATAACACATTGCCTTGGGGTATTGCTATGCCAGGCCATTAGACCATAACACATTGCCTTGGGGTATTGCTGTGCCAGGCCTTAGACCAGAACATATTGCCTTGGGGTATTGCTGTACCAGGCCATTGGACCAGAACACATTGCCTTGGGGTATTGCTATGCCAGGCCTTAGACCATAACACATTGCCTTGGGGTATTGCTATGCCAGGCCTTAGACCATAACACATTGCCTTGGGGTATTGCTATGCCAGGCCTTAGACCATAACACATTGCCTTGGGGTATTGCTATGCCAGGCCTTAGACCAGAACACATTGCCTTGGGGTATTGCTATGCCAGGCCTTAGACCAGAACACATTGCCTTGGGGTATTGCTGTGCCAGGCCTTAGACCAGAACACATTGCCTTGGGGTATTGCTGTACCAGGCCTTAGACCAGAACACATTGCCTTGGGGTATTGCTGTGCCAGGCCTTAGACCAGAACACATTGCCTTGGGGTATTGCTGTGCCAGGTCTTAGACCAGAACACATTGCCTTGTGGTATTGCTGTACCAGGCCTTAGACCAGAACACATTGCCTTGGGGTATTGCTGTACCAGGCCTTAGACCAGAACACATTGCCTTGGGGTATTGCTGTACCAGGCCTTAGACCAGAACACATTGCCTTGGGGTATTGCTGTACCAGGCCTTAGACCAGAACACATTGCCTTGTGGTATTGCTGTGCCAGGCCATTAGACCAGAACACATTGCCTTGGGGTATTGCTGTGCCAGGCCTTAGAATAGAACACATTGCCTTGGGGTATTGCTGTGCCAGGCATTGGACCAGAACACATTGCCTTGGGGTATTGCTGTACCAGGCCATTAGACCAGAACACATTGCCTTGGGGTATTGCTGTGCCAGGCCATTAGACCAGAACACATTGCCTTGGGGTATTGCTGTGCCAGGCCTTAGAATAGAACACATTGCCTTGGGGTATTGCCGTGCCAGGCCTTAGACCAGAACACATTGCCTTGTGGTATTGCTGTGCCAGGCCTTAGACCAGAACACATTGCCTTGGGGTATTGCCGTGCCAGGCCTTAGACCAGAACACATTGCCTTGTGGTATTGCTGTACCAGGCCATTAGACCAGAACATATTGCCTTGGGGTATTGCTATGCCAGGCATTGGACCAGAACACATTGCCTTGGGGTATTGCTGTACCAGGCCTTAGACCAGAACACATTGCCTTGGGGTATTGCTGTACCAGGCCTTAGACCAGAACACATTGCCTTGGGGTATTGCTGTGCCAGGCCTTAGAATAGAACACATTGCCTTGGGGTATTGCTGTGCCAGGCCTTAGAATAGAACACATTGCCTTGGGGTATTGCCGTGCCAGGCCTTAGACCAGAACACATTGCCTTGTGGTATTGCTGTACCAGGCCTTAGACCAGAACACATTGCCTTGGGGTATTGCTATGCCAGGCCTTAGAATAGAACACATTGCCTTGGGGTATTGCTGTACCAGGCCTTAGACCAGAACACATTGCCTTGGGGTATTGCTGTGACAGGCCTTAGACCAGAACACATTGCCTTGGGGTATTGCTGTGCCAGGCATTGGACCAGAACACATTGCCTTGGGGTATTGCTGTGCCAGGCATTGGACCAGAACACATTGCCTTGCGGTATTGCTGTGCCAGGAATTGGACCAGAACACATTGCCTTGGGGTATTGCTGTGCTAGGCATTGGACCAGAACACATTGCCTTGGGGTATTGCTGTGCCAGGCATTGGACCAGAACACATTGCCTTGCGGTATTGCTGTGCCAGGCCTTAGACCAGAACACATTGCCTTGGGGTATTGCCGTGCCAGGCCTTAGACCAGAACACATTGCCTTGGGGTATTGCTGTGCCAGGCCATTAGACCAGAACACATTGCCTTGGGGTATTGCTGTGCCAGGCCATTAGACCAGAACATATTGCCTTGGGGTATTGCTGTGCCAGGCCATTAGACCAGAACACATTGCCTTGGGGTATTGCTGTGCCAGGCCTTAGACCAGAACACATTGCCTTGGGGTATTGCTGTACCAGGCCATTAGACCAGAACACATTGCCTTGGGGTATTGCTGTGCCAGGCCTTAGACCAGAACACATTGCCTTGGGGTATTGCTGTACCAGGCCTTAGACCAGAACACATTGCCTTGGGGTATTGCTGTACCAGGCCTTAGACCAGAACACATTGCCTTGGGGTATTGCTGTGCCAGGCTATTAGACCAGAACACATTGCCTTGGGGTATTGCTGTACCAGGCCTTAGACCAGAACACATTGCCTTGGGGTATTGCTGTACCAGGCATTGGACCAGAACACATTGCCTTGGGGTATTGCTGTGCCAGGTCTTAGAATAGAACACATTGCCTTGTGGTATTGCTGTGCCAGGCCATTAGACCAGAACACATTGCCTTGGGGTATTGCTGTACCAGGCCTTAGACCATAACACATTGCCTTGGGGTATTGCTGTACCAGGCCTTAGACCAGAACACATTGCCTTGGGGTATTGCTGTACCAGGCCTTAGACCAGAACACATTGCCTTGTGGTATTGCTGTGCCAGGCCTTAGAATAGAACACATTGCCTTGGGGTATTGCTGTGCCAGGCCTTAGACCAGAACATATTGCCTTGGGGTATTGCTGTACCAGGCCATTGGACCAGAACACATTGCCTTGGGGTATTGCTATGCCAGGCCTTAGACCATAACACATTGCCTTGGGGTATTGCTATGCCAGGCCTTAGACCATAACACATTGCCTTGGGGTATTGCTGTGCCAGGCCTTAGACCAGAACACATTGCCTTGGGGTATTGCTATGCCAGGCCTTAGACCATAACACATTGCCTTGGGGTATTGCTATGCCAGGCCTTAGACCATAACACATTGCCTTGGGGTATTGCTATGCCAGGCCTTAGACCATAACACATTGCCTTGGGGTATTGCTATGCCAGGCCTTAGACCAGAACACATTGCCTTGGGGTATTGCTATGCCAGGCCTTAGACCAGAACACATTGCCTTGGGGTATTGCTGTGCCAGGCCTTAGACCAGAACACATTGCCTTGGGGTATTGCTGTACCAGGCCTTAGACCAGAACACATTGCCTTGTGGTATTGCTGTGCCAGGCCTTAGACCAGAACACATTGCCTTGGGGTATTGCTGTGCCAGGTCTTAGACCAGAACACATTGCCTTGTGGTATTGCTGTACCAAGGCCTTAGACCAGAACACATTGCCTTGGGGTATTGCTGTACCAGGCCTTAGACCAGAACACATTGCCTTGGGGTATTGCTGTACCAGGCCTTAGACCAGAACACATTGCCTTGGGGTATTGCTGTACCAGGCCTTAGACCAGAACACATTGCCTTGGGGTATTGCTGTGCCAGGCCTTAGACCAGAACACATTGCCTTGGGGTATTGCTGTGCCAGGCCTTAGACCAGAACACATTGCCTTGGGGTATTGCTGTGCCAGGTCTTAGACCAGAACACATTGCCTTGTGGTATTGCTGTGCCAGGCCTTAGACCAGAACACATTGCCTTGGGGTATTGCTGTGCCAGGTCTTAGACCAGAACACATTGCCTTGGGGTATTGCTGTACCAGGCCTTAGACCAGAACACATTGCCTTGGGGTATTGCTGTGCCAGGCCTTAGACCAGAACACATTGCCTTGGGGTATTGCTGTGCCAGGTCTTAGACCAGAACACATTGCCTTGGGGTATTGCTGTACCAGGCCATTAGACCAGAACACATTGCCTTGGGGTATTGCTATGCCAGGCCTTAGACCAGAACACATTGCCTTGGGGTATTGCTGTGCCAGGTCTTAGAATAGAACACATTGCCTTGTGGTATTGCTGTGCCAGGCCATTAGACCAGAACACATTGCCTTGGGGTATTGCTGTACCAGGCCTTATACCAGAACACATTGCCTTGGGGTATTGCTGTGCCAGGCATTGGACCAGAACACATTGCCTTGTGGTATTGCTGTGCCAGGCCTTAGACCAGAACACATTGCCTTGGGGTATTGCTGTGCCAGGCCTTAGACCAGAACACATTGCCTTGCGGTATTGCTGTGCCAGGCCTTAGACCAGAACACATTGCCTTGGGGTATTGCTGTACCAGGCCATTAGACCAGAACACATTGCCTTGGGGTATTGCTGTACCAGGCCATTAGACCAGAACACATTGCCTTGGGGTATTGCTGTGCCAGGCCTTAGACCAGGACACATTGCCTTGGGGTATTGCTATGCCAGGCCTTAGACCAGAACACATTGCCTTGGGGTATTGCTGTACCAGGCCTTAGACCAGAACACATTGCCTTGTGGTATTGCTGTACCAGGCCTTAGAATAGAACACATTGCCTTGGGGTATTGCTGTGCCAGGCCTTAGACCAGAACACATTGCCTTAGGGTATTGCTGTACCAGGCCTTAGACCAGAACACATTGCCTTGGGGTATTGCTATGCCAGGCCTTAGACCAGAACACATTGCCTTGGGGTATTGCTTTACCAGGCCATTAGACCAGAACACATTGCCTTGGGGTATTGCTATGCCAGGCCTTAGACCAGAACACATTGCCTTGGGGTATTGCTGTTCCAGGTCTTAGAATAGAACACATTGCCTTGGGGTATTGCTGTACCAGGCCATTAGACCAGAACACATTGCCTTGGGGTATTGCTATGCCAGGCCTTAGACCAGAACACATTGCCTTGGGGTATTGCTGTGCCAGGTCTTAGAATAGAACATATTGCCTTGTGGTATTGCTGTGCCAGGCCATTAGACCAGAACACATTGCCTTGGGGTATTGCTGTACCAGGCCTTAGACCATAACACATTGCCTTGGGGTATTGTTGTACCAGGCCTTAGACCAGAACACATTGCCTTGGGGTATTGCTGTGCCAGGCCATTAGACCAGAACACATTGCCTTGGGGTATTGCTGTACCAGGCCATTAGACCAGAACACATTGCCTTGGGGTATTGCTATGCCAGGCCTTAGACCAGAACACATTGCCTTGGGGTATTGCTGTGCCAGGCCATTAGACCAGAACACATTGCCTTGGGGTATTGCTGTGCCAGGCCATTAGACCAGAACACATTGCCTTGTGGTATTGCTGTGCCAGGCCATTAGACCAGAACACATTGCCTTGTGGTATTGCTGTGCCAGGCCATTAGACCAGAACACATTGCCTTGTGGTATTGCTGTGCCAGGCATTGGACCAGAACACATTGCCTTGGGGTATTGCTATGCCAGGCCTTAGACCAGAACACATTGCCTTGGGGTATTGCTGTGCCAGGCCATTAGACCAGAACACATTGCCTTGGGGTATTGCTGTGCCAGGCTTTGGACCAGAACACATTGCCTTGGGGTATTGCTGTGCCAGGCCATTAGACCAGAACACATTGCCTTGTGGTATTGCTGTGCCAGGCCATTAGACCAGAACACATTGCCTTGGGGTATTGCTGTACCAGGCCTTAGACCAGAACACATTGCCTTGGGGTATTGCTGTGCCAGGTCTTAGAATAGAACACATTGCCTTGTGGTATTGCTGTGCCAGGCCATTAGACCAGAACACATTGCCTTGGGGTATTGCTGTACCAGGCCTTAGACCAGAACACATTGCCTTGGGGTATTGCTGTGCCAGGCCATTAGACCAGAACACATTGCCTTGGGGTATTGCTGTACCAGGCCTTAGACCAGAACACATTGCCTTGGGGTATTGCGGTACCAGGCCTTAGACCAGAACACATTGCCTTGGGGTATTGCTGTACCAGGCCTTAGACCAGAACACATTGCCTTTTGGTATTGCTGTGCCAGGCCATTAGACCAGAACACATTGCCTTGGGGTATTGCTGTACCAGGCCTTAGACCAGAACACATTGCCTTGGGGTATTGCTGTACCAGGCATTGGACCAGAACACATTGCCTTGGGGTATTGCTGTGCCAGGTCTTAGAATAGAACACATTGCCTTGTGGTATTGCTGTGCCAGGCCATTAGACCAGAACACATTGCCTTGGGGTATTGCTGTACCAGGCCTTAGACCATAACACATTGCCTTGGGGTATTGCTGTACCAGGCCTTAGACCAGAACACATTGCCTTGGGGTATTGCTGTACCAGGCCTTAGACCAGAACACATTGCCTTTTGGTATTGCTGTACCAGGCCTTAGACCAGAACACATTGCCTTGGGGTATTGCTATGCCAGGCCTTAGACCAGAACACATTGCCTTGGGGTATTGCTGTACCAGGCCTTAGACCAGAACACATGGCCTTGGGGTATTGCTGTGCCAGGCCTTCAGACACACTGTCTTAGGGTATTGCTGTGCCAGGCCTTCAGACACACTGTCTTAGGGTATTGCTGTGCCAGGCCTTAAGACACACTGTCTTAGGGTATTACTGTGCCAGGCCTTAAGACACACTGTCTTAGGGCATTGCTGTGCCAGGCTTTGGAACAGAACATGTTGCCTTAGGATCTTGCTATGCCAGTGCTTGAAACAGAATACATAGAGTGAAGCTATTGCTGTACATGGCCTTGTGAACAGAACACACTGCCTAAGGGTGATGCTAGAAAAAAGGGTAGTGGAAATCAGGAAGTCTTAAATACTGCAACGGGTACAGCATAGTGACATTCATTGCACTTTTTTATCCAGATCATTTGTTACATTGTAAGTACAATTTGACGTGTTTGCATTTTGGTAATGCTTGGAAATATGGCATCGTTTTGATATACCAGATAATTATATCAATATAGAGTACTGCATGCGTGGCCATTGATTGTAATTGTAAGACCATCATTCACCTTGCACGAGATTTTATAATTGATTTCAATGCAGAAGGAATTAATCAATTTACGACTGTTAGATATTTTGAGAAAAAAAAATAAAAGAGCTTTCAAATAAGTGATTTGAACAAAAGTAATGAGTTACAGATAATTGTTTTTTTTTTCTTCGCTTTATTATCTCACGACTCTGCACTCTTAGTATGTTTACTGGAATATTTCAGTTCTATGCATTTCTCTAATACATACAATATGTATTATGACATTTCTGTGAATTGCAGAATTCGTTATCCGGATTTTGAGTCTTACAGTACAAATATAGATATTGAAATAAACTGAGAGAAACATTTCTACTTTTGTTTAGCATTGCATGCATGCTTACCTAAGACAAGCAACCCTATAACAAACATCTTCACCGATATGTTTGAACTTAAGGACATCTGTTAATCTAGAAATGTCACCCAGAACAAAGCCCGTTGTGTGAAGGCTTTGATCCAAGTCTGAATGAGAAGAGGAAGTATATGACCTTTTACCTACGAGCTATCAGTCAGCATTTTGTTCTTCTTGTTCCACATGCAAGCATGCACTGTATAAATACAAAGGCGTACTGCAATCGCCTGAATCGGTGCTGGCTTATCACCATTTAAACCTACTCGTTATTTACGTCTTATTACATGTCCTCATAGGTATTCAGGAGACAGACTATTGATGAGTTATATACCAACGGACTTAGGTCAGGACTTGACGGTACGATTTAAACAGGAGATAATTAGAGCTGTATTTATGAATGGGTAGACTGACTGCTGCGTCACGTACTTATGAAGGGTCTCATAGTATGATTTATGTCGCTATTTATAACGACAGTTTGTGAACTGTTACTCGAAAATGTACAAAATTGCACCCATTATGACAACAGGCAACCTGGTTATGATTCCTATGGAAAAAAGGATTAGTGATTAGACAAAAACGTTATTTTTGTTAACACTTTTGTATGTCCAACACTTTTTTCTGGTTAAAATATTTGTAAATTGTGGTGCAAACAAAACTCATTTAAAGTAAGGTATTTTCAAACTGTTATTTTTTTCCCATCAACATTAACCCTACATCAGAGAATACTAAAGCGTAAAGAAACCATAAAGTCGAACACAAACTCGAATAAACTAGCGGCGAAATCTGAACAAATAATAGCAATAAACACAGTGCCTGTAATTACTGTGTGTATATCGACACTCCCATTAGTAGATATAACCTACACACAGAACAAATTACAGACACTCCCATTAGTAGATATAACCTACACACAGAACAAATTACAGACACTCCCATTAGTAGATATAACCTACACACAGAACAAATTACAGACACTCCCGTTAGCAGATATACACTACACACAGTACAAATTACAGACACACCATTAGTAGATATAACCTACACACAGTACAAATTACAGACACACCATTAGTAGATATAACCTACACACAGTACAAATTACAGACACTCTCATTAGTAGATATAACCTACACACAGAACAAATTACAGACACTCCCATTAGTAGATATAACCTACACACAGAACAAATTACAGACACTCCCGTTAGCAGATATACACTACACACAGTACAAATTACAGACACTCTCATTAGTAGATATAACATACAAACAGTACAAATTACAGACACTTCCGTTAGTATATATAACCTACACACAGTACAAATTACAGACACTTCCGTTAGTATATATAACCTACACACAGTACAAATTACAGACACTCTCATTAGTAGATATAACCTACACACAGTAAAAATTACAGACACTCCCGTTAGCAGATATAACCTACACACAGTACAAATTACAGACACTCCCGTTAGTAGATATAACATACAAACAGTACAAATTACAGACACTCTCATTAGTATGTATAACCTACACACATTACAAATTACAGACACTCTCATTAGTATATATAACCTACACACAGTAAAAATTACAGACACTACCATTAGTATATATAACCTACACACAGTACAAATTACAGACACTTCCATTAGTAGATATAACCTACACACAGTAAAAATTACAGACACTCTCATTAGAAGATATAACCTACACACAGTACAAATTACAGACACTCTCATTAGTAGATATAACCTACACACAGTACAAATTACAGACACTTCCATTAGTAGATATAACCTACACACAGTAAAAATTACAGACACTCTCATTAGTAGGTATAACCTACACACAGTACAAATTACAGACACTCTCATTAGTAGATATAACCTACACACAGTACAAATTACAGACACTCCCGTTAGTAGATATAACCTACACACAGTACAAATTACAGACACTTCCATTAGTATATATAACCTACACACAGTACAAATTACAGACACTCTCATTAGTAGATATAACCTACACACAGTACAAATTACAGACACTCTCATTAGTATATATAACCTACACACAGTACAAATTACAGACACTCCCGTTAGTAGATATAACCTACACACAGTACAAATTACAGACACTCCCGTTAGTAGATATAACCTACACACAGTACAAATTACAGACACTACCATTAGTATATATAACCTACACACAGTACAAATTACAGACACTTCCATTAGTATATATAACCTACACACAGTACAAATTACAGACACTCTCATTAGTAGATATAACTTACACACAGTACAAATTACAGACACTCTCATTAGTAGATATAACTACACACAGTACAAATTACAGACACTCTCATTAGTATATATAACCTACACACAGTACAAATTACAGACACTCTCATTAGTAGATATAACCTACACACAGTACAAATTACAGACACTCCCGTTAGTATATATAACCTACACACAGTACAAATTACAGACACTACCATTAGTATATATAACCTACACACAGTACAAATTACAGACACTTCCATTAGTATATATAACCTACACACAGTACAAATTACAGACACTCACGTTAGTAGATATAACCTACACACAGTACAAATTACAGACACTCCCGTTAGTAGATATAACTACACACAGTACAAATTACAGACACTCCCGTTAGTAGATATAACCTACACACAGTACAAATTACAGACACTCCCGTTAGTAGATATAACATACAAACAGTACAAATTACAGACACTCTCATTAGTATATATAACCTACACACAGTACAAATTACAGACACTCTCATTAGTATATATAACATACACACAGTACAAATTACAGACACTCTCATTAGTATATATACCCTACACACAGTACAAATTACAGACACTCCCGTTAGCAGATATACACTACACACAGTACAAATTACAGACACTCTCATTAGTAGATATAACCTACACACAGTACAAATTACAGACACTCCCGTTAGCAGATATACACTACACACAGTACAAATTACAGACACTCTCATTAGTAGATATAACCTACACACAGTACAAATTACAGACACTCTCATTAGTAGATATAACTTACACGCAGTACAAATTACAGACACTCTCATTAGTATATATAACATACACACAGTACAAATTACAGACACTCTCATTAGTATATATACCCTACACACAGTACAAATTACAGACACTCCCGTTAGCAGATATACACTACACACAGTACAAATTACAGACACTCTCATTAGTAGATATAACCTACACACAGTACAAATTACAGACACTCCCGTTAGCAGATATACACTACACACAGTACAAATTACAGACACTCTCATTAGTAGATATAACCTACACACAGTACAAATTACAGACACTCTCATTAGTATATATAACCTACACACAGTACAAATTACAGACACTCCCGTTAGTATATATACCCTACACACAGTACAAATTACAGACACTACCATGAGTAGATATAACCTACACACAGTACAAATTACAGACACTCCCATTAGTAGATATAACCTACACACAGTACAAATTACAGACACTCCCGTTAGCAGATATACACTACACACAGTACAAATTACAGACACTCCCGTTAGTAGATATAACCTACACACAGTACAAATTACAGACACTCTCATTAGTAGATATAACCTACACACAGTACAAATTACAGACACTCCCGTTACTAGATATAACCTACACACAGTACAAATTACAGACACTCCCATTAGTAGATATACACTACACACAGTACAAATTACAGACACTTCCGTTACTAGATATAACCTACACACAGTACAAATTACAGACACTCCCGTTACTAGATATAACCTACACACAGTACAAATTACAGACACTCCCATTAGTAGATATACACTACACACAGTACAAATTACAGACACTTCCGTTACTAGATATAACCTACACACAGTACAAATTACAGACACTCCCGTTAGTAGATATAATATACACACAGTACAAATTACAGACACTCCCGTTAGTAGATATAACCTACACACAGTACAAATTAGACACTTCCGTTACTAGATATAACCTACACACAGTACAAATTACAGACACTACCATTAGTATATATAACCTACACACAGTACAAATTACAGACATTCCAATTAGTAGATAAAACCTACACACAGTACAAATAATAAACACTCCCGTTAGTAGATATAACTACACACAGTACAAATTACAGAGATTCCCATTAGTAGATATAACCTACACACAGTACAAATAACTGGCACTACCATTAGTATATATAACCTACACACAGTACAAATTACAGACACTCTCATTAGTAGATATAACCTACACACAGTACAAATTACAGACACTCTCATTAGTAGATATAACCTACACACAGTACAAATAACTGGCACTACCATTAGTATATATAACCTACACACAGTACAAATTACAGACACTCCCGTTAGTAGATATAACCTACACACAGTACAAATTACAGACACTACCATTAGTATATATAACCTACACACAGTACAAATTACAGACACTACCATTAGTAGATATAACCTACACACAGTACAAATTACAGACACTCCCGTTAGCAGATATACACTACACACAGTACAAATTACAGACACTCCCGTTAGCAGATATAACCTACACACAGTACAAATTACAGACACTACCATTAGTATATATAACTACACACAGTACAAATTACAGACACTACCATTAGTATATATAACCTACACACAGTACAAATTACAGACACTCCCGTTAGTAGATATAACCTACACACAGTACAAATTACAGACACTACCATTAGTAGATATAATTACACACTGTACAAATTACAGACACTCTCATTAGTAGATATAACCTACACACAGTACAAATTACAGACACTCCCGTTAGTATATATAACCTACACACAGTACAAATTACAGACACTTCCATTAGTAGATATAACCTACACACAGTACAAATTACAGAGATTCCCGTTAGCAGATATAACCTACACACAGTACAAATTACAGACACTCTCATTAGTAGATATAACCTACACACAGTACAAATTACAGACACTACCATTAGTATATATAACCTACACACAGTACAAATTACAGACACTCTCATTAGTAGATATACACTACACACAGTACAAATTACAGACACTACCATTAGTAGATATAACCTACACACAGTACAAATTACAGAGATTCCCGTTAGCAGATATAACCTACACACAGTACAAATTACAGACACTACCATTAGTAGATATAACCTACACACAGTACAAATTACAGAGATTCCCGTTAGTAGATATAACCTACACACAGTACAAATTACAGACACTACCATTAGTATATATAACCTACACACAGTACAAATTACAGACACTACCATTAGTAGATATAACCTACACACAGTACAAATTACAGACACTCCCGTTAGCAGATATACACTACACACAGTACAAATTACAGACACTCCCGTTAGCAGATATAACCTACACACAGTACAAATTACAGACACTACCATTAGTATATATAACTACACACAGTACAAATTACAGACACTACCATTAGTATATATAACCTACACACAGTACAAATTACAGACACTCCCGTTAGTAGATATAACCTACACACAGTACAAATTACAGACACTACCATTAGTAGATATAATTACACACTGTACAAATTACAGACACTCTCATTAGTAGATATAACCTACACACAGTACAAATTACAGACACTTCCGTTACTAGATATAACCTACACACAGTACAAATTACAGAGATTCCCGTTAGCAGATATAACCTACACACAGTACAAATTACAGACACTCTCATTAGTAGATATAACCTACACACAGTACAAATTACAGAGATTCCCGTTAGCAGATATAACCTACACACAGTACAAATTACAGACACTCTCATTAGTAGATATAACCTACACACAGTACAAATTACAGAGATTCCCATTAGTAGATATAACCTACACACAGTACAAATTACAGACACTACCATTAGTAGATATAACCTACACACAGTACAAATTACAGAGATTCCCATTAGTAGATATAACCTACACACAGTACAAATTACAGACACTACCATTAGTAGATATAACTACACACAGTACAAAGTACAGAGATTCCCATTAGAAGATATAACCTACACGAGCTGCCTGGTCAGCACTATTTCAATTATCGATGTTAATCACAGGACACATTTTTCTCTTTATTAAACTTTTCCCTTCTGGCTATGAATGCGGTTGACAAAACATTTTGTTGTAATAGCCATGTTGAGCAAGCTTTTTCAACATGATAGATGTTGACACACAATTTTGTTTTTTTTCTATTTCCGTTTTAATGAAAAGCTTGCTTAGCGTCTAAATCAGCATGAAGTATCATACACATATTATCATCTAGTTTTCCAGCCGTTTTGCTATCGAACGGTCATGCTATTACCTCTGTCGATAAACTACCACTTTTCTTATTACTACAATGGTGAGATCCATTGTGATAAGGAGTTTGTTGTGTTTTAATCCGCCGACGACACGGGCCTTACACCCAGAGAGACATATTGGCGACAGGCAGAGAGGGTAAATCTCCAGGCACGACACAATCGCCGCCTTTTCTCACAATAACTCCCTAATGCTCTATGTGATAAGATTTCATTTGGCACTTTTTAAAATTAACTTGTTGTTCCCCCATTCTGCCGTCTATGACTGCCTATGATTACCATGTTTATATAGCAACACTACTGGAACTGACGATGCAGTACTCGCTAATCGAACATTTACACTTTTTGAGAAGGGGGTATATCAATAAGGACATTACCTATTATCTGTAAGTCCAGAACTTTACGAATCAATCAACAATATCAGGAGAGATGAAAAGCTCGACTGACAAATCGCCTAGTAAAGCAGATATTGACGTGTGAAGTAATGATGTCTCATGTCTACAGTTTGACTGATTATTAATCTGGAAACTACTATTCTGAGTCGATTAAAGAACTGCCGCGCTGCTGATTTAAAAATGATTAAACCGCTTTATATCGAACATTCACAAAACACTTGCTTGAATAAAAACAGAGTCAGACCAAGTCCAGACTCATTTCGGGTACACGAATATAGTTTTACAAATAAAGTGTTTCGCATTCCAACCCATATTTACTTCTATTTGACTATAACAGCAAGATACAGACTGATATTACACACGAAGAAACCATGACTTGATTGGTTGGTGTTTGTTTGTTATAGACCACATACTAAAATATGTCCTTTCGTGGTCATGGGATACTAATTTCGGTTGTACCCCTGTTAAAAGAATAACTAGCTAACCAAATGTGATACAAGTCCCCGCAGATGGGGCGTAAGAGAACCTCGTTATGTCTCCCTTGGCACCACCTCGCACTTGGCCTTTATTTGAGCGTTTGGCCCTGTGATGAAGGCTATGGGCTTTGAGGCCTATCCGAGACATAGTTACTACTTCCGGCTTAACGCTCAGTATTATGGGAGTGGAACGACTGGTTCACCCGTTGTCAGTATAATGTGACCGGGTGGGGTGTTCTGCTGGGGGCCTTCGGCAGTATACTTCAGTGTGGTAGCACTTTAAATCGGGAAACAAAAGCAGGATTATCGCAAAGAGGCTTACACGACCGTACCGCGGCCTCCCACATACACTCGCATTTAAAACACGCACCAACAAAAAGATTACACCAGGAGGTCATCCTTAAATGTCCTTGGCTATTAAAAGGACGTAAAAACAATTAAACCAAACCAAACCTATGATAAAATAACCCCGCTCTCTCCATAACTAGAATAATATAGGCGTTTTGTAGGAACCTTTGTAGGTGGGAATCGAGAGGAATCAAAAGACGTTGGAACCCCCTTGCAGAGTAGGGTATTCACAAAGATGACTATTGCACGGATTGCAAGTTACACGATCTGTATATTTCTTAACTATCTTCACGTGTCCTCAAACCTTGCCTGGAAAAATATCTTTAAATTAATGAGGAAGGCACACCCTATACCTTCAAAAAGCACTTTGTGTTCTTTGCCAATTGTTTAAAAATAGAGAAATCGCAACAAGTGGTCTACCCATTGTCAGTATAATGAGAATGGATGGAAACTACACTTAGTAATTTTAAAATTGTATTTCACCGTTTTACCGTTTCCGAGAATCAGATCCGCTCTATTGCAGGAAAATATGTGGTCATAACACATGGAGGAATGTCTTTAAATGAACTAGGATTGCAAGCAAATCAATCTCTAGATGTGTTTTCTCATGTTTCAAGCAAATGTATAGAAAGATGAGCATTGTACGGATTCGTGAACTATATAGGGTTCAATTACAGTTGCCTTAGTTTCTCTTAAAGCATTACAAGCAAGTCTGAAGGAAATCCAGTGACGTCTTTATATATCAAATTAGATTTGAAAAATCCAAACAATTATTTCCAAGCTCTCCGGTGGTACAGATTACTAAGGCCCTTTGTGACAGATATAGCAGCCATCTTCATTCCGGTTCACGTCCCTGTCTCGGTGCCATTTATTGTTGTCAACACCCGATAACAATAAATGGCCGTGAGAGCTACTCCCACTCCTATCGTCAGACCACTGAACGCTAAACTAAACGCACTGATGTGTTCCTATAGCATCGGAAGCATTGCAGGAAAGGTGTCGTATACTGCGTGTGGATTTACATGTCTTTTCAGGTTTTGTTTAGCTTTATAATGTTTATCGTCCAAATAAATGTTATGGTCATTAATGAACAGCCTCCAGGTTCATAGGATGCGATCATGTTTTGATTACGTTATATTTTGGAGGCTTGTTGGTCCCTTTGAGATAGTGTGGAACTAATGCCCAGATTATAGCGCTACCACATAAGTATACCGTCGAGGCCCTAGCTATACACCCTACTCGGTCACATCACCTTTGACAATGAGTAAACCACTGCTGATTCATATTTTGCATCCGCGTTAACTTTATAATAACAATAATGATAGCAACGTGCCGCTATTTGTACGAACATCGTTTTATTTGCTATGTCCCTACACGACATTGTCAGTGGTGGGGTTCTCAACGTTCGTCTACATTGTAGCTCTGATGTCTGTCAGCGATGTCTTAGCCCGGCACCGTATACTTATTTTATCTTTTTTAAAGTTGCCATCAGACTTAAGATTTACAAGACAACATCTGCTTTATTTTCCTACAGATTAACGAGTTAATTCTACATCGACGCGTGGAATGCAGACATTACACAATATTATGTGTTTATCGCATCGTGGCGTGTCTTTATCACTCCGCTTACAATATCACGTAAGATAACGCGAAGAGTCTTATTGACAGATATCTTTATAGAAAGTCAATTAGGTAACGGATATTATATCCTTCCCGTAATTACATGGAGGACCGGGGTATTTAGTGTCTTTTTAGTTAAATCACACGTATCTGTTGTGTTAATGGATGTTAATTGATCTGATGCATGTTAGGCATTAACTTATCTCAGAATCCCGCGCGCCTCTCTCAGATAACTATCAGATGTACGAAATGCCTTGCTATTATCCGCAAGTTCATCAAGTGAGCGTCTTCAGACCTTTTGTTTATTTCTAGGCCCACTACTTCATTCGTAAGACATTGTTTAATTTTCTATCTTCACCTTGCGGGAGGTAAAACACGTAATCTCTGATTTAGGGAATCTCGTATGCACTTTGTTTACTAGAATGCTGATTCAAGGATTTAGATTGCATTCATTCAAATTTAATTAAATGTAAACACAATATCATAGATGCCGATTATGCTATCTTTGATGACTTGGAGGAAAATTTAATTCGTTTAGATAGCGTATTACGATAATGATATATATTTGCTAATAGTACGTTGATCTAGGACAACGCCCTCTAGGTACAATATACAGTCGGTCAGAGAGTACGGCACACACCACAGGCTTTTAACCGTATAAAATACCATTACGATACCATCACACTCGATTTGTGTAATGGACATGAGTGTTTTCCATTAAATATGACAGTTGTCACCGTTTGCACAGAGAAGATATTAATACAAATACAGAGCCTTTGCTCTAGACATTTTATATATTCGACCTTAAAGAGTGAGCAGTTGATCCAAACTCCCATGGAGTTAGTTTGGGGTTGATTGGCATGGAGGGTCTTAGAGAAAACGAAGAGAATGATGCCAGTTGGTAGAAAAAAAAGCGTTTACGACACATAGATAATGTTTACATTGTAACCAAAATCATTTGTTTCTTTTCTTATTTACAATGTACCTGTAAGCAAAAAGAAAAAGGTATATAAGTAATTGTTTAATGCCCTATCAACAGCTAAGGTCATTTAATGATGTATTCCTCTGAGGTTTCAGTCACGTTCAAGTTTTAATCGCATGCATAGATTTGATGTTGTATTGAAGTAAGTATGATAGATTTTTTTATTAGATTTTTGTTCTTAATTGTTAGTTCTCATGTTTCAGTGTCAATGTTAGTACATGTATCAACATACATACGTATATGATAACAATAGTCAAGTATGATAGATTTTGATAGTATATATTCATTCTTTATAACGGTTTTAGAAAGAAAAACACAATTTCTTTTCATGCTTAAAATTTTATTTTTTAAAACGTTTAAAAGCAGAACTGTTTTTTAATAAGCGTCAAATTTGAAAAACATGTTGAAAATGTGGATTTTCGAATTAAAAGGGGGGATAGGGTAACTAAAACTGTTTTCTTTTTTCATAACTAAAATATTATTTTTGTCAATTCTGCAAACATTCATTCATTTCGGATAACAAATTGGGAAGATATTGTATGGAGAAATCCTGTAACTAGTCAAAACTACAAAATTCATTTATCACTTATTATGTCAAATTGGTATCTTTGAACAATCTTAGTACAAGCACGAGCACAATGACATTTCGTTATCCTTGCATTTTCTGTCTTGCCATGAACTCAAAAATGTATACGAGAAAAAAAGTTTAATGAAAGTAAATTTTGATACCTTCCATTTTATATATTGTAAAATTAATATAATCCCAATTAATATGATGCGAATTTACTTAATGTTTCGACAAGAGGGCTCCGTATTTTTTTCGTTCCTAATATGTATCGCCAAATTATACCAAATCGTGCGTGTGTGCGATACGAATCGCACACATGAACGCACGATCTTTCGTTCGCCCAGTTGTTTGCACCATGGGCGAACGATGTGCGAACGGTGTGTTCACGATGTATGCACGATGTACGCACGCAATGTTTGGTGTGTTGTACGTTACCACAACTGTATTTTCATCACAATCTCATCTTTTAGAGAATACTGAAGCGTAAACAAAATCATAATCCGAACTGAAAAAGCAATTAAACTAGGGGCAAAATATGAACAAAGGGAAGATTTACATTGAAACCCTTGTAAAAGTACACATGTACAAGAGAATAAAACCAGGTGTTCTGGAAGAGTAAGCGTCTTCTGCTTCATCGACGACACCCGCCATGTAAATCTTAAGCAAATCCAAGTAACCGTCAAGAACCGAGTCATTGGCAATCACAACAAGTACGCATACTAATGAGCATTCTCAAAAACATCAATCCTCATGTCACACAAAGATACAGATTATTTTCAATGAGACAAAGATGACGACCATTGCTCATAGTTTTGATCAACCTGCATCTCTCAAATCCTTGTGTTGTTAGTTTGTGTGTCAGCAGTCGACATTGATCACGAAAATTCACGATCGGGAAATTGAACCCTCCATTTCGACGCCTCCATTCACGCTACGGGGTTCCTAAACCCACCATTTATGTAAACTGGGAAACCCAAAGGCCGTTTTGGCTAAATGTGGTCCAAATCCACTTTGTGGTACAATTTGTGCATGGCTTCGTTTTTCGGGAAAACGCTGACATCGAACGGTCGGACGACGACGGTGTATTATGTCATAATAATAAGAAATATGTTTTCATTATAATCACGGTTATGCAGATGAACTAAAGAAAACGGTTATTTATAGTACTATGTCAACGAGCTAAACTGTGTCTCAGTATTCTCTTCCAGAAGCCGGGTTGCTTGGTTGCGACATACAAACAGGATGGAATCATATGCACCACTAATGGTTTAGCCTGAGGGGTATGTACCGATATACTACGTACCATTAAACCTGTACTCATTAACGTCATAATTAGCTGGCCAAAGACATTTGACGACACCCTCTCTTGCTGACATGTTGGAGATATGTCAATATTTTTAAATAACCATTGGGAAAATAACAACAAATGTAAAACATAAAAACGCCGCAATGACTAAAAGTCTAAATAAATATAGATGTTTTAGTGGGAGGCCGAATGGAAAAACCCTTGTCCCGGACATAGGGTTATCTTCAAAATTAATTAAGGAGGTATATGTTCCAATAACTTTAAAGTGATCTGGTAATCGACAGGTGAAGCAGTGCAGTAAAATGAGTAGTTACGGATGTAATTGTAACTATGTAACTATCTGTAAACAAACACACAGGTATTTGTATATTTAGGTGGTGTGCCTTAGTCGTTTTCACGTCAGACTCCAGCCACTGGCTGTCAGCTTTATTAATGAGTTGGCTATATATCTGTATTTTAAATTCTCAAAAAGAAAAGACAAATTAGTGTAAGCAAATAATTGTCAAAATAAAAAAAAAGAAATAGAAGTTTCAGCAAAAGCTGACGTCAAACTAACCTAACCAAATTAACCAATAGCAACATTATGATAGTCACAACTCGCCGACATTAAAACACCGATTAAATTTCAAATCATATATCTGTTCTTCCTTTAACCTTGGCGCCACGAAATAACATAAAACTTGCTTCAGGTTAATATGTACTATTATTTGAGTTAAACTTTCTTCTGGATAAAAGAAATTCGGTCCACAAGAATGAAAACAATTATATTTAATATGTTGTAATACATACCGATGACAAAGAATTAAAAAAAAAAAACAATACTAGACATATATGCTGACAAAACGCAAAGTATTGATAAACAAAATCAGAAGAAGCCGAAGCTCAACAATATCATGGACAAACTACGAAAAATGGCAATATTTACACGGATAACCTTAAAAAGCACCATTCATTTAAATGTAGCTAACATCGAAATGGATATCAAGTTATCAAAGTGAGTTTTTCCACAAATATAACAACATGGCATATTAAAAGGAAGAACATTCCAACTGTTAAAATAGGAGCAGCGTATCTAGTTGTCATGTTTTCGTAACAGTGTTCTGAAACGTATTTCCGCGTTAGGCGTGTATAACGATTTTTCTTTTACCAGCGAGACACCAAATCATCATCAGGTGAGAGAACAGTAAAATCTTGTTGACGAGGATAATAATGATAAAAAGACAAACTCAGATATTTCAAAACCATAATTCGAACTCAAAATGTATGAACTAGGGGCTTAAAATGAACGAAGGAAAGATTAACACGATACCACTGAAAAGTACAAGAAAATAAGACCGGAGGAGTACGCTCTTTTGCTTCATCGGCGACACCCGCAATGTACATCTTGGTCACACCCGGGTCATCATTCTCACTCACAACAGTTAAGCACACTGATAGTAGTATGAGCATATTAAAAAAAAACGCCAACTTCCGTAGCCTACAAAGATCATTCAGATAGCGACTATAAAATTTGTTCAAAGTCCGCATCATTCTGGATCTTTAGAATCCCTGTTTGGCGACTGTGTTTGTCAGCAGCCGAATTTATCGAGAAAATCCAGATATTTAGAGCGAGCGGTGGAATAACATACCAACTGCGACATGTAAACACCATAGGCTGGAGAAGCAGTGATGTTATTATGATTTGTTAAACTGATGATTCGATCCACTCCTCTGGGTAATTAAACTAGCTAACTTGTAATTGATAATTCTGGTAAAATAGAGACAGCATAAGATTCGACGTCTACGTTTTATTGTTTCTTTCTATCGCTAATGTAAGTCATTTATAGCCAAGTAACTCAGTAATTTCACTTTCAGATATATCGACGATGTGTTGTTTATAAACAACAAGGAGTTTGCTGACCACGTCGATGGTATATTCCCTTCTGAACTTGAAATAAAGGACACAACAGACTCTTCTACATCAGCTGCTTACCTTGAACTCTAACTTAACTACGACCAACATGGACAGCTTACTACTAAGCTATACGATAAACGTGATGATTTCAATTTTCCTATCGTGAACTTTCTATTTCTTGATAGTAACATCCCTGCTTCTCCTACCTATAGTGTTTACATGTCGTAGTTGATTCGATATTCTTGGGCCTGCTCTAAATATCGCGATTTTCGTGATCGATGTCGACTGCTGGCGAACAAACTAACAACACAAGGATTCGAGAGATGCAGTTTGATGGTTTTAAGTTTTATGGTCGCCATCTTTGTCTCATTGAGAAATATTTTGTATCTTTAAGTGATATGAAGATGGACGTTTTTGAGTATACTCATTAGTGTGTTTACTTGATGTGACACTCGGTTTTCATTTTGAGAACTTGATGTTTTGGATGTGACAAAGATTTACATGGCGGGTGTCGTCGATGAAACAGAATACGCTTACTCTTCCGTAACAACTGGTTTTATTCTCTTGTACTTTTTCACAAGGGTCTCCATGTAAAGCTTTCCTTTGCCCAAATTTTTCCCCTGCTTTAATTGATTTTGAGCTCGGATTATGATTTTGTTAACGCTTCAGTATTCTTTAATTTATTTTCACAAATGCACACTAGATATATCGGGTAATGTGTTTAAAGATCATAATAAAATAAATGTCTGTAAATATGTCATATCTTTTCGTAAAGATCAACTGACTATATTCACTATTTAATGGTACGTACACAATTGTAACCCATATCTGTCTTTTCACAGTTAATTGAAAACGTGTTTGAAACTTAGATTATTTTTTCGCTTGTTTAAAGTAGAGGATGAGTTTAAATGATCATTATATACATGTTACAGTACATTTAATGTTTACGAGCGGGTAGTCCAAAGCTGCTGACTAACCGTGACACGTTGGTTACGAAGGACACTATTTATAAAACTAAAATATTCAATTATCTATAACAATAGAGAGATGTAAAATAATAGATTGTTAATCGCCTAAATTTAAGAAAACGATACACCAGTTTTTTTAATCCTTGAGATATTTTAGGACACAACTGATGCTAAAAAATACGACTTTGCATGTTCCTTATTGTTGACCGTAACACAATACCGGGATTAGGGCGCAACCCGACCCGACACGGTGAGAGGTGCGAAACTGATGGAATGGTAGATAGCTTTAACCGTGCTCATCTAATGGTAAATAGTGTCAATGGAGTTCGAATCAGATAAAAACGGAATGCATTTAAAATAGTAATCAGGTAGCTCTATATCAGCATATTTAACAGAATTATTTTAAATATTTTGAAGAAGGAAGAAATGGGACACACGGATGTAGCAATTATTAATTCGTGATTTGTCAGTTGAGTACATATGTAAGGTAACTGGTACGTATTTAGAATACACACACACTTACACATATATACATATAGACCAAACACTGCAAAACAGGTGATGGCTTTTTTCTTTGTCCCAAATTAGCAGGCACAAGTGTTATCTTAAAGGCCTTTTACAATCATGACGTGGGAACCAGCTATTGTATTATTATTCACTTATTTGCAAGGATGACTCAAGATGGTCTGTCTGTCTATTTTGAGAGCGTCTTACCTGGCTCAGAAGAGTTTTGATACAAAATGTTTAACTTCTAACAATCTGGGGTCACTGTACCATGTCTCCCGCTAGATTTATACACTTTAACAAGTTATCTAAGCTGTTAAAACTTGAATTCTTGACATAGAATGTATCCATTGTCTTTACAAGTAAATTGCCAGTGACGACCGGCTTCTCATCCATTCCGCCTGTGGTCATCAGTGTGACAGACTGGCCACGAAATACTAACCCAAAACACTTACCATTAAAAACAATGATCTTAATTCAAAGTGATACACTTCATAAAGGTCGTGTATAAGATATTACATACAAAATAGTCATTGGTGCATGCTACAATTTTGATTCGGACCGTCAATTCACCATCGGTGGCAGTGCATGACCTAAAATACGGACAAGTGCATTCAGTAGATTCAAAATATGATCTAGTTCTCTCCAGTGCAGTAGAACAAGAATTCGCGTGTGGCTGAGAGCCATAACTTGTTATGCTCGGCAAAACACGGCATTGTGACAATGATATATTACACAAAGTTGGCAAGCAATCTGCTCCAAAAAGGTCAAAATTGAGGGCTTTGTCGGCCGACTAAATACCTTCCAATCAAGCTATTTCAGTTAGCCTTGTAAACAACATATACGGAACATACTTTGTGGCCTCGTAGACAAAAATGTCATCACATGTACTCATGTGGCCGTGTACAAAAATAATTCAGTCGTGTCCTGACACAAAAATAAATTCAACACATACTCGCGAAATTTCATGCACAAAACAATCACTACATACTCGTGTATCTTTATCCACCAAACATTCACCACATACTCGTATATCTTTATACACCAAAAATTCGTCACATACTCGTGTATCTTTACACACCAAACATTCACCACATACTCGCGTAACTTTATACACCAAACATTCACCACATACTCGCGTAGCTTTATAAACCAAACAATCACCACATACTCGCGTAGCTTTATAAACCAAACATTCACAACATACTCGAATATCTTTACACACCAAACATTCACCACATACTCATGTATCTTTATACACCAAATATTCACCGCATACTCGAATAGCTTTATACACCAAACAATCACCACATACTCGTGTTTCTTTATACACCAAACATTCACCACATACTCGTATATCTTTACACACCAAACATTCACCACATACTCGTATATCTTTACACACCAAACATTCACCACATACTCGTATATCTTTACACACCAAACATTCATCAAATACTCGTGTATCTTTATATACCAAACATTCACCACATACTCGCGTAGCTTTATACACCAGACATTCACCACATACTCATGTATCTTTACACACCAAACATTCACTACATACTCGTGTAGCTTTATATACCAAACATTCGCCACAAACTCGTATATCTTTATACACCAAACATTCACCACATACTCATGTATCTTTATACACCAAACAATCACCACAAACTCGTGTATCTTTATACACCAGACATTCGCCACATACTCGTGTAGCTTTATACACCAAACAATCACCACAAACTCGTATATCTTTATACACCAAACAATCACCACATACTCGTGTATCTTTATACACCAAACAATCACCACATACTCGTGTATCTTTGTACACCAAACATTCACCACATACTCATGTATCTTCATACACCAAACAATCACCACATACTCGTGTATCTTTATACACCAAACAATCATCACATACTCATGTATCTTCATACACCAATCACCACATACTCGTATATCTTTATACACCAAACAATCACCACATACTCGTGTATCTTTATACACCAAACATTCACCACATACTCATGTATCTTCATACACCAAACAATCACCACATACTCGTGTATCTTTATACACCAAACAATCACCACATACTCGTATATCTTTATACACCAGACATTCGCCACATACTCGTGTAGCTTTATACACCAGACATTCACCACATACTCATGTATCTTTATACACCAAACAATCACCACATACTCGTGTATCTTTATACACCAAACAATCACCACATACTCGTGTATCTTTATACACCAGACATTCGCCACATACTCGTGTAGCTTTATACACCAGACATTCACCACATACTCATGTATCTTTATACACCAAATATTCGCCACATACTCATGTATCTTTATACACCAGACATTCACTACATACTCGTGTATCTTTATACACCAAACATTCACCACAAACTCGTATATCTTTATACACCAAACAGTCGCCACATACTCGAATATCTTTATACACCAAACATTCATCACATACTCGTGTATCTTTATACACCAAACATTCACCACATACTCGTGTATCTTTCTTTATACACCAAACATTCACCACATACTCGAATAGCTTTATACACCAAACAATCACCACATACTCGTGTATCTTTATACACCAAACAATCATCACATACTCATGTATCTTCATACACCAAACAATCACCACATACTCGTATATCTTTATACACCAAACAATCACCACATACTCGTGTATCTTTATACACCAAACATTCACCACATACTCATGTATCTTCATACACCAAACAATCACCACATACTCGTGTATCTTTATACACCAAACAATCACCACATACTCGTATATCTTTATACACCAGACATTCGCCACATACTCGTGTAGCTTTATACACCAGACATTCACCACATACTCATGTATCTTTATACACCAAACAATCACCACATACTCGTGTATCTTTATACACCAAACAATCACCACATACTCGTGTATCTTTATACACCAGACATTCGCCACATACTCGTGTAGCTTTATACACCAGACATTCACCACATACTCATGTATCTTTATACACCAAACATTCGCCACATACTCATGTATCTTTATACACCAGACATTCACTACATACTCGTGTATCTTTATACACCAAACATTCACCACAAACTCGTATATCTTTATACACCAAACAGTCGCCACATACTCGAATATCTTTATACACCAAACATTCATCACATACTCGTGTACCTTTATACACCAAACATTCACCACATACTCGTGTATCTTTCTTTATACACCAAACATTCACCACATACTCGAATAGCTTTATACACCAAACAATCACAACATACTCGAATAGCTTTATACACCAAACATTCACCAAATACTCGTGTATCTTTATACACCAAACATTCACCATATACTCGTATAGCTTTATACACCAAACATTCACCACATACTCATGTAACTGTATAACCAAACCTTTACCACATACTCGCGTAGCTTTATACAAAAAAAACATTCATCACAAACTCGAAAAGCTTTATACACCAAACATTCTTCACATACTCACCTTACTTCATACACTCCAAACATTCGCCACATACTCGTACCACATACCACATACTCGCGTAGCTTTATACAAAAAACCATTTATCACAAACTCGAATAGCTTTATACACCAAACATTCACCACATACTCGCGTAGCTTTATGCATACAATAGTTACCATTAACTGGTGTAGCTTCATACACATAACATTCACTACGTACTCAGGTAGCTTTATACAAAAACAAATTCCACACATACTCGTATATCTTTCTACACCAAACAATCACCACATACTCGTGTAGCTTTATACAAAAAAAAAAACATTCCACACATACACTTTTAAAGGTCCCAAGCCCATTGGCAAAAACGTTTTGCAGTTTCATGTAAGAAACATTCTGTACTCTTATAGCTTCAGACACAAAACCGTTCACTACAAATGTATGCCCTCGTACAAACTCTATGATACTGAACTCCTTTAAAATGTAGTTTTGTACACAAACCACTCAACGCAATAGTCATGGGAACACAGGCAAGCATGGGAATATGGACAAGTTAAATGTTCGCATCATTTTACCAAGTAGTTAGTTTGGGATGAATGTATTCAAAGTCAAACATTTAATTAGAAGTGACCATTATAAGTGCCCGAGTACTCAGTTCAGAATAAGTTTTTTCTCGGTCAAACATTTGTCTTGGAAGTGACTAAGTGCTACGTTCGGAATCAGTGTATACGCGGGACAAACATATGCCCTGCAAGTGTCCGAGTACTTTGTTCAGAATAAGTGTATTCCGGTCAAACATATGCCCTGTAAGTGCCCGAGTACTTTGTTCAGAATAAGTGTATTCTGGTCAAACATATGCCCTGTTAGTGCCCGAGTAATAAGTTCAGAAAAAGTGTTTTCTCGGTCAAACATTTGTCTTGGAAGGGACCGAGTACTTAGTTCGGAATAAGTGTATTCGCGGGACAAACATTTGTCGAGTCACGTTGATTTCTGATCTTGCTGATTTTGTTCTGACCCAGTGCTTTACAAATGTGCGCGGTAGTTTTCCGTGTCCTTTGTTATGTAAACACTGTTACCTATGTCACCTGTTTATGTCACATACCAGGTAAGATATGAGCCCACCTGTCCCATATACAGCTATATGATATCCCTGCCACCCCAGTACACATTCCTTCCAGAATCCGCAGCGTCATTCACACCGGTTAAAATTGTCAGCGTCTGTCATTTCCCAAGTCGGATAATATGTTGACAGTATACATCTCTTATAAAATCTCAGAATGTTGAGATGTCTCCAACACATCCGTGGCTATTATGTTCACAATGTGTATATCATTATAACTTAAACTATAAATAATATCAAATGTAAATTAAGGATTTATGGAATTTCTAACTTGATGTGTAGGATGTGTGATCCGTAACACGCGTGGCGGGCAAACGTTCCTGTAGGAAATTCTACACTCGTGGGTAGAACCTGCATATTCCTCGTATATTTTTGAAAATTCTTATTCAATAGTAGGAATCGGATCCGCGATATCACAAGGAAACACATACCCCAACGTACCTTGTCTCCAGCAAACATACCCACATGTCCCGATATTACCTTAACATGTCTATAAAAAACAAGAAGTTTGCTGACATAGTCGGTCGTATATATCCTACTGAACTTGAGATTAAAGACACAACAGACTCTCCTACATCAGCTTCTTACCTCGATCTTTACTTAAGCTATGACCAACACGGGCAACTTTCTGCTAAGCTGTATGATCAACGCAACGATTTCGATTTTACGATCGTGAACTTTCCTTTTTTGATAGTAACATCCCTGCTTCTCCATCCTATGGTGCTTACATGTCGCAGTTGATTCGTTTTTTCTAGGACTTGCTCTGAATATCGAGATTTTCGTGATAGATGTCAACTGCTGACGAACAAACTTACGGAACAGGGATTCGAGAGATACAGGTTGATGAAGACTATGGGCAAGTTTTATGGTCGCCATCTTGATTTCATCGAGAAGTATTCTGTATCTTTGTGTGATATAAAGATGAACGTTTTTGAGTTTGCTTGTTAATGTGTTTACTTGTGATAACAATGATGACTCGGATCTCATTTTCAGGATTGATGCGTACTTGGATGTGACCAAGATTTACATGGCGGGTGTCGTCGATGAAGCAGAAGACGCTTACTCTTCCGGAACACCTGGTCTTATTTTCTTGTGCTTTTACAAGAGTCTCCATGTCAATCTTTCCTTTGTTCCTATTTTGCCCCTAGTTTAATCGATTTGGAGTTCGGATTATGGTTTTGTTGACGCTTTAGTATTCTCTGATTTTTTTTAAAGCAAAACGAAATAAAACCAAATCATTTCACAGGTAATGTTCAAATTCTTCATATTCTTTACTATCTTACTTCCGCCTGAATAAGTCGCGGAGGTCGGCAATAAGAAAACAAATTGTTCTGCAGTCATGTGTTTTGTTCGAAGTACAATAATGTACCAAACTATATAACATTATTCATAAGAATCTTGAAGAAATAGGCGGAACTACCTCATGTCACCGTTTATTAGCTACATCTGACACTTAAGCTAATGAACAGCACTTTATACCGTAGAAATTGACGACGTCCTTAAGTTTCCCATACATGCACAGTTTTGTTAAAATAAGTTACGCGAACGAATATAAACACTAAGGTTAAACACTAGTTCAATATGTGTAGACTTATTATGCTGTACGTGGCCCAGTACGAATACAAAAACTAGTTAAACTCTGTTTCAATCGGTTAAGAACTATTATCATACAGTACACGACCAAGTATGAAATCCCTAAAATGATGAGAATTGGGAAAGTTTGTTAGTCTTCTTGTGTTTCTGTTTGAAACATGATGAAACAAATATCAGAAAATACCAAAGCGTAAACAAAATGTAACTTAATTCGATGAAACCTGAAGTAAAATACAAATTGCATTAGCCAGGGAGAGCATGAGATCATAAACAGATCATTAGCCAGGGAGAGCATGAGATCATAAACAGATCATTAGCCAGGGAGAGCATGAGATCATAAACAGATCCTTAGCCAGGGAGAGGGTGATATCATAAACAGATCTTTAGCCAGGGAGAGCATGATATCATAAACAGATCATTAGCTAGGGGGAGCATGATATCATTAACAGATCATAAGCCAGGGAGAGCATGATATCATAAACAGATCCTTAGCCAGGGAGAGCATGATATCGTGAAAAGATCTTTAGCTAGGGGGAACATGATATCATGAAAAGATCTTTAGCCAGGGAGAGCATGATGTCATAAACAGATCCTTAGCCAGGGAGAGCATGATATCATTAACAGATCCTTAGCGAGGGGAAGCATGATATCATAAACAGATCATTAGCCAGGGGGAGCATGATATCAAAAAAGATCTTTAGCCAGGGAGAGCATGATATCATAAACAGATCCTTAGCCAGGGAGAGCATGATATCATAAACAGATGATAAGCCAGGGAGAGCATGATATCATAAACAGATCATTAGCCAGGGACAGCATGATATCATAAACAGATCATTAGCGAGGGGAAGCATGATGTCATAAACATATCATTAGCCAGGTAGAGCATGATATCATAAACAGATCTTTAGCCAGGGAGAGCATGATATCATAAACAGATCATTAGCGAGGGGGAGCATGATATCATAAACAGATCATTAGCGAGGGGAAGCATGATATCATAAACAGATCCATAGCCAGGGACAGCATGATATCATAAACAGATGATAAGCCAGGGAGAGCATGATATCATAAACAGATCATTAGCCAGGGAGAGCATGATATCATAAACAGATCTTTAGCCAGGGAGAGCATGATATTATAAACAGATGATAAGCCAGGGAGAGCATGATATCATAAACAGATCATAAGCCAGGGAGAGCATGATATCATAAACAGATCTTTAGCCAGGGAGAGCATGATATCATAAACAGATGATAAGCCAGGGAGAGCATGATATCATAAACAGATCCTTAGCCAGGGAGAGCATGATATCATAAACAGATCTTTAGCCAGGGAGAGCATGCTATCATAAACAGATGATAAGCCAGGGAGAGCATGATATTATAAACAGATGATAAGCCAGGGAGAGCATGATATCATAAACAGATCATAAGCCAGGGAGAGCATGATATCATAAACAGATCATAGGCTAGGGAGAGCATGCTATCATAAACAGATCCTTAGCCAGGGAGAGCATGATATCATAAACAGATCTTTAGCCAGGGAGAGCATGCTATCATAAACAGATCATAAGCCAGGGAGAGCATGATATCATAAACAGATCATAGGCCAGGGAGAGCATGAAATCATAAACAGATCTTTAGCCAGGGAGAGCATGATATCATAAACATATCATTAGCCAGGTAGAGCATGAGATCATAAACAGATCTTTAGCCAGGGAGAGCATGATATCATAAACATATCATTAGCCAGGTAGAGCATGATATCATAAACAGATCTTTAGCCAGGTAGAGCATGATATCATAAACAGATCTTTAGCCAGGGAGAGCATGCTATCATAAACAGATGATAAGCCAGGGACAGCATGCTATCATAAACAGATCATAGGCTAGGGAGAGCATGCTATCATAAACAGATGATTAGCGAGGGGGAGCATGATATCATAAACAGATCATTAGCGAGGGGAAGCATGATATCATAAACAGATCATTAGCGAGGGGAAGCATGATATCATAAACAGATCCTTAGCCAGGGAGAGCATGATATCATAAACAGATGATAAGCCAGGGACAGCATGATATCATAAACAGATCATTAGCGAGGGGAAGCATGATGTCATAAACATATCATTAGCCAGGTAGAGCATGATATCATAAACAGATCTTTAGCCAGGGAGAGCATGATATCATAAACAGATCATTAGCGAGGGGGAGCATGATATCATAAACAGATCATTAGCGAGGGGAAGCATGATATCATAAACAGATCCATAGCCAGGGACAGCATGATATCATAAACAGATGATAAGCCAGGGAGAGCATGATATCATAAACAGATCATTAGCCAGGGAGAGCATGATATCATAAACAGATCTTTAGCCAGGGAGAGCATGATATTATAAACAGATGATAAGCCAGGGAGAGCATGATATCATAAACAGATGATAAGCCAGGGAGAGCATGATATCATAAACAGATCATAAGCCAGGGAGAGCATGATATCATAAACAGATGATAAGCCAGGGAGAGCATGATATCATAAACAGATCCTTAGCCAGGGAGAGCATGATATCATAAACAGATCTTTAGCCAGGGAGAGCATGCTATCATAAACAGATGATAAGCCAGGGAGAGCATGATATTATAAACAGATGATAAGCCAGGGAGAGCATGATATCATAAACAGATCATAAGCCAGGGAGAGCATGATATCATAAACAGATCATAGGCTAGGGAGAGCATGCTATCATAAACAGATCCTTAGCCAGGGAGAGCATGATATCATAAACAGATCTTTAGCCAGGGAGAGCATGCTATCATATACAGATCATAAGCCAGGGAGAGCATGATATCATAAACAGATCATAGGCCAGGGAGAGCATGAAATCATAAACAGATCTTTAGCCAGGGAGAGCATGATATCATAAACATATCATTAGCCAGGTAGAGCATGAGATCATAAACAGATCTTTAGCCAGGGAGAGCATGATATCATAAACATATCATTAGCCAGGTAGAGCATGATATCATAAACAGATCTTTAGCCAGGTAGAGCATGATATCATAAACAGATCTTTAGCCAGGGAGAGCATGCTATCATAAACAGATGATAAGCCAGGGACAGCATGCTATCATAAACAGATCATAGGCTAGGGAGAGCATGCTATCATAAACAGATGATTAGCGAGGGGGAGCATGATATCATAAACAGATCATTAGCGAGGGGAAGCATGATATCATAAACATATCATTAGCCAGGTAGAGCATGATATCATAAACAGATCTTTAGCCAGGGACAGCATGCTATCATAAACAGATCATAGGCTAGGGAGAGCATGATATCATAAACAGATCATTAGCGAGGGGGAGCATGATATCATAAACAGATCATTAGCGAGGGGAAGCATGATATCATAAACATATCATTAGCCAGGTAGAGCATGATATCATAAACAGATCTTTAGCCAGGGAGAGCATGATATCATAAACAGATCTTTAGCCAGGGAGAGCATGATATCATAAACAGATCATTAGCGAGGGGAAGCATGATATCATAAACAGATCCTTAGCCAGGGACAGCATGATATCATAAACAGATCATTAGCGAGGGGAAGCATGATATCATAAACAGATCATTAGCTAGGGAGAGCATGATATCATAAACAGATCATTAGCGAGGGGAAGCATGATATCATAAACAGATCATTAGCTAGGGAGAGCATGATATCATAAACAGATCATAAGCCAGGGAGAGCATGATATCATAAATAGAGTGGTATCGGGTATAGGACCTATAACAATGTCTAAAGGCTAAATGTTGATATTTAATCATCACAAAAGGTAGTATAGATACAATGCTCTACATTCGGCGTTATTGATAAAACAGTTCATTGTAGTAGCGTTCAATAATGTGACAAAAGTTGACTAAATACAGACGATTACCTAATCAAACATATTTTCACGACTGATACCCTTACTGATATTATATGTGTTGATGTACAGACTGTTATTTGTAGAGAGTACATTTATCCTTGACAAGTGGTAGAGGACTTTGTGTGACTTTGTCACGTTGTTCTGTCCAGGTGCGTTTATCGAAGCGTCGTTGTAAACAACTGTGTACCCAGTATACCTGCTATCTCCACATACCTAGAGGACGATACCCAATTACGTAACAGACGTATATTTATTGTTACCTCTAACCTTTACCGACCTATTAAAACACAGTTTGTTGATGGAACGTGCAAATTGTAATAATAAGTATCTAGAATATTTGTCAATCGATATTATTTTTCTTTGTTGAGATAACGTCACTCAATTAAATATTCTATATAATATAATTTGTTCTTTTATCAACATTATAGAAATGCAAACAGTGATGGTATTAAACGGTTGACGTCAAATGCAACACAATTAAGAAAAACAAGTTAGAAAAACAATCCACTTAATTTTGACTCTCAAGTCACATGTCATCTGTCTAGTACTCTCCGAATGGTAGCTACTACTCTCTGCTTGACGTTCAGCATTTTGGTAGTGTAACGACTGGTTCGCCCGTTGTTAGTATAATGTGACCGGTCTGGGTGTTCTACTGGGGGCCTTCGGCAGTATAATGTGACCGGGTGGGGTGTTCTACTGGGGGTCTTCGGCAGTATAATGTGACCGGGTGGGATGTTCTACTGGGGACCTTCGGCAGTATAATGTGACCGGGTGGGATGTTCTACTGGGGGTCTTCGGCAGTATACTTTAGTGTGGTAGCATTTTAAATCGGCAAAAGATCCGGACTATCACAAGAAGGCTTACACGAACATACTGCAGCCTCCCAAATACACACTGAAATCAGTATGACCACATGTACAGATCGGCCAGCCTAAGCGAACTACATTTAACACTATATTCAACGAACTAACCACATTAAACTACAGAAATATGTTTGTGTAGACAAACTGACCGCAGGAATCGACTAGTTAAGAGATTGTGCAGGCTTGTATGGTGTTTGGAATTGCCCTCCTACTAACGGTTGCCCCGATGTACGTGTGCTAGAGTTAGTATGTTGGTGTTTTTGCGTTCCTACGATGACGACATTAGAGTGCTAAGCTCTAAAATGTAATGTTAAAGACACACAGCACAAACGCTCACTCAGTCACGTTAGATGATACTCAGTAAATACGTCTTTATCTGTACCTTTTCAAACTGAGCGTAAAGCAGTGAGCAGAAAGCTCACGTGTACAAATGTTTACAACTATTTCAAATCTTTTCTCGTTTTGCTTTGGAGTACGCCGAACCCTTAGATCTGGTTTGAAGTGGTTTTATTTAATTCAACGTCCTATAAACAGCTTAATCAAATTAGGACATTTGGTTTGGTTAATTAGGTACAATGTAATACGTGTGATTTAAGTGCAGGGTAGGACTGGAAAATACTATGCTGAAGGCACCTGGTGCAATAGGTTTTGTTTGATCGCTAACGTCTTCCCAGGTTAAGACAAGGAAGTCTGCATGGAACTCCCTATCTTTCACCGTTTACAATAACCGACATTAATAGCAACGAATTTTTAACTGACCACTTCACCCTCACTGCCCATAAAACTAATTTAACACCCAGACAAGTCCATCGATCTACACTGGACAAATGAGCAGTTCTGTTTAAAGAAAAATAAAAAAAAAAAACAAAAACAACATATTGCCATTGGAGTGGAAGAGTTCAAATGTGTCTTCTGAGATGAAAAATCTGATCATCAACAAGAATAAAAACTGACCAGCTGACACTAAACCGACTCATAAGTATCGAGAGGTTTGCAGTGACTGCGTTGATATGTTGTGTTTTTGTTTTAATATTTTAATATTAATATTTTTTGTGGTTTTTTTTTAAATACGCTTATTAATTTGGAAGAATCTCATGTAAATGCATAATCTCCTTGGATTTCATCATAAACCAATATCCTCAGTAAATCCTAAACCCCGACTGTGGCTGTAAGTGGCGAATGAATTGTATCACAACAGCGGCTTCTTGTTCATTATTGTATAACCTCCAGTATGAGATCATACTGTACATATATATATAACCGTTTGCGTGTTTACGGATACATTAACACTCAAAACTTAGAGTAACTCAAAGATAAATGACATTTTTAAGTGGATATGTTAACATCCGTATCTTTACTTACTAAATATATCCACGCCGCTTTATATCCAATTATACACAACCACTGTATGTATGCGACACGACAAGCCACATCTAAATGTATAGTTCATATTAATCTATAATCAGCCTAGTTTCTGGCGATGTACTCTGTGACTCCGGTAAATATCTTTTGATATCTACTACGTTCCTAAATAACTAGTCCTAAAATCGCAATAAATGAGTTATAAATCTCGAATAACTCGAGTTTTATTTCCCCGTAAATCATTTTGATCCATGAAACATTCAATTTTGAACCCAGCTATAAAAACACTGTTGTTAAGGGGTGTACGATATCTATCCTCTTGCCTCTTTGCCATGTGTTATAAAGTGTATGAAAACAACTCTCGCCTCATGTCCATGTGCTATGAAGTGTATGACTACTTTTGCCCATTGCCATGTGTTATGGGGTGTATGGCAACTGTATGGTCCCCTTGCCAAGTGCTGACCAGTGTATGACAACTTTTGCCTCAATGCCTTGGGCTACGCAGTGTATGAGAACTCTTGCCCTTTTCATCTATTGACATGTGCTTTTGATTGTATGATAACGTTTGCCTCCACGCCATGTGTTATGAAGTGTATGACAATTCTTGCCCCTTGGCCATGTGTTATGAAGTGTATGACAATTCTTGCCCCTTGGCCATGTGTTATGGAGTGTTTGACAAATCTTGCCCCCTTGACATGTATTATGGAGTGTTTGACAAATCTTGCCCCCTAGCCATGTGTTATGGAGTGTTTGACAAATCTTGCCCCCTCGCCATGTGTTATGGAGTGTTTGACAAATCTTGCCCCCTAGCCATGTGTTATGGAGTGTTTGACAAATCTTGCCCCCTTGACATGTGTTATGGAGTGTTTGACAAATCTTGCCCCCTTGCTATGTGTTATAGAGTGTTTGACAAATCTTACCCCCTTGCTATGTGTTATAGAGTGTTTGACAAATCTTGCCCCCTTGCTATGTGTTATAGAGTGTTTGACAAATCTTGCCCCCTTGCTATGTGTTATAGAGTGTTTGACAAATCTTGCCCCCTAGCCATGTGTTATGGAGTGTTTGACAAAGCTTGCCCCCTAGCCATGTGTTATAGAGTGTTTGACAAAGCTTGCCCCCTAGCCATGTGTTATAGAGTGTTTGACAAAGCTTGCCCCCTAGCCATGTGTTATGGAGTGTTTGACAAAGCTTGCCCCCTAGCCATGTGTTATGGAGTGTATGACAAAGCTTGCCCCCTAGCCATGTGTTATGGGGGAAGGACATTCCTCTTGTCCCCTTAATATCTGTTATGGGGTGGCGACACCTCTAATCCTGCCTCAATGTCATGTGTTATGGGTATAAGGCAACATTCCTCTTGCCTCTTTTCCATGTTCTTTGAGGTTACGGAAACTCCCCTTATGTCTCCCTGTCATTTGTTACGGGTTTTAGAATAACCTTGTTGGCCCTTGCCATGTGTTACCCCATACATTTCCGTTGTCTCATCACCAAATGTTATGGGGTTTTAGGCGTGCAGCTTTCCTTTTGCCAAGTTTTACATTGTGTCCGACAATATTCCTCTTGCCCCTTGCCCAATTACTATGGGTTATATACCAAAACGCTGACTCCTTTAGATAATGTTTGCTCGAAATATACTAAGTGATGTTTCAAAGCCCTCTTGACACTTTGGTAGGTTTCACATAATATACACATTTTCGTAGTACACGATTTGAAATTATACAGAACCAGTTTAATTTCACTTCTTAATTCATAAATTAAAAGGGTTTTACGCAACTGGCCCTTCTGCTTCTACATAAGTTAAGAAATTTTGGATTCCCACGTTTTGGCCCCTAACATCACTGACGAATCCTAGATTACTTCATTTAAAAGATGCAGCACATGTGCATGTTACGTCATCTTTTAAGGATATAAAAGAAGCGGACTGACTCCTCTACATCCTTAAGATATTAAAACGGTGAACAGATCGCTCCAGATTATAAGTATATAATAGCGGTAAACTGACCCCTTTGTCCAAAGATATAATAACAATAAACGGACCCCATCTATACCCTCAATATATCATATACATTGTATAACATATTTTTTAGACTCTATAAATGATAGCGGTAAACAGGTCTCTCTACCTTCTATAGCTAAACTAGTGGTGAACTGATCCTCTAAACTCTATAGATATACTAGTGATGAACTGATCCTCTAAACTCTATAGATATACTAGTGATGAACTGATCCTCTAAACTGTATAGATATACTAGTGGTGAACTGATCCTCTAAACTCTATAGATATACTAGTGGTGAACTGATCCTCTAAACTCTATAGATATACTAGTGGTGAACTGATCCTCTAAACTCTATAGATATACTAGTGATGAACTGATCCTCTAAACTCTATAGATATACTAGTGATGAACTGATCCTCTAAACTCTATAGATATACTAGTGGTGAACTGATCCTCTAAACTCTATAGATATACTAGTGGTGAACTGATCCTCTAAACTCTATAGATATACCAGTGATGAACTGATCCTCTAAACTCTATAGATATACCAGTGGTGAACTGATCCTCTAAACTCTATAGATATACTAGTGGTGAAATGATCCTCTAAACTCTATAGATATACTAGTGATGAACTGATCCTCTAAACTCTATAGATATACTAGTGATGAACTGATCCTCTAAACTGTATAGATATACTAGTGGTGAACTGATCCTCTAAACTCTATAGATATACTAGTGGTGAACTGATCCTCTATACTCTATAGATATACTAGTGGTGAACTGATCCTCTAAACTCTATAGATATACTAGTGATGAACTGATCCTCTAAACTCTAGATATACTAGTGGTGAACTGATCCTCTAAACTCTATAGATATACTAGTGATGAACTGATCCTCTAAACTCTATAGATATACTAGTGATGAACTGATCCTCTAAACTCTATAGATATACTAATGGTGAACTGATCCTTTAAACTCTATAGATATACCAGTGATGAACTGATCCTCTAAACTCTATAGATATACCAGTGGTGAACTGATCCTCTAAACTCTATAGATATACTAGTGGTGAACTGATGCTCTAAACTCTATAGATATACTAGTGATGAACTGATCCTCTAAACTCTATAGATATACTAGTGGTGAACTGATCCTCTAAACTCTATAGATATACTAGTGATGAACTGATCATCTAAACTCTATAGATATACTAGTGGTGAACTGATCCTCTAAACTCTATAGATATACTAGTGGTGAACTGATCCTCTAAACTCTATAGATATACCAGTGATGAACTGATCCTCTAAACTCTATAGATATACCAGTGGTGAACTGATCCTCTAAACTCTAGATATACTAGTGGTGAACTGATCCTCTAAACTCTATAGATATACTAGTGATGAACTGATCCTCTAAACTCTATAGATATACTAGTGATGAACTGATCCTCTAAACTCTATAGATATACTAGTAATGAACTGATCCTCTAAACTCTATAGATATACTAGTGGTGAACTGATCCTCTAAACTCTATAGATATACCAGTGATGAACTGATCCTCTAAACTCTATAGATATACCAGTGGTGAACTGATCCTCTAAACTCTATAGATATACTAGTGGTGAACTGATCCTCTAAACTCTATAGATATACTAGTGATGAACTGATCCTCTAAACTCTATAGATATACTAGTGATGAACTGATCCTCTAAACTGTATAGATATACTAGTGGTGAACTGATCCTCTAAACTCTATAGATATACTAGTGGTGAACTGATCCTCTATACTCTATAGATATACTAGTGGTGAACTGATCCTCTAAACTCTATAGATATACTAGTGATGAACTGATCCTCTAAACTCTAGATATACTAGTGGTGAACTAATCCTCTAAACTCTATAGATATACTAGTGGTGAACTGATCCTCTAAACTCTATAGATATACTAGTGATGAACTGATCCTCTAAACTCTATAGATATACTAATGGTGAACTGATCCTTTAAACTCTATAGATATACCAGTGATGAACTGATCCTCTAAACTCTATAGATATACCAGTGGTGAACTGATCCTCTAAACTCTAGATATACTAGTGGTGAACTGATCCTCTAAACTCTATAGATATACTAGTGATGAACTGATCCTCTAAACTCTATAGATATACTAGTGATGAACTGATCCTCTAAACTCTATAGATATACCAGTGGTGAACTGATCCTCTAAACTCTATAGATATACTAGTGGTGAACTGATCCTCTAAACTCTATAGATATACTAGTGATGTACTGATCCTCTAAACTATAGATATACTATTAGTGAACTGATCCTCTAAACTCTATAGATATACTAGTGGTGTACTGATCCTCTAATCTCCATAGATATACTAGTGGTAAACTGATCCTCTATAAACTCTATAGATATACTAGTGATGAACTGATCCTCTAAACTCTATAGATATACTAGTGGTGAACTGATCCTCTAAACTCTATAGATATACTAGTGATGAACTGATCCTCTAAACTCTATAGATATACTAGTGATGAACTGATCCTCTAAACTGTATAGATATACTAGTGGTGAACTGATCCTCTAAACTCTATAGATATACTAGTGGTGAACTGATCCTCTAAACTCTATAGATATACTAGTGGTGAACTGATCCTCTAAACTCTATAGATATACTAATGGTGAACTGATCCTTTAAACTCTATAGATATACCAGTGATGAACTGATCCTCTAAACTCTATAGATATACCAGTGGTGAACTGATCCTCTAAACTCTAGATATACTAGTGGTGAACTGATCCTCTAAACTCTATAGATATACTAGTGATGAACTGATCCTCTAAACTCTATAGATATACTAGTGATGAACTGATCCTCTAAACTCTATAGATATACTAGTGGTGAACTGATCCTCTAAACTCTATAGATATACTAGTGATGAACTGATCATCTAAACTCTATAGATATACTAGTGGTGAACTGATCCTCTAAACTCTATAGATATACTAGTGGTGAACTGATCCTCTAAACTCTATAGATATACCAGTGATGAACTGATCCTCTAAACTCTATAGATATACCAGTGGTGAACTGATCCTCTAAACTCTAGATATACTAGTGGTGAACTGATCCTCTAAACTCTATAGATATACTAGTGATGAACTGATCCTCTAAACTCTATAGATATACTAGTGATGAACTGATCCTCTAAACTCTATAGATATACTAGTAATGAACTGATCCTCTAAACTCTATAGATATACTAGTGGTGAACTGATCCTCTAAACTCTATAGATATACCAGTGATGAACTGATCCTCTAAACTCTATAGATATACCAGTGGTGAACTGATCCTCTAAACTCTATAGATATACTAGTGGTGAACTGATCCTCTAAACTCTATAGATATACTAGTGGTGAACTGATCCTCTAAACTCTATAGATATACTAGTGGTGAACTGATCCTCTAAACTCTATAGATATACTAGTGATGAACTGATCCTCTAATCTCTAGATATACTAGTGGTGAACTGATCCTCTAAACTCTATAGATATACTAGTGGTGAACTGATCCTCTAAACTCTATAGATATACTAGTGGTGAACTGATCCTCTAAACTCTATAGATATACTAGTGATGTACTGATCCTCTAAAGTATAGATATACTATTAGTGAACTGATCCTCTAAACTCTATAGATATACTAGTGGTGAACTGATCCTCTAAACTCTATAGATATACTAGTGGTGAACTGATCCTCTAAACTCTATAGATATACTAGTGATGAACTGATCCTCTAAACTCTAGATATACTAGTGGTGAACTGATCCTCTAAACTCTATAGATATACTAGTGGTGAACTGATCCTCTAAACTCTATAGATATACTAGTGGTGAACTGATCCTCTAAACTCTATAGATATACTAGTGGTGAACTGATCCTCTAAACTCTATAGATATACTAGTGATGTACTGATCCTCTAAAGTATAGATATACTATTAGTGAACTGATCCTCTAAACTCTATAGATATACTAGTGATGAACTGATCCTCTAAACTGTATAGATATACTAGTGGTGAACTGATCCTCTAAACTCTATAGATATACTAGTGGTGAACTGATCCTCTATACTCTATAGATATACTAGTGGTGAACTGATCCTCTAAACTCTATAGATATACTAGTGATGAACTGATCCTCTAAACTCTAGATATACTAGTGGTGAACTAATCCTCTAAACTCTATAGATATACTAGTGGTGAACTGATCCTCTAAACTCTATAGATATACTAGTGATGAACTGATCCTCTAAACTCTATAGATATACTAATGGTGAACTGATCCTTTAAACTCTATAGATATACCAGTGATGAACTGATCCTCTAAACTCTATAGATATACCAGTGGTGAACTGATCCTCTAAACTCTAGATATACTAGTGGTGAACTGATCCTCTAAACTCTATAGATATACTAGTGATGAACTGATCCTCTAAACTCTATAGATATACTAGTGATGAACTGATCCTCTAAACTCTATAGATATACCAGTGGTGAACTGATCCTCTAAACTCTATAGATATACTAGTGGTGAACTGATCCTCTAAACTCTATAGATATACTAGTGATGTACTGATCCTCTAAACTATAGATATACTATTAGTGAACTGATCCTCTAAACTCTATAGATATACTAGTGGTGTACTGATCCTCTAATCTCCATAGATATACTAGTGGTAAACTGATCCTCTATAAACTCTATAGATATACTAGTGATGAACTGATCCTCTAAACTCTATAGATATACTAGTGGTGAACTGATCCTCTAAACTCTATAGATATACTAGTGATGAACTGATCCTCTAAACTCTATAGATATACTAGTGATGAACTGATCCTCTAAACTGTATAGATATACTAGTGGTGAACTGATCCTCTAAACTCTATAGATATACTAGTGGTGAACTGATCCTCTAAACTCTATAGATATACTAGTGGTGAACTGATCCTCTAAACTCTATAGATATACTAATGGTGAACTGATCCTTTAAACTCTATAGATATACCAGTGATGAACTGATCCTCTAAACTCTATAGATATACCAGTGGTGAACTGATCCTCTAAACTCTAGATATACTAGTGGTGAACTGATCCTCTAAACTCTATAGATATACTAGTGATGAACTGATCCTCTAAACTCTATAGATATACTAGTGATGAACTGATCCTCTAAACTCTATAGATATACTAGTGGTGAACTGATCCTCTAAACTCTATAGATATACTAGTGATGAACTGATCATCTAAACTCTATAGATATACTAGTGGTGAACTGATCCTCTAAACTCTATAGATATACTAGTGGTGAACTGATCCTCTAAACTCTATAGATATACCAGTGATGAACTGATCCTCTAAACTCTATAGATATACCAGTGGTGAACTGATCCTCTAAACTCTAGATATACTAGTGGTGAACTGATCCTCTAAACTCTATAGATATACTAGTGATGAACTGATCCTCTAAACTCTATAGATATACTAGTGATGAACTGATCCTCTAAACTCTATAGATATACTAGTAATGAACTGATCCTCTAAACTCTATAGATATACTAGTGGTGAACTGATCCTCTAAACTCTATAGATATACCAGTGATGAACTGATCCTCTAAACTCTATAGATATACCAGTGGTGAACTGATCCTCTAAACTCTATAGATATACTAGTGGTGAACTGATCCTCTAAACTCTATAGATATACTAGTGGTGAACTGATCCTCTAAACTCTATAGATATACTAGTGGTGAACTGATCCTCTAAACTCTATAGATATACTAGTGATGAACTGATCCTCTAATCTCTAGATATACTAGTGGTGAACTGATCCTCTAAACTCTATAGATATACTAGTGGTGAACTGATCCTCTAAACTCTATAGATATACTAGTGGTGAACTGATCCTCTAAACTCTATAGATATACTAGTGATGTACTGATCCTCTAAAGTATAGATATACTATTAGTGAACTGATCCTCTAAACTCTATAGATATACTAGTGGTGAACTGATCCTCTAAACTCTATAGATATACTAGTGGTGAACTGATCCTCTAAACTCTATAGATATACTAGTGATGAACTGATCCTCTAAACTCTAGATATACTAGTGGTGAACTGATCCTCTAAACTCTATAGATATACTAGTGGTGAACTGATCCTCTAAACTCTATAGATATACTAGTGGTGAACTGATCCTCTAAACTCTATAGATATACTAGTGGTGAACTGATCCTCTAAACTCTATAGATATACTAGTGATGTACTGATCCTCTAAAGTATAGATATACTATTAGTGAACTGATCCTCTAAACTCTATAGATATACTAGTGATGAACTGATCCTCTAATCTCCATAGATATACTAGTGGTGAACTGATCCTCTAAACTCTATAGATATACTAGTGGTGAACTGATCCTCTAAACTCTATAGATATACTAGTGATGTACTGATCCTCTAAAGTATAGATATACTATTAGTGAACTGATCCTCTAAACTCTATAGATATACTAGTGGTGAACTGATCCTCTAAACTCTATAGATATACTAGTGATGAACTGATCCTCTAAACTCTATAGATATACCAGTGGTGAACTGATCCTCTAAACTCTATAGATATACTACTGGTGAACTGATCCTCTAAACTCTATAGATATACTAGTGGTGAACTGATCCTCTAAACTCTATAGATATACTAGTGGTGAACTGATCCTCTAAACTCTATAGATATACTAGTGGTGAACTGATCCTCTAAACTCTATAGATATACTAGTGGTGAACTGATCCTCTAAACTCTATAGATATACTAGTGGTGAACTGATCCTCTAAACTCTATAGATATACTAGTGGTGAACTGATCCTCTAAACTCTATAGATATACTAGTGGTGAACTGATCCTCTAAACTCTATAGATATACTAGTGATGAACTGATCCTCTAAACTCTAGATATACTAGTGGTGAACTGATCCTCTAAACTCTATAGATATACTAGTGGTGAACTGATCCTCTAAACTCTATAGATATACTAGTGGTGAACTGATCCTCTAAACTCTATAGATATACTAGTGGTGAACTGATCCTCTAAACACTATAGATATACCAGTGATGAACTGATCCTCTAAACTCTATAGATATACCAGTGGTGAACTGATCCTCTAAACTCTAGATATACTAGTGGTGAACTGATCCTCTAAACTCTATAGATATACTAGTGATGAACTGATCCTCTAAACTCTATAGATATACTAGTGATGAACTGATCCTCTAAACTCTATAGATATACTAGTGGTGAACTGATCCTCTAAACTCTATAGATATACTAGTGGTGAACTGATCCTCTAAACTCTATAGATATACCAGTGATGAACTGATCCTCTAAACTCTATAGATATACCAGTGGTGAACTGATCCTCTAAACTCTATAGATATACTAGTGGTGAACTGATCCTCTAAACTCTATAGATATACTAGTGTTGAACTGATCCTCTAAACTCTATAGATATACTAGTGATTAACTGATCCTCTAAACTCTAGATATACTAGTGGTGAACTGATCCTCTAAACTCTATAGATATACTAGTGATGAACTGATCCTCTAAACTCTATAGATATACTAGTGATGAACTGATCCTCTAAACTCTATAGATATACCAGTGGTGAACTGATCCTCTAAACTCTATAGATATACTAGTAATGAACTGATCCTCTAAACTCTATAGATATACTAGTGATGTACTGATCCTCTAAACTATAGATATACTATTAGTGAACTGATCCTCTAAACTCTATAGATATACTAGTGGTGAACTGATCCTCTAATCTCCATAGATATACTTGTGGTGAACTGATCCTCTATAAACTCTATAGATATACTAGTGATGAACTGATCCTCTAAACTCTAGATATACTAGTGGTGAACTGATCCTCTAAACTCTAGATATACTAGTGGTGAACTGATCCTCTAAACTCTATAGATATACTAGTGGTGAACTGATCCTCTAAACTCTATAGATATACTAGTGGTGAACTGATCCTCTAAACTCTATAGATATACTAGTGGTGAACTGATCCTCTAAACTCTATAGATATACTAGTGATGAACTGATCCTCTAAACTCTAGATATACTAGTGGTGAACTGATCCTCTAAACTCTATACATATACTAGTGATGAACTGATCCTCTAAACTCTATAGATATACTAGTGATGAACTGATCCTCTAAACTGTATAGATATACTAGTGGTGAACTGATCCTCTAAACTCTATAGATATACTAGTGGTGAACTGATCCTCTAAACTCTATAGATATACTAGTGATGAACTGATCCTCTAAACTCTAGATATACTAGTGGTGAACTGATCCTCTAAACTCTATAGATATACTAGTGGTGAACTGATCCTCTAAACTCTATAGATATACTAGTGGTGAACTGATCCTCTAAACTCTATAGATATACTAATGGTGAACTGATCCTTTAAACTCTAGTGATATACCAGTGATGAACTGATCCTCTAAACTCTATAGATATACTAGTGGTGAACTGATCCTCTAAACTCTATAGATATACTAGTGATGAACTGATCCTCTAAACTCTATAGATATACTAGTGATGAACTGATCCTCTAAACTCTATAGATATACCAGTGGTGAACTGATCCTCTAAACTCTATAGATATACTAGTGATGAACTGATCCTCTAAACTATAGATATACTATTAGTGAACTGATCCTCTAAACTCTATAGATATACTAGTGGTGAACTGATCCTCTAATCTCCATAGATATACTAGTGGTGAACTGATCCTCTATAAACTCTATAGATATACTAGTGATGAACTGATCCTCTAAACTCTAGATATACTAGTGGTAAACTGATCCTCTAAACTCTATAGATATACTAGTGGTGAACTGATCCTCTAAACTCTATAGATATACTAGTGGTGAACTGATCCTCTAAACTCTATAGATATACTAGTGGTGAACTGATCCTCTAAACTCTATAGATATACTAGTGATGAACTGATCCTCTAAACTCTATAGATATACCAGTGGTGAACTGATCCTCTAAACTCTATAGATATACTAGTGGTGAAATGATCCTCTAAACTCTATAGATATACCAGTGGTGAACTGATCCTCTAAACTCTATAGATATACTAGTGGTGAACTGATCCTCTAAACTCTATAGATATACTAGTGATGAACTGATCCTCTAAACTCTAGATATACTAGTGGTGAACTGATCCTCTAAACTCTATAGATATACTAGTGGTGAACTGATCCTCTAAACTCTATAGATATACTAGTGGTGAACTGATCCTCTAAACTCTATAGATATACTAGTGGTGAACTGATCCTCTAAACTCTATAGATATACTAGTGATGTACTGATCCTCTAAAGTATAGATATACTATTAGTGAACTGATCCTCTAAACTCTATAGATATACTAGTGGTGAACTGATCCTCTAATCTCCATAGATATACTAGTGGTGAACTGATCCTCTATAAACTCTATAGATATACTAGTGGTGAACTGATCCTCTAAACTCTATAGATATACTAGTGATGAACTGATCCTCTAAACTCTATAGATATACCAGTGGTGAACTGATCCTCTAAACTCTATAGATATACTACTGGTGAACTGATCCTCTAAACTCTATAGATATACTAGTGGTGAACTGATCCTCTAAACTCTATAGATATACTAGTGATGAACTGATCCTCTAAACTCTAGATATACTAGTGGTGAACTGATCCTCTAAACTCTATAGATATACTAGTGGTGAACTGATCCTCTAAACTCTATAGATATACTAGTGGTGAACTGATCCTCTAAACTCTATAGATATACTAGTGGTGAACTGATCCTCTAAACTCTATAGATATACTAGTGGTGAACTGATCCTCTAAACTCTATAGATATACTAGTGGTGAACTGATCCTCTAAACTCTATAGATATACTAGTGATGAACTGATCCTCTAAACTCTAGATATACTAGTGGTGAACTGATCCTCTAAACTCTATAGATATACTAGTGGTGAACTGATCCTCTAAACTCTATAGATATACTAGTGGTGAACTGATCCTCTAAACTCTATAGATATACTAGTGGTGAACTGATCCTCTAAACTCTATAGATATACCAGTGATGAACTGATCCTCTAAACTCTATAGATATACCAGTGGTGAACTGATCCTCTAAACTCTAGATATACTAGTGGTGAACTGATCCTCTAAACTCTATAGATATACTAGTGATGAACTGATCCTCTAAACTCTATAGATATACTAGCGATGAACTGATCCTCTAAACTCTATAGATATACTAGTGGTGAACTGATCCTCTAAACTCTATAGATATACTAGTGGTGAACTGATCCTCTAAACTCTATAGATATACCAGTGATGAACTGATCCTCTAAACTCTATAGATATACCAGTGGTGAACTGATCCTCTAAACTCTATAGATATAATAGTGGTGAACTGATCCTCTAAACTCTATAGATATACTAGTGGTGAACTGATCCTCTAAACTCTATAGATATACTAGTGATGTACTGATCCTCTAAAGTATAGATATACTATTAGTGAACTGATCCTCTAAACTCTATAGATATACTAGTGGTGAACTGATCCTCTAATCTCCATAGATATACTAGTGGTGAACTGATCCTCTATAAACTCTATAGATATACTAGTGGTGAACTGATCCTCTAAACTCTATAGATATACTAGTGATGAACTGATCCTCTAAACTCTATAGATATACCAGTGGTGAACTGATCCTCTAAACTCTATAGATATACTAGTGGTGAACTGATCCTCTAAACTCTATAGATATACTAGTGGTGAACTGATCCTCTAAACTCTGTAGATATACTAGTGATGAACTGATCCTCTAAACTCTAGATATACTAGTGGTGAACTGATCCTCTAAACTCTATAGATATACTAGTGGTGAACTGATCCTCTAAACTCTATAGATATACTAGTGGTGAACTGATCCTCTAAACTCTATAGATATACTAGTGGTGAACTGATCCTCTAAACTCTATAGATATACTAGTGGTGAACTGATCCTCTAAACTCTATAGATATACTAGTGGTGAACTGATCCTCTAAACTCTATAGATATACTAGTGATGAACTGATCCTCTAAACTCTAGATATACTAGTGGTGAACTGATCCTCTAAACTCTATAGATATACTAGTGGTGAACTGATCCTCTGAACTCTATAGATATACTAGTGTTGAACTGATCCTCTAAACTCTATAGATATACTAGTGATGAACTGATCCTCTAAACTCTAGATATACTAGTGGTGAACTGATCCTCTAAACTCTATAGATATACTAGTGATGAACTGATCCTCTAAACTCTATAGATATACTAGTGATGAACTGATCCTCTAAACTCTATAGATATACCAGTGGTGAACTGATCCTCTAAACTCTATAGATATACTAGTAATGAACTGATCCTCTAAACTCTATAGATATACTAGTGATGTACTGATCCTCTAAACTATAGATATACTATTAGTGAACTGATCCTCTAAACTCTATAGATATACTAGTGGTGAACTGATCCTCTAATCTCCATAGATATACTTGTGGTGAACTGATCCTCTATAAACTCTATAGATATACTAGTGATGAACTGATCCTCTAAACTCTAGATATACTAGTGGTGAACTGATCCTCTAAACTCTAGATATACTAGTGGTGAACTGATCCTCTAAACTCTATAGATATACTAGTGGTGAACTGATCCTCTAAACTCTATAGATATACTAGTGGTGAACTGATCCTCTAAACTCTATAGATATACTAGTGGTGAACTGATCCTCTAAACTCTATAGATATACTAGTGGTGAACTGATCCTCTAAACTCTATAGATATACTAGTGATGTACTGATCCTCTAAACTATAGATATACTATTAGTGAACTGATCCTCTAAACTCTATAGATATACTAGTGGTGAACTGATCCTCTAATCTCCATAGATATACTAGTGGTGAACTGATCCTCTATAAACTCTATAGATATACTAGTGGTGAACTGATCCTCTAAACTCTATAGATATACTAGTGATGAACTGATCCTCTAAACTCTATAGATATACCAGTGGTGAACTGATCCTCTAAACTCTATAGATATACTACTGGTGAACTGATCCTCTAAACTCTATAGATATACTAGTGGTGAACTGATCCTCTAAACTCTATAGATATACTAGTGGTGAACTGATCCTCTAAACTCTATAGATATACTAGTGATGAACTGATCCTCTAAACTCTAGATATACTAGTGGTGAACTGATCCTCTAAACTCTATAGATATACTAGTGGTGAACTGATCCTCTAAACTCTATAGATATACTAGTGGTGAACTGATCCTCTAAACTCTATAGATATACTAGTGGTGAACTGATCCTCTAAACTCTATAGATATACTAGTGGTGAACTGATCCTCTAAACTCTATAGATATACTAGTAATGAACTGATCCTCTAAACTCTATAGATATACTAGTGATGTACTGATCCTCTAAACTATAGATATACTATTAGTGAACTGATCCTCTAAACTCTATAGATATACTAGTGGTGAACTGATCCTCTAATCTCCATAGATATACTTGTGGTGAACTGATCCTCTATAAACTCTATAGATATACTAGTGATGAACTGATCCTCTAAACTCTAGATATACTAGTGGTGAACTGATCCTCTAAACTCTAGATATACTAGTGGTGAACTGATCCTCTAAACTCTATAGATATACTAGTGGTGAACTGATCCTCTAAACTCTATAGATATACTAGTGGTGAACTGATCCTCTAAACTCTATAGATATACTAGTGGTGAACTGATCCTCTAAACTCTATAGATATACTAGTGATGAACTGATCCTCTAAACTCTAGATATACTAGTGGTGAACTGATCCTCTAAACTCTATAGATATACTAGTGATGAACTGATCCTCTAAACTCTATAGATATACTAGTGATGAACTGATCCTCTAAACTCTATAGATATACTAGTGGTGAACTGATCCTCTAAACTCTATAGATATACTAGTGGTGAACTGATCCTCTATACTCTATAGATATACTAGTGGTGAACTGATCCTCTAAACTCTATAGATATACTAGTGATGAACTGATCCTCTAAACTCTAGATATACTAGTGGTGAACTGATCCTCTAAACTCTATAGATATACTAGTGGTGAACTGATCCTCTAAACTCTATAGATATACTAGTGATGAACTGATCCTCTAAACACTATAGATATACTAGTGATGTACTGATCCTCTAAACTCTATAGATATACTAGTGATGAACTGATCCTCTAAACTCTATAGATATACTAGCGATGAACTGATCCTCTAAACTCTATAGATATACTAGTGGTGAACTGATCCTCTAAACTCTATAGATATACTAGTGGTGAACTGATCCTCTAAACTCTATAGATATACCAGTGATGAACTGATCCTCTAAACTCTATAGATATACCAGTGGTGAACTGATCCTCTAAACTCTATAGATATACTAGTGGTGAACTGATCCTCTGAACTCTATAGATATACTAGTGTTGAACTGATCCTCTAAACTCTATAGATATACTAGTGATGAACTGATCCTCTAAACTCTAGATATACTAGTGGTGAACTGATCCTCTAAACTCTATAGATATACTAGTGATGAACTGATCCTCTAAACTCTATAGATATACTAGTGATGAACTGATCCTCTAAACTCTATAGATATACCAGTGGTGAACTGATCCTCTAAACTCTATAGATATACTAGTAATGAACTGATCCTCTAAACTCTATAGATATACTAGTGATGTACTGATCCTCTAAACTATAGATATACTATTAGTGAACTGATCCTCTAAACTCTATAGATATACTAGTGGTGAACTGATCCTCTAATCTCCATAGATATACTTGTGGTGAACTGATCCTCTATAAACTCTATAGATATACTAGTGATGAACTGATCCTCTAAACTCTAGATATACTAGTGGTGAACTGATCCTCTAAACTCTAGATATACTAGTGGTGAACTGATCCTCTAAACTCTATAGATATACTAGTGGTGAACTGATCCTCTAAACTCTATAGATATACTAGTGGTGAACTGATCCTCTAAACTCTATAGATATACTAGTGGTGAACTGATCCTCTAAACTCTATAGATATACTAGTGGTGAACTGATCCTCTAAACTCTATAGATATACTAGTGATGTACTGATCCTCTAAACTATAGATATACTATTAGTGAACTGATCCTCTAAACTCTATAGATATACTAGTGGTGAACTGATCCTCTAATCTCCATAGATATACTAGTGGTGAACTGATCCTCTATAAACTCTATAGATATACTAGTGGTGAACTGATCCTCTAAACTCTATAGATATACTAGTGATGAACTGATCCTCTAAACTCTATAGATATACCAGTGGTGAACTGATCCTCTAAACTCTATAGATATACTACTGGTGAACTGATCCTCTAAACTCTATAGATATACTAGTGGTGAACTGATCCTCTAAACTCTATAGATATACTAGTGGTGAACTGATCCTCTAAACTCTATAGATATACTAGTGATGAACTGATCCTCTAAACTCTAGATATACTAGTGGTGAACTGATCCTCTAAACTCTATAGATATACTAGTGGTGAACTGATCCTCTAAACTCTATAGATATACTAGTGGTGAACTGATCCTCTAAACTCTATAGATATACTAGTGGTGAACTGATCCTCTAAACTCTATAGATATACTAGTGGTGAACTGATCCTCTAAACTCTATAGATATACTAGTAATGAACTGATCCTCTAAACTCTATAGATATACTAGTGATGTACTGATCCTCTAAACTATAGATATACTATTAGTGAACTGATCCTCTAAACTCTATAGATATACTAGTGGTGAACTGATCCTCTAATCTCCATAGATATACTTGTGGTGAACTGATCCTCTATAAACTCTATAGATATACTAGTGATGAACTGATCCTCTAAACTCTAGATATACTAGTGGTGAACTGATCCTCTAAACTCTAGATATACTAGTGGTGAACTGATCCTCTAAACTCTATAGATATACTAGTGGTGAACTGATCCTCTAAACTCTATAGATATACTAGTGGTGAACTGATCCTCTAAACTCTATAGATATACTAGTGGTGAACTGATCCTCTAAACTCTATAGATATACTAGTGATGAACTGATCCTCTAAACTCTAGATATACTAGTGGTGAACTGATCCTCTAAACTCTATAGATATACTAGTGATGAACTGATCCTCTAAACTCTATAGATATACTAGTGATGAACTGATCCTCTAAACTCTATAGATATACTAGTGGTGAACTGATCCTCTAAACTCTATAGATATACTAGTGGTGAACTGATCCTCTATACTCTATAGATATACTAGTGGTGAACTGATCCTCTAAACTCTATAGATATACTAGTGATGAACTGATCCTCTAAACTCTAGATATACTAGTGGTGAACTGATCCTCTAAACTCTATAGATATACTAGTGGTGAACTGATCCTCTAAACTCTATAGATATACTAGTGATGAACTGATCCTCTAAACACTATAGATATACTAGTGATGTACTGATCCTCTAAACTCTAGATATACCAGTGGTGAACTGATCCTCTAAACTCTATAGATATACTAGTGATGAACTGATCCTCTAAACTCTATAGATATACTAGTGATGAACTGATCCTCTAAACTCTATAGATATACTAGTGATGTACTGATCCTCTAAACTCTAGATATACCAGTGGTGAACTGATCCTCTAAACTCTATAGATATACCAGTGGTGAACTGATCCTCTAAACTCTATAGATATACTAGTGATGTACTGATCCTCTAAACTCTAGATATACCAGTGGTGAACTGATCCTCTATACTCTATAGATATACCAGTGGTGAACTGATCCTCTAATCTCCATAGATATACTAGTGATGAACTGATCCTCTAAACTCTATAGATATACTAGTGATGTACTGGTCCTCTAAACTCTAGATATACTAGTGGTGAACTGATCCTCTAAACTCTATAGATATACCAGTGGTGAACTGATCCTCTAAACTCTAGATATACCAGTGGTGAACTGATCCTCTAAACTCTATAGATATACTAGTGGTGAACTGATCCTCTAAACTCTATAGATATACTAGTGATGTACTGATCCTCTAAACTATAGATATACTATTAGTGAACTGATCCTCTAAACTCTATAGATATACTAGTGGTGTACTGATCCTCTAATCTCCATAGATATACTAGTGGTGAACTGATCCTCTATAAACTCTATAGATATACTAGTGATGAACTGATCCTCTAAACTCTAGATATACTAGTGGTGAACTGATCCTCTAAACTCTATAGATATACTAGTGGTGAACTGATCCTCTAAACTCTAGATATACTAGTGGTGAACTGATCCTCTAAACTCTATAGATATACTAGTGGTAAACTGATCCTCTAAACTCTATAGATATACTAGTGGTGAACTGATCCTCTAAACTCTATAGATATACTAGTGGTGAACTGATCCTCTAAACTCTATAGATATACTAGTGATGAACTGATCCTCTAAACTCTAGATATACCAGTGGTGAACTGATCCTCTAAACTCTATAGATATACTAGTGATGAACTGATCCTCTAAACTCTATAGATATACTAGTGATGAACTGATCCTCTAAACTCTATAGATATACTAGTGGTGAACTGATCCTCTAAACTCTATAGATATACTAGTGGTGAACTGATCCTCTATACTCTATAGATATACTAGTGGTGAACTGATCCTCTAAACTCTATAGATATACTAGTGATGAACTGATCCTCTAAACTCTAGATATACTAGTGGTGAACTGATCCTCTAAACTCTATAGATATACTAGTTGTGAACTGATCCTCTAAACTCTATAGATATACTAGTGGTGAACTGATCCTCTAATCTCCATAGATATACTAGTGGTGAACTGATCCTCTATAAACTCTATAGATATACTAGTGGTGAACTGATCCTCTAAACTCTATAGATATACTAGTGATGAACTGATCCTCTAAACTCTATAGATATACCAGTGGTGAACTGATCCTCTAAACTCTATAGATATACTACTGGTGAACTGATCCTCTAAACTCTATAGATATACTAGTGGTGAACTGATCCTCTAAACTCTATAGATATACTAGTGGTGAACTGATCCTCTAAACTCTATAGATATACTAGTGATGAACTGATCCTCTAAACTATAGATATACTAGTGGTGAACTGATCCTCTAAACTCTATAGATATACTAGTGGTGAACTGATCCTCTAAACTCTATAGATATACTAGTGGTGAACTGATCCTCTAAACACTATAGATATACTAGTGGTGAACTGATCCTCTAAACTCTATAGATATACTAGTGGTGAACTGATCCTCTAAACTCTATAGATATACTAGTGGTGAACTGATCCTCTAAACTCTATAGATATACTAGTGATGAACTGATCCTCTACACTCTAGATATACTAGTGGTGAACTGATCCTCTAAACTCTATAGATATACTAGTGGTGAACTGATCCTCTAAACTCTATAGATATACTAGTGGTGAACTGATCCTCTAAACTCTATAGATATACCAGTGATGAACTGATCCTCTAAACTCTATAGATATACCAGTGGTGAACTGATCCTCTAAACTCTAGATATACTAGTGGTGAACTGATCCTCTAAACTCTATAGATATACTAGTGATGAACTGATCCTCTAAACTCTATAGATATACTAGTGATGAACTGATCCTCTAAACTCTATAGATATACTAGTGGTGAACTGATCCTCTAAACTCTATAGATATACTAGTGGTGAACTGATCCTCTAAACTCTATAGATATACCAGTGATGAACTGATCCTCTAAACTCTATAGATATACCAGTGGTGAACTGATCCTCTAAACTCTATAGATATACTAGTGGTGAACTGATCCTCTAAACTCTATAGATATACTAGTGGTGAACTGATCCTCTAAACTCTATAGATATACTAGTGATGAACTGATCCTCTAAACTCTATAGATATACTAGTGATGAACTGATCCTCTAACCTCTATAGATATACCAGTGGTGAACTGATCCTCTAAACTCTATAGATATACTAGTAATGAACTGATCCTCTAAACTCTATAGATATACTATTAGTGAACTGATCCTCTAAACTCTATAGATATACTAGTGGTGAACTGATCCTCTAATCTCCATAGATATACTTGTGGTGAACTGATCCTCTATAAACTCTATAGATATACTAGTGATGAACTGATCCTCTAAACTCTAGATATACTAGTGGTGAACTGATCCTCTAAACTCTAGATATACTAGTGGTGAACTGATCCTCTAAACTCTATAGATATACTAGTGGTGAACTGATCCTCTAAACTCTATAGATATACTAGTGGTGAACTGATCCTCTAAACTCTATAGATATACTAGTGGTGAACTGATCCTCTAAACTCTATAGATATACTAGTGATGAACTGATCCTCTAAACTCTAGATATACTAGTGGTGAACTGATCCTCTAAACTCTATAGATATACTAGTGATGAACTGATCCTCTAAACTCTATAGATATACTAGTGATGAACTGATCCTCTAAACTCTATAGATATACTAGTGGTGAACTGATCCTCTAAACTCTATAGATATACTAGTGGTGAACTGATCCTCTATACTCTATAGATATACTAGTGGTGAACTGATCCTCTAAACTCTATAGATATACTAGTGATGAACTGATCCTCTAAACTCTAGATATACTAGTGGTGAACTGATCCTCTAAACTCTATATATATACTAGTGGTGAACTGATCCTCTAAACTCTATAGATATACTAGTGATGAACTGATCCTCTAAACTCTATAGATATACTAGTGATGTACTGATCCTCTAAACTCTAGATATACCAGTGGTGAACTGATCCTCTAAACTCTATAGATATACTAGTGATGAACTGATCCTCTAAACTCTATAGATATACTAGTGATGAACTGATCCTCTAAACTCTATAGATATACTAGTGATGTACTGATCCTCTAAACTCTAGATATACCAGTGGTGAACTGATCCTCTAAACTCTATAGATATACCAGTGGTGAACTGATCCTCTAAACTCTATAGATATACTAGTGATGTACTGATCCTCTAAACTCTAGATATACCAGTGGTGAACTGATCCTCTAAACTCTATAGATATACCAGTGGTGAACTGATCCTCTAAACTCTATAGATATACTAGTGATGAACTGATCCTCTAAACTCTATAGATATACTAGTGATGTACTGATCCTCTAAACTCTAGATATACTAGTGGTGAACTGATCCTCTAAACTCTATAGATATACCAGTGGTGAACTGATCCTCTAAACTCTAGATATACCAGTGGTGAACTGATCCTCTAAACTCTATAGATATACTAGTGGTGAACTGATCCTCTAAACTCTATAGATATACTAGTGATGTACTGATCCTCTAAACTATAGATATACTATTAGTGAACTGATCCTCTAAACTCTATAGATATACTAGTGGTGTACTGATCCTCTAATCTCCATAGATATACTAGTGGTGAACTGATCCTCTATAAACTCTATAGATATACTAGTGATGAACTGATCCTCTAAACTCTAGATATACTAGTGGTGAACTGATCCTCTAAACTCTATAGATATACTAGTGGTGAACTGATCCTCTAAACTCTAGATATACTAGTGGTGAACTGATCCTCTAAACTCTATAGATATACTAGTGGTAAACTGATCCTCTAAACTCTATAGATATACTAGTGGTGAACTGATCCTCTAAACTCTATAGATATACTAGTGGTGAACTGATCCTCTAAACTCTATAGATATACTAGTGATGAACTGATCCTCTAAACTCTAGATATACCAGTGGTGAACTGATCCTCTAAACTCTATAGATATACTAGTGGTGAACTGATCCTCTAAACTCTATAGATATACTAGTGATGTACTGATCCTCTAAACTATAGATATACTATTAGTGAACTGATCCTCTAAACTCTATAGATATACTAGTGGTGTACTGATCCTCTAATCTCCATAGATATACTAGTGGTGAACTGATCCTCTATAAACTCTATAGATATACTAGTGATGAACTGATCCTCTAAACTCTAGATATACTAGTGGTGAACTGATCCTCTAAACTCTATAGATATACTAGTGATGAACTGATCCTTTAAACTCTATAGATATACCAGTGATGAACTGATCCTCTAAACTCTATAGATATACTAGTGATGAACTGATCCTCTAAACTCTAGATATACTAGTGGTGAACTGATCCTCTAAACTCTATAGATATACTAGTGGTGAACTGATCCTCTAAACTCTAGATATACTAGTGGTGAACTGATCCTCTAAACTCTATAGATATACTAGTGGTAAACTGATCCTCTAAACTCTATAGATATACTAGTGGTGAACTGATCCTCTAAACTCTATAGATATACTAGTGGTGAACTGATCCTCTAAACTCTATAGATATACTAGTGATGAACTGATCCTCTAAACTCTATAGATATACTAGTGATGTACTGATCCTCTAAACTCTAGATATACCAGTGGTGAACTGATCCTCTAAACTCTATAGATATACTAGTGATGAACTGATCCTCTAAACTCTATAGATATACTAGTGATGAACTGATCCTCTAAACTCTATAGATATACTAGTGATGTACTGATCCTCTAAACTCTAGATATACCAGTGGTGAACTGATCCTCTAAACTCTATAGATATACTAGTGATGAACTGATCCTCTAAACTCTATAGATATACTAGTGATGTACTGATCCTCTAAACTCTAGATATACCAGTGGTGAACTGATCCTCTAAACTCTATAGATATACTAGTGATGAACTGATCCTCTAAACTCTATAGATATACTAGTGATGAACTGATCCTCTAAACTCTATAGATATACTAGTGATGTACTGATCCTCTAAACTCTAGATATACCAGTGGTGAACTGATCCTCTAAACTCTATAGATATACCAGTGGTGAACTGATCCTCTAAACTCTATAGATATACTAGTGATGTACTGATCCTCTAAACTCTAGATATACCAGTGGTGAACTGATCCTCTAAACTCTATAGATATACCAGTGGTGAACTGATCCTCTAAACTCTATAGATATACTAGTGATGAACTGATCCTCTAAACTCTATAGATATACTAGTGATGTACTGATCCTCTAAACTCTAGATATACTAGTGGTGAACTGATCCTCTAAACTCTATAGATATACCAGTGGTGAACTGATCCTCTAAACTCTAGATATACCAGTGGTGAACTGATCCTCTAAACTCTATAGATATACTAGTGGTGAACTGATCCTCTAAACTCTATAGATATACTAGTGATGTACTGATCCTCTAAACTATAGATATACTATTAGTGAACTGATCCTCTAAACTCTATAGATATACTAGTGGTGTACTGATCCTCTAATCTCCATAGATATACTAGTGGTGAACTGATCCTCTAAACTCTATAGATATACTAGTGGTGTACTGATCCTCTAATCTCCATAGATATACCAGTGGTGAACTGATCCTCTAAACTCTATAGATATACTAGTGGTGAACTGATCCTCTAAACACTATAGATATACTAGTGATGAACTGATCCTCTAAACTCTATTGATATACTAGTGGTGAACTGATCCTCTAAACTCTAGATATACTAGTGATGAACTGATCTCTAAACTCTATAGATATACTAGTGGTGAACTGATCCTCTAAACACTATAGATATACTAGTGATGAACTGATCCTCTAAACTCTATTGATATACTAGTGGTGAACTGATCCTCTAAACTCTAGATATACTAGTGGTGAACTGATCTCTAAACTCTATAGATATACTAGTGGTGAACTGATCCTCTAAACACTATAGATATACTAGTGATGAACTGATCCTCTAAACTCTATAGATATACCAGTGGTGAACTGATCCTCTAAACTCTATAGATATACTAGTGGTGAACTGATCCTCTAAACTCTAAAGATATACCAGTGGTGAACTGATCCTCTATTTACAAATCTAACGATAGTAAGGTCAAATCTGAGTACAGGTTAAACATATATGTTATCTTTACATGTATATGATATGAAGACGGACGTTTTTGAATATGCTCATTAGTGTACGTATTTGATGTAATTGACAATGATGACTCAGTTCTCATTTTGAGGATTAAATTGATATGTCGGGTGTTGTCGGTGAAGCAAAAGACGCTTACTCTTCCGGAAAACCTGGTCCTGTTATCTTGTACTTTTACGAGGGTCTCCATGTAAATCTTTCCTTTGTTCATATTTTACCTCTAGTTAAATCGATTCTGAGTTCGGATTGTTTTGTTGACGCTTACTAATTCTGATTTTTCATACAAACGTTCGTTGACTGATATACAGACAAAACATCAATAGCAATAGTGCTGTTTATGCAGTTTGTCAATTATGGGCATTGTTCAATGCCGTGTGTATACATGTATAAGGCTGTTCATTGTAAGCATGACGCAGTGATAATGTCGAGGTTTCTCATTTTTAAGTTACAAGGGAATATATCAATTAAATAGCGACTCTCGTTTAATAATCAAATTAGAAGTCATTATTTTGATGAAGTAAAATTATATTGATTTATGGAGCAGATATATTTAAAAAAAAAAGATAAAGCAATATATCCCTACCGCAGAGTTCTTGTCGGTATATGTGTCACAATTTATCTTACTTACACTGGGAATCAAAAACTAGAGATATCCGGCCCATTGAAAACATGTTTTATAAGACCATGATTACATTCCGTAATTTAGCGATTGGTAAGATGTAGCGACACTTATAATGTAATAATACACGATCTGATGGTAAAAAATAGAAGCTATGTTACTTTATCTTGTCCTAACAGCCTGTAATATGTTCTGGTCCCTTTGTACAAACAAACATTAATGTAAATGCCTGTCACAAACAATTTTACACACACTTTTATTTAAGGAAGTTCTGGGTTTATTACCCCGAGTTGTACGACCTCCTGGATCAGTACGTCATACCTACTGCACACAGTACAAAGTACCCGCATACTTACGACTGTGTGAACACTCTAAATAGTGTCCTACAAAATCATATCGTTATGTCAACTTTCTAGTCTATGTAGTTATAAATAGTACGCACATTATCAAAATAGTTACTACTTTTATTAATACTGCAATATAATATATGGTACATGATCACAAGTGACATTACGGTCGTGCTAATGATATGTCAGTGAGTACTGCCTCCTCAGTACAACCACATATAACCACCCATAACTCTATTACTGCGTGTGAAACTGTTTCATTATTAAATCTGGTATTTATATTTCATAAGATGTTTCGTAGTATTTTTTGTAAGGCCGTGAGTGTGTATACACAGCCGATCAATGACACAACCGACGAGTGTGTTAGATGTTGTCATTAACTTGATTTGTAAAAACTATATAGTTTTATAAATAGACTTAAAAGGTATAATTCACTCAACCGCGGACCATTGAGCACTGCATATATATCACACATGCATAGTGATGAGTAGCCGGTGTGATTGCGGTACCAGCCAGCCCAATGATGACACATTGATTGTACATCATTTCTATTAAATCCTTTACTACACTAGTCTTTACCCCCGAGAAAAGCCTGGTAAGACTAGTACAAATGCATAGACAATTCTGTATTTAAGTCGACTGAATGGAGGAATACATGATAGTCGATCTTTTGCACAAAAAATGAACTACCATTTCAGGAAATAACATATCTTTTACATCAGCTGCTTACCTCGATCTTTACTTAAACGATGACCAACATTTGCAGATTACTACGGAGCTAAAACGTAAAATCATGTCGATTTTTATTAGCCCATCGTGAACTTTTCTCTTTGTTGATAGTAACACTTCTGCTTCTCTAGCCTGTGTTCTTTTCGTGCCACATGTTGGCAGCTGACAGACAAAAGTAACTTACGGCACAGAGATTCAAGACATGCATGTCGATTAAGACTTATTCTGACAGACAAAAGTAACTTACGGCACAGAGATTCAAGACATGCATGTCGATTAAGACTTATTCTGACAGACAAAAGTAACTTACGGCACAGAGATTCAAGACATGCATGTCGATTAAGACTTATTCGTGGTCTTATTCTTTTGTACTTTCTCAAGGGTTTCCGATTTTGTTTCTCGTTTAATCGATTTTGAATTCGGATTATAGTTTTTTCATCTGATGTATCTTAATGTAACCTGAGTGTTATTTATTTTTAGATATATCGTGTATCATCGCTTAACTGATATATATCGTGTATCATCGCTTAACTGATATATATCGTGTATCATCGCTTAACTGATATATATCGTGTATCATCAAATAACTGATATATATCGTGTATCATCAAATAACTGATATATATCGTGTATCATTGTTTAACAGATATATATCGTGTATCATCAAATAACTGATATATTTCGTGTACCATCGCTTAACTGATATATATCGTGTACCATCGCTTAATTGATATATATCGTGTATCATCAAATAACTGATATATATCGTGTATCATCAAATAACTGATATATCGTGTATCATCAAATAACTGATATATACCGTGTATCATCAAATAACTGATATATATCGTGTATCATCAAATAACTGATATATATCGTGTATCATTGTTTAACAGATATATATCGTGTATCATCAAATAACTAATATATATCGTGTACCATCGCTTAACTGATATATATCGTGTATCATCAAATAACAGATATATATCGTGTATCATTGTTTAACTGATTTATACCGTGTACCATCAAATAACTGATATATATCGTGTACCATCGCTTAACTGATATATATCGTGTATCATCAAATAACTGATACATAGCGCGTATCATCAAATAACTGATATATATCGTGTACCATCAAATAACTGATATATATCGTGTACCATCGCTTAACTGATATATACCGTGTATCATCAAATAACTGATATATATCGTGTATCATCAAATAACTGATATATATCGTGTACCATCGCTTAACTGATATATACCGTGTATCATCAAATAACTGATATATATCGTGTATCATCAAATAACTGATATATATCGTGTATCATCAAATAACTGATATATATCGTGTACCATCGCTTAACTGATATATACCGTGTATCATCAAATAACTGATATATATCGTGTACCATCAAATAACTGATATATATCGTGTACCATCGCTTAACTGATATATATCGTGTATCATCAAATAACTGATATATATCGTGTATCATTGTTTAACAGATATATATCGTGTATCATCAAATAACTAATATATATCGTGTACCATCGCTTAACTGATATATATCGTGTATCATCAAATAACAGATATATATCGTGTATCATTGTTTAACTGATATATATCGTGTATCATCAAATAACTGATATATATCGTGTATCATCAAATAACTGATATATATCGTGTATCATCAAATAACTGATATATATCGTGTACCATCGCTTAACTGATATATATCGTGTATCATCAAATAACTGATATATACCGTGTATCATCAAATAACTGATATATATCGTGTATCATCAAATAACTGATACATAGCGCGTATCATCAAATAACTGATATATATCGTGTATCATCAAATAACTGATATATATCGTGTATCATTGTTTAACTGATATATATCGTGTATCATCAAATAACTGATATATATCGTGTATCATCAAATAACTGATATATATCGTGTATCATTGTTTAACAGATATATATCGTGTATCATCAATTAACTGATATATATCGTGTATCATTGTTTAACTGATATATATCGTGTATCATCAAATAACTAATATATATCGTGTACCATCGCTTAACTGATATATATCGTGTATCATCAAATAACAGATATATATCGTGTATCATTGTTTAACTGATATATATCGTGTATCATCAAATAACTGATATATATCGTGTATCATCAAATAACTGATATATATCGCGATCATCAAATAACTGATATATATCGTGTACCATCGCTTAACTGATATATATCGTGTATCATCAAATAACTGATATATACCGTGTATCATCAAATAACTGATATATATCGTGTATCATCAAATAACTGATACATAGCGCGTATCATGGCTTAGCAGATATAGTATGTGGTCTTTAGGATTACATAGTTGTGTAATCTTTATGTTTTATGTCGTGTAAAACGAGTAGGTCGATAGCCTTTTAGAATCCTATTGACCATACAAATAAAGGAACTGGAGGTGATGTACATGTACCGTGTTTAGTACTTGTTTGTATTGCACCCCGTGCCACGATCTCGGCTTATTTGCATGATTTTCCTCTGCTGTGTTTAAACTGGCTTAATGATTTGCATTTTCTCTGGAATCTCGCATGCAGTCGATTATAATGCCAGCAATGAAAAGCACCGACTGACCCGGTGTCAAAACCTAAGATAAGGCTCAGCTAAAAATCGCGTTCAGGGATTCATGTTTTAATTTGGAAATGGGTATTTGGTTCAAATCATTCCGAATTGATAAGATTATTTGATATTTTAGAGAGCTTTCTGTCAGTAAGACGACGACATTGCTACGATTTACGCAGAGGCTTAAAGCTGGTAAAGCCGATGGCAGAGATCCATTCAATAAAATAGGAGATAGAAACATGCATGCCTATTGCTTCCTGACAATAAACCACAGGAGCTGATCCCTGGAGTAAAGTAAACTCGGCGACCCAGCCCCTGGCGTGGCCCCCGGGGATGAAGACTGTCAGGCATTACAATGACAAGTGTAATGTCTCCAGACATGACACGTTATAGTGATGTACTGACTGACCTGGTGCGGCTGCTGAGAGGGACGGATGGCTTGGTGAGAGGCTTATAGTTCTATACCCCGATGATATTCAAGATAACGATGAAAAATCGTTCATAACTTTGCTAAGAGTTGAATTAGCAAACATGTGTTGTATAATCTTACGTTTGTTGATTTGAAATTTAAAAGTATTTTTGAATGACCAACGTGTACAATGAGTAAAGATAATTACTATTCAAACGAATGCTTTTGTGACATCATATGTTATTAAGTATAAACAAACCTATGTCCAAAGTATGTAGCTCCAAAAACATTCTATGTCCTCAAATTGAAAGTGGGCCAAGGTCATCCATTCAATGAATGACCTTGTAAGTAACCCTTTATCCCAGCATGTCTCCATGTGTCAGTACCCTGGCCGTTTGGTCAAAGAGAGTAAGTGGTCTGAACAGTTCACAAACATTTGACCTTTGTGGTCATGAACGTGGTTAAAGGCATTCATTTAAAACAAATAAACACATTGATTCCTCTGACCATGAAAAAGGGTAAATCAAAGGTACCAAACCGTCAACAAAACCATAATCAGTACTCAGAATCTATTGAACCAGGGGAACAAAAGGAACAAAGCAAATATTTGTACGGAAACCGTTGAAAAACAACAAGAATATAAGACCGGACGAGTTGGCGTCTTTTGCGTCATCGACAGCATCAGCCTTGGAAATCTAGGTCAGATAGAAGAAAATGCCATTGCTTCAACGTTAGAATTGATACATACCTAACAATTACATCAATCAACCATACTAAGTAGCGTATTTTAAAAACATCCTTCTTCATTACATTCAAGGATTTATATCAATGATAACCAAAATGGCGACCAATAAAGCTCATTGTCTTCATACACTTCATGCAGTAAGTTTGCTCTTTTTCAGTCGACATCTATCACGAAAATCTCGATATTCAGAAGATGCATTAAAATAACTAATCAATTGTGATATATAAATCCCATAGGTTGTAGATGTATGGATGTTGCTAACAAGAAAGGGAAAAATCACGGTAGGAAAATAAACATCTTCACGCTTATCGTACACTTACTAGTAATCTGCGAGTGTTGGTCTAGAACAAGTAAGCATTAAGGCAATGAACTGATGGGAAGTATGTTGTTCCCTTGATTGTGATTTCAGAAGGGTATATATATGATCGCCTAGGTTACAAAAATTCTAGTTGTTAATAGACAACACATCGTCGATATACCTGAAAGTGAAATTAAAAGATGATCAAGGTTTCTGTTACCAATCCTGATAAGCTGTAAAAACAGGTCGGTTAAGAGTTAGGCACAGTTTGTTCCTATAGGAATGTCAACACATTGCTGGAAAATATTTGTTCTTAATTCAACAAAGATATTGTCAACCAAGAGGATGGCGATCATAAAGCTTGCTTATAGTCTTCATAAGCGCTCATCTCTCGATGATCGAGGTAAGCTAGATGTAGACGAGCGTTTTGTGTCCTTAATTTTATGTTCAGAGGTTAAATACGATCGACTTTTTCAGCAAACTTCGTGTTGTTTATAGACAACACATCGTCGATATGGTGAAATTTAAAGTTAAGGCAAAATCAAATTCAGCCTCGTGTGAAAATAAATTAAAAAGTAACGTCGACAAAACCATATCCACGGCAAATTATGAACAAAGGAACAATTTACAATGAGACTTTTGTAAAAGTATAGGAGAAAACCTCAGGTGTTCGAAAAGAGAAAGCCTCTGCTGCTTGATTGATGATACCCGCCATGTAAATCTTGGTTTCATTCAAGATATCGTTAAGTCCTCAAAATGAGGACCGAGTCTTCATTGCCAATCACTGCAAGTAATGCACTTATGCTAAAAAATGTCCACCCTCAAATCACGCAAGCATACAAACTATTTCTCCATATCTAAGATAGCGACATATGAATGCCAACAGTTTGCTGTAAAACCGTTCCTCCAAACTCCATCAATAAGTATGTCAACCAGGAATTCAAATCGTTCAGACTTTTCTTTCCCATCTTAGCCTTTGTTTTTTACAAATTATGTTTCAAGGTGTCTCAGAATTATTTTTGTAACCGTCATCATTTTTTTTTTGGTAAACAACTCACATAATGAGAGATCGAACACGTTTTTTAAGCTTTTTATTGTAATGTATCGGATGGAAAACGAGACATCTTTGAGGGGGAGGGGGAGTTCTCATTAATTTGAAGAGTATACAGTGTCAGATTGTAGTCCTAATGTACTGGTTGTAATACGTTTTGAAAAAGGATTGTTTGCGCAACTAGCAGAGCCAGCAATAAAATTATGCTTTGAAGGATAAGTTAGATTTATATGTATCAACAAAACATGTTTTTGTAAATAATGTGTTTTTATGTCCTGTCGTTATCGGTTGCGTCTTCCGAAAAGTTTCCGAACAATATCGTGCGTTTCTGTTGGTCTATCAAACTCAAACTCCATATAGTGCTTCCTTATTAAAAGCACTGGCTTGATATATCTCTTCAGATGTATAGGTCAAAGATAAAGGTCACTGTTACAATAAAAACAACAAAACAAAAGGTTGGGTGTTTTTGGTTATCTTATGGAATTACGTATGTTAATGAACAAACCGAATAAAAATACAAAAAAAAACTACCTATCATTCGAATGTGGGGTGATGTATAGCAGATATTAATTACAAAAGTTTCATTTACCAAAAACTAGTATTTTCAAAATCTTATTGATGAAAAACCTATTTTCGTATTTGATTTCGGCCATGTGCATGTCTTTGATATCAATTACCACAATTTTATTATACGCATGCGTGAAAATGTATAACCACAATATATGTTAAACCCAAAACACAAATTATGTGAATCGGTCGTTAAGAGACTTATTAACAAATGAAATTGATACATCGTGCAAAACATGATGAGATCATTGCTTTCCAATGAAGTTATTTGACTACAGAAATACGTTGAGTGTCTGTAGTTTGGAGTTCGCCGCCTATTTTCGACTTTTTATTGAAATTTAACCGAGATTTTTAATGGAGATTAAAGACATTCAAGCCGTTTTAACAACACGTCTATTCTCAAACCAAAGACAAAATGGGCACTCCTTGCTTTTTCGTGATTTGATTAGAATCCTGCGGTCGTGGAATCCTTGCCGCTTTACTTAATACTAACTGTTGCTAGCGATGATATGCTGGAGTTTTGGTTGGAATTTAATCACAACCACAGTAGTTTTATTTTTCCCACAGTAGTCGTTACACAATAACGGTCTACGCAGTGACAGTATACCAAAGTCTGAATTACTTCCATTCATTCGGCTCGGTTCTTAACGAGTAAAAGGTGTGGCTGGTTTATGGCGTTGATACTTGCGGTACATTTCTAGCATCCCGTCTTAACAGCCTTTAGTGACTCGGGAATCACATTGAGTAATATATCTTGCCCTAAAACAATGATCTATAAGGTTTGAAACAATCCTAGAAAACTATCAGCACAGTTATATTCTAAACTCATTTGGCTCTACTAGTGCTGTTTCCATGAATGCATGACCTTGAGACCACTGCCAGTATCAATCCATCTTATTCGTATATAAAGGATTGTATTTTGGGCAATTTCTAACAGATAGAAGGAAAACTTTTTCTCCTTTTTCGAAATTGTAGCTGACATGAAGAAATCATGTATGTGTGCAATTTTGGAACAAACTTCATGCAACATACAACAAAAGCTAAGATTAAGAATTCTGAAAAAGTACGAATGATTTTATTCCTAGTTGAAAATATGCAGTTTAATTCATTTTTTCGTCATACTGTATATGTGTGTGTTACGTCATCTTTGTTGCCTTTCGAGAAAAGAATTTCCAGCGAACTGGCATTCCTCAATGTAACAACATGTGCAACAATCTTGGCTGACTTATTTTGTTTGTGGACTACGCTGAAATAAAAAAAAAAATAACATGGCGATTTCATTCTCTCAATCGTGGGCCTTCCCTTTCTTTGTAATTACAACCCTGCTTTTCTACCTATTTTTCACATGTCCAAATTGACATTTTCTGTATCCGTCCATCAAAACATTTGTTTTACCACCCTGTACACTACCATACTTCATGCCAAACTGAAAGAACGTCTTCGGTCTCTCATTATGAGAGCTTTCTTTTCCAAGAAAGGTCAACGACGATACAAATACATGGTTGTTAGCTATATTGGAGCATACTTTGTGAAAAACACAACAAAAGCTAGATTGAAATATACTGAGGAAGATATAGTACGAATGATTGAATTCCTGGTTGACAATATCTTTGTTGGGTTCGGAGGAAAGATTTTCCAACAGACTGTTGGCATTCCAATGGGCACTAGCTGTGCACCACTTTTGGCTGACTTGTTTTTGTTTTCATACGAGGCTGAATTTATCGAGGGACTTATCAGGACGGGTAACAAAAACCTTGCCAAATCTTTCAATTTCACTTTCAGGTATATCGGCGATGTGTTGTCTATAAACAACAAGAAGTTTGCTGACCTAGTCGATCGTATATACCCTACTGAACTTGAGATTAAAGACATAACAGACTCTCCTACATCAGCTTCTAACCTCGATCTTTACTTAAACTATGACCAACACGGGCAACTTACAACTAAGCTGTATCATAACCGTGACGATTTCGATTTTCCTATCGTGAACTTTCCCTTTCTTGATAGTAACATCCCTGCTTCGACATCCTATGTTGTTTACATGTCGCAGTTGATTTGTTATTCTAAGGCTTGCTCTGAATATCGCGAGTTTTGTGATAGATGTCAACTGCTGACGAACAAACTGACGGCACAGGGATTCGAGAAATGGCGGTTGATGAAGAGAAAAAAATCAGAGAATACCAAAGCGTCAACAAAACAATAATCCGAACTCAAAATCGATGAACTAAGGGCAAAATAGGAACAAAGGAAAGATTTACATGGAGACTCTCGTAAAAGCACAAGAGAATAAGACCATGTAAATCTTGGTCACATCCAAGTAAGCATCAATCCTCAAAATGAGAACCAAGTCATCATTGTCATCACAACAAGTATACACACTAACAAGCAAACTCAAAAACGTCCATCTTTATATCACACAAAGATACAGAATATTTCTCGATGATATCAAGATGGCGACCATAAAACTTGCCCATCTCTCATTATGAGAAACAATAATGAAAACTATGGGCAAGTTTTATGGTCACCATCTTGGTATCATCGAGAAATATCCTGTATCTTTGTGTGATATGAAGATGGACGTTCTTGAGTTTGCTTGTAAGTGTGTTTACTTGTTGTGATGACAATGATGTCTTGGTTCTCATATTGAGGATTGATTTTTACTTGGATGTGACCAAGATTTACAAGGCCGGTGGGGTCGATAAAGCAGAAAACGCTTATTTTTCCGGAACGCATGGTCTTATTCTCTTGTACGTTTATGATGGTCTTTTCTTTGTTCCTATTTTGCCTCTAGTTTAGTCGATTTTGGATTCGGATTAATTATGATTTTGCTGACGCTTTGGTATTCTGTTTTTTTCTTTAGTTATCAAGTGTTTATGAACACCACATTGAAAAAATGATTAAAAATGTACATCATTTCTTATAATTATTACTTATGACGCTTTCCGACGCATTTAACTACATAAATATTCGTTCCACAGAAGAGTGTATCTTTTAGCTTGAAGACACCTACATTGTGATTCATATCTACTGAATACTGGTGTAACGTAAATCTGTTCTTTGCCCTTGAATCTATGTATTTACTTAAACACACGGTTTTGCATTAAGGGCGGATAACAAAGGGACCTCATTAGATGTAAAACAGAGAGATATCATACCCGTAGTTTGACTGCGAGAACCGTGTATCAAACAAGCAGTCCCACACACCGCGACGCGTCTTCAATCCTTCCCTTATTAAAACAGCATTTTCACGTTTACGATGATAATATAACAATTTATAAATTTCATGGGATTTTGCTGCAGTACGGATAAGTAATAATGCGGTGTTCTATGATACATACGGTGCATTGCATGGGTGGTCCAATGACTAATAAATATCTGTACGGCAACAGTCGTTGACTTAATGACCCAGGTGTGCGTTTACTTGTACTTTCACAAAAGGTAGATGACTGGCAGAATCAAACACAACCTTATTCAAATAGCTGCATCAAGCTTTTTTTGTAAAATTAATAATCTAGTCTAGTTCCTTATCTGTTCAAAAGAGGGTTTTGTTAAGTAAATTATAATTTCAATGTGATTTTACCTCACGATGTCACTTTACAGTATAGTGGATTACCGTACTTGGAAGACTGTTTTTAACAGGCTGATTGCGCCGCCATAGGCGACGTAATATACAGTACTAATAATGTCCTATTAGAGACTAATGAAGATACTATCACACGCGTCATAACAAGGCATTTGCATGTATGAACCACATCTGCAAGTTGGGGATCGGGCACATAACGTTTTAGGGCATGCTCTGAATATCGAGATTTTCGTGATAGAATTCAATTGCTGACGAACAAACTTACGGTACAGGGATTCAAAAGATGCAGGTTGATGAAGACTATGAGCAAGTTTTATGGTCGCCATCTTGATCTCATCGAGAAATATTTTGTATCTTTGTGTGATATAAAGATAGGTGTTATTGAGTTTGCTTGTTAGTGTGTTTACTTGTTGTGATGACAATGACTCGGTTCTCATTTTGAGGATTGATGCTTACTTGGATGTGACCAAGATTTACATGACGGGTGTCGTCGATAAAGCAGAAAACGCCTACTCTTCCGGAACGCCTGTTCTTATTCTCTTGTTCTTTTACGAGAGCCCTTATAAATTTTTCCTTTGTTCCTATTTTGCCCCTATTTTAATCGATTTTGAGTTCGGATTATGGTTTTGTTGACGCTTTGGTATTCTCTGATTTTTTTCATTACTAATATTGAAATCCACTGTTGTTTTTTATTTGTATACACTCTACTGATAGCTATTTTTTACCCCATTTTTTATTCATTTTTGAACGTTCGCCGAGATGAAAAAGTGCTGTTTATATATAAGCTTATATATTGTATTTCTATTGATTGCTATATGAACATATATGTAAGTCAGGTAAATGATATTTTACTGAGTACAGTGAGGTAGTTTTAAATTCATCTTTTCCATCGTTTCTAAATAACTTCCTTCTGAATGTCTCCATTTACACTACCTCACCTTTGGTCTTTAGTTTAGTGTCCGCAAATATGAGGAAGTCTAAGGGTTCTATCCCATGGCCGGGACATACCAGAGTCTCCAACAATGGTAGTCACTACTCCCTGCTTGACGCTCAGCATGATGGGAGTGAAACTACTGGTTCACCCGTTGTCTGTGTACTTTGACCGGGCGGGATGTTCTGTTGGGGACCTTTGGCAGTATGCTTCAGTGTGGTAGCACTTTAAATCGACAACTAGTCTTACTAGAACATATCGAAGCCTCCCAAATACTTCTGGTCAATCCATATATTATTGACAAGGAATCCACTATATCTTTATCCTAGCATTTGTTGTGTATTTCCCAAATCATATTCCCGATAAGCTAATAACAATGCCGCTGGTAATGTTGATCCCCTTTGGTAAAAAATAATTCATAATGAAAAGCGAAGACATTAAAAACAGGTTGATACAGTAAGATAGTCTGATAGACGAAACATTTTTGAGGATGGAGTGCTTAAAATGTTCCAAGAAATATTTTCGAGGTTTTTGAAATCTACATTCCGTTAATTCCACTTCCACTGTAGCACTGTTAAATGGGAGTAAGTAGGTAAAGGCAAGGTTGATAAATCAGTAGATTAAGCGAAAAATAAAATTAATGTTGCTGATATCAGTATCCATATAGACGACGTAAGTCATTGAAAAAAACACATGCATGGTTTGATGGTATTTCATCTCTCGAAAAACCAGTCAATGTATAATAAGTAAGGTTACCTTGGTATCAAGCAGGACTAACTAATTTTGCAAATAATAAATATCATTGTGTTTACACATTGAGGCACGTCTGTCGGTCGTATGTCTCTCATTAGCTCTGAGCCGATGCAACAGAAGTTTAAATGACACGCTGACAATTCTTACCAAGGGAGGATTGTTTGAAACCAATTTTCCCAACTGCAGTATTTTTGGAATCACAATAAATGTATTCCCTATGATAGATTTTTTATGAAATTAATGAAGATATTAAGTACCAAATACACCCAATCACTGAACAAGCTTAATGATTTAATTTGGCAAAAAACGAAAACTATTTTATAGTTTATTTGCACGTTTTCATACCATTCAAGCTTTCTTTATGGATATTTCTACGGAAGAGCATTAGGGCCATACAGGAAAAAAATAATTTTCGTATTTTCGACTAACTAACTCGAAATTTCGACTAACTAACTCGAAATTTCGACTTACTAACTCGAAATGTCGAGATAGTAATTCGAAATTTCAAGATAAGAAATTTCAGTCTTTTGAATATAAGGGAGACAACTTTTACAGTATCGGTTTCAATACTTAAGTCTATATCAAATAGTGTACAAGAGATTGTTAATATGGTTATGTTGTGAACCTTCTGTACATTTTAGATAACACTTTTCTAAATATGTATTTGTTGTGAGAACATATGTTATATGTTCAGGTTAAAGCCATTTTCCTTTTTGCTGAACCATCTGTTCATCCACTTTCAAATGTAACGGTTTTGGGTGAAAATCATGGTGGATATATATGCCAATGCTTAGGTAGGTTTTTCTCATGGCTTGCCTTAAAGCAACATGAGATTACTTGACTTGACTTAATATACGAACAAAATTGGTGAGACCGGTTCAACCGCTTAAATGAAAAACGGTAAGTGTCACGAACGGGTACGCACTATATGCAAGAACAATCAAAACCTTGGCCGCGATCATGTATCGTTATTTTTTCGGAATTTTTCAGAATGACAGTTAATGTGTTGTGAAATAGTTCTTGATTTGCATGATCTTTTTACAACTACGAAAAGTTGCAGTTGAAAGTCATTTTATACGATAGAATCTGATAAATAAACTCAAGTATATAGCAAGCCAACTTAAACCTTATTGAACGAGCAATGTTGATCCTGTAACTCAGGAAAAATATATGAGATATCTTATATAGCACATGAGATATATTATGTAGTACATGTATATCTTATTTAATCAAAATCTCGTACTATATAAGATATCTTATATAGGAACGAGACTTTAACAAAATGTCGAAATGAAGCTACAAATATGACAATCTTTAAAATATATCACCTCAACCACCCTTATATCTAGTCCACTATGAGACTTACAGAGCGAGACACTCTCGATTCCCCTATTATCCTTGACCATGAAAACATTAAGTTGAACATCGTTATAATAGTTATTATCTCGAAATTTCGAGTTATTATCACTCGAAATGTCGAGTTATTAACATGAAAAAACGAAAATCAATTTTTCCTACATGGCCCTAATGCTCTTCCGTACATTTCTGATCCATTCGGAACAATTCTTTTACAAAGCTCATTAAGGCCGTAAAAAAACTAAAACTCACTGGAAAAATATTGAAAAATGAAAATACTGTAAAAGTATCGTCAAACACCTACGTTTCATTCTTATGATATACCATTTTGTCAAGAAAAGAATGTAAACGTAGGTAAAACCTTCGCTTTTTTCGAAGCGGTTATATTTGAAGTATGGTTTATAGATCAGTAGGTAAACTGATTATTATGTGTATTCAAACGATTAGTCAAGTATTTAGATGATTTTCGAATCTATTTTTATTAGCTACTGCACATTTTTATGATTCCAATGATTATATTAGAAGGATTTTATACTATGGAATATATGTTGATAACTTTGCCAACAGAAATGAAACTGATCAATACTAATTCAAGTCGAATAATCTTGAAAAGGAGAAAAAACGCAAGAAATTCTTGAAACATTACGCTCCAAATTTCCCAGCAATTAAGATAGTATATTGTGTAGGTCCCCGTCATATCAATAGATATATTTTACTCAAGATGAAACTTCAAACGGTTCCTATAAACTTAAAATAGGGAGTTTGGTGAGTAATAACCAGACCTGCGTGGGAACTTTGGGCCCATCTCACTTGACTTGACTTTAGTATTGACTTGCCCTGAATGACTTCTCTACGTCAACTATTTATAAATATATGTTTTTGTAATAGTATTGCCAAACCAATAAAAGGACTATTAATTTTAAATAAGCATATATTTATACAGACTCACATTTGTGAAATGTATTATATAATGGGCGTATCTTCTCCCGTCGTGTTAAGGGTATAAATTTCATGATTTAAGGCCTGTTAATTTCTGTATTCCGATCATCAGATAGATAATCTTAGATTATTGAATGCTGCCTGCACCCGACTAACAGATGCGTTGACTGTATGCAGCGGGCCATTAATGCTGGTTGACTACTTCGGGTGTGTGACTGTAGAAGCATGGCTGTTCACATCCGTATGCACCTACTTACCACGAAGGATCAATATATGACCCATAATATCCCGGTGGAATTTCGAAAAAAAAATTGTCAAAATGATTTAATTACTCGTTTAATATAGGAAATCTTCTAGAAACGTAACATGGGTTGGGATTAGTTTACGCGCGATCAAACGAAGGTATGTCATTTGTAAGGTATTACTAATCATATTAAACCGTGTGAAAATCTATCAACAAGAAACTTTGATCAGGTATCTTGTATTTTTTTACGTCACCAAATCCACATCATTTGAATGCGGTGTAGGCCTTAAGTATCTGGTAATGTATAAGAGGTCATTGTAGAGCTATTTTTCTGGCACATCTTCCATCAGTCTGAGACCAGCCGTATCAGCTGGAGGTATAGGAACAAAAGGAAAAAATACATGGAGACTCTTGTGAAAGTCGAACTTGGCAAGACATTTTCAAGAATATTGGATAATTGTACGGTAGAAAATTACATTTTTCGTTACTCTAGGGACCATAACTGCGTGAAAAGTGGCCAACGAACTCGACCATTTAACTTTGTAACCAGATTTCAAGAAAAGTATAATGTCTATTCATTTCTGCTACCAGAATTTATTTACTAATTAGTATTTTTTAGAATGCCAACTAAGTTAAATATGGGCTCATCTTTGGCTAATGACGATGATATTTAGCGCCACTAGCAGTACAAGGGGAATAACCCTGACAGGAGACGTAAACAAAAAACAAGCATTTTATGATTTTTAGATAAATCTTGACAACAAACAAAAATGTATGATTAAGTGTTTAATTATAATAACGATAAATTTGAATACTATATTTCAGGTGGCAGGCATACTTTTGTCGCGATGTAATTGGTAACTAGTAATATTGCATATATTCTAAACCAACACCTAGGCGTATTGCTGAGCAGACCTTGTATTCTTTGTAAATAAATGGGTACCTATTTCGCTTTACGTTAACGTTTATTAAACCCTAGCATTAAGATAATAAAGCATGCATGTTATCATCATTATAAAGTAAGTGCATCACTTTCATAGATTATGCTGACGTCTTTTTTATGTTGTCAGGTGTAAAATGTAAATAATCACATACATGTATGTTGTCTGTGTGTAAGTGTATGTGGTGAGTGCGCGATGTCATTTCTTCTGTCAATATAAGTTATTTCATGAACAAAGGAAACCCTTACGTGGAGACTTTTGTAAAAGTACAAGATAATAAGACAAGATCTTCCGAAGAGAAAGCGTTTTCTGCTTCATTTACGACAACCGCCATGTAAATTATTTCATTGCAAACATCACGTCCTCAATTTGAGAACCGAGTCATCATCCTCAATCACAACAAGTAAGTCCATTAATGAGCAAACTCAAAACGTATAGATATGAACAAAAGGAACGATTTACATAAAGACCCCCGCAAAAGTACAAGAGAATAAGACCAGGTGCATCATAATAAGTAAATTAAAAACGTACATTTCATATCAAACAAAGATTCAAAATAATTCTCAATGAGACAAACACGGCGAACATAAAACTTGCTCATAGATCTTATGAGCCTGCATCTCCCAGATCTCGATATCCAGAGAAAGCCAAGAATAACGAATCAACGTCTTGTAAACACCATATTTAGAAAATGGAAAATTCGCGATCCGGAAATCGTCCCGTTTATCGTATAATTTGGTCGTAAGCTTTCCATGTTGATTATGATCGGGGTAATTAGCTGATATAAAAGGGTATGCTATTCATTTCAATTTCAGAAGGGTAAATACGATCGACGTGGTCAGCAAAACATCTTGTTGTTTATGTACAACACATTGTCGATATATCTGAAAGTGGAATTTAAAGATTTGGCAAGTTTTTTTTATATCTGTCCTGTTTAGCTCTTCAACAAATTTAGACTCGTATGAAAACAAAAACAAGTCAGATAAGAGTGGAGCAGTTTGGTCTCATGGGATGCCAACAATCTGCTGGAAAATCTTTCCTCCAAACTCAAAAAGATATTGTCAATCATATGTTCAAGATACAAATACGTTGTTCGTGTCAAATTAAATAAAAAGGAAAAACAGTTACATAACACAACACCTATATATATATGTACAATTGGAACTCCATTGTAACACATGGAGGAAATAAAAAAGTTGAGGAGACACCAAGAAGAAACGAACAATGAGCCCTACACCCTCTATACTGGTTGTTCTGTTTAACGACCTATCAACGATTTTAGTAAAACCTAAACATGAACAGTGTTTATAAAAACCAGAAATAAAATGATAAATCGATAAAAGACATCAAATTATATTATTTATTTTACTCCAGACACATATTAAGTTACAAACATGTCCTCATACAGGAGGACTCTCACTCACCACACTCTATATGAGGAGTCTAAAGAGTTTAAATAATAGATCAGTCTTATATAATATAATATTACATACTTCACTTACAAGCTTATACTATTGAACATTACACACAATCTAATTGTAAAATCTGATCACTCACTCTGTAGAATCTGGACCCCTCACCCTGTAGAATCCTGACTCTCACCCTGTAGAATATAGACCCTCACCCTTTAGAATCTGGACCCCTCACTCTGAAGAATCAGGAACCCTCGCCTTGCAGAGCTTGTACCTCTCATCTTGCAGAATCTTGACCCCTCACCCTGTAGAATCTTGATCCTCACCCTGTAGAATTTGGACCCCTCACCCTGTAGAATCTGGAACCCTCACCCTGTAGAATCTGGAACCCTCACCCTGTAGAATCTTGACCCTCACCCTGTAGAATCTGAACCCTCACCCTGCAGAATCTTAACCCTCATCCTGTAGAAATCAGGAACCCTCACCCTGTAGAATCTTGACCCTCACCCTGTAGAATCTGAACCCTCACCCTGTAGAATCTGGAACCCTCACCCTGTAGAATCTGGAACCCTCACCCTGTAGAATCTTGACCCTCACCCTGTATAACCTGGACCCCTCACCCTGTAGAATCTGGATCCCTACCCTGAGAATCTGGACCCTCAACCTGTAGAATCTGAACCCTCACCCTGCTGAATCTGAACCCTCACCCAATAGAATCTTGACCCTACCCCTGTGAAAATTAAGGGGACATTGAGAAAACGACGATTGGTCTCAATTTTAAATAGTTTGTGTTTTTTCCCAAGCATCTGATAACAACCTTTAAATATATCTTTTGAGTATAGTTGCCCCTGGTTTAATCGATATTGAATTTTGAGTATAGTTGCCCCTGGTTTAATCGATATTGAATTTTGAGTACGGTACTGTTGGCGCTTAAATGACTGTTATTGGCGATGGACCCAATAACACAAACAGAAACGTGATTTAAAGCTCCAATAAGTAGAGAATGTGCTCTTTTATATTAATTCGAAGGGAAAAAAACATTATCTATTGGCATTGCGTAAATATCATAACTCTGATAAGAAATACGATAACACGTTACAGTGATGAAGCACGATATGGTGTCATGATACAAATAAGGCAAAAAACTCCTTTCAGCCAATGTTAGCGTATTTGATTTTAGTAGTGTTGGATGGATAACATACTTGTATGTCCCTCCACACATGATGAAATCGATGTTAGTTCAGTTTTGTTGATATATGTAAATGAACTGTACTTTTCCTGATTGTAACATCCCTGCTACAGTTCTGTATGTTGTTTATGTGCCAGTTGATATTCTAGTGATTGATCTAAATATCGAAATTTTCGTGAAAAATTTCGACTGCTGGCAAAAGAACTTGCTACACTTGGATTCGAGATATGCATGTTGATGAGAAGAACTATGAGCAAGGTTGATGGTCGCCATGTTTGAGAAACATTTTGAAACTTTCGTAATAAGAAGATTGACATTTTGAGTATGCTCATTAGTTTGCTTACTTTCTTTGGGAATGGTGACACGGTTCTCAATATCATGACTTGATGGTAACTTGGATTTACATGGCGGGTGTCGTCGATGAAGCAAAAGACGTTTACTCTTCCGGAACATCTGGTCTTATTATCTTGTACTTTTGCAAGGGCCCCATGTAAATTGTTCCTTTGTTCATACTTAACGCCTAGTTTAATCAATTTCGAGTTTGAATTATGGGTATGTTCACACTTCAGTATTCCTTTTTTTTCTTTCGTAAATGTTAATTTGTAGCGTTATTTGCGGGTAATACCTTCATATTTTAGGGGTTATTGATTCTAACGAAGTAGGTAATGGGTAACTTATTACCTTTTTAGATTAACAAGGATTATCATACAACTTTTGTTAATATAATTGTGTATACTGATAAAAAAAAATATTTTTTACAGATCATATATCTGCTTATCTTGACATCTACCACAACAGAACATACTGTTATATATAACTCTATAACGGATCGAACCCCGGCCGTCAGCGTGGAAGGTCGGAGCGTTAACCATGTGACTAATCGTTCCATTTATATATCAAAGAAATTACAGGTGCAATATTTACAACAAAATGCAGATTTGTAATATATATGTTTTCAGAGAGTTATCCCCCATGTACCAGTATGCGTTTCTATGGGTATGTTTTTTAATGCCCTGAGTTGTTTATAGGAACAACCTAATCTTAATTCAGAGAAATGTTGGAGTAAAGTTAACTTTCAAAGGTTCACACTTCAAAACAAAGCTGTATCTACATTCTGTGTTGCCTTTACCTATATAGCATAAGTACATGTAAACCAAATTGTAGTAAATCACTACTGTAATTGCAATGCCGCATCACATGACGTTATTCTGACACCATATTGGACTACGTAATATCAAAGCTTTGCACTCCGCCTCAGATAACATGTATAATGGCTTTGAATCAATCGCTTATATGATACTGATTTAATTCAGGCCTTTATGACGTCATTTTAGCGCCATGTTGGACTACGTTACGTCAACGCCTTGTCCGCCACATCAGATAACATGTATCATGGTTTGAATCGATTTAAATTAGGCTCTTCCTTTAAAAAAACAAACACGGAAAAGGGAGAACGTTTACCAACTATATCCAAAAGAAATAGAAACAGGCAAAATTATTTTAAAATCATCCTGAATGTAAATATAAGCATTGAACTGTAACAAGATGTAGTATACAGTCGATATGAATACAACTGTATACTACATTTATACCGACTGTATACTACATATGATAACAGTTAAATGCTTAAATATAAATTTTAGATATAGAAAAAAGAATAAAAGTATTTATATAACAAGATACAAGAAACTTTTTTTACCGTCGAATACATATAACAAAGAGCATTAGCTCATGCGAGCTATTACTGCAACAAAAATAAGTATATTAACAAAAGGCAAAATACTCATGGTTGTCCAAGGCCTTTCGTCGGTCCTCAACAAGACGTTACATAATTGATTGACATCCAAATTCTGTTCGAAAGGTTGCAAGGAAAGGATGACAAATATTACTAAGAAACCTAGTCAGTTGATCACACATGGTTTTTTCACAAACTCTTTAGAGGTAAAATACTGACTCGTCGATAGTTTTGTTTATCTAATATATATTTTGTCTTAAAAACAGGAACTTCCTGAGCGTCTTTTAACCGGCTAGGGGACTCAGAAACATTTAAACAGTGGTTTATCATGTCGTTCAAGGGCAAACTGATGTCTGTACAACAGGCTCTAAGGAGTTTAAACGATATGCCATCAAAACTAGTGGCCTTCTTGTCCTTGACCTTTTAGATATCCTTTTCAACCATGAGATGATAAACCAGAACTTAAGTTGAATTTGATAATCAGGTGTGTGTTCCCTTATCTTGGATAAAATTGTCTCATCAAAAGACTCTTCTGTACCAATGTCAACATTTACATAAAAAATGTTAAAAACGTAACTGACCTCTGTTTGATCACTGATAATAGTCTTGTTTTCCTTTAAGTTGATATTATCAAAACTGGCTGTGCCTTTACTTGAGAAAAAAAGGTTTAATGGTGGACCAGAAATCTTTTGATTTTGGACCACCAGCACAGCTTTCAAAAAAGTAGGTGCGCATAGACGGTTTCCTCAAGTTTGTAACAAAGTTTCTATGTTTTCGATATTTTTCCAATTTGCAACGGTTGAATTTGTTTAAAAGCATCCTTTTCTTATGTATACATTTACGCAAGTTTGAATTAAACGAGGGACATTTTTTCTGCTTTAAAACTTTTTCCTCGACTGGAGCATGCTCATCAATAACATCATTGATGAGTTTTTCGTAGGCCCAATGTATATCATCCTCCCCTTCAAAAGCATAAGCTGCATGGAAGGGTATTCTTCTAAAGCCCCAGTCACACCGGACCTACGACCAGGTTACGACCTAGTTGCGACCGAAGAAAATCGGAATCGCAGGGAAATCGTAGCATGAGCGCACGACTAGTCGCAGTGGTCGTGGGTGATCGCACGCGCAAAACCAGTCGCAGCAAGGTCGATGGTCATGTTCAAAACTTCTGACCTGCGATTCTAAATCGCAAGTGGTCGCAGAACGGTCGTACCACCAGTCGCACATGAACGCAGGACCAGTCGTGCATGATCGCGGGCCAAGTAGTTGCAAATTGGTCGTGCTACTGGTGCCACTCTAGGATTGGTGGTACCAGCGATCGTACGACCTCACATTTGGTCGTACGATCAGTCACGACCTGTCCCACGTCCACTGCGACTAGTCGTGCGCTCATGCTACGATTTCCCTGCGATTCCGATTTTTTTCGGTCGCAACTTGGTCGTAACCTGGTCGTAGGTCCGGTGTGACTGTGAGCAGTCGCAGGTTGCCACGACTGATCGTGCGAGCAATCGCAGGTTGCCACGACTGATCGTGCGAGCAGTCGCAGGTTGCCACGACTGATCGTGCGATTGGTCACTGATCGCACCACTCATCGCACGATTGCCTACGATTGCCTTCGATTGCCTACGATTGATCTTGCGATCAATCTTCTCCAATCGTAAGTCATTGCGCGACCAAGCGCACCACCAATCGTACGATGACCCACCACCAGTCGTAGGACCAATCGCAGCATGCGATCGCGAATGGACATCGCAACAAACATTGCCGATCGGTCGTAACTCGGCCAAATCGCCCCCAATCGCACGATTCAGAAATCGTACGATCTGGTGTGACTATAGCTTTCCATTCTCACTGAAGGTTTTTTTCATCAAAATCTTTAAAACATCTAAAATTCCTCTTTTCCTTACGAATCGGTTTACATTTATCTTTAAAAACCGTTCCTATCATATAATGCCAGACACTAAGACCACAGTTACGGGGTTACGAATGCTTTTTTCAATTCGTACCAATCAAATACTAGAGGGGAAGCGGTTCTGTTTAAAAACAATTTTGAATTCAAATTTTAGAAACTTAAAAAGAATTATACTGGTATTGTTTTAGCACTACAGATTGAAGTTAACTCTATAAGTTTAACACTAATAACAATTTATGATGCAAATAAAGATGAACCTGACTTCTATAACACTGTATCAGAAACACTTGAGGAATTAGGAAATCTAGAGGCTATAATTTGTGGAGATTTTACTTTAGTTCTTTATCCTCAACTTGATTATGACAAGACATATAAAAAAGCAAACAATCCTCAAGCTCGAGATAAAGTTTTAGATATAATTGAATGATTTAACTCAATTGACATATTCAGGGAATACCATCCAACCCAGAAAAAATATACACGGATAAAATTAAATCCTCTTAAGCAATCGAGACCAGATTTCTTTTTGGCAAGTGATAGCTTGTTACCTTATGTTAGCTCTTCTTCTATCGAGCCTAGTTACAAGTCTGATCATTCTATCACAAAGCTAGTATTAAAATTTAATGATGGGAAGGGGGCTATGGAAGTTCAATAATTCTCTTCTCTATGATACAGATTACGTTGAATTGATTAATGATTTAATTGCAGATACAAAAAAAAGAATACTGTTTTCCTGTATATAATCAGAATGCTATTAATGATATTGATTATTCATTTTTACAGTTTAATATTGATTAGCAACTTTTTTTCTTGAAACTCTCCTAATGATCATTAGAGGTAAAAAAAGGAAAAAAAACAAAGAAATTTGAGAAAAAATGAATCGGTACAGACTATACATGATTAAGAAAACAATGAGGATATTAATTTTATAGAAATAGGAGGGAAAAAACAGAAATAAAAGTCGTTCGCTTACATAAAATACGTGGAAGTGAGAACAGATCAAGTGCGGGAGAAAAACCTATCAGTTACTTTTTTAACCTAGAAAACAGAAATTTTACCAACAAAATCATTCCGAAAATATTAAGCATTTCTATGAAAACCTCTGTAAAGAGAACATCATTTAAACGACATTGATCTTGAAAATTATTTGAATTTCCCCGATATACTAAAACTTACAGAGTCAGAGTCATATTCTCTTGAGGGTGAGATAACTCTTGAAGAAGAAAGTTATTTTCTAAAAAAATATGACGGTTTCACAGATGAATATTTCAAGTTTTTCTGAATTAAAGTTGGTAAATTTGTAGTTCGATCTTTAAATTTTGGTTTTTCAAAAGAGGAATTATCAATAACTCAGCGACAAGGTGTAATTACATGCACACCAAAAGGTGATAAACCTAGACATTTCTTTTAAAAAATGCGTCCAATTTCCTTATTGAATGTAATATATAAAATTTCTTCTGGAGTAATCCGAATAAAAGGTTATTTGTCATGATCAAACACGGTTTCTTTCAGGGAGGTATATTGGGGAAAATACGCCTCTACTTTATGATATTATAAACTTCACAGAAGAAAATGCTATACCCGGTATGATATTAATGGTAGATTTTGAAAAAGCATTCGACTCTGCGTCTTGGAAATATATACAAAAAGATTTGGCAATGATATTATAAAAGGGTTTAATACGCTACATACAAAATGTTACATCCACAATTAATCAAGGTGGAAATTTATCTCAATATTTCGTATAAAAATATCTTGTCGTCAAGGCGACCCAGTAGCTCCCTACATCTTTATTCCCTGTGCTGAAGTTTTAGCAATTCGTTTAAAAAATAACTGTAACATAACTGGAATTAATACAGACAACTTTGATATTCTTACATCCCAGTATGCAGACGACACATTTCTTGCACTTCATGAAACTCTTACAGAACTAACTTCCTCAATATATATCTGGGTTAAAAATGAATGTAGATAAAACTGAAGTAATTTGGATTGTTGGTATGAAATATAGCGATGAAACTATGCTTGCAGAGTTAAATCTTATTTTGGGGAAAACTAAATTTACACTACTTGGTAATGATTTTGATGTAAATCTAAACAATATTCCTAAACTAAATTTTGATAAAAAAAATTAGTAAAATTAAAAAGTTTAATCAATACTCGAAATAAAAAGAAACTTACTCCAATTGATAAGGTCCATATCACCAAGTCATTAATGATCTCCCAATTAAATCATCTGTTTATATCTCTTCCAAATCCAAGTGAAAAAGTTATAACGGAAGTAAATACAATTTTATTTGAATATTTTATTGGAGAGTAAAACAGACACAGTAAAAAGAAGCCATGTTGTTCAAAATTATTGTAAAGGTGGTTGAAAAAAAAAATCAGAGAATACCAAAGCGTCAACGAAACCATAATCCGAACTCAAAAGCACAAGAGAATAAAACCAGGTGTTCCGGAAGAGTAAGCGTCTTCTGCTTCATCGACGACACCCGCCATGTAAATCTTGGTCACATCCAAGTAAGCATCAATTCTCAGAATGAGAACCGAGTCATCATTATGCCCATCACAACAAGTAAACACACTAACAAGCAAACTCAAAAACGGCCATCTTCATATCACACAACGATACAGAATATTTCTCGATGATGTCAAGATGGCGACCATAAAACTTGCCCATAGTCTTCATCAACCTGCATTTCTCGAATCCCGTTCGTCAGCAGTCGACATCTATCACGAAAATCGCGATATTCAAAGCAAGCAGAAAATGCTTAATTTGAATGCTTTTATTACCTCTCTTAAATTAGGGTGGATTAGAAGAACTGAAGGGAAATGGATATCCATCTTAAAGGAAAATATTGATTTGGACCTTTTATTGAATATTGGTGGTGAACATATATTGAATAATAGTAACCTTTGCAAAAGTAAGTTTTGGAAAGATGTATTCAAAGTTTGGTACAAACTGAATTATACAAAATAAATGAAAGAACAACAGAACAAATCCTTTTTGACAAAGTGCATTTGGCATTACAAATTATAACAGTTGGCGACAAACCTATTTTCTACAAAACTTAGTATAAATCAGGAATACATACAATTGCAGATCTTTTGAATGATTCAGACACTTTTACTTTCTATTCTTTTCTTCAATTTCAAGGATTACTATCTGCTGTTCGAAAAGGTTTGCCAAACCCTTTACCGCAATATATTCTACCAGTTTTTCACCCATTTGTCCTCCAAATATACAGGTTTTCCTTCCAATTATTACTGATTCAAAATTTCTTTATACTATTTTTAATAAAACAGACATTGAACCTTCTTGTAAATTAAAATGGCAAGAAGAGTTTTTATAATTCAATGAAGGAGAATGGAATAAATTAATGAAATTTCTTACAAAGTAACGAAAAATACTACACTGCAATAGTTTCAATATCGTATTTCTCATTATTTTCTAACCACAAATTCCAAATTATTCAAATATGGTATAGTTGTCAGCCCTATGTGTACTTTTTGTAATTCTGAAAGAGAGAATATAATCCATTTGATATGGGAATGTCAATAACAACAAAATCGATTGCGAAATTTTGAAGTTCGTTTAAATTCACTTATTTTTCCCTTTGCTATAAACAAACTATCTTTTCTTTTTGGGCTTACTAGTAACAGTGTTGACAGTGTTGACAATGTCATAATTTTGATAATCAAAGATTACATTTATAGAACCAGATGTTTTAATGAATATTTAAGTATAAATTCTTTGGCAAATACTATAAAATTGCATTGTGGAAAACTTTTATTCAACTCGATACTTCAGATTACATAATACTCAAATATAAAACCAGACATGCAGTTCATTTGTTGTTTTGTTTACACCCTTTTTGTAAAACACTTTATAAATATAAATATCAACATCTCACATATTTCAACTTTCTAGCTCTTTTATCAATGACTCATAACCTTCCTTCTTCCAATATCCTCCATGTACTTTTCCTCTTTCCAACTTCCTGCCTTTTCTCTAATTATGTATGCAAGTTAAGTATATGAATGTGTGTCAACTGTGTATGTGCGTGAAGGAGAGCGAGGGTGTATGTGTGGTTGAGCGGGTGTGCTTGTTGGTGAAAATACAATATGTCTTGTTAATGGAATTTGTTCCCTTGATTGCTTTTGTAAAATTGTCTATTGTCTAAAAATGATTTCAAAATGAAAAAAATATAAAAAAGACCACAGTTTAAAGCAAATGTATTGAAAAGCAATGAAGTGCTGTTGCTTAAAATGACATCAACAGGGGAAGACTGCGAGTTTTTCATGAATCATGTAGACAATTTGGTCATAGTGTATACTGATACGGTAAAGAATTTAAGATGAATCATCGCAGAGCGAGGTTTTCGTATTGGATGGGGGTTATAGCTCCTACATTAGCCCACTTTCTGTTATTTATAATTACCTCAATTACGACACTCTCGACTAATGTTGACTCTAGTTTTGGTCTTCTTCCGCATGGGAAGTGGGACTTAACGAACAGTATGAGACCACCACCGTGTCCAGTTCTGTCTTTTCTAAAAACTCCCGGTTTTAAAAAGTTTCTGATTGAAGGTGTCATTTAGTTTCGTTTCACCAACAATCAGGATGTCAACCAGGGAATTATACAAAACGTCACTGAGCACGTTGGATTGGTAGCGTAAGTTATTAATGTTGATATGATAAAATGATTTCACTACGAATGTTCTTTATTTCTTAAAATGGGTTGTATTCCTCGCCAAAGGATTTCGCACTTGTGTTGTTTACTTCTGTAGAGACAGGTAAACGAACCTCCCCGTCAACTTCTGAAGAGTTCTGTAAGGGGATACACTCGTCGATTCCTGCGACCGATCGGGAATGTGTATTAGAATATAATCATTAGATACACTTGATACATTCTCATCAAAAACAAGAGTCGGATAAAGTGGGGGATGCATCTGTTACAATACCAATCAGTGTTCCAAGTGTGTTTATATTCAGCTAATGTCATATGTATACATTTCCTGTGAAACCATACTTTACAATAGTTACATAGTAAACCTTGCTGATCGCATTTTACAGGTTTTTCGCATGGGCAACAAGGAAAACGTATGCGACTAGTGTTGGTCGATATATCATTAGAAAGCAGTATTGTGAAATAACAGTTTTTGGATCTCAATAGAAATGCTCACTTCCACTGTAATGTTCTTCTGCTGATCTGCGTATACATTGTCAATTATGAGTACAGCTCACCAAGTTGTGCAAGAGCAATCTTTCTCCATGGAAAGTTTTAGATTCCCAGTTTTCACTAAGTACAATGTTTATATTCGGGAATCTTCCAATGGTCAATCTGATGTAAATTGGATTGATTGGTGGCTACACACGGGTAAAAACAATCAAAACTGGAACTGTCGTCCAGGGGCCAACTCATACCCTCGCCCCCTTAAAATTATTTGTACAACAAATTAGGGGTACATCTTCATACTGTTCTGTCTATTCCCACAGAATTTAAAATGATCCACTGAAACCTGAGCGAATGCATAGCCGGACAAAATTGTGTTCATTTACATAAAAGGGGAATACCTCTTTGAAGAGAGTAAAAAAGTGCAAAGGGTCGAAACTGCTAATTTACTTCAGGGGGGCACACTTACATCTGATTTATATAAGTTGTATAACTTGTTTCATAATTGTTGTAAAATAAATAAAGTTTATATTATATGTACTCTCTTTTCCCACAAAATTTTTAAAAGATCACTTGAAAACTGAGCGAATGCATAGCTGGACAAAATTGTGGTAATATTTACATAAAAAGGGGAATAACTTTCTGAAAAAAGGGTCGAAAATGCAAAGTGACTTCAGGGGGCACATCTTCATACTGTACTGTCTATTCCCACAGACTTTTAAAAAGATCCGTTGAAAACTGAGCGAATGCATAGCCGGACAAAATTGGGGTCATTGTTTACATAAAAATGGGAACAACTTTCTAAAAAAAGGGTAGAAAATGCTTATTTACTTCAGGTGTCACATCTTCATACTGTACTGTCTTTTCCCATAAAATTTTAAAAAGATCCGTTGAAAACTGAGCAAATGCATAGCCGGACAAAATTTTGTCTACAGACAGACGGACGGACAACCTGATTCCAGTATACTCCTTAATTTCGTTGAGGGGGGTATAACAAGCACAGCTAATGACACTCCGCCCACCTTCATCGCCATCTTCTCTTAATATTATTCTGAGCTGTTGGCAACCTTTTTCAGACAGTGCTTTCAAAGCGAAAAGCTATCGGGAATTTTTCTCGCAATACTTTTAGAATGACTTTGCAATCTTCCTTCAGCAGTACTTGGCTCAATGCGTGTGGCGATGCACTGGGTATACCACTCCATTTTGTACAGCATTGGTATATTTGTTCTCGGAGGTTTAGGCGGTAATCGCTCTCTGCTATTTTAATCTCTTTGTCTGCCTGTTCGGCCGCATGTCCCGAATCTAAACAGAAAATTACAACAAGTGATGTAATCAAATTGACAAGATGCAATAAATAGAGAATAACGAAGCGTCAATAAAGCCATAATCCGAACTTAAAATCGAATACCGGGTAAACTAGGGTCAAAATACGAAAAAGGAGACCCCTGTAAAAGTACAAGAGAATAAGACTTGTCGGTCTGGAAGAGTAAGCGTCTTCTGCTTCATCGACAACACCTGTCATGTAAATCTTGGTCGCATACAAGTAAACATCAAGTCCTCGATATGAGAATCGATTCATCATTGTCAAACAAGTAAATACACTAATGAGCATCCTCAAACACGTCAATCTTCATGAACTCTTAGACAAATCAGAAATTAAAATTGAACAACATTTCGTGTAAAAAACATTTTTAACCCGCAGTCTTTTATATATTCTACCATCGGATTAATGTTACTTAATAATCAACTGATATATAGTAGAGTTTACCACAGGATTGTATTTCTGGAATATCTTCTTTTTTATATAGTCTACCACTGGATTAATATGACTTAAGGATTAACCTTTGATTTTGTTTAGTTTATTAGATCATAAATCCAATGGAGCACGAGGTAAATTGCGTAAACGCGAAGCGTTTACGTTAAATTTACCGACAGCTCCATTGGATTTATAATCGAATAAACTAAACAAAATCAAAGGTTAATTCTTATATTAACAGTATTTTCCTGTAAATTGTTCAAAAGTTTTCTGTTCAATTTAGCCCCATCTGCAGGCATATATTTCATTTCAAAACTTACAAACGTAAAAATAGTTCAATAAATGTAACAGCATGAAGTTTGCATAAGCCGCAGCTAGCTCCGCCAATGTATATTGTTAATGACGTCATACAATTGTGATTCGAACGGAATAATTTGCATAGCTCCGCCCACATGTATTGTTGTCGACGTCACAGAAATTTTGCACGTTCTCAAGTATAGTTATTGGAAAATAACTCTAGTTTGCAGTACAATGGTTATCGAGTGAATATCGGTGTAGACTGTAAATATTAGATTATACTTCTAGTATTCTGTGTCATTTGAAACTGAAATGATAATTATATAGTTGTCTCCCTTTTCAGGGCTCGTGTAAACATAACTTGTGAATTCCCTTATGGAGAATTGGAGAAAGTGTATTTAGTTAGTGGAGTTAAGTTGTACCTTCTACTGTGGAATAGTTCATGGGTTTACTTTAGAATAGTAACAAACCATTCCAAAATAAAATGTGACTATCCCACAAACGTAGGCGATCAAAAATTATTTGCCTCAACTTTACTTCATCCATGCTTTAACTTGATACATTACCTTCATACAGTTGACGGATAATACGCTTCCACGAATCAGCGTTAATCAACTCCTCCGATAATGTTAACATTATTTGACCAAGGTTGTCCTTCCATTCGTTATCTCTGCTTTCGTCTGTACCAAGGTAAGTCTGTCGAACGGATGGATAAGATGACCGCTGTCCTGTAGGAGCAGGTTGATAAGGTGTCCTATGTCCTGTAGGAGCAGGTAGGGGTTGCATATTGATAGGTAGCACACTCACTGGGGAAGACGGTTCGGATGATCCCCCAAATTCGTTTAAATTTATCTTCATATGGTTATCTTCCGTTCTGTTAAAACAGCAAAGACAACATTTGAAGGCAATCATTTAAAAATATCATAAGCAATAATTAAAACCAATTCTGGCAAAACCTCAAAAATATCTGTTTTTCAGAATCAGTCCATAACAATAATGATTTATTTACTAGCTACTTTCAAGCAAAACATGGTCTATGATTCTGTTTTGTTAAGGACGTTTATTTGTTTGTAGTTCAATAGTTTAAATTACAACCCCTTATTGCAAAAGCGTGTGTACTAGATAAGCCCCTTCATTTTACTTTCAATTGGTAAATAGAGGATCTGACGTGTCAGTATACTATGGAATTTATTAATTGAGTTAAATAATTTAATGCGTCATTGGCCTTTTGGCGAGTAGCATATCAAATCATTTAACGACATCAGTGTAAGATTATATCTATCACTTTTATTCATTAGAAAATACACTTAAACTCTTAAACTCATTTCGTAATAGGCAAAGTTTGACTCTATCGGTACGATTTTCACTTTCGGAATAATATATGACGACAACGAAACCGTAATATATTAATGACTACAAAATAGTGGTATTGCAATACAACCTTTGACATGGCCTTATGACATAAATAAACGCGTAAGTTATGTGATCAGCTTATCTATCACATAACTACAATAGCTTCAATGTTTATATTACATTACAGTCGATTACAAAACATGAGAAGTAGCACAGTTTGACAGTGTTAAAAGAATGATTCATATTTACAGCTAGACGAGTTTACATTCACTTAAAAATGAGAGAAAACCGAAGCGTCAACAGACCCATAATCCGCACTCAAACTCGATTATACTAGGGGCAACATGTGAGCAAAGGAAAGGTTTACATGGAGACCCTTGTACAAGTACAAGAGAATAAGACCAGGTGTTTCGGAAGAGTAATCGCCTTCTGCTTCATCGACGACACCTGCCATGTAAATCTTTGTCACATTTAATAAATATCAAATCCCTTAAAATAAAGTAAGCTGTCCATTTTGGTCATAATTAAAGATCAAGGTAAGCAGCTAATGTGGAATACTATGTTTATCTTAATAGATGTTGGCTGTTGACGAAGACAGTTATAACACAGGTTGGTGAACACTAAAGTAATTGTTGTTCATCATATTGGTCTAATTGAGACAAAATCTGTATCCTTACTTATTCTTCCGGAACACCTTTCTTTTTTTCAAACGGTCTCCGTGAAGTCATTCCTTTGTTGAAATATTTTGCATCTAGTTTAATCAATTTTGACACATCGGTATTCTCTTATTAAATGAAGAGACTCTGGTTCTCCCGTTATCAGTATAATATGACCGGGTGGGATGTTCTATTGGACATGAAAAGAACCAACCAATCAAGTTTAAGAAAGTAATGATCACTCACACCATGAAAACTGGAGGCACATTCTGGTTAGGTATTTGGTCTTGTTCTTTACAACATTGTAGCCGTTCTTTACAGACGTATATAACCACAGCAACAAGTACCATTACACCGACACTTACACCGACGATGATATATATGACGTCATCAGAGTGGCCGTGTGAACCTTGAAATATATATATGAATGGGTTTTAAGTGAATAATATTGCTATAAATTTTACCTAATATTTTTTACGTTTCTTACACATAAATATTTCTTTATCCATGATGGAATATAGAGGAAAGTTATTTCTAGTTTTTAGCATACTTTTTTTATTATTGAATTTTTTGGATTGGATTTCCCAGCAGAATATTATCATACCCATGAGGACTTTACTTTTCCTTATTTAACGTACATGCTACCTTGCTAAGCAGCACACTTACTTTGAGGAAGGCCTATAACGTTGTTCGGTTCCTTCTTACAGATTCGATCGTGTGTGGCGTTGCATTCATAAAGGACATCTAAATATCGACATTCCGTACATATCTGACATCCATCTGTCTCTGACGTGGACGGAGAGTATGTCCTACCTATCAGACATCTCTCACATGTGGTGTTGGACACTGAGGTGGCTGGAAGTAAAAAGGCCACGGTTAGTTATTAGATCTACAGTTGTTATGATATTTTGATATTCAAACACGTCAAGTTTTCGTCTAGAAATGAAAAAAAAGGACTTGTTCATCAAAATATCTTAAATATCATTTTATATAGGCCTATATAATGATGATTAAGCTCCATGCACCACCTCCTCTATTTAAACAGGAGTTGAGACTAATTTGGATTTCCACTTTTTGACCCCCTTATAATACCGATGAGTTCTACACGTCTGTATGGTGCAGTGCTATTTGATTTTGGTATGGGGTTATTATTATGTTATATATAAATACAATCACGTGTGTGTGTCTTCCGTTCATTCACCATTTCAAAAGTAACTTTCTTGTTACTGTCAATCTAACCTATATACTGGACTGATGATCATGCTGGTAACACAAACCAACTCGTACTTGTCTATAGTATCAATATACCTACATATATACTTTTTTATAGTTTAAAATACTTGATCTAAAATATCTTTTCGAAACGGCACCACCATCTTCCACCATTCTTGATCTGATAAAAATATAATAAATTACACCTGTTACTTTTCAAATCGAAGTTTTTCTTTTACTTCATCACTGCTTTGATAAGTTTTTTTACAAGGTTATCTATGTTTTTTTTATTATTATTATTAGCCCTAATGACTGTTGTTCTGTAAAACGTTAGCGTATAACATCGATATATCAACCGCTATGTTATAGATTGTAACACCGATATACTAACCTGTATGTTATAGATTGTAACACCGATATACTAACCTGTATGTTATAGATTGTAACATCGATATACTAACCTCTATGTTATAGATTGTAACATTGATATACTAACCTCTATGTTATAGATTGTAACATTGATATACTAACCTCTATGTTATAGATTGTAACATTGATATACTAACCTGTATGTTATAGATTGTAACATTGATATACTAACCTCTATGTTATAGATTGTAACATTGATATACTAACCTCTATGTTATAGATCGTAACATTGATATACTAACCTCTATGTATAGGTTGTAACATTGATATACTAACCTCTATGTTATAGATTGTAACATCGATATACTAACCTCTATGTTTTAGATTGTAACATCGATATACTAACCTCTATGTTATAGATTGTAATATCGATATACTAGCCTCTATGTTATAGATTGTAACATCGATATACTAACCTCTGTGTTATAGATTGCAACATCGATATACTCAGCTCTATGTTATAGATTGCAACATTGATATACTAACCTCTATGTTATAGATCGTAACATTGATATACTAACCTCTATGTATAGGTTGTAACATTGATATGCTAACCTCTATGTTATAGATTGTAAAATTGATATATTAACCTCTATGTTATAGATTGTAACATCGATATACTAACCGCTATGTTATAGATTGTAACATTGATATACTAACCTGTATGTTATAGATTGTAACATCGATATACTAACCTCTATGTTATAGATTGTAACATCGATATACTAACCTCTATGTTATAGATTGTAACATTGATATACTAACCTGTATGTTATAGATTGTAACATTGACATACTAACCTCTATGTAATAGATTGTAACATCGATATACTAACCTCTATGTTATAGATTGTAACATTGATATACTAACCTGTATGTTATAGATTGTAACATTGATATACTAACCTCTATGTTATAGATTGTAACATTGATATACTAACCTCTATGTTATAGATCGTAACATTGATATACTAACCTCTATGTATAGGTTGTAACATTGATATACTAACCTCTATGTTATAGATTGTAACATCGATATACTAACCTCTATGTTTTAGATTGTAACATTGATATACTAACCTGTATGTTATAGGTTGTAACATCGATATACTAACCTCTATGTTATAGATTGTAATATCGATATACTAGCCTCTATGTTATAGATTGTAACATCGATATACTAACCTCTGTGTTATAGATTGCAACATCGATATACTCAGCTCTATGTTATAGATTGCAACATTGATATACTAACCTCTATGTTATAGATTGTAACATTGATATACTAACCTGTATGTTATAGATTGTAACATTGATATACTAACCTCTATGTTATAGATTGTAACATTGATATACTAACCTCTATGTTATAGATCGTAACATTGATATACTAACCTCTATGTATAGGTTGTAACATTGATATACTAACCTCTATGTTATAGATTGTAACATCGATATACTAACCTCTATGTTTTAGATTGTAACATCGATATACTAACCTATATGTTATAGATTGTAACATTGACATACTAACCTCTATGTTATAGATTGTAACATTGACTTACTAACATCTATGTTATAGATTGTAACATTGACATACTAACCTCTATGTAATAGATTGTACCATTGACATACTAACCTCTATGTTATAGATTGTAACATTGACATACTAACCTCATAGATTGCAACATCGATATACTAACCTCTATGTTATAGATTGTAACATCGATATACTAACCTCTTTGTTATAGATTGTAACATTGATATACAAACATTTATGTTATAAATTGTAATATTGACAAACTAACCTCTATGTTATAGATTGTAACATCGATATACTAACCTCTATGTTATAAATTGTAACATTGATATACTAACCTCTATGTTATAGATTGTAACACCGATATGCTAACCTCTATGTTATAGATTGTAAAATTGATATATTAACCTCTATGTTATAGATTGTAACATCGATATACTAACCTCTATGTTATAAATTGTAACATCGATATACTAACCTCTATGTTATAGATTGTAACATTGATATACTAACCGCTATGTTATAGATTGTAACACCGATATGCTAACCTCTATGTTATAGATTGTAAAATTGATATATTAACATATATGTTATAGATTGTAACATTGATGACCTAATTTTTATATTATAGATTGTAAGATCGTTATACTAACTTCTATGTTATAGATTGTAACATTGATATACTAACCTCTATGTTATATATTACAACATTGATGACCCAATCTTTATATTATAGATTGTAACATTGATATACTAACCTCTATTTTATAGATTGTAAAATTGATATACTAACCTCTATGTTATAGATTGTAACATCGATATACTAACCTCTATGTTATAGATTGTAACATTGACATACTAACCTCATAGATTGTAACATCGATATACTAACCTCTATGTTATAGATTGTAACATCGATATACTAACCTCTATGTTATAGATTGTAACATTGATATACAAACATTTATGTTATAAATTGTAACATTGACAAACTAACCTCTATGTTATAGATTGTAACATCGATATACTCACCTCTATGTTATAGATTGTAACATCGATATACTAACCTCTATGTTATAAATTGTAACATTGATATACTAACCTCTATGTTATAGATTGTAACACCGATATGCTAACCTCTATGTTATAGATTGTAAAATTGATATATTAACCTCTATGTTATAGATTGTAACATCGATATACTAACCTCTATGTTATAAATTGTAACATCGATATACTAACCTCTATGTTATAGATTGTAACATTGATATACTAACCGCTATGTTATAGATTGTAACACCGATATGCTAACCTCTATGTTATAGATTGTAAAATTGATATATTAACCTCTATGTTATAGATTGTAACATTGACATACTAACATATATGTTATAGATTGTAGCATTGATGACCTAATTTTTATATTATAGATTGTAAGATCGTTATACTAACTTCTATGTTATAGATTGTAACATTGATATACTAACCTGTATGTTATAGATTGTAACATTGATATACTAACCTCTATTTATAGATTGTAACATTGAAATACAAACCTCTATTTAATAGAGTATAATATAGATATACTAACCTCTATGTTATGGAGTATACTATAGATATACTAACCTCTATGTAATAGAGTATAATAAAGATACACTATCCTCTATGTTATGGAGTATACTATAGATATACTAACCTCTATGTAATAGAGTATAAAAAAGATACACTATCCTCTTTGTTATAGAGTATACTATAAATATACTAACCTCTATGTAATAGAGTATAATATAGATATACTAACTTCTATGTAATAGAGTATAATATAGATATACTAACCTCTATGTAATAGAGTATAATAAAGATACACTATCCTCTATGTTATGGAGTATACTATAGATATACTAGCCTCTATCTTTGACCCCGTAGCCTGGGCCACACTTTCCATACTCCATGCACTTGGCATGGAACAAGTCTAGATGAGCATTTATGTTGTATTTTCCTTCAGGACAGGCGCACGCTATATTTGTTCGGCAGGTACAGTTAGTAACAGGAACAAGATCCTCATGTTCACACGCTGTTTTACATTGATCACATGACATGGCTATGTTATATTCAGAACTATAGGTTCCGCTAGGACACAGTCGACAATTGGCATCTTCGTCTTCCTTGTCACAGTGAGCAATGAAGTACGTGCCAGGCGCACACTTGACACATCTGATCCCCTGGTGCATGTATGTTATAGGAGGCTGTAAAACGATGAGGAAAACATGCTCAAGGAACGCAGCAAGTAACACATGTCTATTGTATGATATCAAGTAATTTGCATAGATACAAGAACCCTGTTTCAAAGTCGGATCTGAAATGCACCAATGAGGTCATTTTTAGTTCACCTGGACCGAAGGTCCGGTAAGCTTAAGCCATGGCGCAGCGTCCGTCGTCCGTCAATATTTGCTTCAAATCGTTACTAGTTAAAAGGTCCTGATTTGATTTTGACCAGATTTAATCAGAAACATCGTTTGGGGAAGGGAAACAGATTTTGCATACCCTGACCCATTAGGGACCAGAGAGGTGAGGCCGAACAGGAGAAATGGAGGAAAATCCTTTAAAATCGCTATTTGTCAAACGTATGAATGCATTTGGACGTGGTCAGAAACATCCTAAAGGGAAGGGGAACATATTTTGCATAAATAGTGACTCTGACCCTAATGGGACATGATGGGGCGGGGCCCAATAGGAGAACTAGGTAATTCCTTTAAATCGTTACTTGTCATAAAGTGATCAATGGATGTCGACCAAATTTTATCAAAAACATACTTGGAGGAAGGGCACAAGATTTTGCATATATGGTGACTCCGACCCCTAAGGGACCAGAGAGGTAGGGCCCAATAGGGGAAATAGAGGAAAATCCTTTAAATCGGTACGTGTCATAAAGTTATGAATGTATTTGAACTAGATTTGGTCAGAAATATCCTTCGGGGAAGTGGAACAGATTTTGCAGAAATGGTTACTCTGACCCCACGGAGCCAGAAAGGGTTGGGCCTTATAGGGGAAATAGAGGTTATTTCTTTAGATTGCTACATGCCATTAAAGTATGAATGCATGTGAACCAAATTTGGTCAGTGACATCGTTGGATGAATCCTGGATCATAACTTTAAAACGCCTGAGATCGCCACTCCAAAACTATATTTTGAATTGCTGGGCATTTAGGAAAGATCACACTCATGATATTAGATTTCATCTCTGGGTCGCCACAACCTTGCAGACTCCCCACCCCAAAACTATACAATTTCTGGGCTTAAAGAGACGAACACAGTCATGATTTTAGCATTGATGTCAGGGTCTGGCCTTAGCCCTCTACGGACCTTGTTTCCCAGTTGAACTTGAAAGCATTTGAGATACCAACCCATTTACCAAATTTTAATTTATATAGATACACTTCCAGGATTGATCTTTGGTATGAGTATGTCCCTGTCCAAAGGATCTTTTGGAAAAATATTTTACCATGATTATTGATTACCTAGATGTACCAATGTTTCCAGATGAGCAATACAGGCCTTCTTAGCCTCTTGTTTTTCATCGTTCTAATTTGTATAGCTGTCTTAACCGGAAAATAATGAATGTATATCAAAAATCGTTATTGTAAAACCTTTCTATTAAACCATGAAACGACAGGAAGCAATCAACACTCTACTGAGGTACACAGTTGATGTAGTAATACATGTATATAGGTACAAAATTGATGTAGTAATACATGTGTATAGGTACAAAATTGATGTAGTAATACATGTATATATGTACAACATTGATGTAGAAATTCATGTATATACAGTAGCAATACATGCATGTATATATGTACAACATTGATGTAGTAATACATATATATATGTACAACATTGATGTAGTAGTACATATATATATGTACAACATTGATGTAGTAATACATGTAAATGAATATCAGGCAAATTGCAGAACTATTTCATGATGTAAAATTTAGGTTGATGAACTATCGTTTGCTGTGAAAGCGTCCGTGGTTACCGACCTACCTTAGTTGTCTTTGAACACAGGTGAACACATGAACTCAGAAGTATAAGGCACTGTATTAGTTGTCTTGCCATAATCCGATCTGTGAAAAAAATACAGATATAAATCAAATAGTTTTGTAATTAAATGAAAGGTTTTTCGAATAACTTTAATACACCACGTGGTCGCAGTGGCCGAGTGGTTAAGGTGTCCCGAGTACTTCGGCTTTCCCCACCTCCAAAACCTGACACGTCTTTAAAGGACACTGACTGTTAATAGGACATTAAACAAAAAACGAACCCAATAGTACACCAATCTTCAGAGACTTACAAAGTCAAACACTAGCCCGAATACATATAATCGTGATAGGTGTTATCGATTATGATTGGATACTGTACAAGTTGAAAGGAAACGAGTCGTCGCGAGAAACAGCCATTGTGATATGGAACCGACTTGAAATGAAATCCTTCCAATCTAGCGTATTAGCTCGAACTTTTTTGTACAATAATTTTAATGTCCAGAACAAATATAGGTTATGCCAGAGTTGGAGCCCTGGATTCATAAACTTTACAAATATTCCTCACGCAGGAGGTATCCATGCTCACTGTACAAATTTTAATAATTTCCATATTTTCCCCATTTACATATTTATATTCATACGCATACATGTACACACACACACGTGTACTTGTATTTAGCCACGTCGACGTGGTGTAAATATATTTCTGTTATTGATAATCATTTAAATAATTTATAACATACACTCAACATAATAAATTCTTAATAGGATACCTCTTACACTCAAATTACAAATATTACAAGTAACAAATATGTTTAAAAATATTCAATAATTAAAAATCTCCATATCCGGATATATTTTCCATATTAGTTTCCGTTCTCTACAAATTATATAACTATTGCTAACTTCCGGTTTATGTACTTCGCATCGTGTTTCGTAAGTAAAATTCACAATTTGTGTAAAAGTGTTCGGTATTTTAATATCAACGCCTTTTGTTTTTCTTTTTGTGTGATTTTAATGTATAAGGATATGTTTTCTTTCAGTATCGAGCTAACAGTTCGAAAGGCAGATGCAGGAGTTGTTGTTTTATTCTGAAATTTCTTTATGTTTCTGACCTTCCAAATGACCCATTTTGTTGTAGTTATTAAAGTATTTGTAACAGCTGACATGATATTACTCGAAGTGTCTCCCAAAATCATCATCTCTTCATTTATTCTATCAAATGGGTTTGATATATCAAATACAGTGTTGTTGTACAAGCCATTTTGAATTAAATTCAATATTTGAGTTGAAAATGAACAGTGGAAAAATAGGTGTGGTAGTGTTTCAGTTTCATTACTTCACAGATGGCATACTCCATTTGACCTGTTCGTTATTTGGAGTTTTTGCTCAGTATACAATATTATGTGAATGCATTTCCATTGAAATTCCTTCATTTTGTTTGTCATTACAAAGTCAAAATTGTTTAAATTCCCCCATACTTTTCCCCATGCTATTTTTTTCTGAAAATAAGCTTCCCATTTCATTTCTGCCTTCGGTCTTGTTACTTTTGTATTTCTTAAATTTGATTGTTTAATCTCTTATGGTTTTAAAATCTTAAAATGATTTATTTTAAAAATACATATCTCTGACTTGTTGTTGATGTATATGTTCTGTTGTTCAATTTCTTCTTCTTCTTGTTGTTTCATAGCTATCATACATTTTTTTGGAATAGCTTTCTTTGTTTTAGATATCTCTGCTATCCAGTTCTGTTTGAAGATAAGTTTTTTTAATAAATGGTGGTTATTTATGAAGGTTTTACTGTTTACATCCCATATATCAGCTATTTTAGTTATTCCACTTTTGGAGAATGATGGAATAAATAATGGATGTTTATTTAATTGCAAGTTATTATTCCCAAAAAGAGGTTGTGATAAAATTTGTGACAATCCATTCGGTACTATGGTTGATTTGAAACTGGCCCATGTATTCAAAATAGTAAAATAGAATTTTGATGTTTAACCCTTTTAAGTCTGAACAAGTTGTTAAAAAATTAGCTTGTCTATATTTAATATCTAGTTTTTTCAAATAAAATTTACCGATGGCATTCCAGCTCTCTGTATTTGTGTGCAATATTTTGTATATGGTTTTTATTAGGTCACCTGAGACGAAGTCTCAAGTGACCTATTCTAATCGCCTTTTGTCCGTCGTCGTCCGTCGTGCGTCGTGCGTCCGTAAACTTTTTACATTTTCGACTTCTTCTCCAAAACCACTGAACCAAATTCAATGAAATTTTACAGGAAGCTTCCATGGTAGAGGGTGAACCAAATTGTGAATTATATGGTCCTCACCCCCCAGGGGCATGCGGGGCGGGGCCAAAAAGGGGTAAAATTGACTAAAACTTCAAAAATCTTCTTCTCTACTCTCAGATATGGTAGAATCAAATACTCTTCATTGATGGAAGGGTCTTAAGGTTCTTTACCAAAATTGTGAATTTCATGACCCTGGGGTCTCATGTTTGCCCCTGGGAAGGGGGTTAACTTTACTTCATGTATAGTTTATATAGGGAAATCACATTTTTGACTTATTATTTGTTGGATTTGTATTGGAATTCATTCGAACTTGTATAAAATTATCAGCATGGGATGACACTTTGATGGTATGTACATGTTGGCCCTAGTTGACCCCCAGGGGCTGGTGGGCGGGGCCAAAAAGGGTCAAATTGACAAAAATTTCAAAAATCTTCTTCTCTACTCTCAGATATGGTAGAATCAAATACTCTTCATAGATGGAAGGGTCTTAAGGTTCTTTACCAAAATTGTGAATTTCATGACCCTTGGGTCTCACGTTTGCCCCTGGGGAGGGGGTAAACTTTACTATAGTGTAATTAGGGAAATCACATTTTTGACTATTATTTGTTGGATTTGTATTGGAATTCATTCGAACTTGTATCAAATTATCAGCATGGGATGACACTTTGATGGTATGTACATGTTGGCCCTAGTTGACCCCCAGGGGCTGGAGGGCGGGGCCAAAAAGGGTCAAATTGACAAAAATTTCAAAAATCTTCTTCTCTTCCCCCAGATATGCTGGAATCAAATACTCTTCATAGATGGATTGGTTTTAAGGTTCTTAACCAAAATTGTGAATTTCATGACTCTGGGGTCTTGCATCTCCCCCTGTGGAGGGGGTTAAGTTTACTATAGTATATTGGCAGAAAAAAAACATTTTTTTGCATTATTTGTTTAATTGCCATAAGAAATGATGCAAATTTGGTTGAAATTATCAATATGACATGACTTTTGAGTAGTACGCACATATTGACACTGACTGACCCCGAGGTGCCTGAGGGGTGGGGCCTAAAAGGGTCAAATTGACATAATTTCAAAAATTCATTTTTTCCACTCCCAGATATGCTACAATGTATTGTTATAAATATTCATCTTAACATTCCCATATTTCTCTTTCATGTCAAACATCAGGTGACCGTTAAGGCCCATGGGCCTCTTGTTTGCTTAGCTTTAACAAACTCGGTCAAGTCTATCATACCCAACCCTCCATCATGTTTACTATTACAACAAACTTTTCTTTCTATCTGATTTACTTTTCCATTAGCTCGAACTTAACCTAAATGATAATATATATTTTAAAATAAACCAAATGGTGTGTGGTATTCCCATTTCAACCTTTTATTCTACATAACTGGACAGAAGCTATGCCATAACATTTAACTTGTGAATAGGATAGGTTTTCCACACATGTATTTCCGTCATTGCATTGTGTCTATTTATATAACAAGAAGAGTACATTACACAGGTGTAATGAAACTGAATTATACATGCCATTTATTAAATGAATGTCATAATGTATTAAACAAATTGTGAACTATTCATTTTAATGCCAGAACGACGTTGATTATAAAAAATAAATTATGCGTGTTGACAGTAGTGTTAAATGGTAGATAAACATTGTGTCAAAATGGCGACGCTCGCGATGTATGGGGCGACAACACTGAAATAGAAGGATTATTTGTTTGAGGGATATGTTGAGATCTCTACGACATTTAAACATATCCAAGAGTTGTTACAATACAGTAGTAATAAAATCAGTATTATAGATCGGTATTCATATAAACGCCATTGTTTACTAAGATCGATTACGTCACAGTCAACGGGACAGGTGACTAGTACAGACTTGTGTTAAATTGTGACACTTCACGGATCGTTATATTGCTAATTAAATCTTACATACCTTTCCTTCAGAATCGGTGTACTATCTAAATAGTCTTCTGCTAATCAGATCATGTTTATGGTAAGCTGAAAAATAGATCAATTTTTTATGTTTAAAACGTATGTCTGTAAATACATCCAGGTATATCCACCACTGTGTATCTACAGTGTGTGACTGCACATACCTCTACCCGGGTTCAACCAAACACTGCACTGTTGTATCTATAGATAAACTGTGGGCGCTAGGCATGTCACACACACACACACGTCATCACTATTTATATACATAGGTATATGTCTTGTTTATATCGAGCAAAACTACTTTTTTATCTGTATAATCAAAATGTATATCATCAAACTTGGAATCCAAGAAAATAATACAGGACTATTACAAGCTTCAAACGGCTATCATAACGAATGCTTACACAATATATGTAATAGCCCAGAATAGATTTATACATAGTGTATTTGTAATGGTGAGCCTGTGATCTACTAGACCGGTAAAATATACTACTTCAATTATACATAAATGATTTTGTTGAGTTTAAAATGTTTAATAAGTTTTAGTGTTCAATATATATCGTATACTACCGGTATATCACAAATACAATAAAAACGTATATGAAGAACAGATATAGTAAAACATGTGCTTTCTTACATATCTACAAAATATCGCATTGTTTGATACCCTAAACAATTTAATAGCCCCGACTCTTTCATCTTGGGTAACAATATACTAACAAGACAAAACTCTGCTAGAAATGAGGGAGGTGATATTCACTGACGACGGTTAAACGTTTTTTGGTACAATATGCGAGCTGACTCACAATGTACCATACAGAAGCATCACTGTATAATTCGTGATATGGTCCTCTTACAACGCGTGACCTTCATGTAAGGCATAATAATTATACCTGCTGCCGTACATGATCCAAAGAGGCGGCTGCATTTGGGCTCTTATTTTGTTCTTTTTTTACTAAATTCTGATAGACCTGTCAAGGCGGCACTTAATCTTATAACGGAAAAATCCCATCATAGCTTTATCGTGCTTTTTAATATTTGAATAGCATTTTTTTAGTCAATTTGCAAAATAAGTAGTTTGAAGAAACAAACAATAAAAATGATTTTAATTCAACACAATAAAGGTTCACGTGCAAAATATACAACGGCGTAGAGAGAAAGTTGTCATCACAAATAGGTTTTACCTACATCACACATAGGTCGTACATGTACCTTCATCACATATAGGTCGTACCTACATCACACATAGGTCGTACCAACATCACACATAGGTCGTACCTACATCACACATAGGTCGTACCTACATCACACATAGGTCGTACCTACATCACACATAGGTCGTACCAACATCACATATAGGTCGTACCTACATCACACATAGGTCGTACCTACATCACATATAGGTCGTACCTACATCACACATAGGTCGTACCTACATCACAAATTGGTCGTACCTACATCACACATAGGTCGTACCTACATCACACATAGGTCGTACCTACACCACACATAGGTCGTACCTACATCACACATAGGGCATACCTACATCACAAAATGGTCGTACCTACATCACACATAGGTCGTACCTACATCACACATAGGTCGTACCTACACCACACATAGGTCGTACCTAAATCACACATAGGTCGTACCTTCATCACAAATAAGTCGTACCTACATCACACATAGGTCGTACCAACATCACACATAGGTCGTACCTACATCACACATAGGTCGTACCTACATCACACATAGGTCGTACCTACATCACACATAGGTCGTACCTACATCACACATAGGTCGTACCTACATCACACATAGGTCGTACCTTCATCACACATAGGTCGTACCTTCATCACACATAAGTCGTACCTACATCACACATAGGTCGTACCAACATCACACATAGGTCGTACCTTCATCACACATAAGTCGTACCTACATCACACATAGGTCGTACCTACATCACACATAGGTCGTACCTACATCACATATAGGTCGTACCTAAATCACACATAGGTCGTACACACCTCATATATAGGTCGTACCTACATCACACATTAGTCGTACCTTCATCACACATTAATCGTAACTACATCACACAAAGGTCTTAGCTACCTAATATATAGGTCGTACCTACTTCACACATAGGTCGTACCTACCTCATATATAGGTCGTACCTACATCACAAATTGGTCGTACCTACCTCATATATAGGTCGTACCTTCATCACACATTAGTCGTACCTACATCACATATTAGTCGTACTTACATCACACATAGGTCGTACCTACATCACACATAGGTCGTACCTACCTCATATATAGGTCGTACCTTCATCACACATAGGTCGTACCTTCATCACAAATAAGTCGTACCTACATCACACATTAGTCGTACTTACATCACACATAGGTCGTACCTACATCACACATAGGTCGTACCTACCTTATATATAGGTCGTACCTTCATCACACATAGGTCGTACCTTCATCACACATAAGCCGTACCTACATCACACATAGGTCGTACCTACATCACACATAGGTCGTACCTACCTTATATATAGGTCGTACCTACCTCATATATAGGTCGTACCTACCTCATATATAGTCGTACCTTCATCACACATAGGTCGTACCTTCATCACACATTAGTCGTACCTACATCACACATTAGTCGTACTTACATCACACATAGGTCGTACCTACATCACACATAGGTCGTACCTACCTTATATATAGGTCGTACCTTCATCACACATAGGTCGTACCTTCGTCACACATAAGTCGTACCTACATCACACATAGGTCGTACCTACATCACACATAGGTCGTACCTACATCACACATAGGTCGTACCTACCTCATATATAGGTCGTACCTACACCAAACATAGGTCGTACCTACATCACACATAGGTCGTACTTACATCACACATAGGTCGTACTTACATCACACATAGGTCGTACTTACATCACACATAGGTCGTACCTACATCACACATAGGTCGTACCTACCTCATATATAGGTCGTACCTACATCACACATAGGTCGTACCTACGTCACACATTAGTCGTACCTACATCACACATAGGTCGTATCTACATCACAAATTGGTCGTACATACCTTATATATAAAATCCCTTCACTGACCAGAAAGAGCAAGGCACATCTTGGTGTACATTTGGTAATGATAGGTTTATTGAAGTATACTGCATGTGCTATGATGCTTGTTCTGTTGTGATGCATATGTATATCTGAACTGGTTTGTTTTCTGTCCTACTTAACCCCTACTATTGTACATATCGGGTCTCACAGTGTATTGTGTAATTCTAATTTGATAAGAATATATTTTAGTTCACCTCAAGGAAGTATCTAAGGATAAATAGCACATGCAGGGTTGCAGATGTTAGATTTGACCCACATTTTCCCTCTTGAATGACCATGCTTTTGTGTGTATGGTTAAGAAGAGGGTTATAGTTTGGTTATGAAGTAACTCTATGCCCTACATCAACCTAAATAACATATATATATATGGATAAATAGCACATGCTTGATTTCAAATGCTGGGTTTGACCTACATTTTCCACATAAATGACCATGTATCAGGACTTGTAGATTTCTGATACAGTGCAATCCTTTTTATATTATGTTGCATTTGTCTGACAAAAACATTACATATTTACATTCTGTGTTGTATTCGCCTATACATCATTAGTAAGCTAAATTGTAGTATATCACACTGTATACAACAATTTGCAATTCGCATCACATGACGTTATTTCTGAATAATATGATAAATTTGAGGATGCATAGAACATTTAAGTCTCAATTCAACTTTATAATGTCCTGGGTTTGAGGGGTTGATCGAGGTGAGCTATGTTATCTCTGTTTACCTATTTTATATATTTTATAGAGAATTAAAAAGAATTAACTTAAGTTAGCTAAAACTGAAATCACTGAAGTTTTAAAATATCACATAAACTGGAAACTAACAACATATTTCTTTTGATTACAAGGCAGATGACATTAGAATCCATGGGAACCCACTGCACTATGCTGAAGATGCCTTTGAGAAAAATCACCACACTGTCCGAACGGGAATTATTCATCAAAATGGACATGCGAAATCCAGAGATACAGCATGTCAGTTTGCAAAATATGAGCTTATATTGCATCTGACTGCTGGGGGATTTTGTAAACATGGTGATACTTGGTAAGTTCAAGATATAATACAGAATGCAAATATTTCTTAAATGAATAGAACAGACATTGCCCAGGGATGATCGACAATGGTATCCAAAAGTCTTTGATAACAATGGCATCAACAATCGGTCAATGGCATTCATACACTTTTGAATTCCAAATGAATTTGGTGGAGAGGAAATAACAAAACATATTGGTCAATATGTTCATGAGACAATATGGAGGATCTTACACAAGCTTTAATGTAATGTGGAATTCATTTAAGCATTGAACTGCTTTCAGTTGGCAGTTATGGGCTGATAATGGCAACTTGACAAAGGCTTCATGTTAACTTTGCCTTTGTCCAGTTGGCATTATCAGCCCATAACTGCCAACTGAAAGCGGTTCAATGCTTAAATATTTACCACTTGCGAAAAAAAAATCACTATAGCCTAACAAAATTCAAGTTTCCCTTGTGAGCCGGTTATCAGTTGTTCCGCATAAAAAAATAGGGCGTAAGATAATAGAAAACCAGACAAGATTAATCAATAGTTGATGTAAATTAACATATATAAAATGTAAACTGCCCATATATAAGTTTTTCAAAAGAAAAATGGTTTATGTTGTATTCCCCGTAACTGCTGTTGGACCACATTATTAATGCGCCGGTTGGCCGTTTATGAGATGGTAATCCTCAACTACTGTTGGTAAGGTTATATAGTGACAGTGTCGTAGAGTGGTAAATATATTAAATGATCATGAGTTCAAAAATTTAGTATGAAATTATTTCGTAATTAAAAGTTTTATAAATTCCTTATTAGATTGACAAGAGTGTAAGATTATGTTTATCACAATAACTTATAATCATAGGAAATACACAAAAATCTGAAATTATTTCTTTAAAAGAAAGGCAAATTTATACTTTGACAGTACAAATTTCACTACCAAGACAACCATATTACGTCATTTACCTATGATGTCACATTATTATTAGAATGTAATAACATGACTCACTCTGAACGCATCAATTATGTGATAAATAAGTTTCTGCCACACTTTTGTGTTATACTGGTCCATTTTCGAATTTAAAGAATAATGACAGGTGCATAATTATATACATAGCTAGACTATGCATTATGAATTGAATCAAATGTACGTGCACCTCAGTTAGTAATGAAATACATTTTATTAAAGGTATCCCCCAGGAAAAAAAGTTTCTACAGAAGGCCAGAATCAGAAAATAATCAATTTTCTTGCCATAAATAGTGAGGATGATTCAGCAGAAAAATGTCAGAAATATCCATTAAGATCAATGGATAGGCATACAAATGGCAAACCCTTGGTAAATATTTAAAAAAAAGAAAGACTTTCATGTAAGCTTCCTTTTGCATCATTTCAGAAATAATGAATAATAACGAAAGGGTCAGGAAGGCTTAAATTTATGCAATTGCATATATTTCACATTACTTGATGAATTTGCACGTGTCAATTCAATGGTTGACTTTTTAAATCAGAGGTATCAATGTTTTTTGTCTTATTTTCAGTACAAGGTCACTTGCAGATACACATACAATGCATTTTGAAAATTCATACTGAATGTAATCAATTTTCATTATAATATTTAAAAACAAAGTTTAGAGCTGCACTGAACTTGAAAACATAGCATGCCAGATGACATGATTTTGACTCTAATACATCTGGTTGTGTATTTTGTTCAATATGCATATTAATCATTAATAACTGTTGGACTATATAATCAGCTTAATCTTCATTTAGAACAAGTCATCTGAACCAGTGTTCCAGCTTCAAGCCATGCAAGCAATTTTAGCTTGTCATGGCGACTGCAGTATCATGGAAGGCAATGACTGCAGGATATTGTCCTACCAGAAAGTAGTCTCCATCAGTGGAAGATATGCGTCTGTCGGAGATTTTGTTGTCTTTTGTCAAAATGAGGAGGTGATTATGTCATTTTATTATCCAAAATAATGTTGATAATATTAAACTGTTCATTTTAATTTTAACTCAACAGCTAAAAACCAAATTTGGCCTGAAGCATTGTTGATAAATAGGAGTTTAGATACATTATCGAGTTTTTAGAGCCAAAGGGTTTTGTGAGCAAGATTGAAATGAGAAAATTCATAAAAAAAATTGTTAATCTGAATTCGCTATAGAATGTTAAAGGTTGGTTCAAAGAAATTACCTTAATCTTTAATTAACAGCCAAAAGAAATGAAAAGTGTAAAGAGAAATATTTAGGCAACAAACATTTTAGCAAATGATGTTATGATCCTTTAAACGCAATGTTATTGATGACAAAGTTAATAGCTATGTAGGGCATCACATGTATGTAAGATTGTCAGCACTATGTGTGTTATAGGACCATAACTATGTTTGCTTAAATATTCATTGACTACTATGAAATTAAAGATGTCACAGTAGAGGTTATGATGTTAAAATACCAAATGTTGTTAATGTCTCGTAACAATTTAACATTTGCCTTCGCAATGCATTACATTGAAAGGATGCAGAGCATATATAGACTGATTAAATCTGATTTCATAAGCAAGTTTGTCTATGTTAAATGTTTAAGGTTTAAAAAAGCAATGGTAAAGTAGTTTTAACTACAGGAAGATGAAATGCATTATCATTATTCACTTACCTAACTACTTTTGTATTATTTCACATAGGAGCACATTGGAAAAATGACTGCCATTCTAGATATTTCTGTCCCAAGAAGAATGTCGTACAAGGCAGCACAGATCTGTGTGTGTAACTTGTCTGGGGAGGTACAGCAAAAGTTGATACTTGGTGAAGAAAAAGTGCGGATAACTGTTGCTGCGATTAAAGAAACTTTGCATGCAGTTCATGACTGCAAGCAGGAGAGATGTTGCCACACAGAACTACCAGCACAAACAAGAATGGAGCAGGAACTTGTAAATGTTGCTAAAAATCGCTTAAACATAGAAACTGTAGAGTATATATTTTAAATAGATTTAGGCTAACCCATCTAAGAGACAAATATTGAACAGATGAACAGATTGAATGATTATTTGCTATGTTGTATGGAACCTAAAGATTGTTTTTAAAGACTATCTTCAGGTGTATAGATCTGCTCTTTGGAGAGTTTTTTTTATATTTGATATCACCATATGACATATGGCATGTGTAGGATGATATTAGTTAGTGTGTTAAAGTAAGACTGTAAACTAGTGAGATAGGAATGGTTGTACTGCGATACATGTGTGAGAGTGGACTTAACTTTATTATGTTGTTATTACTTTAATAAGGGTATACAGGTATTAATAAATTGAGTTTGTACCTGCATTTTGGAATTTTTGTTTTCATTTTAATTAAGGTCAGCCGATGATATATGCTTCATTGACTACTTCGGGTAGTAGCAAAATACTTTACTTACCCTAAACTACATCGATCAATGCCACCCTTTAGTTCATAATAGTCAATTTTTGACTCAAGACTGCAAAACTACTTTATCATAACAATCATTGTGTACAATACACATTTGTCATCCGAACATGTATGTGTCTTGTTCAGACATCAAATCAATTAATTATGAAGGGAATGTAAAAAAAAATCACTAATTTTATTTTCTTCCTGTAAAAAAAATCAGCTGAATGTGTTCAATAAAAGACATTTAGAAAGTAATGCAAGTATATACTTCAAATTCACCTGAAATTGTACTCAAACGGACATAAACAATTTTCACTTGAACTCGCATGAAGATTTTTTCAGGTCAAATTGACCTGAAATTGATCTGATTTTTTTTTCATGTCAATTTCAGGTGAATTTCAGGTAAATTTCAGGTGAATTTCAAATTTTTTTTCAGGTCAAATTGACCTGAAGACATTTTGCCTGTGTAGGTCGTACCTACATCACACATAGGTCGTACCTACATCACACATAGGTCGTACCAACATCACACATAGGTCGTACCTACCTCATATATAGGTCGTACCTACACCAAACATAGGTCGTACCTACATCACACATAGGTCGTACCTACCTCATATATAGGTCGTACCTACACCAAACATAGGTCGTACCTACATCATATATAGGTCGTACCTACACCAAACATAGGTCGTACCTACATCACACATAGGTCGTACCTACATTACACATACATTTTTTTGTAAGTCGTACATACATGAACATCACACATAGGTCGTACCTACATCACGCATAGATCTACATGTATCTACAACACACATATGTTTAAGTTACAGAAGGACGATCCTATTGATGAATTCTAACAATATTCATATTTGTTTAACCTTTGTTGTTTTGCTCTAAATGACTTAAACGGTAAATGGGCCGTTAAGCAGTACAACTAAAAGTAAAAAAATCATGGCTTTATTCAAAGTTTTTAGCTTATATTGTGGTAAAATATAATGCAGTATGAATTGCTTAGTGTTTTCAGATCGAAGTACCTCCCCATATTGAGGCCAAGGTTTCCCGATGACCCAAATCATGATATAATTCAAGCAGAATCGCCTGCCTGAACTCTTCAATCTAACAATGATTTAACCCAATTTCCAGCGTATTGCCCGCGGGCGTTACGTTTTTAGTATGGGCTATCTGCCAATGCGGATTATCTGTTGATTTGTTTTACCAAATATAAAAAAGTGCGGGCTATATGTTGTTAAATGTTTCCAGTTATATCAACATGTAGATCTACCATATTTGTAAACAAAATACGATTGATAAGTTTAAAAATGGCTTTAATTTTATACATAAACATATTATTAACAAAATAAACACTATATCGCCATCATATGTCTCTGATTTCCAACATTCAAAACAATAAATCACAAAGTCACATACAAATTCCATTGGTACATACCAGTATACATATGACGTATAACCCACGGGCTTTCTGTAAGTGCGGGCTATCTGAAATTTATTTTACAAAATCATCAAAAATGTCTTCACTTACTTCCCTCGGGCTATACCCGGTGCAGGTGATACACAGGAAATTACGGAAACCATGTTTTAATATTGTACGTAGATGATAGAGATAGGATTGCAGAATCACCGCTGTCTCTTCAATGTTTGCTAGATACTTTGTTATTATACACTCACGATTTGAAGTTAACACTTGATTTAACTGAAACACGAATTATGAAATGCTGGTAGCAACTATCTGATGACACATGACAATATCAGAGTGGTTGAAGAATTTACCTACCGTGGCATGTTATTCAATACAAAAATGTTGCTAACCAAGGAGGAAAACCGTATTGTCCGATGAAAAGTAAAAGAAAAGGTCAAGGTTTTAATATTAAGACACCATGTTCTGTATTTAATACAGATATATTTAAACAGTATTTCACACACAGTCTTGTTACATATTCGGTCGTTATAAAGCTCCAGATGTGGAGAAAGTTAATCTATATATTTGTAAAAAAAACTACCTGGAGTTTAGATCGTACAGGAAATTGGTTTGTGTATTTTGAATTAGGAAGGTACCATATATATTGTCGTTCTTAAAAAGTTACGTATAGGACTATACTATAGTTAGCACTTCATAAGGCAGCTCTTGTGAATCCCTCCTTGTTGTTTGTCTTATTTGTATTGGTTTTACAAAAAAAAATGAGCAATGTGCATATGTACTGTAAAGCACTTTTGAGAAGTTTAAGTTCGCTTGATATGGCGTTAAGCCTATATCAAACGTATAATATTTACACATTGTTTTTACATGCAATAGTACTCAAACTTCCATAAATAAACAAAACTTACAACAATTTAATATAGATGACCTAAGAATGGTTCCTCCTTCGGCATGTTCATACTTTGATCTCCATATTGCTATGGTAAAGCTGGACACATAGTTACTGGTCTTTTCATGAAATGTCCTACATGTAAGTATCGAGGGACTCAATCCATCAATTATAATTGATCCAGTGGAAAATTATGCAAGACAATTGGCTAAATGTGAAAATACAGAATTTAATGATTTTCAGAGTTGTTGACGTCTGTCAGGTCCTCTATTCAGAAAGGAATACGCAGTTTGTATCACAGTATGTAGACCCTGATGTTCGGACATCACTCAACGATCTACATGATAAATATGTTGTTATGTCTGCTGATAAAGCTTCTAAAACTTTGTTAATTGTTTGCAAATCCTAATAAATGTATAGCTTGCCAAAAGAACTAAACCTGCTTGATAACAAAGGTAACCCTACTTACACCTTGACCTTTGTAGATGAAATACTGTTAAACATAATTCAGTATTTCAATCTTTAAAGATACCGGTTAATGAACAAGACGCTGACCAACCTCGTATTTATTGGATATTTATTTGTAATCTCTTTCAAAAGACCTTTTTCATGAAGAATGTGATTTTGACCATGACACGATTGAATTCCAACAAGATGCTATTTAAAGCAGCCCAACATAACTAAAAACAAATTAAAACGTAAACGGGTTAACTACAATGTAATTATCCTCTTTGTGACATTTAGTAAGGGTACATATATGTTGATTAAGACTATGAGCAAGGTTTTTGGTCGCCCACTTGGTCTCATTGAGATATATTCCGTAACCTTTTATGAGGTGAAGATTGACATTTTTTAATATAAACATGAGTATGCCTACTTGTTCTGATTGAAAATGATGCCAAATTCACAGTTGGGATGATGTTACATTTACTTGGATGGTACTAAGATTTATATGGCAGATGTCGTCGATGAAACAGAAGTTGCTTACTCTTCGGGGAATGCCTGGTCTTCTTCTCTTCAAATATTCTCAAATGTTTTCCCTGTTCATATTTTGCCCCTAGTTTATTCGATTTTGAGTTTTAATTATGCTTTCTTTTAACGCTTTGGTATTTTGTAATTGTTTTTCGTATATATCAATCTCTCGGTGAAAGTAGAATCAAATTTGGCTGAATAAAATGTACGGTTTTGGCTATCTAGAATTAGAATTAGCCAATGTCAGTAGCTTCTAACTTTATCGTGTACAATAAACTATCACGAAATATTGTGAGCAACACGGAAACATTCCAAATTACACACGCGACAATTTTTGTTTTTCGGAATGCCGTTTACCATGGCCAAAGCGTTTCCCTTCTGTTTTGTTCTGGTAAAGAACACATTGCTGAGCCAAATAAACGCCGCAACAGGTACGTCCTCGGTGTAGAATACTTCTACAGTAACGTTCGTTGTTACCAGGATAACTTCACTGAAACCATCTCTTACTCGCACGAGAAACGGGTTGTTGGTCTGGTCAACCAGTATGAGCCGATGTCTACAGAAGTGGTCAGTCGGACTGCCCTTTACCGTGAGGACCAGTTGGACCTTGTGATTGACATAGTGACAGTAGAAGTCAGAAAAGTACATGTTGATGTTGTTGTGTAACAGGAGGTTTGTGGGGACATGCAGCCTTATTGGCCCGAAGAAGGAACTGTCCGGAGGTAAACGTGTCCCCGGGTCCACTGTTGTGCTGAAGAACAGACCCTGTACTTGTTTGTTGAGTGTGGAGGCCTGATCTCCTCCCCAGTTCTTGTCGTACTTGTGCATCACACCATCTGTTCTCATGATGTTAGTGAAGTACTCCTCAGACTTATTGCGGTAGAAATGAGAAATAGGAACAAAGCGGGTTGGTCTGCTCAACACAAAACGTGCCGCCTTGGTGCAAAGTTCCAGTACCTCATTTCGCGTCATATCTAAAATAAACATAGCCATATACAGCGTTAAGTTATATCTAAAATAAATAAAGATATACAGAATTTGATATGTTATTTCTAAAGTTACAATATACAGTTAAGTGTGGTGTGTTATTACCTCTTACATAGACACAGGAGCAATCAACAGGCTAAAGTGTGGTTATGTCTGTCATTTAAACTTGTGTATATTCTGAAGTCACAACATAATCTAAACTTCTTTCAGTACAGAACGTTAATCATTATTGTAACAACAAATGAAAACGCAAAACAACTCAATGTCGATTTGCCTATGGCTATGGTGACTAATATGTTATTGATAAGGCAAGAAACTCTAAGATAACATGAAGTTGTAGTTCGATTTTTTTTTAAACTGGTTATCGATAATATCCAACACTTAATTCCTTTTGCCGATTTTCATAAATTTTATACAAAAATTGTAGTGCTCGCCTAAACTATGCTAGAGAAGGTTATTGATATGTTGATAAATTTATACCCGACACATAAGTTCTGGATGAAAAAAACTTAGCTGGAATCGTTTGGTGGGCACACCTAACGATTTCAGCTAAGGTTTTTTTTTTCATCAAGAACGTATGTGTCAATTATAAGGAAGTATTTCTGTACAAACTTACAGGTGGTAAATGTTGTCACGGTTGAGTGAGAATTTCCAATAAACACGTTATCACTGATGTTTCTCTTGCAGACTCTGAACATCTGTAGTTTATACTCTGTGGCGGGTTTTAGATAGAAAGGTATCGTATAAGTTGTTTCTGACCCGCAGTGGAACATGATACACGCGGCTGGAGGTTGAATCTGATACAGAATGACAATGAAGGCGTCCATGTGCTCGTCCTGGTGCTGAAGGTTTGTCAACATGTACTGCATTGGGCCGATATTCACTACATTAACATTGTAGGATTCCTGAAGATAAATATATGCCATTAATATATCAATAATGACAACTAAGGGAAAATATGTTTGGTAAACTTCACATGCTGTTCAGGCTTGAAAGCATTGAAAGAAGAAACATATGTCGGCCTCCCTGCAAAGCCGTGTTGAAATAACGATTGGATTCTTATTTCTCCTTTTACATGTATCTTACCAACCTTTTGGTAGGGCGTAACCATGAGGTATCTGCTGCCCTATTGCATGGTTCGTGTAAGGCGACTAAGTTTGAGATTTTATCTTTTCTTTCTAAATCTGAGCGGTTGCACCTGTGAGAAACTTACAGTCCTTCACCGAATGTGACCGCCTCACCATTGTGAACCCATACCCCAGTATAACGTTTGAGTGGCTGGAAGTGTGTAGGGGATAAAAGCCTGAATAAACTTTTATCTTGTTTTATCGATGTAGGTCAAAGGTCAAAATGAACATCAGAGTGACATTTTCATACTTAACACACTTCCTTATTAGGTGAATCCATACCCGAAGTATGGTTCAGTGACTTGAAGAGTATGCGATATGGCCCGGGTACACCCCAAACGTATAGTCAACCCCAGTTTCCGAAGGGGAACTCATACTGTAACTAGAAGTGATGGAACAATGAAATTGAATCAACTAGACTAAGTGAAGTACAATGCACTGTACCCTAACATTTGTGAAGATGGTTTAACATCAGCACTCTGAAATTGGTATCGGATCCGCTCTATTGTTTAGAGGCAACGCTCATATATATATTTAGCACACACAAAGGAACGTCATTAAATTACTAAACTACTGCTTGTATACCAATGAACCATCCATAAAATCGGTATTAAATTATAAAATTATGACACCTATACTATTCGATAGTTTGACAACACTGAATTACAGTAAGCTATGCAGTTATAAACAAACAAATGCAGCGTTTCGCATCCATGTATTCCTTTCCCCATCTTCTACTTACTTTCTACTTTCAGTACTATGGGCAAGTTTTATGGTCGCCATCTTTGTCTCATTGAGAAATATTCTGTATCTTTAAGTGATATGAAGATGGACGTTTTTGAGTATGCTCATTAGTGTGTTTACTTGTTGTGATTGACAATAATACTCGGTCCTCATTTTGAGAACTTGATGTTTACTTGAATGTGACAAAGATTTACTTGGCGGGTGTCGTCGATGAAGCAGAAGACGCTTACTCTTCCGGAACACCTGGTCTTATTCTCTTGTACTTTTACAAGGGTCTCCATGTAAATCCATTGCTCAAATTGTGCCCCTGGTTTAATCGATTTTGAGATTGGATTTTATGATTATGTTGACGCTTCGGTATTCTCTTATTTATTTCACGTTACGCTGGCCTCTGTCTTGGTACCCATTTCAAATAAACAGGTAAGCAAGGGCTTAAATAATAGCTGAGTGAGGCAGATTATCAAAGATGCAGCCAGACTCATTACAATTTTAGAACAGGTGAAATATTTAACACTGTTTCAATCCTGTTCATCTCGATATTTATAAAGAGAATCAAAATAATTTTCACTTTATTTAATGTTTCCTTCGTGCATCTTACGCTGGCCTAGTGAATATTATTTCCCATAATATATTTAAATACGGACTTACCTTTTTTGAATCATCAGCAAATAGATCTTGGTATGAAATCATAGGTAGTGTAGTAATCATCTGATAAGTGTAGTTCTGTCCTATGTAAGAAATATATACTGCAATTGTTCAGTCATGTGTATCAAATATATACAGCAAATAAACAGTCATTGGTATCAAATATTTACAGAAATAGTTCAGTCCTATGTATAAAATATAAACAGCAATAGTTCCGTCCCGTGTATCAAACTTATAAACAACAATCTTTATTATAAAGATGAAAGGTACATGTAGTTGAAATTATTATATAATTAGTTTACTTAACATATTTACCATGTCTGAAGAGAACTGTCCCCTTGTCTCCGGTCAGGACGGTGTACCAGACACGAGTGTTCAACCCAGACACACGTACACCTAGTACAGTTACGGTTGCTAAGGACGCTTCCAATACGTCATTTGGGCAAGTGAAGAAACGGACATCAGAAGCATGGCTATTTCTGATAAATACTTGAAATATCGCATGAGTTTTACAATTTGTCACTTGTAACAAAAGATAATCTAGTTCAGGTTCCTTTGCACGTTTGATGTCTATATGGAATGTTGACGGTGTTTGGACTCCTTGACTACTCAGAATAATCTTCGTCACTATCTGTGAAAAAAACACCAATGTTATATGAAAAGTCACGCGTAGTGTTAACTATTAGGATGGCCATCCCATAAGTCAGGAAACGCAGGAGCATTCTTTAAAGTTCGCCAAGTACAATGTACTCACAAATTAACATTCATATTCGGTAAAGAAACAAAAAAGGGTAAAAAAAAGCGCTGATTAAAGTTAATGTTTATTCTTCTTATTTAAATTTTTTTTAATCGTTTAACTACATATGCATAAGAATTTACTGTAGGTTCTGAATTAATATTTTTTTTGAATGTAGATACATATTTTGACTAATCGCAGCCTGCTTTTTAAATAGCTTGCTCAATTTTGTCAATAATCTATATTTTATAGATAAAACATCGTCGGTATACCAAAAGTGAAATTTGTGGCAAGGTTTTCTCATCTGTCATTATAAGCTCTTTGATAAATTAAGCTTCATATAAAATAAACAAAATCAGATAACCATGGGTCATATTTCGTTCTCATTATAACGACAGTCTGCCGACAAATCCTCCCTTCAACCTAGCATTACTGACGAGTCCCAGAAGGACGAAGCAGCTGTATGATGAAGTTTAATTTATTTTTCTGGCATATTGTAACTATTACTAAATTTACAGGGATTCGAGAGAGGCAGGTTGATGAAGACTATGGGCAAGTTTTGCGGTCGCCATCTTGATCTCATCGAGAAATATTCTGTATCTTTGTTTTATGAACGTTTTTGAGTTTGCGTATTTTTTTGCTTACTTGTGATTGACAATGATGACTCGGTTCAAAATTGAAGGATTGATGCTTACTTGGATTTTACCAAGATTTAAATGGCGGGTGTTGTCGATGAAGCAGAAGACACATCTCTTCCTGAACACCTGGTCTTATACTATTGTACTGTTACGAGGGTCTCCATGTAAATCTTTCCTTTAATCCTATTTTGCCTTTAGTTTACGCTGACATTACCCTGAATGCACGGTCCGTCGATACTATTCTAATATGATATGAACGTTGAAGCTAGCTTCTGAGCTGTTCTTGAAAATGCCTTATTTTGGTATTTCTATACCATTTTCGACTTAAAGCTTTGATTGTACCTTGTTTTTTTACATATACACAAACAAACATCAACACGATCCTGTTATTTATACAGATTTGTATTGTCCTACCTCGCCTTGCGGATTCCATTCCTCTCGCCAATACTGGTTGTAGTCTGCCCTATTGAGGACTTCCTCAGAGTGGTGAGCCACATTCGAGTCCCGCACACTTACTTGGCGACTTGAGGTCAAAGTTATATCAGAACTCCTGCTGAATTGTTTGTGATTCAGGAGTGAATCATCACATTGGTCGGGACAAATCTCTTTATCATTATTTTGTACACTATTACAATCCTTGAGAGAGAAAGTTTCCATGCTGCCTTCTTTTGACTTGGAGAAAGTTTTCAAACAATCAAATGTTAGATTTCTAACGCTATCCGCGACGAAGACAACACCTCCACCAACAGATGCATCGGCAATTGATGCGTTATAATCTAGTGCAGACACTGGTGCCGTTTTCTTTGAACTTGTGAAAAATGGGGTTGTGTTTCTACTAGATTCGTGACACAATGTAGACACCGGGGTTGTTGTGTTTGTACCATATTTGTTAGACATAGTAGACATTGAGTTTGTTGTGTTTGTACCAGATTTGTTAGACATGGTAGACACTGGGGTTGTTGTGCTTGTACCAGATTTGTTATACATGGTAGACACTGAGGTTGTTGTGTTTGTACCAGATTTGTTAGACATGGTAGACACTGAGGTTGTTGTGTTTGTACTAGATTTGTTAGACATGGTAGACACTGGGGTTGTTGTGTTTGTACCAGATTTGTTAGACATGGTAGACACTGAGGTTGTTGTGTTTGTACTAGATTTGTTAGACATGGTAGACACTGGGGTTGTTGTGTTTGTACTAGATTTGTTAGACATGGTAGACACCGGGGTTGTTGTGTTTTTACCAGATTTGTTAGACATGGTAGACACTGGGGTTGTTGTGTTTGTACCAGATGTGTTAGACATGGTAGACACCGGGGTTGTTGTGTTTGTACTAGATTTGTTAGACATGGTAGACACTGAGGTTGTTGTGTTTGTACTAGATTTGTTAGACATGGTAGACACCGGGGTTGTTGTGTTTGTACTAGATTTGTTAGACATGGTAGACACTGGGGTTGTTGTGTTTGTACCAGATTTGTTAGACATGGTAGACACTGGGGTTGTTGTGTTTGTACCAGATTTGTTAGACATGGTAGACACTGAGGTTGTTGTGTTTGTACTAGATTTGTTAGACATGGTAGACACTGGGGTTGTTGTGTTTGTACCAGATTTGTTAGACATGGTAGACACCGGGGTTGTTGTGTTTGTACTAGATTTGTTAGACATGGTAGACACTGAGGTTGTTGTGTTTGTACCAGATTTGTTAGACATGGTAGACATCGAGGTTGTTGTGTTTGTACTAGATTTGTTAGACATGGTAGATACCGGGGTTGTTATGTTTGTACTAGATTTGTTAGACATGGTAGACACCGGGGTTGTTGTGTTTGTACTAGATTTGTTAGACATGGTAGATACCGGGGTTGTTATGTTTGTACTAGATTTGTTAGACATGGTAGACATCGAGGTTGTTGTGTTTGTACCAGATTTGTTAGACATGGTAGACACTGGGGTTGTTGTGTTTGTACCAGATTTGTTAGACATGGTAGACACTGGGGTTGTTGTGTTTGTACCAGATTTGTTAGACATGGTAGACACCGGGGTTGTTGTGTTTGTACCAGATGTGTTAGACATGGTAGACACTGGGGTTGTTGTGTTTGTACCAGATTTGTTAGACATGGTAGACATCGAGGTTGTTGTGTTTGTACTAGATTTGTTAGACATGGTAGACACTGAGGTTGTTGTGTTTGTACCAGATTTGTTAGACATGGTAGACACTGAGGTTGTTGTGTTTGTACTAGATTTGTTAGACATGGTAGACACTGAGGTTGTTGTGTTTGTACTAGATTTGTTAGACATGGTAGACACTGAGGTTGTTGTGTTTGTACTAGATTTGTTAGACATGGTAGACACTGAGGTTGTTGTGTTTGTACTAGATTTGTTAGACATGGTAGACACTGGGGTTGTTGTGTTTGTACCAGATTTGTTAGACATGGTAGACACTGAGGTTGTTGTGTTTGTACTAGATTTGTTAGACATGGTAGACACTGGGGTTGTTGTGTTTGTACCAGATTTGTTAGACATGGTAGACACTGAGGTTGTTGTGTTTGTACTAGATTTGTTAGACATGGTAGACACCGGGGTTGTTGTGTTTGTACCAGATTTGTTAGACATGGTAGACACTGCGGTTGTTGTGTTTTTACTAGAATTATTGGACATGGTAGACACCGGGGTTGTTGTGTTTGTACTAGATTTGTTAGAAGTGGTAGACATCGAGGTTGTTGTGTTTGTACCAGATTTGTTAGACATGGTAGACACCGGGGTTGTTGTGTTTGTACCAGATTTGTTAGAAATGGTAGACACCGGGGTTGTTGTGTTTGTACCAGATTTGTTAGACATGGTAGACACTGAGGTTGTTGTGTTTGTACTAGATTTGTTAGACATGGTAGACACCGGGGTTGTTGTGTTTGTACCAGATTTGTTAGACATTGTAGGCACCGGGGTTGTTGTGTTTGTACCAGATTTGTTAGACATGGTAGACACCGGGGTTGTTGTGTTTGTACCAGATTTGTTAGACATGGTAGACACTGGGGTTGTTGTGTTTGTACCAGATTTGTTAGACATGGTAGACACTGGGGTTGTTGTGTTTGTACCAGATTTGTTAGACACGGTAGACACTGGGGTTGTTGTGTTTGTACCAGATTTGTAAGACATGGTAGACACCGGGGTTGTTGTGTTTGTACCATATTTGTTAGACATGGTAGACATCGAGGTTGTTGTGTTTGTACCAGATTTGTTAGACATGGTAGACACTGGTGTTGTTGTGTTTGTACCAGATTTGTTAGACATGGTAGACATTGAGTTTGTTGTGTTTGTACCAGATTTGTTAGACATGGTAGACATTGAGTTTGTTGTGTTTGTACCAGATTTGTTAGACATGGTAGACACCGGGGTTGTTGTGTTTGTACCAGATTTGTTAGACATGGTAGACATTGAGTTTGTTGTGTTTGTACCAGATTTGTTAGACATGGTAGACATTGAGTTTGTTGTGTTTGTACCAGATTTGTTAGACATGGTAGACACTGGGGTTGTTGTGTTTGTACCAGATTTGTTAGACATGGTAGACACTGGGGTTGTTGTGTTTGTACCAGATTTGTTAGACATAGTAGACATCGAGGTTGTTGTGTTTGTACCATATTTGTTAGACATGGTAGACACTGGGGTTGTTGTGTTTGTACCAGATTTGTTAGACATGGTAGACACTGGGGTTGTTGTGTTTGTACCAGATTTGTTAGACATGGTAGACACTGGGGTTGTTGTGTTTGTACCAGATTTGTTAGACATGGTAGACACTGGGGTTGTTGTGTTTGTACCAGATTTGTTAGACATGGTAGACACTGGGGTTGTTGTGTTTGTACCAGATTTGTTAGACATGGTAGACACTGAGGTTGTTGTGTTTGTACTAGATTTGTTAGACATGGTAGACACCGGGGTTGTTGTGTTTGTACCAGATTTGTTAGACATGGTAGACACTGGGGTTGTTGTGTTTTTACTAGAATTGTTAGACATGGTAGACACCGGGGTTGTTGTGTTTGTACTAGATTTGTTAGAAGTGGTAGACATCGAGGTTGTTGTGTTTGTACCAGATTTGTTAGACATGGTAGACACCGGGGTTGTTGTGTTTGTACCAGATTTGTTAGAAATGGTAGACACCGGGGTTGTTGTGTTTGTACCAGATTTGTTAGACATGGTAGACACTGAGGTTGTTGTGTTTGTACTAGATTTGTTAGACATGGTAGACACCGGGGTTGTTGTGTTTGTACCAGATTTGTTAGACATTGTAGGCACCGTGGTTGTTGTGTTTGTACCAGATGGGTTAGACACGGTAGACACTGGTGTTGTTGTGTTTGTACCAGATGTGTTAGACATGGTAGACACTGGTGTTGTTGTGTTTGTACCAGATTTGTTAGACATGGTAGACACCGGGGTTGTTGTGTTTGTACCAGATTTGTTAGACATGGTAGATACTGGGGTTGTTGTGTTTGTACCAGATTTGTTAGACATGGTAGACACTGGGGTTGTTGTGTTTGTACCAGATTTGTTAGACATGGTAGACACTGAGGTTGTTGTGTTTGTACCAGATGTGTTGGACATGGTAGACACTGGGGTTGTTGTGTTTGTACCAGATTTGTTAGACATGGTAGACACCGGGGTTGTTGTGTTTGTACCAGATTTGTTAGACACGGTAGACACTGGTGTTGTTGTGTTTGTACCAGATTTGTTAGACATAGTAGACATTGAGTTTGTTGTGTTTGTACCATATTTGTTAGACATGGTAGACACTGGGGTTGTTGTGTTTGTACCAGATTTGTTAGACATGGTAGACACTGGGGTTGTTGTGTTTGTACCAGATTTGTCAGACATGGTAGACACTGGGGTTGTTGTGTTTGTACCAGATTTGTTAGACATAGTAGACACTGGGGTTGTTGTGTTTGTACCAGATTTGTTAGACATAGTAGACACCGGGGTTGTTGTGTTTGTACCAGATGTGTTGGACATGGTAGACACTGGGGTTGTTGTGTTTGTACTAGATTTGTTAGACATGGTAGACACTGGGGTTGTTGTGTTTGTACCAGATTTGTTAGACATGGTAGATACTGGGGTTGTTGTGTTTGTACCAGATGTGTTAGACATGGTAGACACTGAGGTTGTTGTGTTTGTACCAGATTTGTTAGACATGGTAGACACTGGGGTTGTTGTGTTTGTACCATATTTGTTAGACATGGTGACCACTGGGGTTGTTGTGTTTGTACTAGATTTGTTAGACATGGTAGACACTGGGGTTGTTGTGTTTGTACCAGATTTGTCAGACATGGTAGACACTGAGGTTGTTGTGTTTGTACTAGATTTGTTAGACATGGTAGACACCGGGGTTGTTGTGTTTGTACCAGATTTGTTAGACATAATAGAATTTGTGGTGGTAGTGATTGTACTAGATGTATGACACTTAATAGACACTGAGTTTAAGCATGGGATATTGCTAGACTTTTTATTTATTGGTATAGTATCTATTAATGAAGTTCTCGACTGTGTACAAACTGGCTTAGTAAATTTGGTGTTAGGTACGATGAATGATTGGTTTGCAAATAAAGATAGGTGTACAGATGGCAGTGAAAGGAAACGCCTTAACAAACCATATTGCCTAGATGTTGCTATCTATTGTGCAGCGTTTAATCTTTGAATTGGAAATGGTGGTATAGCATTTAACTGTGGAGTTCTACTACGGAAAGGAAATGGAGTCAAGTTTGGCAAAGACGAGCTTACATTGGCTGCAGGTGTACAAGCAATGAGAGACACACGTTCTTCGTGTGCGTTGTGTTCGGTCATGTTAGGTTCTCTCTTAATAATGGTTTTCTTTAAAGTACTGCAACTGAATGTTTTAAAGTCGACTCATACATGTATTTACGGGTACTTTGATAATGAACCTGTTTAGAGCCTTCTTCATTAATTCCTTGATATCTGAAACACAATTGAAATTAAAAGTGGAATCTTGCACATGCCGCGGTACACAATTCATAATTTAATTTGAGTCATTAAGAGCCAAATACCATTGTAAAACAATAAAACACATAAAAAATATAATCCAAAAATTTTAAATCTGCATGCATCATAATCAAAAAGGAAACGAATAGTTCATTAAAATATATCTTATCTTACCATAGGGTTTAATGAAGTGTTAGTAATCGAAGGTTTATCGTACGTGTTTGTTTCAACTAAACGTTTCATAAATGGTACAACATTAGATACGTCACGTTGTTGTTTGAAGTCAGCACATTCATTAATCATGTGTGACTGAAAAGGTAGATCGCAAGGATGACAGTACGGCTGGTCTTTCTGTGATATATTATAGTTTAAAATGAGTGTGAACGTATATGAACAATGTACGTGTGTGTACAAGTATAGATATGCAGAATTATGTTCATTATTTTGCAAGTGGACGAAACTCATCTGTATGTTCAATCCTTAGCGTTGAAAAATGATTATTGACTTTTTAATGTTATATTGCAATTGATATGTAAAACACAGTAAAAACACTAAGTCTCATAACCTGACCATAGTATCCTACTGGTAGATTAGTTTATTATCGGCTATAAATAACAGGGCTAATGTACAACAACCGTTATTCTTGCCCTATTTAAATAAATTACAACTTCAACAATGCTATTGGCTCACGACTATTGTATACAGACTCCTACAGGTCACTGATCACGGTACAATGATGTACCTAACAGTGAGACTATCTATATTACAGGTACATTTTGTAATTATCAACCCGTCATATATAGCCATAACACCTGTGACCTCGCTTTCCCTAGTTATCTTCCCTTGATCGCCCTTAATAAGGATACATAACCATCGTTTATGAGTTTACTGTAGCCTTTGTCTAAAACCAACAATTTATAATTATTTAACATTAAATATTAATGTTTCGCTGTATTATATACCACAGTTGCTTGAGTTTCTGTCAGTATATAAAAAAAATGTTTATATATATATATATGGAGCCGCGGCCCGTTACAGAATGTACTGGAAGTATTCCAACGTTATTTCTTAACTTTTTGTAAACAATGCACATAATTTACTTGTTGTGAGGCTGTCGTGCAATAGACCATTTGCATAAGCCGCCATTTAATTCAGGGGCGATAATCTGAACCGTGGAAGTCACGTGACACCCGACATTCCACCGCGTAGGCCGTCGAGTGTAAACAAATCCTTTTTGGCATTTCGAATCATAATAAGATGTCGATAACACACTTTACTTAAATGAAAGTACCTGGGTTAAAGAGTTTAATATCAAGGAGGTCAGGATTATATTTGTAACTGGAAGTCTAAAGAATACGCTTGTAAACGTATACGAAGCAGTAGAAACACTCGATCTATCGGTCAACCCAGACTGTCTAGATATCGCGATCATGTTAAGATGGCACCCTATAATAGCTAGCTAGCTAGTTATGCTACAGATCTCAATCCGATCTTCTGGTTGTCTTTACAGTTCATTTTACATCTATCTTGTCAATAACAATGGTTACAGGATTATGATTGAATGAAGAATATAGTGAGGTCAGAATATTGTACACAGTCGGCAAAATCATATCTGATAGAAAAAAGGCCGAGATAGGCCTAGTGTACATGCATATGTGCATATGCACATGGGATGGCCCAACATGTCCAAGCTTTTGAGACGAGAGCTCTAAACTTCTAAAAATGAAAGTGGTTGATACTCTATTGTGCTAGTCCTATGCATTTGTGTGTTCCAATGCTTCTATTTAATGTTTATCAAATGTATTTTACATTTTTTGTTGTTATTGTCAGCAGGGACGTATATGTGATATGTGACATCCCTGTTATTGTGGAACATATAGAATGCCAAATATACGATAATAATTAAGCATAGAATAAAACAACAAAAGCATAGGAGGTAAGTGGTGTGTGCCAACCACTTCTAGTTTTAGAAATTAAAATGAAATGAATTTTTATTTCAGGCCTGCTCTCATTTATTTCAATTTCTCCTTGTCCTTTTTTCACATTAAAAATCTTTTCCTTCATCACTTCATTATATGTGTTTTTTATTCATATATCGAACAAACAAAACTTTCTTTCCTTCTACTATACTTTTCCCTTTAGTATCAAGTGTGGTCATAATACAATAAAATAACATTTCATCAATAAACATTTATTGCAAAGAAAAAACATATACAAAAACATTGGTTTTTCATACAGAAGAAACATGTAATTTTGATTATTTATATTCATAAAATAAATTACTTTTTATTATTTTTATTCATAAAAACATTGAAAATATGTTTTAGGAAAATCCAAATGGCATTAGAAATATAGATAAACCTTGAAGAACAAGTATAATTACATGTAACTGACATCTGAGTTTTATGCAGAAAAAATATCCCAGACTCACCCCTATTATTTCCATTAGTGTTGACTTACAAACAAAGGGAACCTTGTTGTTTCGAACTGGTATAACTCGAACACCTGATTTGATAAGAAGGATTTCATCAGTTCAGGCGAATCTTCACATTTATGTACAAACTTGCCTAACTCGAATATAGATATATTTTAAGTTTTCAATGGTTCTGCTGTTAATAACACATTCCTATTTATATCATGTTTTTCCCATAGACCATCTTCCCTCCTTCTAATCTATGTAACTTTGTTTGATTATTATGTATTTTGAGGTAAATTCCTCTTAATATCATGTTTTTTTTAACCAATCGCATGAAATATCCAAAATATGATACAATTTTCTTTGATTTCAGCTAAAAATTGGTCAACCTATTGCAGAGAAAATACTATAATCATATTAAACAAAACAAAATGATTTTTTGATTAAATAATGTGAGCTATAGATTGAACTATCTTCATATTTACATTTAATAGCTTAATTTTTTCTATGGAATTGGAAATTCACTAGATTTAGTGAACAAATAAAATAAAAGAATACCGAAGCGTCAACATAATCATAATCCAAACTCAAAATGGATTAAACCAGGGGCAAAATTTGAACAAAGGAAAGATTTAAATGGATACCCTTGCAAAAGTACAATAGACTAAGACCAGGTGTTCCGGAAGAGTAAGCGTCTTCTGCTTCATCGACGACACCCACCATGTAAATCTTTTGTCACATCCAAGTAAACATCAAGTTCTCAAAATGAGAACCGAGTATCATTGTCAATCACAACAAGTAAACACACTAATGAGCATACTCAAAAACGTCCATCTTCATATCACTTAAAGATACAGAATATTTCTCAATGAGACAAAGATGAAGACCATAAAACCTGCATCTCTCGAATCCTTGTGTTGTTAGTTTGTTTGTCAGCAGTCGACAAACATATTTCTCTTAATTGCACATACTACCTGTTAATATTATAACTTTGTCTGACAAATGCAACATGATATAAAGAGAAATGCACTGAACTAGGTTCACTTTCTGCAGGCAATTTGCAAGTAGATATCTGAGAATAGCAAGTGGCTGCATAAGATGTAAACTGTTACAATTACATAACCACTTAATATAAATTATGTTGTTCGTAATATGTAATTTTCATAATGAAAGAAGCAAAGTAATACACATGATACATGTAAATCACTTTATTCATAACAAAAAGCATTTTTGAATATTGAAATTTAGTAGCAAGTCAAAAGTTTGCAAGTGCAAATTTAGGGTACTTGCTGATTTTAGCAAGTGACATAAACTGTTAAATTCAAGGCCTACTTTCTGTATAAAAGTTTCTTCACAATCAATAACACATTCTGTCTTGGGAAACCATTTGGAACACTTCTAATGCTTCCTTCTACACTGCTCCCTGAATAGCCAACACACTAGAAACTTAAGATCATGGAACATGAAGCACATTCATGTGAAAAATATGAGACTTGCAGAACTCGGTGAAATGCCGAAAAGTTGTCCCAGTGTTTTGTTGTCATATCCACGCTTAAGTCGAAGAAAAGCCAGTAAAAATTCCTGCCAGAGAGTTAAGAGATTTTGGTCTCCCATTATTGGTTACCTTGAAATTTAAGAAGCTTCCTATGATTTATTTGTAATTAATTCTTTTGGTGAATTCATTCATAATTTTGCATATAAAGGTGTATTATTGCAATTTTAGGAAAGTATAAATATCACAGAAGTAATTAATTATTTCCTACCAAAAATTGTTTCAATTATAAAATTGATTTTCATTTCAGAATTTTTATGTTCATTTGTGTACTAAATGAACTAAATGACATGGCTGAGCATTGATATCAGTATAAGCAATGGCTAGTGTTACAGTTATGAGTCACGATATAATGTTGTGTAGTAATATTGGATATATCAGGTAGCTTTTTCAATGCAATTTCTCCTAGGTTAGGTCATATCAGTGGAATCACAGATAGAGTGTCACTACTGCTATAAAACAAGCTCTTGTTTGCACCAGGAATAAAGAAAAAGTACATTGAAATGTACACCATGCAGTTACATACAACATTTATGAACATGTGTAAAATTTAACACATTACTGATTCATAAAAATAGTTTTTTTTAGTTTTTGTTTATTGAAAAGGAGAAAGTACAGCCTTTATTTTCTAAAAATGCATGAAAATGCTTCATTATTTTTGTTATTTGAATTTAAACTTTTATTTGGGAAATGCCTAAAATTGTATAACATTCCCTCTGGATTTACAGGTATATACATGTATACGTACATGTAGATTGATTAGGTTTACTTGAACAAAAAAGTTTTTCTTTTACATAGTAACATCAGCTCAATGCATGTACCTTTTTATGTGAATCAGATGGGCTTAATTTAAGGATTTTTTGTCATATAAAAATATTTTTAAGACAAACCAGGTATTTATACACATTTTAAAACCTGATTCATTGATACATGTGATTTGTGTATGATTTCAAAATGTATATAAATACTGGCTTTTTAGTACTGTGATTATTAACTGCCATGACTGAAAATCCCGAAACCGAGCACTGCCCACCCCTGCCCTATTTATGCATGGTAGGCCTAGGTATAGCTCGAGCTCTAGTATGGATGCGAACGTCGACACAAAATACAATCCACTAACATTTCTTTATAACGGGTCCTGGTAAGGACTTGGTATGGGATATGGCTTATCTGTTTCATTGGCACTTCAAATCAATGGCCACAAAACACAAGGCTTTCGGCGGTCAATTCTGAATAGTTGGACGAAATATGTAGCTTGTACGAGTTGTGTCGAGTGTGTTTGTTGATATTGGTAACCCCCCAGTCTTCACGCTTACACAATGCTACCCATGATATAAATTTCTCTGATTGTACCGAAGGTTTTGGGAAAGGTATAAAATACATCCTGCATATGTTCCTCGTTGTTATATCGGTTGTCACTCCGGCAATTACCCCAACAAGGGTGCATCTCCATGTTGATGCACATGTCGGGTATAACCGGAAGTGCCGTTTTTGTCGGGTGTTCCCTACATCATTACAAAAATGCCGCTTACGTAATTCCGAAATGCAAATAATCTATTCTTAGACTATACACCGACATTTCTGATAAATTTAGATATCAATCCACCACTATATGCTAGTTTCGTTTCATTTAACAATAATTTCTCCGTCTAAGAATCGACGACAGACTCGCAACAATTAAGTTATGTGCATTGTTTACAAATAGTTGAGAAAGAACGTTGGTATAATTCCATACAATACTGTAATGGGAGGCTCATTTCACACATATATATTTCTTATTTACTGACAGAAACTCAAGAAACTGTGTTTATACTAACCCGATACATATCCATTCTACCTGAATCGACGTCACTCAAGTACCTAAACATGTACAGGTAGACCGGTTCGGCGAGTCACCCAACACTTCGACAAAACATACATATGAATTTTTTAAAACCTTAAATACCATGGGTATTACCTCGATAATGATAAGCAATAAATAATAACTTCGTGTGGGTGTGTTAAATTACCAACATTGATAAACCCCATTTATTTACGTTTATAACGAATGCTTATTGCTCTAGTGATCGGTCACTACCATTCTGTAAATGCTCACCTCCTGCTTAGTATCCATTGTGGATCCATTGTGCCGCTGTAGGTGTACACGGTGTACTAACCTGTGCATATGTTTCATGCCTCTTTACATGTTATCAGAGCCTGTGTCCGGGTACGCTATCCGGCCGCTCGAGTTCCGTCGCCTAGTCGACTCTCATACATGTACTGTAAAAAAGCTATATCATAGCAAACAATGAAGCTATATATAGACAACGACTTAAAACCTTTGTCATGTAACAGTTCATTGCTTCAAGCAATTTTATATTGTAGGTGCTCAATTGCATAAATACAGTTTTCAAATACAGATTGGGCAGATATTGTACATAGCTCTGGCTTTGTTTGTTGTATATTATGCTTCGCATATACACAGTCGTATTCTGTTCTAATCCTGCAAAATACAAACACAAGGCTTTAAATAAATCATAACGTATTTTTTTATAACCTAAAAACAATCAAAAGTCAGCAGATCCGTTCTGAGATCCAAAACTTATTCATTTAAAGTAGGAAGATGGATAGGCCAAAATTAATCGAAAATGATACTTTCAGTACTGTCAATACACCACGTGAGAGTTTAATTGAAAAGACGAATGCTACATAACCTTAAATCATTTTAATACACGGAGTCAACTAAACAGACCGATGACTTTAATCTTACCAAGCCTTAAAAGGGATTCCTAAAATGGAAGACGTGGAGATGATTCTACACAAAAGTGATCTAAATCCGAACAATTTAAGGCACTGGCCCGTAGTTAATGGCTAATTTCTAGAGACAATCGCCTAAACCCTTTCGACTTGAAATAAACCGGGCACTGGTTTCACTTTAAAAAATCTGTTACTGGTGTCGGTAGGCGCTGGTTGTTAAAAATAAATTAAAAGGCTATTTTTAAACTTTTCTTTGTGTATGATGTAATCAATCAGGCCGGAACTGTTTACTTGTGCACAATAACATATATACCTACGCCAATGTTTTCACGTACTTGTACAATAACATATATACCTACGCCAATGGTTACACTACTTGTACAATAACATATATACCTAGGCTTATTGTTACACTACTTGTACAATAACATATATACTTACGCCACTGGTTACACGTACTTGTACAATAACATATATACCTACGCCAATGGTTACACGCACTTGTACAATAACATATATACCTACGCCAATAGTTACACTACTTGTACATTATTATATATACCTACGCCAATAGTTACACTACTTGTACATTAACATATATACCTACGCCAATGGTTACACTACTTGTACAATAACATATATACCTACGCCAATTGTTACACGTACTTGTACAATAACATATATACCTACGCCAATGGTTACACTACTTGTACATTAACATATATACCTACGCCAATAGTTACACTACTTGTACATTAATATATATACCTACGCCAATAGTTACACTACTTGTACATTAATATATATACCTACGCCAATAGTTACACTACTTGTACATTAACATATATACCGACGCCAATGGTTACACGTACTTGTACAATAACATATATACCTACGCCAATGGTTACGCGTACTTGTACAATAACATATATACCTACGCCAATAGTTACACTACTTGTACATTAACATATATACCTACGCCAATGGTTACACTACTTGTACAATAACATATATACCTACGCCAATTGTTACACTACTTGTACATTAACATATATACCTACGCCAATGGTTACACTACTTGTACAATAACATATATACCTACGCCAATGGTTACGCGTACATGTACAATAACATATATACCTACGCCAATTGTTACACGTTCTTGTACATTAACATATATACCTACGCCAATGGTTACACGTACTTGTACAATAACATATATACCTACGCCAATGGTTACACGTACTTGTACAATAACATATATACCTTCGCCAATGGTTACACTACTTGTACAATAACATATATACTTACGCCAATGTTTTCACGTACTTGTACAATAACATATATACCTACGCCAATGGTTACACGTTCTTGTACAATAACATATATACCTATGCCAATGGTTACACTACTTGTACAATAACATATATACCTTCGCCAATGGTTACACTACTTGTACAATAACATATATACCTACACCAATGGTTACACTACTTGTACAATAACATATATAACTACGCCAATGTTACACGTAATTGTACAATAACATATATACCTACGCCAATGGTTACACGTACTTGTACAATAACATATATACCTTCGCCAATGGTTACACTACTTGTACAATAACATATATACCTACGCCAATGGTTACACTACTTGTACATTAACATATATACCTACACCAATGGTTACACTACTTGTACAATAACATATATACCTACACCAATGGTTACACTACTTGTACAATAACATATATACCTACACCAATGGTTACACGTACTTGTACAATAACATATATACCTACACCAATGGTTACACGTACTTGTACAATAACATATATACTTACGCCAATGTTTTCACGTACTTGTACGATAACATATATACCTACACCAATGGTTTCACGTACTTGTTCAATGACATATATACCTACGCCAATAGTTACACGTACTTGTACAATAACATATATAACTACGCAAATGGTTACACGTACTTGTACAATAACATATATAACTACGCCAATGGTTACACGTTCTTGTACAATAACATATATACCTACGCCAATGTTTACACGTACTTGTACAATAACATATATACCGACACCAATGGTCACACGTACTTGTACAGTAACATATATACTTACGCCAATGGTTACACTACTTGTACAATAACATATATACCTACGCCAATGGTTACACTACTTATACAATAACATATATAACTACGCTAATGGTTTCACGTACTTGTACAATAACATATGTACCTACGCCAATGGTCACACGTACTTGTACAATTACATATATACCTACTCCAATGGTTTCACGTACTTGTACAATAACATATATACTTACGCCAATGGTTACACGCACTTGTACAATAACATATATACCTACGCCAATGGTCACACGCTCTTGTACAATTACATATATACCTACGCCAATGGTTTCACGTACTTGTACAATAACATATATACCTACGACAATGGTTACACTACTTGTACATAACATATATACCTACGACAATGGTTACACGTACTTGTACAATAACATATATACCTACGCCAATGGTTACACTACTTGTACAATAACATATATACCTACGCCAAAGGTTACACTACTTGTACATAACATATATGCATACGCCAATGGTTACACTACTTGAATCACAATATCGGCTTGTAAAAAAAGTCGCTCTTCTTATGTTTTGTTGTGGAAAACACAGTAATTGTAAAAACAAAGAAAAAAGTATGATGGGTTGAAGATCAGGGTTTTGTGAATGACTTTGGTTTGTTAATGGTTGTTTTAGGGCCATCGTTATTAGAAATATATTATGAATCGCTGACCATGGGCAGGGGCGTAGCTGGCATGTAAGCACATAGGCCCGTGCTTGCACATCATTTTCCAAAGTATGTGTATTAAAGTCGAGAAATTTCAAAATTCAACTTATATTCTTAAAAGTCCACTGATATTGTTACTCTTTTTTTTTCGACTCGTCAGATTAACATATTAGGCTGCAGAAAGTTTGTAAGCTATAAATACTTAAATGAATTTTCGTTTTGTTTTTTTTTTTTCATTCTGTATGCAACAGCATAAAAGATTACAATACACATACATATTAAATCAAATATAATTGTGCAAGATGTCGGAAACCGCAGCCAACATAATTCAAATACTATTTATGATACAGCTCACTACGATAATATAGGTAATGGCATTATCGTGAGAAAATTCATATACAAATGAATACCAAACAACATCCAAACATAAGCATCAGTTTGAAACTACCTTCACTTAGGCCGACTTTTTTTTATAAAATCATGTCATATTAGGTTTTAGTGATAGATATCAGCTGCTGACGAACCCATTTATGGCGCAGGTGCAGGTTGATGAAGACTATGGGCAAGTTTTATGGTCGCCATCTTGGTTTCACGGGACATATTCTGTATCTTTAAATGATATGAAGATGGACGTTTTTCAGTATGCTCATTAGTGTTCTCCCTTGTTTTTATTGACAATTAGGACTCGTTTCTCATTTTGAGAACCTGATGTTTACTTGGATGTGACCAATATTTACATAGCAGTTGTCGTCGATGACGCAGAAGACGCTTACTCTTCCGGAACATCTGTTCTTATTCTCTTGTACGTTTACAGATGTATCCATGTACATATTTTCTTCTTTCATATTTTGTATCTAGTTTAATCGATTTTGAGTTCGGATTATGGTTTTGATGACGCTTTGTTACTCTCTGTTTTATTTAATAAATCTGAATTAGATTTAATATAAAAAATTAACCTTTTATCATTCTAAGAGTAGTAAAAGAAGGACCAATTTTTACTACATTTCGGTTCAAACAAAATGTCAGCAAATACAATTATTAATGAGCCCGGCTAAAATTCCTTAAGTTAAATATCTCCATAGGAAAGCATTACAGAAATTAAGGAAAATTCCTTTAACTTAAGATTTACCCGTTAATTCTTTAATGCTTTTCTATGGAGATTTTTAAGTTAAGGAACTTTCGTGAAACTAGGCCTGTTCGAATTATACAAAATTATGCTCAAGAACATAAGCATGAGTTCTTACTTCCTGAGTCCTGCACATAACACATATACTTATAAACAGAGACGTATGTATATCAAAGATGGTTTTACATGTATATGTCTCTGGTTTTACTTACTGACGAGTTAATGACATAAGACAAGTATGGATAATGATTTTGTTTCCATACATCATGAAAATAAAACATATCGTATTCCATTTTCGGATTAATAATTTGAATAATGATAGGCCAGATGTACCCCCTCCCTAAAATGTAAACGTGGCGTGGCTCTAGCTACGCGTCTGATGGGTGCATCAGTATGCCAGGTAAGCTTGGTTACCTTGAAATGTACATTGTATAATGTCTATCGTGGCACAATCTCAGATATACGGTAGTTACTATTGTGACCGGGTGGAGTGTTCTGCTGGGGGCTTCGCAGTATACTTCAGTTTGGTAGTACTTTAACAAGGCGGCACACGGTCTGGACTATCACAATGAAGCTTTCACGAACATACAACAGTTTCCAATAATACAAAGGCACTCAGGAGATATATTAGGAATGAAATACTAATTAAGAAAGGAGAGAAAAGATAAGATCCTAAGTTAAGTCGCCTCTTTCGAATCGGGCAACCAGGTAGCAGGAACATTTTTACCGCCCTATCTGCGGCGCAAACAAAACGTGGAATACTTTTAATTGAAGACGTATGCAATTTTATTCAAAGAAACTTTAAAAACGACAAAGAAATATATGAAAAGTTATTTGATTAGTTAAATCAAATTCGGAATCGGAAAAACAACTTAAATCTGCTATACCGAAAAACAAAAATTATTAAACGAGAAGAAAGCATCAATGAGATTGTGGTGTAAGAAAACTGAGAATACCGAATAGGGAACTAGAATTATATGCAATTCATGATAGATTATATTGTTCAATTGAACCGAAAATACAACGAAAATGAGAAAATAAAAAACCAAAAACAATTCCCATGTAAGTGTATGTGTCTACACTGTTTAACATATTGACTGGAATTAAACGAAAAAATATCCACTTAAAATTTTTGCTCCTATTTTTTATTCAGAAGTGTAAGTTTTAATATCCGAAACTGCTGACGTGATGGGGCAAAGATTGAATTGGCGGGTGTCGTCGATGAAGCAGACGACGCTTACTCTTCCGGAACACCTGGTCTTATTCTCTTGTACATTACAAGGGTATCCATCTGCTACCCTAGAAAAAAAAATACTCAACACCTTAAGTCGAAAACACTGAAAACGTTATTGCCTTTACTAATGGAGAATATTTACTAATTTAAGGTCCTCACTAAAAGCGAATACTTACATTTTACATTCTATTGTCATCAGCAATAATGATTACATAATATCTTTTTGTCATTAATAGAGAATATCTGTTACCATAGCCTGTAGTGGATTCAGTTGTTCCAAATGTGTATAGAACCTTTTATGTAATGACTTTCAACTTTCAATATCTGCTTAAACTACGACCAACATGGACAGCTTTCTACTAAGCTATACAATAAACGTGATGATTTTAATTTTACGATCGGTAACTTTCTATTTCTTAAAAGCAACATCACTGCTTCTCCAACCTATGGTGTTAACATGTTGCAGTTGATTCGATATTCTAGGGCTTGCTCAAAATATAGTGATTTTTGTGATCGATGTCGAATGCTGACAAACAAACTAACAACACAAGGATTCGAGAGATGCAGGTTGATAAAAACTATGGGCATGTTTATGGTCGCCATCTTTGTCTCATTGAGAAATATTTTGTATCTTTAAGTGATATGAAGATTGACGTTTTTGAGTGTGGTCTTATTCTCTTGTACTTTTACAAGGGTTTCCATGTAAATTTTTCCTTTGTTCATATGTTGCCCCTGGTTTAATCGATTTCGAGTTAGGATTATGATTTTGTTAACGCTTCGGTATTCTCCAATTTATTTACAACACAGCATTTCTTCTTTAAATGTAATTACACTTAAATGTTTATGATAATTTAGAAACAGTAACGAAGGGCATAGTTACTGGATATGCTGTAGAAACGCTCGACACCTAGTACAAATGTAACTCCTGGCTACACAGGGAACTATCATCAGATCGACAGTCATCTGTACTATAGCGTAGATAATATTGTATAATACGAGGGGTGTTCCATAAATAATGTCATCTGTGCTTTATTTCGCGGAAATCGTGCAATTTAAGCACAAAACAACCTCGTGTCGATTGAGTGATCACTGGCTCGTGACACAGGTAAATATATCGTCCACACGTTCACTGGCCTCGGTACAGTGTACATCGTTTCATAGCCTATTCGTTAGACTAGACACAAAATGACACGAAAACGAGCTGAAAATGTTATTGAAATTAGGGCCTATATACATTTAAAAGGTAGGTCATTACTCAGCATAAAGGCTGTAGATATTCACCGCGAGGTGTGTGACATTTATGGGGAGAGCCAAATGTCTCACAGGACTGTTTGTAGGTGGGTAGGTAAATTTAGTGCTGGACAGCAGCAACTGAAAGATGCTGCTCACCCAGGTCGTCCTGCAACAACTACGACCAAAGGTAACATGAAAAAAATCCGAAATATCCTCCAAACTGATGCTCGATTCACCGTAAGACAATTGGCTCGAATGACAAACTTGTCGTTAGCAAGAGTTCAAGCAATTTTGAAGAAACACCTAAAAGATGGATACCCCATTTTTTAACGGATGAGCAAAAGAAGACGCGTGTAACAATGGCAAAAAAACTTCTCAAAATGTACCCAAAATATAGTAAAAAGTCTTTTGATAATATAGTCACTGGTGATGAGACCTGGGTGTATTATTTTGAACCAAAGCGGAAGGTTGCCAACCGAATATGGGCCACTAAAAATGCCAGACGCCCAAGTATTGCCAAACGAATACGAACGGTAGAGAAGGTTTTGTATGCTTTTTTTCATTAATAAGGGTCCAGCTATTCAAATCCCGGTGCCAAAAGGCAGAACGGTCACAGGCAAGTTCTATAAAAACGTTGTTCTGAGAAAGTTGAAGAACTACTACAAAAGTCGCGCCCCAAAACAGGACTTAAGTATGAGCGACTTTTGCATGATAATGCATTCGCGCACAAGGCACGTATTGTGACTGACTTTTTGGAGTCAGAGAAGGTTACCGTCCTTCCGCAACCTCCGAGACTTGGCCCTCTGCGACTATTTTCTCTTTCCAAAACTTAAATATCATTTATCTGGAAGGAGATACAATTCGAGATATGCCCTTGGATCTGCTGTTTATCAGTGTCTCATGGGGGTACCCATTGAAGAGTATGAAAAATGCTTCCAAAAATGGATTGACCGGCTAAAAAGGTGTGTTCTGGCTGGCGGAGAGTATTTTGAAGGGCAGAGCAAAGTAAAATGAACAAAAGCACTTCCGCTATATGAGCACCGATGCAAGTGACATTATTTTTGGAACACCCCTCGTATGGGAGGAAAGAACATGAATAAAACATCAACAGATATTCAAACGAATCGAAGTATTAGTCAGGAGACATTTAAAAAATAACTTTGGCTATATTGAAAATAAGACAAAATAATCCGATTTCTATTGATGATGTGTCCGATATGCTAGACACGTTCATCTTTTATATCTGTAAATGTTTGGAGCTTTTTTGCACTTCCTGTATATGTGAGCAATTGCCACTATGTGCAACAATAAACACGTTTGAAACAAAACAGAAAATATGAGAAACAAATATTGAATTATGGTAACAAAGAATGAAATTCAAAGCAAAAATGAATAATACGTATATCTTATTAGGAAACAAATTCAAACATTTTCATGTCTGTCTTTGCGTCTGTTCGTGTATATGTATATTAGAGCTATTATATGTATACACAAGCAAGACAAAATACTACATGTACCGAGTAAGGGTTCGTTATATTCAATATTGAGGTACTGTCTAGTTGTAACTCAGGTAATAAATCATGCCAAACCAAACTACGATTCCTAGACATTTGTTTTTGAATGAATAACCAAGAATATCACCCCTTGGGTCGGAGATTTCTCTGTCACATCCTCAAGGTAGGGTACGATTTTATTAATCCCTATTCTAAAATCCTGACCGATATATGTCTCGAGACATTCAAAAGTACATTTAGTGTTCTTCCGGTATTTCTATTCCAAGATCAGAACATGTTGTATCAAGCATGAGAGCTTTGTTCCATATTACATACATATTAACATGACATTATAGCAAGACATATCAACAATAATCATCATACAAGTAATAAGGGCCAGAATTCAATTGAATTTCACAACCTAGAAATTATATGTATACCATGATTAAGAATATATAGCCGAATACAAATATGAAATCTGATACATTAACATGAAAGCCTGTTCTGCTTTTTTAATGTCTGTACAATGTATGATGTATAAAAACTGAAATAATGGATGATGTACGTTTGATTTAATATTGCTGTTCATATAAAAGTAAATTGGTAGAAAACAATGCAATGATCACAACATATTGTTGGCGTGAAGAAAGCTATCCAGATTACATATGCGACACTGTCTGTTTTTTTGGAATGCCGTTTATCATGGACAAAGCGTTTCCTTTCTGTTTTGTCTTAGTGAAATAAACATCATCGCGAAACAACATGGCCTTGACTGGTACGTCCTCGGTGTAGAATACTTCCACTGTGACGTTCGTTGTTACTAGGGTAACTCCACTGAAACCGTTTCTCACTCTCATGAGAAACGGATTGTTGGTTTGATCAACAAGCACGAGTCGTTGTCGACAGAAGCGGTCAGTCTGGCTATCTTTGACCACCAAGACAATTTGGACCTTGTGATTGACCCGATGACAGTAGAAGTCAGAAAAGTACATGTTAATGTTGTTGTTCAGCAGGAGGTTTGTGGGGACGTGCAGCCTTATGGGCCCGAAGTAGGAACTGTCCGGAGGTAAACGTGTCCCCGGGTCTACTGTTGTACTGAAGAACAGACCCTGTACTTGTTTGTTGAGTGTGGAGGCCTGATCTCCTCCCCAGTTCTTGTCATACTTGTGCATCACACCATCTGTTCTCATGATGTTGGAGAAATACTCCTCAGACTTATTGCGATAGAAATGAGAAATGTCTATACAGCGGGGCGGTCGTCTGAACACAAACTGGACAGCCTTATCGTAGAGTTCTGCCACCTCCACCTGTGTCATATCTGAAGTATATACGTATATGCACATCATTATCGGGTAACAAATCTAATAATTCATCTATTGTTTAACGTTTGCATATTCTCCGAATACATGTTATAGCGAATTGAGAAACAGACCACACAAACAGTGAAATCACAAGGTTTGGTACGGTATTTTTTGTTTATAAACTACTGATAAGTGCAGAATGTTGTGTTTTGTGTCATAACAATTTTAATTTCGCCATCACTGAATATATAGGACTTTTGCAATCTGTATTGAAATGACATCATAATTTAAAAGTCTTATATTATTTCCATGTGGTTATACAGTATATATCCGTGTACAGTGTATATCGAAAACAAATAAGTCGCTCTTTTGCTTAAACCACATATAATTAAGCTCGTTTATGATCAGTACAAATATTTTGACACAGTTCACAATTTCGTATATGTCTTAAAGTATGTTAATATAAGGGTTAGATTAAAATAATGACATGGTCTAAAAGTGAAAACTTGGTTTAAAAAATCCCAAATACCAGTATGCACAATATTTTCGAATCAATTGTAACCTGTTTGGCCTCGATATCGAAACCATCACGCATTATTGCAAGTATGGTTTCATTAGAATAATATCTCTCCCATTCATCAAGTGTACATGAATAAGGATGAAGTTTTCATGCTTTCAAGTTCAGGGGGAAAGATGAGGATAGGCGAAGTCAGCAGTTTAAGCAAACAGAACATACTGACGATATATCTAAAGGTAACATTTCAGGGATTTGCAATGTCTATTTTCTGAGATGTTCTTGAATAAATCCCCCTAAACATAAAACACTCAATGATGTATAAGCTGGTGTAACGAAAGACGTTGAAACATGATGATTGTCATTAGTCCCACAAAAAACCCGCTCAAGTTCAGATATGTCCACGATGTGTTGTCTATCGATCGTATACTGTAAATCACTTATATTTCGCGTAGAATTTATTTTCGCGTTAATACTCGAGGAGAGTCGATGGCGAATTCAAATTCCTCGCGAATATTTGTACGAATGGTATGGTGCATGCACATCTGAACATGTTCCCTAACATAAATGTGAAGTTTGTGAAAATCGGTCCGCAAGTAAAGGAGAGTTGTGTGGACAAATACAGCCTGTTAATAGTGACCCGTTACCATTTGCTGCGAAAACTTGGGTAGCAAAGTTGTGGGGAGAAGATGGACAGTTTGTTCCGTCGTTTTAACTTGCTTTTAGACATTTCTGTTGGTGTTATATATACAATATCATATTCTGACAAACAGAGCTGTCAAACTGTTATAGTTGTTTTAAACACAAACATCTTTATCACTCTTTTCATTATTTTGTAAGTCTATAGGTCAGAGGTCAAGTATTTATTTTATTGTATAACAAAATAGGCAGTATGAAAACCGTCAAATACATTACCGCTGGGAAAACTACCGTATAATAATTATAAGTGATTAGTATAAACACACAACGAAGTGTAAAGTTAATTACTGCAAAAACATGTCGTCCCAAACATCATTTCAGCATTGTGAATCAATGCGGGGTTGTTTTTAATGTCAGTCTGCGTCTTTTCTTTTGTTTAGATTAAAGCGCTTACACGAAACAAATCCCGTGAAAACAATCAGAGAATACCAAAGCAAAATATGAACAAAAGAAAGATTCTGCTTCATCGACGGCACCCGCCATGTAAATCTTTGTCACATCCAAGTAAACATCAATCCTCAAAACGAGAACTGAGTATCATTGTCAATTACAACAAGTAAACACACTAATGAGCATATTCAAAAACGTCCATCTTCATATCACTTAAAGATAAATATATTTCTCAATGAGACAGTTGAAATAATCTGATGAACATAATACCACCAAATACAAAGCTATCGGTTATCAATATGTAGGAGTTTTACAGAGTTAGTGTCTCCAAACCCTGATCATTCCAGAATGGAATGTCATTTCTAAATCACCATTCGTGAAATCATGTATTTGCGAATATGTCTGAAGAGGTAAGTTCGCGAAATAGAGTATTCGCGAAACATAAGTGATTTACAGTAAACCCTTTTGAATTTGGTATCAAGGACACACTATACTGTTCTATATCAGTTGCTTACCTCGAACTTTACTTAAACTAAGACATTATAGGCATCCACATCAATAATTTTCTGATCAGGACCATTTCTTTTCTTGAAAGTCAATATGATTAAAATACACCCCATAAGAGGTCACGTTCAGATAACCTTTGTCACCTCTTCACTTAACACTATTTAATAATTTTCCAATGACCTGTCATCTTGCAACAAGCCATTTCGTCACATTATTCCACATGAACTTTTTGGTGACGAAATGACTAAACGGACAAATGCGATTATGCAAGCTTTGTCGCCTCAAAATTTCACTGTCAAGATTCTGACAGTAGTAATTTGATTGGCTGATGCAAAAGGTCATCGGGACATGACCCCTATGGGATTTGTTCAGATCTTAACGCAGCAGAGAGAAGTTTACGGAACGGCGCGGAGATCAAGATATGATTTTAATCAGATTTCTTGAAAGTAACATCCAAGCTTCCCAAACATATGGTGAAAACAATATGCAGTCGAAGCGTTATTCACTTGGATTCGAGAGCTACATGGTGAAGAAAACTATGAGCAAATTTTATGTTCGTTATCGCGGCATCTTGGTCTCATTGCATGAGATATATTTTTGTATTGGTATGATATAAAGGTGCACGTTCTTGAATATGATCATTATTTTGTTTACTTGTGATTGAGGAGGATACATCAGTCCTCACTTCGAGGACGTATTATTTACTTGGATGTGACCTAGATTAACATGATGGGGGTTGCCGATGAAGCAGAGGACGCTTAATTTCAAGGAACACTTTGCCTTATTTTCTGATACTTATAAAAGAGTCTCCTTGCAAATTTTTCTTTCGTTCATATTTTGGCCTTAGTTTAATCGATTTTTACTTCGGATAATGTTTTTGTTGACAATTCGATTTTGTTTTATCAAATTAACTCCTGGATTTTAATACTATGCCAAATATACCATTATTGAAATATATATGAATATATATTTTTTATTTAATGAAAAGGCAATTATCTGTTATTAGACTTTGGCATTGATTTTGAGTATAACTATACTAACATATAACTAAAAAAGCTGGATACACCTACACGTGGTAAACGTTGTTATGTGTGAACTTGAATTTTCAACATATACGTCCTCCATTGCGTGGCTAGTGTGGATTCTGAAAAGTTGTAATTTATGCTTTGTGGCAGGTTTCAGGTCAAAGGGGAACTCGTACGTTGTTTCGGAACCGTAGTAGAACATCATAAACGTGGCAGGAGAGTGTAACTGGTGGAGAAAGATGATGACGCCGCCCAAGTGTTTGCCGTCTTGGTACAAGTCCGTCAGCATGTACCTATATGGGCCGACACCAACCACGTCCACGGAATACGGTATCTGAAAAGGCGAATAGATATGTTCGGACAGGGTGAATGAGGTTTAGTATCGATCTCAAAATATTACTTATAAAAGAGCAAATGTATGACATATACCATATCTTCCCTCGCAATCATTGATATGTACGTTGACATCCTTTTACCTTATATCACAAAAGTATTTCATTTAATAAATTTGCAACCGTAATGTAAGTAATGTTTTGAATAATATAGATATCTAATGCATACGTTGGACATTCAGATGTTAATACAGTTTTGCAATGTAGTTGTTTAGAGAAGACATCAAGCGAGACGTTTCTAAGTAAACAGGTTTAATTTATGCTTTACCTTATTGATCGCATCCGCCAGTAGATCTAGGTGTGATGTAAGCGGCTGTATAATAACTGTTATATGGTTGATTGTAACACCTATTGGATGTTTGAAAATAAAAATGTTAGCATACATATGTAATGGCTTCGGCGATGTGATTCTGAAGATTGCAATAGGTTTGTTAGGGAAACCAGAAACTGACACTACAATAGGTACAATCTCTACAATCTCTACAATTCTTATCCGTTCTTACGTTGTTGGTCTTTAAAGATAAAAACAGATCATAATCAACTTTACAATGTATACATGTTAATGTCTGTCGTTTACCTTTTTTGTTCGTTTGATGGTTTTGCCTTTAACAGGTTTGGTCAATGAACACAATGATAGTGACAATGACTTGTAAAAGTGACAAAAGAACGATTCTATGAACCGCAATATCTTTAGCAATAGTTGGTATGTCAAATCAATATGACATATAACAGTTCTGAAAATACTGTTGCGCTTTAACACTGCAGATGACCAAGCTAAGAAAGCTGTTTATCAAGATTTGAGTGATCGTAATATATTGTTGGCATTATCGATAATTACTTGTATTTGTTATCATGAACTAGTATATGTATCTCAACTACAATTAGTTAAGCTATATATGTGTAATTGATGTGAAGATTGATGTGTTCACTGGATTAAATTACATTATTTATCACATATATTGATGAAATAACAATAATCTAAATCTGTAAGGTATCTTATACACAGGCTGATTAATAAGCAGGCGATCGTATATGTTCTACATTATATCACATACGAGTCGAATTATCACTTTCTTAGATAATGAAATCCTGTTACACGCAACAGCATTTGTTACATAAATGACACTGTACATATTTTGTTTGCATCGTCAAAATTAATTGGGAAGAAATATTACAGACTTTTAAAGTACAAAGGTTAAATATCATAATATATGTATACAATTTCAAAATTATATTAAACAAGAATTCCACGGAAGTGGATGTGTCGCCTGTGCAGCAAGTTGGGAGATAAGTTTTAGGAGCTCGCTATGGATATGCATTGTATCAGTTCCAAGTGGAATTTTTATGGTTATTCAAATTGATTCATATACAATGTTGATTAACTGGAGATTTTCGTAAGGAAACTGAAGTTACTGCCCGGAAACCGATTTTCTATTTATAGCAACAGTGACTTTGACCTTTTACCATGAAAAGCAATCCCAAGCAAGCACTTTTGGTAATGAAGCATTGTAAGAAGTTTGAGTTTTATTGGCACAAAAAAACTAAGTTATAGAACGGAAACATATTTTCTATTTATAGAAAAAGTGACCTTGACCTGTCCCTTTAAAAACCAATGGCAAGCAAGAACGTTTGGTAAGGAAGCACGGTATGAAGTTTAAGTTTGATTGGCCCAGGAAAGTGATTTTCTATTCATAGCAACAGTGACCTTGACCTTTGACCATGAAAAGCAATCCCAAGCGAGAACTTTTGGTCAGGAAGTCCTCTTATGAAGTTTCAGTTTGATTGGCCCAAGGAAACTTAAGTTATCGCACTGAAACATAATTTCTATTTGTGGCAACAGTGCAACAGTGACATTGACCTTTGACCTTCGACCCTGAAAAGCAATCCCAAGCGAGCACTTTTGTTTATAAAGCACTGTATGAAATTTGAGTTTGATTGGCCCCAGGCAATTGAAGTTATCGCTCAGAAACCGATGTTCTATTTATAGCAATAGTGACTTTGCTCTTTGACCTTTGACCCTCAAATGCAATACCATGCTTTTGGTAAGGAAGCACTGTATGAAGTTTGAGTTTGATTGGCCCAATGGAACTCAAGTTATTGCACGGAAACTGTTGGTGCAGACGCCGCCGACGCCGAGGCCGACAAAGTGATCCCTATCTGTCGCCTATTCAGGCAACACAAAAATGAATATCGTTATATAAAAAAATGTCCTACCCACAGTACCTTCATGTATCTTCGGGACTATTGCCAAAAACCTATCCGCTAGACGACCGTTGTGCATTATGCATATTAATGATATTAATGATCCGCCTACAATACGATATAAACATAGATTGTAATTTACAAAACCAATACCAAAACGTTGTACACTTTCTGTTCTTACATATAAATGTAATTTTGCAATCAGACATATCATACTTTTGGCTTTTGTAAAAGTAGGAGATTACATGTTCTTCACTCTTTCACAAGAGTAACCCCAACTATAACGATACGTACCGCCTGTGAGGTTCATTGATGCCTTGCCTCCCATCAGGATGTGGTACCAGACACGTGTACCTGTACCGCACGTTCTCACACCGTACACAGTAACGGTTGCTAAGGACCTCAATAAAACGTCACAAGGACACATGAAGGAGATACATTGTGATTCAGGAAAAAAAGATTGAAAAATCACATGACTTGAATTATTGGAAAGTTGCAAAAATAGGAAATCTATTTGAGGGATTATTTTCCGTTTTATGTTTATTTCAAAAGCGGGTGAGTTGTTGACTCTGTGACTCCTCAAAATCAATGTAGTTACCTGTGAATTGAAAGATATATTGCAGCTTCAAGAAACGTCCTTTACCACACTACTCATTTGGGGGGAAAGGGATGGAAACTATAATGAAGCAGACGAGTAAGATATTTAAACGAGACAATATATCCTAGTTTTAAAGCATTTCGCCACTAGAGCTAAAATATAGGTAGAAACCAACTGTCACGAACCAAATATTAAATTGACATTACTGGTACTATTGCAATTATTTTTACTTGTACTCTAATTTGTAATTATTATCATCAGGATCATAGGATTACGTTACGTAACTTTACCAGTGAAACGAAAACCTGTCCATAGTTCCCTACCTCGTCTTCGTCGTAATTTTCTTCGTGATGCAAGTTTGTGATGAGGGCCATCTTAAATACAAGCCTAACTTCACTGCTGTAGCATTACTGAAATTGCATCCCTGTTTATCAAGAAAACTTATATTTTAAACAATGTTACGCTTTATTCATATGGTCATAATAATAAAAGCTTCTAATAGCAAGTAAAATACTACACTTGATACTGGTCGACTTACGACATTTCCCTATGAAAATAACAGAAAACAAAGACAGGAATCAAAATAATACGAAAATAAAAGGTTATGCGACAATCTACATTTTTACCGACGTGAATTTATGTCCGATTACCGATTGAAAATGCTGAAAATAGAATTCATTGCGCCAAACAACAGTACTGCAAACATATGAATTAATGTCAATAGTACTATGTTATATTTGCATCTCTTTAATTAGTTGAAGGACGCGAGTATGGCCGTCGATGACGTAGGAGACGCTTACTCTTCCGGAGTAACTGGTCTTATTCCCTTGTCTCAATGTAAATATTTGCTTTGCCCACATTTTGTCCCTAGTTTGATCGCTTTTGAGTTCGGATTATCGTTTTGCTGAAGCTTCGGATGATGAACCACATACATGTAGGTTTTCTCTCTCATTTCGAACATCTACATGCTTCTGTCCAGTTTAATAAGATCGTTAATATAAGTTGAAAGGGACTCTGATTCATTTAATCTATGCAATATTATACAAATACAATGTATATCATGGGTGTCTGTGCAATAGTCCAGAATATTTGACTCGAGGTACTGGTAATTCACCGATGTTCCATTGTACTCGGCCTAGGTACTGGTAGTAGACCGATGGTCTATTGCACGAGGCCGAATGCAAAAGAACATCGGTCGATTACCAGTACCTCGTGTCAAATATTATGGACTTTTGCACAGACACCCATGACACACTTGTTTCATTACATAATCACTAAAACTCACTTTGAATCACTGAATTATAACAAAAAAATGTCAATCTGTATTTATTGGCAACTCCAAATCTCAATTTTCATGTAGATATAGTCATGTCTGTTGATATCTGACAGCATTGACATTTGACTGACTTTGACACTTGAAAGGGTAGGAAACGTCACGCAGTGTTTAAAGGGGCATTCCGCGTAAGCCTGAATGCCAGTTATTGAATGTACATGGTGTCTGCACCACTAATTATATTTCCCTGCTATTCCAATATTCAAAGTTCGCTGAAAATGTCTATATTGACCACTTGCAAAATCGCATTCCTCGGGAGAGCCCCGATGAAAATAGAGGTGATGATGCAAGTCGCTTGACAGGTTTGACGGAAGAGGCCGTAAGGGAGGGGACACGTTATGTATAAGGCTGATAAAACGAAGGCCAGGTTATTGAATCACATTCACATTAATAATCAGATATTATTTGCACACTTAACGATATTCAAATAGGAAATATTTGTCGGCACATCGGCATCATACATCGACACCAGGAATTATCTATATACATTGTAATATATTATACCTTAGCGAAACCGGTACACACGGGTACGGAATACAGCCATTGTGCTAACCTTTTTATGTAAAACCACGGGCTTAGATAGCATCCCTCTAATCTAATTCCAGTCACAAAATTTGAGGCGGGGGGGGGGGGTTGCTTTAGCGGACTTGTTTTTTTCCATTATCAAATGTATTTTTTTCACTATTCCTGATTCAAGAATCCAAAAAGGAAATGTTAGTGCATAATACATTATAAGATAGTTGCTTTATAATGAACAGAAATTGTACAGTAAAAATGACCTAGCTGTAACAAATGGCGACACACTGACGATTTTAAATGATTTACCAAGCACAAAAATCACGAAATTTTGGTCGTTCGTGAAGTAGAAGAAATACAAACATACTTATTTTCAAAATGGCCGCCATAATGGTTATTTTTTAAATTCTTCTAAAGAAGGTTCTTCAAATAAAAGACATCTAGTTTGTTGCTACATTTTTCAGAAACATATTTGTTATCAAAATTGTTGGATATTACAAAAATGTATCACGTGAAATCAAACGAGATTTAAATGTGATTGAAACCTCACAAGAGCATATCCTTAAATGTGACTTAGATTTAAGTGGCAGTTGCCATCGATGTAGAAGAACACGTTTTTCCCACCGGGATACCTTGTCTTATTATCTTTTACTCTTTTCAGTGGTCTTTTCTTTGTGTTTAATTGGTTTGAGTTTGCATCATGATTTTGTTAACGCTTCGGTATTCTCAGGATTAAGCCATTCTCGACCATACTATACCATGATTATATACACTATGAAGAGTTGGGCTTTTACTGGAGGTGTTCTGTAAAAAATTTTAGATATGCAGCTCTCCTCACCGCCCTCCGTTCCCCAAAGGTTTTTGAAGTATACACACGTTTAAGCACTTGAATTAAAATAATTTTACGTTTACAGTTATGATATTAATACTTCTTGAAAAAAACGTTTTAGCAATTTACTTTCATCGCACCAAAGTGCCTGTGCAATACGTGGTTTATTTATTGTTCATTACATGATTTCACAAAGACCTAGCCATTTTTTTTTGTCATACGCTCGACTATAGTATTTATATTTTAGTGATCTTTGGTCAAGTAAATTTATCAGAGTACAGCAGTACGATAACAGCTGCCCACTGTCTACACTTGGGACCTTTATCTTTTACTATCTTTCATTTAACTTTTTGTGTGACAGGCGGTATATACACCGTCCCCGTATATCCCTGGTTGTTTTGAAGAAAATAAAGCCCAAACAAACCTATGAAAATCTACACAAGTTTCATCTATATCCAGCCTTACTGCCATGGACTTTACTTGAATGAATGCATTTAAATTCCATTTTTTTAATAACTAGGCGCATTCGTTTCTTCCGCGTATTTGAATCTCTGTTATACATTCGACAAACGGCTATTTGAGTAGGCCAATTACACTCCAACGACGTGTGTAGTTTTTATCTTCTATAATAATTAAATTAAATAACTACTGTGTTTCACCGAGACTCAAACTCGCACGAGTACCTTTCTCTGTTTCCCTCAACACTTTACCTTTTCGGTATATGTACATTATAACCTCGCTATCAACTATGTCGGTATTACTTACCTTTCCTTGTTTACGACAATACTTTACCTGTTCGGTATACGTACATTTCAACCTCACTACCAACTATGTCGGTATTACTTACCTTTCCTTGTTTACGACAATACTTTACCTGTTCGGTATACGTACATTATAACCTCACTATCAACTATGTCGGTATTACTTACCTTTCCCTGCCTTCAACAATACCTTTACCTGTTTGATATTCCTATGTCACCCCTCGCTACCAACTATGTCGGTATTACTTACCTTTCCCTGCCTTCCGCAATAACTCATACACGCTTGCATATTTCGGTCAAATTAACTTCCCTGTGTTTCCTTTGCTTGTTGCAAGATTTTAGATCACAACCCACACAATACAAAACCAAATCGAATGGAGTTGTTTCCCTTGTGAAGTCCGCTTTCTGGTCAAATCCATTTATTAGGGAACTCAAAAACTCCTAATTGGGATCCGTTGGAGTGAATACTTGTGTGGTAGCACTTTAAATAGGAATCTTGTGGACCATAAAAAAACTAAACTAAAAAGAGAAAAATCACAAAAACATTTAATGACACCGTACATGTTTAGTGGCTTATATGTTTCCTATAGCGTTCAATCACAGTTTTGTTAACGGTTTTTTCATCATAGCCATAGTCAAAGTCTTCCGTAAAAGTGATGTTAATAGATGGTATTGACATTTGTCAATAACGATGAAAGATACTTTTTTTATATATATTTGGGGTCTTATCGTCTCTCTTATTGCTAAACACCTTCTTAAATCCTTACATCTCAAAACACTTGATCTTTTTCTTAGTTCAAATGGTGACTGCACATTTAAGCATTAAACTCATTTTGTTTCGATTTATAAACGATACATGTGTATGACGCCCATTGAATTACAGGAAAATAGCATGAACCCGCGGTTCATGTTTCATTTTCCTGTAATGCAGTGGGTGTTCATATCGCCTAGAACTCGAAAAAGAATGCAGTTTAATGCTTATAATTGCATGTCCTCTTCTAACCATATCCTAAAAAATAATTACGACCTAAAATAATTCAAATTGTAGCTCCAAGAAACTCTAGAGTGTTGAATTGGCATTAGAGCCTGTAGCACGTGATCGTAAATTTAGTCGCCTCTTACGGCCATGCAATGTGGGCAGCCGGTACAATTTTTACCCCCTACCTGCATGGCTAGTTAAATAAATAAATAAATAAACCAACAACCAAATAACAAAGAGCTTTGTTGTTAAGATGCATTGCTCGACAGCTGTTATTATCTCGTACAGTATCAAACCATTGTTACATATGGTTAGTATAACCGACCAGATACAATGTAGATGTTTTGTTTCCTTTACAATCTCTTTATGAAGGATTATTGATTTCTAATAGAATGTATAGCAAACAAAACTTTTGTGGATTTGTCAATGCTTTTATTTCAATGTAATCATTGAATGATTAACAATATTCAATCAGACAGGAAGTTTGTTTTACCATTTTGTCTGTTTATTTAAGAATTTTAATGACTTTATATTTAGTCTGTATGGTCGATATAAATGCCGGAGCTTTGCAGCAAACATCATATTGCGCGTTTTCGATTATAGAGACCCTTTAATGCTTATATTTACATTTCATTGTTAACCTTTACTGTTTTTGATTCGATTCCAACTGTGATAAATGCTTCATTATAGACATCTAAATTTGTTAAATTGAACAGCCATTTTAACAGCGAACCGTTGCCATTTCCATTTTCTTTCTCTCAGAGCTGAGAATTGCGTTATAGCAACCAAATATATAACACACTATTGTCCCGCGACTCGAACCGGCAATCATTCGGTGAAGAGCTCCTAGAACTGTTTGTCATCATTTAAACGGCATAGGCGGTCCATTAAATGCTTTATTACAATTTAGACCATGTCATTTGCTAGTAAAGGGTTTTTCACATACCATATGATGCGTAACGCCTGTGTCTTGGTACAGTGTATTAGTAAACTTTGCATTTATTCATATCGTTCTCTTTCTTTTTCACCTTATTTAAATGAAGCGTATTTATCCAAAATGCATGTAAACATATTAACACCAACAATTAGAACATTTGTATTTGTAAAAATTGCATTATTTAATTTCTTCCTCATAGCGAATTGAATATGCTAACCTCGTGGATGATATCATGTACTTCTGGAGTAAATCATAACTTAATGTCTATAGTTTTACTCGCGCATCAATTGTCATCGTGTATCATCGAAAAGAGAGTAATTATCCTCAAACATATCTTCTTAGTGGTAGTCAAATTATAAATAACACTAATTTTGCGTATTTCTCCGCTTAGAAAAATATAATACGAAAGGATTTACTCTTCTAAAGTTTTTGAAAAATTACTGATTCGGCGGCTATGTTGAAAATGCCTATTTCTGTCTGTTTGATGCACATCCCAAAAGGCCAAATTGTTCACCTATTCAATGCTAGTTCCATGTCTTAAAAACGTCAGTGTTTCGCCATTTTTAATTCTAGCAAGTTCATTTTTACCTGTAGAATTTTATAAAGTTCAATTTCATAGAAATATTAAGCTACTAAATGGATAATAATACAAAAAATCCACTAAACAGTCTTCTGCTATATAACCAAAAAAGCCCAGATTAATGATAGTTTGCTAGTGGGATGGAGTGCTACAAACTCTTTTCATATCAATGACCTTGACCTTCTTTCAAGGTCAGGGAGGTCAAATATGTAAAAATATTTAAACAACCTCTTCTAAATAACCAAATAGCCTAGGGTTCATATATTTGGCCTGTAGGATGCTGGGATGAGAGGCTACCAAGTTTGTTCAAGTGAACAAAAATCCTTAAGCACCTTCCTCTCAATATCCGAAGGTTTAGGATACTTATATTTGGTTTGAAGCATGCTGAGATGAAGGGCAAAACGTTTTTTTAAATGGATGATCTTGACCTACTTTCAAGGTCACAGGGGTCAAATGTATTTAAATGTTTTCAAGCAATTTCCTCTAGTAAGTAAAAGGCTTAGGGTGATGATATTGGGCATGTAGCATGATGGGACGAAGTGCTACCAATGTTGTTAAAATGAATGACCTTTACTTACTTTCAAGGGCACATGGATCAAATATTTCAAAATTTTTATGCAACATCTTCTCGATAACTGAAAGTCTCGGGGTTCTATTATTTTACCTGCATGATGCATGGATAAAGTGCTACATTATATGTAACAATATTTTGTTCAAATGCATGCCCTTGACCTACTTATAAGGTCACCAGGGTCAAATATTCTAAAAATCTTCAAAAAACTTCTTCTAAATTACAAAAGGGCCCAAGATGCTGATATTGTACATGAAGCATGCTGGGTTGTAGGGTTACCAAGTTTGTAAAAAACGAATGACCTTGACCTACTGTCAAAGTCACAGGGTTCAAATATGTTAAAATCTTTCAGAAACTTCTTAATAATCGAAAAGTCAAGGGTACTGATATTTGGCCTGTAGAATGCTGGGATGAAGGGCTGCCAAGCTTGCCAAAGTTGAATGACCTTGACATACTTTCAAGGCCGCATGGGTCAAATATGTTAATATTATAAACAACTAAAATTATATACATTCTATAGTCAGATGACCGTTTAAGTCCGTTTGGACGCTTGTTTCATATATTTAGTATAACTGGAGCAGTTTTTTTTTTCATTTTAGAACCCGAGACTGTGAAAAAACACAGAATATTAAGCACACTAACCCCTCATTTTTAAACCGAGAAACCAATTTTTTCACCCTCTAAATATTCAAAATGCAAAAAAAAACTTTTGTATTACAAAAGAGAAAAAATCATTAATCAAATTATGTGACATAAAGTGAAAGCAGGTACAAAATACAAATGTTTTAATTGATATCATATATTTTATCTTACTGTACACATTCTAAAAGCTTAAATATTCTGGAATTCCAGAGATATCAAAAACAGAACCAACTCTGCCAGGACAAAGAAGTAAGTGAAAGAGACCTCGTAACAGTCGTTGTGATTTCAAATCTAAAACAATAGACATACTGTAGAAAGTATGCTGCTTAAAATAAATGCTATAAGCGCGAATTATCATCACAAACCTTAATGCTTTAAGCGAGTATGACCACCACAAACCTTAATGCTATAAGTTGATCATCTCAAACATTAATTCTATGAGTTTTAGTGGATCATCGGAAACCTTAAGAGCTATAGGCTTGAGTTGATCGTCTCAAACATTGTTACTAAGTTCAAGTTGATCATCACAAACTTTAGTGTAAGATTGAGTTGAGTGGTAAGCTTACATGTACATATCAGATAATCACTAAGTCTACGCTCTTTCAAGGATTGGCTCCCATTCAGATTTAAATCATAAGAAATGTAATGAAATTTCAAATATTTTAATTTCAGCTTCTGCTGACATTAATGACGATAGACGACAATTAACTTTTTACTATTGCGTCATATTTCTGACACAATTTAAAAAGTACCAGTACTAAAATTGTTAAGAATAAACACTAGCAACGCAACATGCAGTGATCCAAATTAGGATGAAATCAATGCATTAAAATGATTTATAAACGATCTTGCAGAAGAGCCAATGAAATATTTATGTTGTTAAACGAGTTTTAAAATGTAAGATTATAATTAACACACAAATTGATATGTTAAAGAGAAAATAAACCAAAATTATGAAATTCATTTCTTTACAAGAAGTGAAAAAAGTACCCTTCCACGCTCCGCCCCCACGTAGCAACCAAAGTAATGTGACTACATATTCCGATATAAAATTGTTAACAAACCGTAGCATATCTATACTCCATAGCGATGGCGGTAACGACTAGCGCAGTGATCGAGGGTGTTTCCGCTGATGTTTGAATGAAGGACTTCGAGGAGAAAAGAATTTCTGATAAAAGCTTATTGAGAGGGTATGGGGTTGTTATCAAGCCTTTGTGAGCCAAACGCAGATGTTTTTCGAGATTGATCCTGGTTTAACAATACATGTCAAACTGATCTGCAGTCCATATACATACATTGTATATATACTGTCCCTGTTACAGATTCTCCAGGCGCAAACTTGTAGCCATGGTAAATGTGTTACACCGTCAATGTCCGACAAATTTGTCGGGGTAATGGCCGACAATCAAACTCGAGTTCTGATCGCTTGAGATTTAAAGAGCAAAACCGCGTTGCTAACAACGATGTGGAAGGGTAATTTCTACTTTGACTACCATTTCCTCTGCCAGAAAAACCTAAGACGTCATAAAGATAAATTTGTTGTATGACGTCACAAAAGTGTCATTACACAAGGTAATGCCATATTTATAATATGGCCGTATCAAGTCTGAACATGTCAGTTATGTAATCTCAGAAATGTACCGTATACCAAACAATTAGTTCTTTTTCTCTTTCGTTATCAAGATATTATAGTGTGAGCGAGAAGGAAACAGTCAAGATTACATATGCGACAGTTTCTATTCTTTGGAATGCCGTTAATCATCACCAAAGCATTTCCCTTCTGTTTCGTGGTGGTAAAGAACACATTTCTACTACACATCAAGGTCTTGACGGGTACGTTTTCGGTGTAGAATATTTCCACTGTGACGTTTGTTGTCACAAGGATAACTTCACTGAGACCGTTTCTTGTTCTCTTGAGAAAAGGGTTGTCTTCCTGGTCAACAAGTAAGAGTCGCTGTCTACAGAAGTGGTCAGTCGGACTGCCCTTTACCGTGAGGACCAGTTGGACCTTGTGATTGACATAGTGACAGTAGAAGTCAGAAAAGTACATGTTGATGTTGTTGTTCAGCAGGAGGTTCGTGGGGACATGCAGCCTTACTGGCCCAAAGTAGGAACTGTCCGGAGGTAAACGTGTCCCCGGGTCCACTGTTGTGCTGAAGAACAGACCCTGTACTTGTTTGTTGAGTGTGGAGGCCTGATCTCCTCCCCAGTTCTTGTCATACTTGTGCATCACACCATCTGTTCTCATGATGTCGGAGAAATACTCCTCAGACTTATTGCGGTAGAAATGAGAGATATTTGTGAATTTCTGTGGGCGGTTTGACAGAAAATGTACCGCCTTATTGTAGAGTTCGAACACTTCATTTCTTGTCATACCTGAAATATATATTATTTAAAAATGTAAGTAAGTGTAGGTTACAGATGGAACTTATACATAAAACATGTGTACAGGTAACCGCCAGGACTGAGGCATAGTCTGATGAATCATACACAATCTCGCATTACGGTTTGCTTACAAAAGTTAGGTCATTGAAAGAAATGTTACGTGCAAACTGTCAAAACGCATAATAAAATACAAATCAATGTTAGAATATTTCAGATAGACCTACCTGTGATAAATGATGTTACAGTTGAGTGTGAATATCCCATAAACGTGTCATCATTGGCATGTCCGTTGCGGACTCTAAAAAGTTGAAGTTTATATTCTGTGGCGGGTTGAAGATCGAAGGGGATTTCATGCGTTGTTGCTGACCCACAATGGAACATAATCCACGAGGCAGGAGGATGAATCTGATAGAGGATGATTATGACACCGTCCATGGACACAAGATTTGTCAACATGTACCGCCTAATGCCACAGCTGACCACGTCCACATGATACGATATCTGTAATGTTACTTTGTATACATTTTTTATGAAATCGTGTGTTAGAGAATATTCTGCAAATTGCCAGTATGTTAACCTACGGATAGATATTGTTAGAAGCTTGTCAGTGTACATTTGTGTTGTGTAGCATTCAGAACATTCTGGATTCATCTACAAGCGTATAGAAACTACACATTTTTTACTCTGTCTTATATGGATTGTCAAGAAACGGAAAGTTTAATTTCGGAAAAGCAAAATCGCCAGGTGTATCGTATAGCAGTAATCTAAAACCGAGGCAACCAGCTAATATTAAAGAGTCCGTCATGTCCTTTATTTCAAATTCAGAAGGGTATATGATCGACTAGGTCAACAATTTTCTTGGTGTTTGTAATGTTCACATCGACGATATAAGTCAAACTGAAAGTAAAAAAAAAGATTTTGCGAGTTATTTGTTCCCTGTTGTGATAAGCTCCTTAACAAATTTAGTCACAAATGAAAACAAAAGCAAGTAGGCAAAGATCGGGTAAACCAACATTGTCAAAAATAGACATTTACAAAACAGAATACATAATCAAAGTACTGGAAGAAGCGTTACTCAGATGCTTGGAAAAATGAATTAAATTGCACCATACAGCTGTTTCGTCCTCCGGTGATGCTAGGGGCCAAAAGGTGGGAATCCAAAATTTCTAAACTAATGTAGAAGCAGAAGGGTCAGGTGCGTATAATATTTACCACTAAAACACAAAATATATAGGAATCTCTTTTGATACGGACACGTGTGTACGGTAACTACGGACACGGGTCGGTAACTACAGACATCATAAATTTGAACAATAAAATTTAGTGAAATCATATTACTACATGGTTTACTTCAAGATCCTGTTTCTATCCTGTCAACAAATAAGAACATTGACTCGCCAGGAAGGGTCCCGTTATGTGTATGCCCATAAACGATAAGCAGTTCCGATATGTCCCTTTGATCCGATCGACCTTGAGTTTTGGTAAATTGACATCTTCAACTCTGCTTCATACTGTCATAACAAAATGTTAAGCAATAAATAAATATATAATTTGCCTTTGACCCGGTGACCTTGACATTTGGTCGGTTTACACCTTGTTTGATTGTGTCACCTGTTCTTCATAATGTCACAAGATTTTGGTCTACTCTAGTTGTATTGTGAGTAGCTTTTCTTCATAATGTTAAAATGAAAATATTTACCAGAAAAGGGCCATCTATGATGTAGCTGACAATAATTTGTGTTCTACTTTGACCGTTACCTTTTACATTGACTTAGGAACTTTTTAAGCCGTTCATGCACATCAGCAATGCACATTGTGACAACATCTGGAGTTGCAGGGAATTTGACCTTCTGGTTTCTGAAATAATGTACGGAAATGAAGGTGCTGACGGACAGACGGACATGGTGATGACTTTGCGGAATCCTGATAATAAAACATATTTCACAGCTAGTGCTGATATCTTACCGGCCCTCTGTTACTTTTTTCGCAATGCCTCGTATAATGAGCGCTAGCATGCCGCCGTTTTTGTGATATTGATATTGGGCATTGATTTGTTAATTAAAGATATTCGTTGGTATGTTAAGTGTATCTTTATTAAAAGCAGGGTTACACACGTTTGATTGAAGCAATCATGGGAAAAAATCAGGAAGCGTCCAGACAATAATGAATCTCGTATTCACTTCTTTCGTGGAATGTAGTCTCATTTAAGAATAAAGCATATAGTACCAGGACAAATGATAAAAACAGATACTAAACAATCTAGAATCACACTTTATTTTTTTTACTCGCATGTCTTATTTCGATAGAAGAGATACCAGATTATCAACCACAAATGTCTTTTACTTACCATCGCATAGTACAAATACTTTTAAAAAGTCTTTAATTTTCGAGGAGCTCATACATGGATGTTTTAACCAAATCATGTGAGAAATTTTACAACACTTTTATTTTTATCCCTACGCACTCGTCCTAAATTCACCCAGTCACTGTTCTGAGAAAGCCAAACGCGATAGAAACGCTAAATTTATTTTGCGTTGTATACGTATCAAAATATCAGACAAGTTACGAAGATGGACTGTACACCGCTTTTATTAAGTTTTAGGTGGAGACGCGACCTTGCATAGCAATATCAGGGAATTACAAACCAGGTCAGCTGGTTCGGACGTTTTGGCCTGGTGGTTACGTCCTGGCTCCATAAACAGAGGTTTCAGGTTCGCGCCTGGCTCGTCTCAGTAGTTTCATTTCTGTTTCTTGTTGTAAAATATTGTCTATTTCCCATGTCGGGATGTTTGTATTAAATAAGAACCCAAGTCTTGGTGTGTGCATGTACGAAATGTACTGATTATCACAATGATAATTTCTTAAATATAATTACAGCCCCTGGTACCCGTTAACGTTATGTCGTGACGGATCTATTGATTTGTATGCCTACGTCAGGTTATATATGCCGTCACGTTTCGTAACATAAGCCATACTATACCTGTGTTGTATCAGTCGCTAGTAGATCAAGGTGTGCTCCTATAAGTCGTGGAGTGATGTCCATGTAATTAATAGTAACACCTGTCAAACAATTTTATTAAAAATCAGAGTATACCAAAGCGTCAACAAAATCATAATTCGAACTCAAAATCGATTAAACTAGAAGCAAAATATGAACAAAAGAAAGATTTACACGGAGACCCTTGTAAAAGTACAAAAATAGAAATGATATTCATAATTTTGGTAGTTATTACTTTTCTCCAAGTTGTTAATAGAACGCTAAATCCTAAGAAAACCATACCAAACTTTGTGTACAACCTATAGAGAAACCCAAAAGAAAAAAAAAAGAAAATGTTTATATGGTGTTGCTACATTCTTCCAACTGCAAATTGTATAAGTCTTACATTTGTGTGAACAACCCCGTTAAAAGCGAGGAACAAGAAACCTTCTTGGCCGAATTAGCCACATTATTGCGTGGTTAATTGTTTTTTGTTTTTTGTTTTTGTATTCACTTGTTGCCCCGATTTCCTACTATAATATTAATCCAAAACAAACTCAGTAGATTATAGGAAAATCTAGATTGTTGGAAGTTACAACATTTATCAGACTTATGTATTGAAAATAAATAAGAGAATACCGAAGCGTTAACATAATCATAATCCAAACTCAAAATCGATTAAACAAGGGGCAAAATATGAACAAAGGAAAGATTCACATGGAGACCCTTGCAAAAGTACAATAGAATAAGACCAGGTGTTCAGGAAGAGTAAGCGTCTTCTGCTTCATCGACGACACCCGCCATGTAAATCTTAGTCACATCTCCAAGGAAACATCAATGAGAACCGGGTATCATTGTCAAACACACTAATGAGCCTACTCAAAAACGTCCATCATATCACTTAAAGATACAGAATATTTCTGAATGAGACAATATTGAATAATGTTTTTTTGAAATAAATCAATAAGAAAATGTACCTCCAACAAGTTAAGCTAAAGTCTTTCCTCCTTTCTGCACGTTGTACCAGACTCGATTGTTTACTTCCGTCAGTCGAGCAATAAACACGGTTACAGTTACTAACGGTGTCTGCAATACCTCATTAGGACAATCAAACGATCGATATAGTGATGTAGAACCGGGTCGAATTAACGACTGGAATATCACATGACTTTGACAATTAGTTACTTGTAAAAGCAGAAAATCCGAACAAAGTTCGTCTTTATGTTTGATGTCTATTTGAAAAGCTACCGGCACGTTGTTGGCATTGCTTCTCAAAACAACGGAAGTCTTCATCTGTTAAGATTAAGATACAAAAGTGATAATATACGTAACGAATACAGCATTATTTCATAATTTGAAGAAAAGGGTTTCAGTTGAAATACTTATACACAAAATAGGAGAATACCACAGCGTCAACAAAACAAATATTCTAAATCGCAAACTCAATATCTATTAACCTAGGGACAAAATGATTATAACCTAACTAAGGAACTATTTACAGAAACCTTTCAAACCTTGAATTATTCCTACATGAAATACACATTGTACAACACAAAGTGAACAAGGGAGTGCACTAGACTAACTTTACCATACACAAAAAGGTAAACATTTAAGTCTGATTGTTTAAACATTTAACTGAACATATACTCTTAGAAAGTGGTGCCTATGGCTTAGTTCACTATATTTCATATAAACTGTTTTAGGTTGGTGCTTGGTAACTGTGACATGCGTTAATTTCAAAAGCATCAGTTCTTGAGCTTTGAAACCAATGATCAAACTCGATGACTTTGTCTTTGATCAACTGACCTAAACATGAATTCACAAACAGTTTCCTTTGTCTTTTGAATCAGTGACCTTCCTTGTTTGATTCCAATAAACTTTGCTTCATAAGTCACAACAAAATGTAAATCATTGAAGAGCTACAAAATTTGAGCAGGAGCCCTTGACTTTTTGTCAGTTGAATGAAATCTTGTTTAATTTTAACAAACTGTGTTTCATTAAATCATAACAAAACGTTCATCAGTGAACATGTATAGCATTTGACTTTAAGTTTGCCTTTTTAGTCAGGTAACTCCTTGGGTGATTCTGACCAACTTTGCTTTGCAATGTCATATCACAGTGTTCAGCAGTAAAAAGCTAAACTGTTTTTCCTAAACCTTTGACACGGTGACCTTGATCTTGGATTTTGGTTTTTGACCTCATTAGATATTTCCGTGAAATGAACCTCTTGGCAAGTTTTATGTTACTTTGATAAAGGTCCCTACTCTTACTCAAAAGTTCATATACAGTATAAACTTTTGCAAATGTAAACCCCTCTCAAAGGGGGACCTAAAGTCCCGGGGGTATGAAATTAAAAATTGTGAAGTCCCGGGGGTATGAAATCAAAAATTGTGATAAAGCACATTAATACCGTTCTATCTATACAGAATATTTCATTCCAGCGTATCTCGTCTTAAAAAACAAATTGTCGAAATTTCTGCCCTGCAGGTAAAGCGTAAGAATTGTACCTGCTGTCCCCATTGCATGATCGTAGAAGGCGACTAAACTTGGAATCTTATCTATTCCATTCTTTCTAATCAACTTTCTCCTTCCTAATGTCTCCCTGATACAACGTCACGTTTGGCCTTTAGTTTAGCGTTAGCCCCTTTGAGGACCGCTACGGGTTCTGTCCCCTGCCCGAGACATACCAGAGTCTCTAACAATGGTAGTTACTACTCCCTGTGAGGAAGGCTACTGGTTCTGTCCCCAGGCCGAGACATACCAGAGTCTCTAACCATGGTAGTTACTTCTCCCTGCTTGACGTTCAGCATTATGGAAGTGGAAGGACTGGTTCGCCCGTTGCCAGTATAATGCGACCGGGTGGGGTGTTCTGCTGGGGCCTTTGGCATAAGATCCCGACTATTGCAAGAAGGCTACTAACACGAATATACCGCGGCCTCCCAGATACATACATGTACGCTCTCTACATCGCATACACCGGGAGGCCTTGCTTAAATGACTCTGGCTGTTAATAGGACGTAAAAACAATCAATCAACCAACCATTGTTGAATTTTATGCCAATCTGACCCTCTTAAGCCCCTCACCACCTATGCCATACCGTGGCGTCCGTCGTCCGTCCGTCAACAATCGACTTCTCAATGGAATTTGACCACATTTGGTCAGAAGCATCCCTTTGGGTGGGGACTAAAAATTGTTTTCAGCTTCATTGATATAAATGACTTCTTCTCTGTGACCGAGCAATGTATATTGCTGATACTTGCCTTGTAGTATCACTATTGGGCGTGGATTCAAAATTGTACAAATGGATTGGGCCTGAGTGCTGGGACCAAAAGGGGTCAATAACTGATATTAACGACTTCTTCCCTGGATCACAGCAATGTATGACATTTATATTTCAGTGGTTGAATACCTAGGTGACTGGGATTTAATTTTATACAAACAACGGGTCTCACCCCCGAGGGACCTGATGGGCGGGGCAAAAGGCGTCCGTTTGACATAATTAATATAATTTAACTTTTAAACGGTTGAGCTCCCCAACCTAAAACTAAAAATGCAATTCCTGAGCATAAAGAGACGATCACAAATATGATTTTTGATTTGACCCCGGGTTCTGCAACGCCCTTGCAGGCTTACCTCCTGAGTCGTAACTTTTAAACAGTTGAGATCCCCACCTTAAAACTATATATATTATGACTGAGCATAAAGAGACCATCACAAATATGATTTTAGATTTGACCCTAGGGTCTACCATGCCCTTGAAGACTTTACTATTGAGTCATAACTTTTGAACGGTTGAGATCCCCACCCCAAAACTATATATACAGAAATATTTAATATGAACCAATTTTAAATAAATTTCTTAATGCTTTTTTGAATCAAAGAGCATTAAAGGCAATATTGTGGCAGATCCCACAATGGAAATGTTTATGTTATATAACTTACACATAACATTTTGTTGCATTTACTAAAATCCCGGTGAGCTATACAGGCCCTCTGGGCCTCTTGTTTTTCCAACATCTAACTGTCAACTCCTGGTTATTATTCCAACGACAGCGGACAAAAGACGATTAGAATAGGTCACTTGAGATTTTGTCTCAGGTTACATAAAATGCAGATAAAATATGTCAACCAAGTTATAATTTTGATTTACTTGTTACACATTTCAGGTACATGCACGTGTTTATGGTTGATTTGTAAATGATAGGAAGAGAGATGTGAAATACAAATAGTGCAGTGTTAACAATTTGTATTTGACTCATTGTTGTGGATTCAGAAGGACCCTTTATCATGTTTACCCGAACGGTTACCTCGTCTTGGTCATCATCAGAATCAGTTTCATGTTCTGACTGTTTCATTTTCAAAGCCATCTGCAATATACGAAGGATGATAATAATAATTTTATTTTAACATCAATTACACATTGAGCCACTGGCTCTAATGACGTCAACAATAGGGTTTTTATTTGCTATTCTATAACAGCTGCTTACTTTTACTTACATTATGTCCAACACAGATATATTATTACTATGCTATACGATGAACAGGACGATTTGGAATTTCCCATCGTGAACTTTCCCTTTCTTGATATTAATATCCCTGTTTCTCCATATGATGGTGTTAGCATGTCGCAGTTGATTCGTTATTATAGAACTTACACCAAATATCTTGGCATCATTAAGAAATATTCTACATCCTTTTATGCTATTAAGAAGTACATTATTTAATATGCTCATAAGTAGGCATTTTTGTGGTGCGTAAGAAAAATGTCAGATCCACGTAAATGTTATAGCCTCAACGTGAGAATGATGCCTTTTTGTTTTTCAGTTTGATTTATATTTCAATCTGATTACATTAACAGTCGACTGAGTTGTCATGTACTGAGTACCAATAACTATATATGTCCGAGTCTTTAAAGAAGAATTTTCAGCCAATTTGTCTCTTTTGAGCTCTCCAATCTCCAAATTTAAATGAACATATTACAGTGACATAACAGTATTAAGCTTCACAATTAAGACCACCTCAATATTACGACCACCTCGCTATTAAAACAAGTTTTGAAAAGTTCCAAATACCACTTTTGCACTAAGTTTCACCCCACTACTCAGACCACTGACCAAACAAAAAGGCTCTGGTGTGTATCCACTGTGTACACCTGTCAAGTGTCAAATCCGTAAGCTGTATTTTGGTGTCAAATTTGCTAACCAGTTACAATACCTGAGTACTTAACATTATAAAGCCTATATATTAGTTAATGTAACATGAAAACATATCAAAAAGTGGGCTTTCAGAGAAATCTGTCTGCATGGTCACACTTGGTATTCAGACCACCCCGCTATTAATGATCACTTTGGTGCAGTCCCTCAGGTGGTGTTAGCATAGACATTTCACTGTATATCAAAAAGCGTCATTTTTTCAATTATGTAATATAGTAAACTTCACGCCCTCCCCAGGAGGGAACACGTAGTTTTGGGGCCTGAAATTCACTATTTTGATAAAGCACCTTTTCCATTTGTGAATAGTATTTGATTCCAGCATACAGTATCTGGTTCAGGAGAAGAAGATTGTTGAAATTTAAGCCAATTTGACGCTTTTGACCCCCTCCACTGCCCCTGGCCTCAAAATTAGGCTTACATCAAACTGCCATGTCCTGGTTATTATTCCAACCAAGTTCCAATTATTTCCAACTGAAAATTAACAAAATATATCCAAATGTATCATTTTCCTATATAAACTATAGTTAAATTCACCACTTCCCCGGGGGGAGCCTGAAATCTTGAGGCCTAAAATTCACAATTTTGATAAAGCACATTCAGACCTTTCAATTTATATATTTGATTCCTGCATATCTGGATCTGGAGAGAAGAAATTTGAGCCAATCTGACCATTTTAAGTCCCATCTCACTGTCCCGGGTAGGCCAGATTTATTTTTTTTTTCAATATCTAACCGTCATCGTCTGGTTATTATTCCAACCAAGTTTCAATTATCTCCAAATGGAAATGAACAAAATAAATCCAAAAGTGTCATTTTTCTATATAAACTTTAGTTGTTATATAATTTCCTAGATATAATATAAATATGTAAAATCTGTTGAACTTGTTAAACACTCTCAGGGTCGTAGCATCTGTACGCGGGTACGCAGGTGCGAATGCATAAGTTTTCCTAAACAAAAATTAAAATACATTTGTAATAAAAATGAGACTATTGAACAAGAAAATGAGCGTGTCTATTCTATAATTCATTTACCTGAAAACTGGCACTAGAACCTTAAGGAAATCTTTTTTTTCTTGGGGGACACCCCAGACTCCCCTTCCGAAAGATGGATGTATTCTCCTCCTGTCTCCATCCCTTCCTAGCACTTAGGCACCATATGTTCGTACTCTTCAAAACAGCCCTAGCTACGCCACTTACTCTTATAAACGGACCGCAATAACCTTATCTCAATTAAACCAAATTCGACCACAAATATCATAATACGGATAGATCCATCGTTTCTTATCAAATCGCATTGTCTTATATGCCAATAAATGCGTTTGTCAACCCTCTGTATTTAAGGACAATATGTGTTTTTAAATTTGAGTGAAATATTTCAGACTTCAAACAAAAGGAAACTGCAAATCTGATTGATTCGATTACATATTTCATTTATTGACAGCAAAGGCAGCAAAAGCACCCCTATAATTATCCTTTTGTCCGTGTTTTTGTTATTTGGTTGACTCTGTAGATGTAGATAAGAGAAGTTTCGGTGTGAGCAGCACTTGAATCACACGATTTAGTTAATATGACGACGCTAGGTTGAACTATGCTGAACATGTAAAAGTTTAAGTGAAAAATAAATTTATTGACTTTTAAGAACCTAAACCTTATTATCACTTAAGCATTCATTCCAATTTTAAGTAAATTCGGGAATGAAAAGAATTTGCATGCGAATTCTTACAAAAACCTTCAAACGCTATTTACACAGAAATAAATGTCACAAATATTCATAATTAATTTTTAAAATCTGCTGTGGATACTAAATAGTACCCGCTGATGACGGAGATCACCGAATTATTTGTGTTGAAAACTTCCATCATACGTTAATAAAGCATTTCAAGGAGGTTAAAACAAATGCGAATCAAGAATTTTGTATGAAAGCAATACAATGATTTTGGTTTATTTTGTTATATTATCAGCTAAGGTTAAGTGTATTGCTTTACTGAATGTGTATTGGAGAGGCTGCAGTTCGTGTAAATGAAATGATTATTTGGCAAATAAGAACACTAGATTGCAATTATGAATTGTTGATTGTAACCGGCTCGACTACATAAGCATTGTTTCCGGTGCATGCTCAGTATATGATATGCAATACTGTGTATTGATAATAAAAGATTACGTAATACACACCTGTATACCTGGAATTGTAGTTTCTTTATCGAGAAAAAAAATCTTTATACATGTACGTCCCATAACATGTATACATATAAGCATTTTGTCGCCATACTTAATACCGATTCACTACACTACACAACACTAGCTGTATTCGGGTGTCGGGTTTTTACAGTTACATTTTATCAATAATACCTCTATAGCAATGTTTCGAGCATATAAAAAACCTGGGCTGCACATTGAATTCCATAAACTCAACTCTAATTTAAGAGGTGCAGCACATGTGTGTGTTACGTCATCTATAGTATACCGCTTCACTGCGTTCTCATATCGATACGGACGTATTGTTTACATAAAAAACTGTATCAAAGACGGTGGACAAAGTAAACGAATAAGTTAAAGTTGTATAATGCACAACTTGTCAATTCCCATCTTACAATGACTACTTCCCCTAAATCAATAATCCAGTAAATATATCCTTATACGTATTTATGTTATTGTATATATCCTAACTAGCATATAGTAACCTAATATGAGTGTCTGTACATTGTAATAATTCTATCCATAACATACTCGACGGTTATACGTGTACAATAGGGTCGAATACACTGCATTAAACTTGTTTCACCTACCATATAGTACATATTACATATCATTCATACTCTTATTTGTCCTTTCTCTACCAAATCTGTCGGCGTCACCTACCTTACCGATTGCATATCCTTCATACTCTTATTCAGATTCTCCTTCCTCTACAAAATCTGTCGAATTCACCTGCCTTACTCTAGCGTCCACATAGGCGTTACCTGTTTGGTATACATCACCGGTCACGCCGCCATTGTCCTTATGTAATAAGTCACCTGAGTTAATCAATGATGTATGTCAATAACGATTAGAGCGCTGTGCAAGGACCCTTTATTTTTTCCGTGTGTATGTCGCCGTTAGATAATCAAAATAGAAAACAATATACGCTGCACACCCTCAATAACCACATCCTTATATTGATGACTCACACCCTGAATGTCAAACACATCACCACATTCTTATATTGACGACCCAAAACTTAAATTTGGAACTCATAACCACATCCATATAATGACGACCCTAAACTTCAATAAGGAACTCATCACAACATCCTTATATTGAGATCACGTAACCATATAAAGACCATCGTTATCCTACTGGTTATGCGCAAATACCTGTATCATGGTTTATAACAAACGATTACAGTATTAACATTCTCATGTCCGCCTTGACTATACCTCTCTCTCTCTCTCTCTCTTTCTCCCCCCCCCCCCCCCCTCTCTCTCTCTCTCTCTCTCCTTCTCTCTCCCTCTCCTTATTTTTTTTATTTTCGAACAATAATAAAAAACTTTTGATAAATACTCATACTAGCGTTAATAAAACAGTTTATACATTGGCTATAAGAGAAACTTTGGAGGGATACCAAAACTTGGCTTACAACTAATAATCAAAATGTAGTAAATGATTATCAGTCGGTAGTAGCAATAAGACCTAAAATACATATAGACAATATATGGATATGATTAAAGTCCTGGCTTAAATTTTTGCTTTATTTACTTCACCATGTACACCATGTAATTGACAAACCGACTAGTCTCAAATAATACAGCCCTTAGCATTGAATCCTAACTTTTATAATGTGATGTTGGTGGCTTACTCAAGCTTACTACAACATTAAGTTTCGTAATTACTGTAACAAAGTGGGACTTAGATTTACTGCTGAGGTGTACACAATCTGGCTTAAAATGAAACACCGGACACAAGGTGCTTGCAATTAGTATAACCGTACCAATAGTAATTAGTTAGCGGTAATTAGTTCGCGCGGGGTTCATAGGTGGTCTACGGGGCAGTGATCTAACAGTAGATTAAGATCTTTCAAACAGCTTCCACATGTCGATCAGAGTGTTAGAAGAGTAGAAATGTAATTGCAGTCATCTTCAGATCGTTACATATATGGTAAACTCGGGAGGGGATTGCACTTTGCACACGACCCTCTAGATTCTGGGAGGCATAAAAAGGGGTCTGGTATATGGGATTAGGGAGAGCGATACAGACCACGGGAATGGACGGACCGACAATAACTAACACGTGGAGGAATCGATGAATAAAACTACAGAACTTTACCAACACCACTTTGTCACTCTTGCTTTGTTACATTACCCACTTCAATTACACAACCAAGGATTAGAAGATGGAATATCAACATTGGAGGAAAACAAAACCTACTTTTTATCAAGTTTAAACAGGATGTTGACTACATGTATCTAGCTACATCTATTATTGTAGGTTTTAATTCGGTACGATTGAAGTGTAAGGAGCGTACAATAGACACACGAGAGTAACACCTTAATAGTTTAGAGTAATATACAGTAGACCGATACCATACCGGTGTTTAGTCCTTCTGGGACTAGTAAGTGATGTTAGGGCCAAAGAAGTGAAGAGTACGAGGCCAGTGGCACAGGTGGTTGTTAAAAAGTGAGAAGGCAAGAATTTTTGAGAACCTTAAAAATGAATACCCAATGAGAAAAGAATGACAGTTGAGCTAAACTAGCCAGTGGTACGCAATCACCCGTTTCAGCATGTATAGTATGGTAGGGTAATAGACTTACAAGATACATTATTTTTTGTATGTTATTCATTATAAATTACCGACCACAGTTGGTTATTCAAAAGAAAAGGGTTTATACGCAAGAATAATTGGCGAGGGGTCTGGGGCCACTAAAGAAAGATTATCGCAACCCCAGTTTTATAAGATATTCAGAACTTTGCCTGTTACATTCGATGTGTTAGATGTACACATTTTAGTTATTTCTCAAGTCTATTATTGGTTTGTTTAATTGTTATTATTTTATGTATTTTACCTCAGGAAATGTTGAATTTCTCGTTTCATGCTTTCAAATTATGAGCTAGAAGTACGCAGTCAAGATTACATATTCGACAGTTTCTGTTTTTTGGAATGCCGTTAACCATCACCAAAGCGTTTCCCTTCTGTTCCGTTCTGGTAAAGAACACATTGCAGAAGCGCATCAAGGTGTTAACGGGTACGTCCTCGGTGTAGAATATTTCCACTGTGACGTTTGTTGTCACTAGGATAACTTCACTGAGACCGTTCCTTGTTCTCATGAGAAATGGGTTGTATTCCTGGTCAACAAGTAAGAGTCGCTGTCTACAGAAGTGGTCAGTCGGACTTTCCTTTACCGTGAGGACCAGTTGGACCTTGTGATTGAGATAGTGACAATAGAAGTCAGAAAAGTACATGTTAATGTTGTTGTTCAGCAGGAGGTTTGTGGGACATGCAGTCTTACTGGCCCGAAGTAGGAACTGTCCGGAGGTAAACGTGTCCCCGGGTCCACTGTTGTGCTGAAGAACAGACCCTGTACTTGTTTGTTGAGTGTGGAGGCCTGATATCCTCCCCAGTTCTTGTAATACTTGTGCATCACACCATCTGTTCTGATGATGTTGGTGAAATACTCCTCAGACTTATTGCGATAGAAATGAGAAATATGAAAAAAATAGGGCGATGACCTTGACACAAACTGTACAGCCTTACCATAGAGTTCCACCAACTCCTCTTGCGTCATATCTGAAGTATATCCACATTACTGGGCATTATTTAAATGGGGAAAATAAACCATCTGCAAATATGGATGACACATAATTCATTGATACTAGACCATTTCACATCTTTTAGAGAATACTCGACATCAGATGGTCAGCACTATTAGGTAGCAGTGTGTAGAAGGATACTGTGGCCATGGGTAATATTTTTGTACAATGAATAATATAACGAATATCAAAATGTTTTGGTTTTTTTAAGCAAAAAATAATTGGAATAAACATGATAAAGTGAACTTTGTTGGCTTCAAATTTGTAATATTTAACACGTTTAGTTACAGATAAACTCTTTGGCCTTTCCGAAACGGGTTTCTACATATTAAAAGCTAGCTTTACAATTTTACAACAGCACATGAGGAAAAATACCTAAATACCTATGCTTGGATACAAATAATTCTAAAACCAAGTATGTAATCTTTAATTTTAGATAGAACTTTAGAAAAAAAATCCTATTTGCAGGGGTCGGATTATGGGTCAAAAATAGTGTTTTGTTGGCCTTTGTTTTGGAAATTTTGGATGTGTTGACCACCATTTTCACAAAAGTGACATACATAGAAAATATTCAGTTTGTACACTTCCTAATGTTTTATTTTTATTGAAAATATGTAGTTTACACTCATATAAATATATACATCTTTCTATTTTTTGTTTGGTAATGTCCTGTATTTATATTTCTTAGACATAGGCCTTGTTTTTCAGAATCGATCTATTTTTCTGTAATCTGCTACCCTAGAAAAAATACTACTCAACACCTTAAAGTCATCACTCATAAAGAGCACTTGCTATCTTCATCACTTGTCGAAAACGCTGAAAACGTTATTGCCTTTACTAATGGAGAATATTTACTAATTTAAGGTCCTCACTAAAAGCGAATACTTATATTTTACATTCTATTGTCATCAGCAATAATGATTACATAATATCTTTTTGTCATTAATAGAGAATATCTGTTACCATAGCCTGTAGTGGATTCAGTCGTTCAAAATATGTTTAGAGCCTTTTATGTAATGCCTTTTAACATTCAATCTCTACTTAAACTACGACCAACATGGACAGCTTCCTACTAAGCTATACAATAAATGTGATGATTTCAATTTTACGATCGGTAACTTTCTATTTCTTAATAGCAATATCACTGCTTCTCCAACCTATGGTGTTTACATGTCGCAGTTGATTCGATATTCTAGGGCTTGCTCAAAATAAAGTGATTTTTGTGATCGATGTCGAATGCTGACAAACAAACTTACAACACAAGGATTCGAGAGATGCAGGTTGATCGAAACTATGGGCATGTTTATGGTCACCATCTTTGTCTCATTGAGAAATATGTTGTATCTTTAAGTGATGTGAAGATTGGCGTTTTTAAGTATGCTCATTAGTGTGCTTACTTGTTGTGTTTGACAATGATACTCGGTTCTCATTTTGAGAACTTGATGTTTAATTGGATGTGACAAAGATTTACATAACGAGTGTTGTCGATGAAGCAGAATACGCTTACTCTTCCAGAACACATGGTCTTATTCTCTTGTTCTTTTACAAGGGTTTCCATGTGGATCTTTCCTTTTTTCATATTTTGCCCCTGGTTTAATCCATTTTGAGTTCGGTTTATGATTTTGTTAACGCTTCGGTATTAACTAATTTATTTCCAAATTAAATGTGTCTCACTTTAAATAATGAAGTGTATTACACAGTAACTTACATGTAGTGAACGTTGTTGCAGTTGAATGAGAATTTCCGATAAACCTGTACACGTTATTTATGACTTGTCTCGTGTGGACTCTGAAGAGCTGTAGCTTATACTCTGTGGCAGGTTTGAGGCAGAAAGGGATCTCAAACCCTGTTTCTGAACCGTTGTGGAACAAGATCCACGCGGCTGGAGGGTTCATCTGATAGAGAATGACAATAAATGCGTCTGTGTGCTCGACCTGGTGCTGTAGATCTGTCAACATATAACGCCGTGGGCCGACACTGATGACGTCCACATTGTACGGTATCTGTATTGGGTAAATATATATGGTATCAACTTTAGTCTATCTGACCGATGGAATCGGAATATTTCTTCTTATATTTACATATAATATATCTACCACAATACACTGTGTCATTACACTCTCAGACCATTTGTGTTAACGTGCTAAATGTGGGGTAAATGGTTCCGATATGCTTACCACTTTTATATGATCTTCCACACTTTTGATTGATTGAATTATGACCGGAAATCACATGGTTCAGTGCAACGTGTGGGTTGTTGACGTAGACATCACTTGGTTGGCATATACGAGGTGATATGCTTACGCGCATATAGTCCGAGTTGAACTTTCCCATTCTTGATAGTAACATCCCTACTTGAGTCGCCATGTTTAATTCATTACATCCTTGTATGATATGAAGATGGACGTTTTTTAATATGCTCGTTAGTATGCTTACATTTTGTAATTTGTAATTATGCCTCAATGCACACTCTTTAAGGCCATGTCATTTCCTAAGATCTGGCCTAGATGTACATGGTGTACGTTTACAAGGGTATCCATGTAAATATTTCCTTCGTTCATATTTTGTCTCTAGTTTAATCGATTTCGAGTTCTGGTTATGGTTTGGTTGACTGAAAGAAATATTGCGTATGTTTAGCATTCAAGGCTTTCGTCTATTATATCTTTTATGGGGACAATACTTAAAGAAACACTTTGAAAATAATAATTTTATATATGAAGTCATTTTGAATCGTTTATGCTTTTAAGAGTGAGTGTCAAATACCTGCATCAGCCTTGTCAACAAAACCTGAGTGTATTTGTATTCAAATCAGACTACATAATATCTGTTTCTGATGAGATTGTGGTAGAAATAGTTCAAACGACTCGTAGTTGTTGCATATCGTATTTATTTTACTTGAGGTGTTTTTTAATTTTTTTAAATGTTTTAAAAATTACGAAAGACACTCAGTAAAGCTCGTTTATTGTAACATTTTTAAATCTCGTATCTTTAGTAACTTTTAAAAATAATCAACTACAGTAACTCGAGTGAAATAAATACAATATACAACAACCACTCGCTGTGTAACCTCTGTATATATCAGTAGTTCATACGTTATCTTTTTCACTCATTATGAATCAGTACCGTAAACTTATATCATGTATGCCCCTGCTAAAAAATGTCTTTAATTGTGACCAACGAAAAGTCATATTATTGAGTTGAAAGGGAAACCAAGCCCATGAACGTTTTAAAGAAAGCGATAACTTCATGTTGTAAGCAATATATTTTACCTTATTTGGAGCGTCTGTCAGAAGGTACAGGTATGTTGTTTGAGGTCGTATGGTAACCATTACGTAGTCGATTGTAACACCTGTTGAATATGGATCATCATGTATAAATTATCTGTTCTTCCATAGGCATACCATAACAAAACAGCTTAAAAATGGACTATGGATTTTCCGCAGATTTATTCAGGATGCCAATAGATAATATTGGTTCTGCGCCATGTTTGATATAGGATCTATTCTTTTATCGTGGCAATAGCAAATGTTGGGACCTGCCCTAATGAAAGCATAATATGTTAAAACCTCCATATAATATTAAACATATTTATATAATAATACACCTTTATATAATAATAAACATTTATATAATATTAAATCGTCATATTATATCAAACGTCTATATAATATAAAACTTAATTAAATGTTAATTAATTTCATCATAAACATTAAAAAAATTTTTTTTCAAATATTGATATATATTTCATTTCTGCGCATAAGAAAGGATTGCTGTTCCCATGAGGTTTGGGTGTCTCTGTAAGGAAACTTGAAATATATAAGCAGCCACTTCATTAACTCAACCGAACTGATATTAACAGAAATTAAAGGGACATTCCTGGAAAAGGAGAAACGTCTTAAAAGTTGGATAATACACCTGTTATTAAAACCTGGTAATGTATAGCGTGCCGGTAGCATTGATCAGCATAGCGAATCCTAGTAACCGTTTTCTAGATCAGGAGTTGGTTTAAAACTTCTTAAATAATGGACGGTCAAATGTCAGTCACAATTGTGCAGCAGGAAACTTTGACTTTCGTAACCTCTTTCTCCTAATCCGAAACCTATGTTTTGCCTGTAATAGAGAAGATAATTATGTCTTTTCAACTATATGTTGAATCATGTTCATTTAAAATCACACCAATCTTCGGGAACGATAGCAAATGATTCTCACCCATTCAAGCTTGAAAATATCAGAGACTTATTTCAGTGTAGATTTTCATTTTTATCATTTTTGTGCTACATCTTTTTTACTGCATGAAGCAAATCATGCAATATGATTATACTTATTTGGATTGTTGAAGGACCATAAGAGTAATAAAAGAAATAAAGATTTTTCAGCCAGTTTAACTACCAGCCCTCAGCTTGCAAATACTACAATGTGTACGGTTTTTCGTGGCTTTCGTAGCAAATCGATTTCAAATGAACAAGACCCAGGTGGTATGGATTAGCAGCACGAAGTATAGTGATACCACCTTTTTAACAGATTTTAAATTACAATGGGGAAGTACAATGTTTACTTCATTATTAATAGACTATGATATATTTTTACACAACATTACAAAAGCACAAAAGAGACTTATTTCAAAATAAAGTGAATTCATAAACAAGCATGAGTTAAACCATAATATAGATAACTGATTGCTGTTATAATATTTTGTTTTATACATCCATTGTACTTAACTGTACTCATTGTACTCCCTCTCTGTAAACTCAATTAATTATACTATTTCTAAATATACATGTATGATATTTTACCTGGTGTTATTTACAATAAAATGCGATCTAGGTCCCTCCTCCTTCTGTAGTGTTTTATAACTCTGTACTGTATAATGCTCCAGTGTGTTTTGTTGTCATATATTATATGTATTGTTTATGTATCAGTATCTCGTTATATATGTTGGTACATTGTGATTTCAAAATATCGAACGCTATTGTTGACAATATAGCTGACATAATAAACTGTCAGTTGGTATTGATGATTATCATTATGACGACGACGACGACGACGATGATGATGATGATGATGATGATGATGATGATGACGCAGTATGATGATGATCATCATCATCATCATTATTCTACTATTTTATGACTTTCATACCTACAAGATAGCTTATAGCACTTCTTTCAGTGTGATACCCACAGAAAGTGTTTCTGGACATCAAATCAGCTAGAGTCTAAAATAAATAACGAAATTTTCTATTTTGTTTATACAACTTTAAAGTTTGAAGAGGTAATTATAATCTACACACTTATTCGAGCATGAGAGTGTTAAAAAATATTAAGCCTAAATCAAAAGATTTGAACTTGTTAATAATTACCAGAAATACGAGTAACGTCTCAGCAACAACATTTATTCAAGATAAAATATAATAAATACCAACCTGCAAACCTCAGATTTCATAAACGTCAACTTAATGATGTTCCTTATTACAGGAAGTTCACTGGATTATATTACCGGGACTTTCGCTAGTTCACAATGACTGAATTTGAAACGCCTAACTGGAAATATGCTATAACATGTACGTCAAGTTGTGTGCATGAGTATGTAGTGTTGCGGCTGTTTGTCTGATAAGGGTAAAGCCGAAGTATCGATAAGTCTATAAAGCATATCCTGATTAGATACAAGAATTGCTCTACCTGTTTTCGGTGATAACAACTTACGCAATTGTGACCTTATTAGCTGATACATGTGCTTACATAACACTTTGAACGACGGGTTAGCCCGTCGACAGCGCAATGTAACTAGATAAGTGTTTACTTTCTTAGGCCAGTAGTAGTTGCACATTTACACGAACTTACCATAGCCCCCAACATACACACGAACTTACCATAGCCCCCAACATACACACGAAATTACCATAGCCCCCAACATACACACGAACTTACCATAGCCCCCAACATACACACGAACTTACCATAGCCCCCAACATACACACGAACTTACCATAGCCCCCAACATATACACGAAATTACCATAGCCCCCAACATACACACGAAATTACCATAGCCCCCAACATACACACGAACTTACCATAGCCCCCAACATACACACGAACTTACCATAGCCACTAACATACACACGAACTTACCATAGCCCCCAAATATACACACGAACTTACTATAGCCCCCAACATACACACGAACTTACCATAGCCCCCAACATACACACGAACTTACCATAACCCCCAACATACACACGAACTTACCATAGCCCCCAACATACACACGAACTTACCATAGCCCCCAACATACACACGAACTTACCATAGCCCCAACATACACACGAACTTACCATAGCCCCCAACATACACACGAACTTACAGTTGTGGGATCGCACAACGTTACACGATGTGCGGTGGGCGCACGATGGGCGAACGGTTTATGCACAATGTGCGAACGATGCTATCCTGGGCGATTATTTCTAACGCACATGTGGGCGCACGATAAACTAACATTGTGCGATGACAATCGTGGTTGATGTAAATTTAGAAATGGTTTAAACATAGATACGGTTTTGCGTTTGTTGTTTTAAATATATTTTTATATTTTAACTATTTACATTAGCTGATAGTTCTATCTATATAGTTCTTAAAATTAGTATTAGTCTTTCTGTAGTTTTTGAAACAAACCAAATAGACACATGTAAACTTTGAACACATATTGACAAGTTCTCATTCAAGTAAATATTGCCAGTTTTTACCAAGTTATACACTGCATCTGTACATGGACAATATATGTAGATGTATCTTGCCCGGGGCACTTACAAAACTCGCCTAGGTGTGAAAACACAGGTAAAAGGGTGGGAAGGGGAGGGGTTTTCAATTAACTAAATGTTATTAATTAGAGTCCAGTTTGTTTTTATAACGGTCGCTGGGTAATGGCTGTCGTAGCGTATCGCCGCACACGGGACAGGTAAAACTCTGGCATGTTATTTAGCTTTTCTGTTACCTGGTAGCTAAACCCGCATTTGGCTGTCTCGTGGTCACTGTAATACTGTTTACTGTATATTGTTAAATTGACATAATCCCAATAAATATGATGCGAATTTAAATAGTTTTTCGACAAGAGGGTTCCATATGTTTTTCATTCCGTAATATGTATTGACCAATTGTACCAAATCGTGCGTGTGTGCGATTCAATCGCACACATAAACGGGCGATCGTTAGATCGCCCAGTTGTGCGCACCATGGGCTAACGATGTGTGCACGATGTATGCATGATGCACGCACGCAGATTTTGGTGCGTTGTGCGATACCACAACTGTACCATAGCCCCCAACATACACACGAACTTACCATAGCCCCCAACATACACACGAACTTACCATAGCCCCCAACATACACACGAACTTACCATAGCCCCCAACATACACACGAACTTACCATAGCCCCCAACATACACACGAACTTACCATAGCCCCAAATATACACACGAACATACCATAGCCCCCAACATACACACGAACTTACCATAGCCCCCAACATACACACGAACTTACCATAGCCCCCAACATACACACGAACTTACCATAGCCCCAAATATACACACGAACTTACCATAGCCCCCAACATACACACGAACTTACCATAGCCCCCAACATACACACGAACTTACCATAGCCACTAACATACACACGAACTTACCATAGCCCCCAACATACACACGAACTTACCATAGCCCCCAACATACACACGAACTTACCATAGCCACTAACATACACACGAACTTACCATAGCCCCCAACATACACACGAACTTACCATAGCCCCCAACATACACACGAACTTACCATAGCCCCCAACATACACACGAACTTACAGTTGTGGGATCGCACAACGTTACACGATGTGCGGTGGGCGCACGATGGGCGAACGGTTTATGCACAATGTGCGAACGATGCTATCCTGGGCGATTATTTCTAACGTTCATGTGGGCGCACGATAAACTAACATTGTGCGATGACAATCGTGGTTGATGTAAATTTAGAAATGGTTTAAACATAGATACGGTTTCGCGTTTGTTGTTTTAAATATATCTTTATATTTTAACTATTTACATTAGCTGATAGTTCTATCTATATAGTTCTTAAAATTAGTATTGGTCTTTCTGTAGTTTTTGAAACAAACCAAATAGACACATGTAAACTTTCAACACATATTGACAAGTTCTCATTCAAGTAAATATTGCCAGTTTTTACCAAGTTATACACTGCATCTGTACATGGACAATATATGTAGATGTCTCTTGCCCGGGGCACTTACAAAACTCGCCTAGGTGTGAAAACACAGGTAAAAGGGTGGGAAGGGGAGGGGTTTTCAATTAACTAAATGTTATTAATTAGAGTCCAGTTTGTTTTTATAACGGTCGCTGGGTAATGGCTGTCGTAGCGTATCGCCGCACACGGGACAGGTAAAACTCTGGCATGTTATTTAGCTTTTCTGTTACCTGGTAGCTAAACCCGCATTTGGCTGTCTCGTGGTCACTGTAATACTGTTTACTGTATATTGTTAAATTGACATAATCCCAATAAATATGATGCGAATTTAAATAGTTTTTCGAAAAGAGGGTTCCATATGTTTTTCATTCCGTAATATGTATTGACCAATTGTACCAAATCGTGCGTGTGTGCGATTCAATCGCACACATAAACGGGCGATCGTTAGATCGCCCAGTTGTGCGCACCATGGGCGAACGATGTGTGCACGATGTATGCACGATGCACGCACGCAGATTTTGGTGCGTTGTGCGATACCACAACTGTACCATAGCCCCCAACATACACACGAACTTACCATAGCCCCCAACATACACACGAACTTACCATAGCCCCCAACATACACACGAACTTACCATAGCCCCCAACATACACACGAACTTACCATAGCCCCAAATATACACACGAACTTACCATAGCCCCCAACATACACACGAACTTACCATAGCCCCCAACATACACACGAACTTACCATAGCCCCAAATATACACACGAACTTACCATAGCCCCCAACATACACACGAACTTACCATAGCCCCCAACATACACACGAACTTACCATAGCCACTAACATACACACGAACTTACCATAGCCCCCAACATACACACGAACTTACCATAGCCCCCAACATACACACGAACTTACCATAGCCCCCAACATACACACGAACTTACAGTTGTGGGATCGCACAACGTTACACGATGTGCGGTGGGCGCACGATGGGCGAACGGTTTATGCACAATGTGCGAACGATGCTATCCTGGGCGATTATTTCTAACGTTCATGTGGGCGCACGATAAACTAACATTGTGCGATGACAATCGTGGTTGATGTAAATTTAGAAATGGTTTAAACATAGATACGGTTTCGCGTTTGTTGTTTTAAATATATCTTTATATTTTAACTATTTACATTAGCTGATAGTTCTATCTATATAGTTCTTAACCCTTGTAGTGCTACGACAGCCTTTTGGCTGTTTACTGGTGTCCTGCTGAGACAGCCTTTTGGCTGTCTGGTCAAGCGATAGGTGTTTCCCGGCGATAATGAAAAAAAATATCAATAAATACATGATTCTATCACTAAAAAAGATATTCAATATGTAGCTATATATCTATGCATTCGTTTTTCATAATAACATTAATACAGTTATCCCTATCGTCTCGGTACCGAGTGGCAAATCCCTGTCAACAGCGCTTTTTACAGAATATGCGATATTTTTAGCTGCGTTACGTCACCGGAAACATGCGCACAAAAAACGCAATGCCGACGCAAGTTTCCGCCAAAATGGCTAACAGGTGCTCTGAACCTATTAGCTATGTATTCGGTCTTAGCGATGCTGTGAGAGGTTCCCTAGCACTGGCATCGTCATCTATAGAGTCATAAGGTATTTAACTATTGTTTTGACATGAAAAGTCAGTAGTACGTACAATTTATTGTAGATTTCACGACTCTTTCGTTATCGTAATCTGACACACAGAAAATGATTACGTCACAATTTGATGTGCTCGCACTCGATCTTGTTTGGGTCTGGGTGATATTATGACTGTTTCTGGAAAGACGGGGTATGCTTTTACTGAATAAATGATTGAAACATGAATTTATATTATTCTTTTAACTGATTTTTGTAAGCAATATAAGTCTCGATCACATTAAAGTGTTCAAATTCTTCAAAATTATCGAGTGCCCTTTGGTGTCTGCTCTCGTCGCCAATGTAAACAAGATGGCGGAGCGGCAAATCTCTGACGATTTACAGAGTGTTTTACCGGAGTTTCGCACTATATTTGAAGAAATATTTTTGGACGATGACAGTGATGAGTTCGAAGGATTTGATGATCAAGATATCGATGATGAAACAGATGTAAGACACATTTTTGACGAGGAAAACTGGCTACAAGGTGGAAGTCAGCCGTCTACTTTCACTTTCGTCGGTCACGCTGGCATTAATGAAAATGTTTTGCCTGCCGAAGAAAACACTCTCAGTTATCTCGACTATTTTGAATGTATTGTGCCAGATACAATATTAAGTAAAGTTGTAGAGGAAACAAACAACTATGCTACACATTACTTGCAGAATCAGACAAACTTGCCACCTTTTTCTAGGCTTAGAAACTGGACTAATACTTCGGTTCCTGAAATCAAAGCATTCCTTGGAGTTACCATAGCAATGGGCATTGTTAGACAGCTGGATATCCAGGATTACTGGTCCACAAATGTTGTCATCAGTACTCCATTTTTCAACACAGTAATGCCTAGAGACAGATTTCTTGCTCTGATGAGCTTTCTACACTTGTCTGATAATGTCAATGCAGTTCCAAGGGGACAGCCAGGCTATTCCCCTTTACAAAAGCTGGGGGATCCCTACAAGGACATGTTAGCAAACTTTCAGCGAGTTTATACTCCTGGTAAGAACATTGCCATTGATGAAGGGATGATTCCATGGAGGGGAAATCTGCATTTTCGTGTATACAGTCCTGACAAACCTTGTAAATATGGTCTTAAAATGTACATGCTTTGCGACTCTGCAAATGGATATTGTTGTCGAATGGAGTTGTACACAGGCCGTGATGGTCAGCAGCAGCCACCCAGTCAGTATGGGGCTACATATGACTTGGTTTTGCGTCTTGCGTCCCCATACATGAACAAAAGCTACCATATATATATGGACAATTATTTCAGTAGCCCTCAACTCTTCTATGAATTATACCTGCAATCAACATCAGCATGTGGCACCGTCAGGTCAAACAGACGAGGTATTCCACAGAAGTTGAAGAATCAACACCTTACAAAGGGGGAAATATTTGTTGTCCACAACTCAGAGTCCAACCTCGTTGTTGTGAAGTATGCCGACAAAAAAAATGTCAATTTACTTACCACTATACATGAAGGTAATGAATCATTCTCGGATCAAGTTTCTGACTTGTCAAATATATCCTAAAGAAATATAGATCTATGCAGTATTTGGTAAAAGAATAAATATATATATACATGTATATAAATATAGTATCAGTCATCTAAAACCAGATGGTCATTAGAACTTCATTGTATAGATTATGTATTTAAATATATTTTGTCATGTGCATGGAGCACTACGAGTGAAATTGGCACTAAGTAAGACAAATCTTAAATTTATTTTAAATATAAACAAATAATGTAAATGTCTGAAAAGTTGTCACTATAGTTCTGTTATAAATATTTTGCAAAGAGATAAAATCCTACAATGACAACTTCATGACATTTATTTCATAGGGACTGAAGTTTTCCCCAAAATTAGTTAATTATCCTAGCATACCATTAAACATGGAATGAACATACGTTCACAGCTACTTTTCATTCTTGAACATGACTAAACATGAACAGCAATTTATTGTCAAATGTGACAATAGCAAATCTGCTGATTGATTTTATTCTATGAAATGTTATAAATCATACATCTAGCTCAGAATATCTCTGAACAGTATAACTACTGTTAAAGAAAATTCATATTAGGCTTCAATACACTTATATCATATATGTCAATCCAGGTGTGATGGTAGACACCGGCCGACTTGACCAAGATGGTTCCCATATCATCAAACCAGACTGCGTACTCAGTTACAACAGGTACATGGGAGCTGTAGATCGATGTGATCAAATGGTTGCAAATGGAAGATTTGACCGTCGGACACTGAAATGGTGGAAGAAGGTTTTATTCCATTTGATTGGCCTTGCTGTCCTGAATTCCTACATTTTATATAAGAGTAGGACTCAACACCCAGTTCACCAGAGGATATTCAGGAGGGAGCTTGTCAGTCAGCTGATGGAAGTCTCTGAGCTTTCTGGTGCTGCTCCACGGGGGAGAAAGCGGACCTCGGCAGAGGTATTGCAGCGACTGACAGCCAGGCATTTCCTGTCTCACCTGCCACCAACTGACAAAAGAAGCCATGGGAAACGGCGGTGTGTTGTTTGTGGGCCTGGGGAGTTGGAACTCTTCAAGTCCTCTCACCCTAATGAACCAGTGCCTAAATGTACTGGACGCGAGACCACATTCCAGTGCAAGCAGTGTCAAGTGGCATTATGCATAGAGCCCTGTTTTGAAATATTCCATACAAAATCAGAGTATGTTTTTGCTTATAAACGGCAGAAAACTGTGACCACCCAGTCTGGGCAGGAGGAATAGTGTCAACCACAAGTCCTCAAACTACAAGTGAAAAACAATGTACATATTAGTTTAGATTTATATAACATGTTGAAAGAGATACTTTTTTACTATTACCTGATGAAAGTTCTTCCAATTTCCAAACTGATGAAAACTCTGATCCAATTGTCAATACAATTTAAGGTAAGTGTGTTATGTAATTGGTTGTTGGTTGCCTAGCAACAGTTTGTCTTGTACCATAGCAACATGCTTTCCATACCGTGTTTTGAATGGCAATAGCATGACACCTTAGTACTAATGGTTCAATGCAAAAAAAAATATCATATTGACAATACCAACAGACTTGAAAACACCATCAGAATGCAAATCATTCAACTGCTTGGAAAAATGAGCCTGGTCACCAAGCTGCTGTTCTCAAGCACTATATAGCAGCTTATATGAAATAATATGGCTGATCTCAAAGTAGTTGAAATGACTGTTTTAGAGCATATATATCAGTATTACTAAATTCTTGATATGTATTTCCAAACATGACTTTTTTTACAATTACAATCTAAGAAATAAACACTTTTACACCAACAGTAACCCAAAACAAGAAAAATTACAAAATTTTTTATCAACTTTACCTTCAACTTTGAGGGTTTAAATATAAAAATGACAAGAGTTAATGAGTGGAATAGATAAAAATTACTAAATATGATTCCTAAGGAACATTTTAAAGCATTTTGAAAAAAAAATTAAAAAAAAAAAAAAAAAATGAAACAATTCAGCAGTGGGAGATGACCAATTCTGAGACAATTCAGCACTACAAGGGTTAAAATTAATATTAGTCTTTCTGTAGTTTTTGAAACAAACCAAATAGACACATGTAAACTTTCAACACATATTGACAAGTTCTCATTCAAGTAAATATTTCCAGTTTTTACCAAGTTATACACTCCACCTGTACATAGACAATATATGTAGATGTCTCTGGCCCGGGGCACTCGCCTAGGTGTGAAAACACAGGTAAAATGGCGGGGAGGGGAGAGGGTTTTCAAATAACTAATTATAAGAGTCCAGTTTGTTTTCATAACGGTCGCTCGGTAATGGCTGTCGTAGCGTATCGCCGCACACGGGACAGGTAAAACTCTGGCATGTTATTTAGCTTTTCTGTTACCTGGTAGCTAAACCAGCATTTGGCTGTCTCGTGGTCACTGTAATACTGTTTACTGTATATTGTTAAATTGATATAATCCCAATAAATATGATGCGAATTTAAATAGTTTTTCGACAAGAGGGTTCCATGTTTTTCATTCCGTAATATGTATTGACTAATTGTACCAAATCGTGCGTGTGTGCGATTCAATCGCACACATAAACGGGCGATCGTTAGATCGCCCAGTTGTGCGCACCATGGGCGAACGATGTGTGCACGATGTATGCACGATGCACGCACGCAGATTTTGGTGCGTTGTGCGATACCACAACTGTACCATAGCCCCCAACATACACACGAACTTACCATAGCCCCCAACATACACACGAACTTACCATAGCCCCCAACATACACACGAACTTACCATAGCCCCCAACATACACACGAACTTACCATAGCCCCAAATATACACACGAACATACCATAGCCCCCAACATACACACGAACTTACCATAGCCCCCAACATACACACGAACTTACCATAGCCCCCAACATACACACGAACTTACCATAGCCCCAAATATACACACGAACTTACCATAGCCCCCAACATACACACGAACTTACCATAGCCCCCAACATACACACGAACTTACCATAGCCACTAACATACACATGAACTTACCATAGCCACTAACATACACACGAACTTACCATAGCCCCCAACATACACACGAACTTACCATAGCCCCCAACATACACACGAACTTACCATAGCCCCCAACATACAAACGAACTTACCATAGCCCCCAACATACACACGAACTTACCATAGCCCCCAACATACACACGAACTTACCATAGCCCCCAACATACACACGAACTTACCATAGCCCCCAACATACACACGAACTTACCATAGCCCCCAACATACACACGAACTTACCATAGCCCCCAACATACACACGAACTTACCATAGCCCCAAACATACACACGAACTTACCATAGCCCCAAATATACACACGAACATACCATAGCCCCCAACATACACACGAACTTACCATAGCCCCCAACATACACACGAACTTACCATAGCCCCCAACATACACACGAACTTACCATAGCCCCAAATATACACACGAACTTACCATAGCCCCCAACATACACACGAACTTACCATAGCCCCCAACATACACACGAACTTACCATAGCCACTAACATACACATGAACTTACCATAGCCACTAACATACACACGAACTTACCATAGCCCCCAACATACACACGAACTTACCATAGCCCCCAACATACACACGAACTTACCATAGCCCCCAACATACACACGAACTTACAGTTGTGGGATCGCACAACGTTGCACGATGTGCGGTGGGCGCACGATGGGCGAACGGTTTATGCACAATGTGCGAACGATGCTATCCTGGGCGATTATTTCTAACGTTCATGTGGGCGCACGATAAACTAACATTGTGCGATGACAATCGTGGTTGATGTAAATTTAGAAATGGTTTAAACATAGATACGGTTTCGCGTTTGTTGTTTTAAATATATCTTTATATTTTAACTATTTACATTAGCTGATAGTTCTATCTATATAGTTCTTAAAATTAGTATTGGTCTTTCTGTAGTTTTTGAAACAAACCAAATAGACACATGTAAACTTTCAACACATATTGACAAGTTCTCATTCAAGTAAATATTGCCAGTTTTTACCAAGTTATACACTGCATCTGTACATGGACAATATATGTAGATGTCTCTTGCCCGGGGCACTTACAAAACTCGCCTAGGTGTGAAAACACAGGTAAAAGGGTGGGAAGGGGAGGGGTTTTCAATTAACTAAATGTTATTAATTAGAGTCCAGTTTGTTTTTATAACGGTCGCTGGGTAATGGCTGTCGTAGCGTATCGCCGCACACGGGACAGGTAAAACTCTGGCATGTTATTTAGCTTTTCTGTTACCTGGTAGCTAAACCCGCATTTGGCTGTCTCGTGGTCACTGTAATACTGTTTACTGTATATTGTTAAATTGACATAATCCCAATAAATATGATGCGAATTTAAATAGTTTTTCGAAAAGAGGGTTCCATATGTTTTTCATTCCGTAATATGTATTGACCAATTGTACCAAATCGTGCGTGTGTGCGATTCAATCGCACACATAAACGGGCGATCGTTAGATCGCCCAGTTGTGCGCACCATGGGCGAACGATGTGTGCACGATGTATGCACGATGCACGCACGCAGATTTTGGTGCGTTGTGCGATACCACAACTGTACCATAGCCCCCAACATACACACGAACTTACCATAGCCCCCAACATACACACGAACTTACCATAGCCCCCAACATACACACGAACTTACCATAGCCCCCAACATACACACGAACTTACCATAGCCCCAAATATACACACGAACTTACCATAGCCCCCAACATACACACGAACTTACCATAGCCCCCAACATACACACTAACTTACCATAGCCCCCAACATACACACGAACTTACCATGGCCCCAAATATACACACGAACTTACCATAGCCCCCAACATACACACGAACTTACCATAGCCCCAAATATACACACGAACTTACCATAGCCCCAAATATACACACGAACTTACCATATCCCCAAATATACACACGAACTTACCATAGCCACCAACATACACACGAACTTACCATAGCCCCAAATATACACACGAACTTACCATAGCCCTCAACATACACAAGAAATTATCATAGCCCCAAACATACACACGCACTCACCATAGTCCCCAACATACACACGAACATACCATAGCCCCAAATATACACACGAACTTACCATAGCCCCAAATATACACACGAACTTACCATAGCCCCAAATATACACACGAACTTACCATAGCCACCAACATACACACGCATTTACCATAGCCCTCAACATACTCACGAACTTACCATAGCCCCAAACAAACACATGAACTTACCATAGCCCCCAACATACACACGAACTTACCATAGCCCCAACATACACACGAACTTACCATAGCCCCAACATACACACGAGCTTACCATAGCCCCCAACATACACACGCACTCAACATAGTCCCCAACATACACACGAACTTATCATAGCCCCCAACAAACACACGAACTTACCGTAGCCGCCAACATACACACGAGCTTACCATAGCCCCCAACATACACACGAACTTACCATAGCCCCAAATATACACACGAACTTACCATAGCCTCCAACATACACACGAACTTACCATATCCCCAAATATACACACGAACTTACCATAGCCACCAACATACACACGAACTTACAATAGCCCCAAATATACACACGAACTTACCATAGCCCTCAACATACACACGAAATTATCATAGCCCCAAACATACACACGCACTCACCATAGTCCCCAACATACACACGAACTTACCATAGCCCCAAATATACACACGAACTTACCATAGCCCCAAATATACACACGAACTTACCATAGCCCCAAATATACACACGAACTTACCATAGCCACCAACATACACACGCATTTACCATAGCCCTCAACATACTCACGAACTTACCATAGCCCCAAACAAACACACGAACTTACCATAGCCCCAACATACACACGAACTTACCATAGCCCCAACATACACACGAACTTACCATAGCCCCAACATACACACGAGCTTACCATAGCCCCCAACATACACACGCACTCAACATAGTCCCCAACATACACACGAACTTATCATAGCCCCCAACAAACACACGAACTTACCGTAGCCGCCAACATACACACGAGCTTACCATAGCCCCCAACATACACACGAACTTACCATAGCCCCAAATATACACAAAAACTTACCATAGCCCCAAATATACACACGAACTTACCATAGCCCCCAACATACACACGAACTTACCATAGCCCCCAACATACACACGAACTTACCATAGCCCAAAATATACACACGAACTTACCATAGCCCCAAATATACACACGAACTTACCATAGCCCCCAACATACACACGAACTTACCATAGCCCCCAACATACACACGAACTTACCATAGCCCCCAACATACACACGAACTTACCATAGCCCCATACATACACACCAACTTACCATAGCCCCCAACATACACACGAACTTACCATAGCCACTAACATACACACGAACTTACCATAGCCCCCAACATACACACGAACTTACCATAGCCCCCAACATACACACGCACTTACCATAGCCCCCAACATACACACGCACTTACCATAGCCCCCAACATACACACGCACTTACCATAGCCCCCAACATACACACGAACTTACCATAGCCCCCAACATACCCACGCACTTACCATAGCCTCCAACATACCCACCAACTTACCATAGCCCCGAACATACACACGAACTTACCATAGCCCCCAACATACCCACGCACTTACCATAGCCCCAACATACCCACGAGCTTACCATAGCCCCCAACATACCCACGAGCTTACCATAGCCCCCAACATTCTCACGAGCTTACCATAGCCCCAACATACCCACGAGCTTACCATAGCCCCCAACATACCCATGAGCTTACCATAGCCCCCAACATACCCACGAGCTTACCATATCCCCCAACATACCCACGAGCTTACCATAGCCCCAACATACCCACTAGCTTACCATAGCCCTCAACATACCCATGAGCTTACCATAGCCCCCAACATACCCATGAGCTTACCATAGCCCCCAACATACCCACGAGCTTGCCATAGCCCAAACATACCCACGAAATTACCATAGCCCCCAACATACACACGAACCTACCATAGCCCCCAACATACCCACGAACTTACCATAGCGCCCAACATACCCACGAACTCATCATAGCCCCCAACATACACACGCACTTACCATAGCCCCCAACATACACACGAACTTATCATAGCCCCCAACATACACACGCACTAACCATAGCCCCCAACATACACACGCACTAGCCATAGCCCCCAACATACACACGCACTTACCATAGCCCCCAACATACACACGCACTTACTATAGCCCCCAACATACACACGCACTTACCATAGCCCCCAACATACACACGCACTTACCATAGCCCCCAACATACACACGCACTTACCATAGCCCCCAACATACACACGCACTTACCATAGCCCCCAACATTCACACGCACTAGCCATAGCCCCCAACATACACACGCACTTACCATAGACCCCAACATACACACGCACTTACCATAGCCCCCAACATACACACGCACTTACCGTAGCCCCCAACATACACACGAACTTACCTTAGACCCCAATATACACACGAACTTACCGTAGCCCCCAACATACACACGAACTTACCGTAGCCCCCAACATACACACGCACTTACCATAACCCCCAACATACACACGCACTTACCATAGCCCCCAACATACACACGCACTTACCATAACCCCCAACATACACACGCACTCACCATAGCCCCCAACATACACACGAACTTACCGTAGTCCCCAACATACACACGAACTCACCATAGCCCCCAATATACACACGCACTCACCATAGCCCCCAACAAACACACGAACTTACCGTAGCCCACAACATACACACGCACTTACCATAGCCCCCAACATACACACGCACTTACCATAGCCCCCAACATACACACGAACTCACCATAGCCCCCAACATACACAGGCACTCACCATAGCCCCCAACATACACACGCACTCACCATAGCCCCCAACATACACACGAACTCACCATAGACCCCAACATACACACGCACTCACCATAGGCCCCCAACATACACACGCACTTACCATAGCCCCCAACATACACACGCACTTACCATAGCCCCCAACAAACACACGCACTTACCATAGACCCCAACATACACACGCACTTACCATAGCCCCCAACATACACACGCACTAGCCATAGCCCCCAACATACAAACGCACTCACCATAGCCCCCAACATACACACGAACTCACCATAGCCCCCAACATACACACGCACTCACCATAGCCTCCAACATACACACGAACTTACCGTAGCCCCCAACATACACACACACTCACCATAGCCCCCAACATACACACGCACTTACCATAGCCCCCAACATACACACGCACTTACCATAGCCCCCAACATACACACGCACTTACCATAGCCCCCAACATACACACGCACTTACCATAGCCCCCAACATACACACGCACTTACCATAGCCCCCAACATACACACGCACTCACCATAGCCCCCAACATACACACGCACTAGCCATAGCCCCCAACATACACAAGAACTTACCATAGCCCCCAACATACACACGCACTTACCATAGCCCCCAACATACACACGCACTCACCATAGCCCTCAACATACACACGCACTCACCATAGCCCCCAACATACACAAGAACTTACCATAGCCCCCAACATACACACGCACTTATCATAGCCCCCAACATACCCACGCACTTACCATAGCCCCCAACATACAAACGCACTCACCATAGCCCCAAACATACACAAGAACTTACCATAGCCCCCAACATACACACGCACTTACCATAGCCCCCAACATACACACGCACTAGCCATAGCCCCCAACATACACACGAACTTACCATAGCCCCCAACATACACACGCACTTACCATAGCCCTCAACATACACACGCACTTACCATAGCCCCCAACATACACACGCACTTACCATAGACCCCAACATACACACGCACTTACCATAGCCCCCAACATACACACGCACTTACCATAGACCCCAACATACACACGCACTTACTATAGCCCCCAACATACACACGCACTCACCATAGCCCTCAACATACACATGCACTCACCATAGCCCCCAACATACACAAGAACTTACCATAGCCCCCAACATACACACGCACTTACCATAGCCCCCAATATACCCACGCACTTACCATAGCCCCCAACATACACACGCACTAGCCATAGCGTACTATATTATACTTATGGTGTCATTTTGTTTATAATCATTACCAATTGTGTAATTTCTTCTGTATATTTACTTATACTTTCCGAACACCTCTGAGATTTGACTGGACTAAATAGGAACTCGTGATTATTACTGCTTTAAAATTTCAAGAGAACCAACTCCAATAATATATCTTTATGTCTGCAGTCTCCAATTTTAATCAATATCATATTCTGAAATTTTACAAAATGTATATTTCTTGGTAACCTAACCTACATATTCAGTGGGTGGATGGCCAACGTGTTGATACACATGGACTTTTGGGCCTGTATCCCTTGGATTTTATGTGACTGGGTTATCAGCAATATAACATACTTTTATTAACTGATATTATCTCAAAGATTGAGTGATAATTAAAAATAAATATTTATTACATATACTAAATTAAAGTTATCTCCCTTCCACTGCGTATATTGATTGTTTCCTGAATATATGTTTTATTATAAATAAATAGGGAAATGACTTAAAGAGCATAGCCTGATGTCCGATCTAATTGACATATTTAAAGTTAATACAATTATTTGAAATTGAAATTGAAAAAAGGGTACCTTAGCGACTACGAATGATAGCAGTGTGACGATAAAACCCCCTGCTACAGTAGGTGTATGGTCTAATGGTATATTAAGTAACTTAACTCAAATGCGTGTGGTGGTATGTATGTGGTACGCATATCGGTTCGACATAACTTTAACAGTTCATGTTTCTGCCATAGATCGCATTGTTTCACTTATATGTTATTTAATCGGATTTTTGATAGATAATATCATCAAAAACGATTCGGTTATAACATTACGGATGAAATTTCGAGTATGTTTATCTCTCGTTATCAGCGGCAGACATAAGCTAACACGTATGGTATTTTTGGTATTATACATTGATATAGTATCCAACCTGAATACCTGGTATCCCATCTCTGTTCATTGATCAGTACTTGTTTTTCTGCCGAATCAAAACAATTAAAAGGTTGTGCATATATTATCTATTTTATTAAATACAATAAAAAAAGTTTGTGAAAAATGTATAATCATCTTTAATTTAGGTATGATATAACAAATAAAACAAATATTAGTAAAATATAAAACGTTGTCGAAATATACTCATATTCATTAACACATACAGTGGCACTCGCTTATTATAAATTACTATTTGCCAAGAAAAATATCATAATAATTGATTATTATAATAGTCATAAAGCTTTATAATGCCAAATCATTATATAATCAATATCCATAAATGTATGTGGATATACGTAGATATTTATAAAATAATTACGAAGCGCGAGTAGACGATACGACGCCATTTTCTATCGTAACTTACGACAGGGTGAAGATGGCGTAAAGTTACGCAAGGTTTTTGCGTAACTTACGAACGTTCGTAAGTTACGAAGTTTTTGTGAAACGCTTAGTAATTCGTAAATCTGACTTACGCAAAAGTTACGAACGTTCGTAAGTTACGAAGCTTAGTGAAACGATACCCAGGGCCCGTATTCATGAAACCATTCTCATGCTCAAGCATGGATTCTGTGCTCAAGCCAGCTTTCTAGAAACTCATATGAATCATGTTTAAGAGTAAAAAAATAATTGTAAATGTTGAAAACAACTTTTGACTTCGTATCTTTTCAACTTTATACCAAATCTTTGACAAAGTTAGATTTTCAAAATACCTTATAGCCAGAACAAGAAATAAGGCTTGAGCACAAAATCCATCCTTGAGCATGAGAATGGTTTCATGAATACGGGCCCTGGTGTTCTGGAAGAGTCATTGTCATTGTTATCATTGTCAATCCCAAAAAGTAAGCACACCCAAACTAAAAAACGTCCATCTTCATATCACACAAAGATACAGAATATTTCTCGATGAGATCAAGATGGCGACACATAATCTTTTTTAACCTACATCTCTCGGATCCCTGTGCTGTATGTTTGTTCGTCAGCCGTTGAAATCTATCACAAAAACCTCGATATTCAGAGCAAGGCCTAGAATAACGAATCAACTGCGACATGTAAACACCATAGGATGGAGAAGCAGTGATGTAACTATGAAGAAAGGGAAAGTTCATGATCGGAAAATCGAAATCGTCACGTTTATCATACGGCTTAGTAGTAAGCTGCCCGTGTTGGTCATAGTTTAAGTAAAGATCGAGGTAAGAAGCTGATGTAGGAAAGTATGTTGTGTCTTTAATCTCAAGTTCAGTAGAGTTTATGCGATCGACTAGGTCAGCAAACTTCTTGTAGTTTAAAGACAACACATCGTCGATATACCTGAAATTGAAAGATTTGGCAAGGTTTTTGTTACCCGTCCTGATAAGCCGCTAGACAAATTCAGCCTCGTATAAAAACAAAACCAGGTCAGCCAAACGTGGTACACAGTTAGTGCCCATTGGAATGCTTACAGTCTGTTAAAAACATTTCCTCTGAACTCAACAGAGATATTGTCAACCAAAATTCAATCACTCGTACTATATCTTCCTCAGTATATTTCATCCTAGCTTTTGTTGTGTTTTTCATAAAGTATGCTCCAAGATAGCTCACAACCATGTATTTGTATCGTCGTTCGCCTTTCCATTTAATGGATTGAGTCCAAATGGATTGAGTCTCGCGACACTTTGGACACTTATGTTGGGGATGATATTCAAATTGCCGGTTACTATTTGTCAAGATGGACCATAGCAATATGGGGATGATGATAAACATAAACAGGCTGAAGGAGGGGTAATTCTAAGGTGATCTATGTTCAACTGTTGCAGTGTGTGTTTGTAATTAAAAAGCTTATGTGCAATGTGTACAGAATGTTTTTACGAAATGATAGGTGATCTTTATATCGGAAGTACGGTGGTATATACCTTGAACAGACTTTTGATGCAAGATATTGCTGATGTTACATGTAATGCCAGCAATGCCCTTGTTGGCAAATGGATGTTTTACAAATCAAGTTTTCAAAATTTTTGGTAGAGTATTCTTTTTGAGTGAGGGAACTTTGGTATCTCTTGTCGGTAATCAGTATACCGCAAGTCTTACAATTTTTTGTTCCAAATTTGGAAAAGCTATGCATGTCAAAAACACATAACAAATCACTAAGACTGGCTTTGCAGGGTTGGACACGAAAAAAACAGTCAGAATTTTTATAAAAATACCTACTATCTAACCTCTGCCCATAATTCGACGGTTTCAGTTAAAGGGCTATCCATGGGGTATTCAGTCTTCCAATAATGGTACCATTATCCATTGAATCCACTAATGGAGTCATCAGGGATAATCAAAATGGTTTGTTAATCGTTTTTAATTTCAGCGTACTGTATTTGTAAATTTGGAAACAAATATCTATGCCTTCTACAGGATCAGCTCTAGAATTCTATTTTCATTTTCAAATAATTTTGAACTATCTTTATGCTACATCTTATCTAACGAAACTTTGCTGTAAATGTCGATACGATTAAAACGTTTTATAAATTGTCATGATTTACCTCATTTTGCACCAAAAAAGTCTTAACATTTTGTTCCGCAGCGTAATGTTTTTGCCGCGTTGTGTCAAAGTTTTACGATTTTGACACATTTTCAACAGAGATACGGGGAATTTAACTGTCCATGCAGTAAAGACACGATTGTCTTGAATTATTTAAAACACGTGGGCTCCTTCGGAAGTAAAACTTTCATTGAAGATGACGTAGCACACACCTTTTAAATTAAGTGATAGATTCAGTATGTCGAGAAAATGAATTTAACTGCATCATACAGCTGTTTTGTCCTTCCGGGACTCGTCAGTGATGCTAGGGGCCAAAATATGAGAATCCAAGATTTCTAAACTAATGTATAAGCAGAAGGGTCAGGTGCGTAAAACCCTTTTAATTTATTAATTTAGAAGTAACAATAAACTAGTTCTGTATACTTGCAAATCGTAATAGATACAGTATGCCGAAAAAATGATATAATAATTCATTAATTTAATATTAATTGTCTAGCAGCGTATTTAAGACGACACATTATTACCGCGGATGTGTTATGAGCTTACTTGTGTGTGTGGGGGGGGGGGGGGGGCGAGGTGTAGCAAAAATACCTGGAGTAGACAGAACCTGGTATTTACTTCAGGCGATGTAATTGACCTATTGTCCAGATCTGTCACATAGACACTTACCTGAGCATTACCTAATAAAACCCAGTCACGACAGAGAAAAAATATAATAAGCGGTTTCCAACCTATATACAATGTAAGAAACGATTCAGGAACGCAAAAGATCGGTAATCTGGACATAATACCGGGGGCACGGGGGTTGGTACACCGAGGAGATATTGGTATCCGAATGACTGCGGAATACCGCCGATTTTGAGCCCTAAATATCATATCATAAACTGTTTCTACAAAAGATTGAGGAACAAAACCAGTCTGCAGCATGGATCAGTATTAGTATCAGCACTGCTACAAGTGGTCTAGGAGCAGAAACGATCCAGGTTACAGATATTACAGGTAGGACACTTCGGTAAACCATTTACCATGCTTGTACCAGAGGTAGTCGCTTCTGTAATTTCGATGAAAACACCAGATGGATTTAGATATCGTAGTTCTAAAATATTTAGATCCATTGTCACAAATATCTCGACAATGGTTCGTACTGTTACGACAGGACGAACCAGCCCGTTACCGGACGGATGAACCTCTTTGAAGAAGAATGGGTTATTGTATGGGTCTAACAACACAAGGTGACGTTGGCAGAAAGCGTCCTCTTCGCTCCCCTTCACAGTAAGAACAAGCGTGACTTTATGACGCTGCTCTTTAGAGTGACAATAAAAATCTGCAAAATACAAATTCATTTTGTCTTTGAACAGCCATAAGGTTGGAATGAAGAGTCGGACTGATCCGAACGGTGATGATGGAGGGGGTAGCCCTGTTCTGTCATGTAGTACGGCGCTGAAAAAGAGGCCGTTGATTCTTCCATTAATGACGGAAGCGGGGTCTCCACCATCGTTCTTGATGTAAGCGCTCATCCATCCTCCCTTCTTTCTGAATATGTCATTGAAATACTGCTCAGACTTATTACGATACAAATGAGGCAGCAGTTCGAATATGGGGTAGTTGGCATTGACGTAAACAACAGCTTTTCTATAGAGTTCGAACACATCCGATTGCGTCATTTCTGAAAACATTTAAAAGATCTGAATGAACTGCTTGCAAATGAATCGTAAATGTTTGACTTGACACTTATATCTACAATGACGTATTGCCGACATGTACATATAAATAAGAGAAAGCCGAAGCGTTAACAAAATCATAATCCAAACTCATAATCGCTTAAACTAGGGGCAAAATAGGGACAAAGGAAAGATTTACATGGAGACTCTCGTAAAAGCACAGGATAATAAGACCAGGTGTTCCGGAAGAATAAGCGTCTTCTGCTTCATCGACGACACCCGCCTTATAAATCTTGGTCGCATCCAAGTAAGCATCAATCCTCAAAATGAGAACCAAGTCATCAATGTCATCACAACAAGTAAACACACCTAAACTTAAAAACGTCCATCTTCTTATCACACAAAGATACAGAATATTTCTCGACGATATCAAGATGGCAAAATATGGACAAAGGCTCCGGAAAGACATGTTTTTGTAAGTAATAGTTTTTTTTACAGAATAATCAACATGAATTTCTAGCATAATACTTACTTGTCCTAAAAGAAAACTTTTCTGTAGGTAACTGACTATTGGAAACATAGCCGGACTGTTGGGTGATTTCCATGTGGTGCAGCTGGACGTCAGTGGCTGGACGCAGTGGGAACGGAATGGTGATACTGGTGACGCTGGATTTGTGTACGAGTATCGATATACCCCCGTCTAACACCAGCTGTATAAAGGTCAGTCCGCTCGCCTTATGTAGATCAGTAACTGTATACATGGTGTCTGTCCATTCAACTCCGGCTTGCAAAGATTTCTGTGCAATATAACCATTACTTAGTAAGTGATGATGCAATTCACACTGCAACATTCTTTTTTTAACGTTTTAAAATTTTATTTTCAAAAACAATTATATTGACATAAAAACAAAGGAATTAGACAGCAGGAAAAGCCTATATAAGTCCTCTCCCAAAACCTTAACATACACAATTGTACAAACATGGACATAAAATAACACATTACACATTATGATCCCAATGCTTAACAAAAATGCAACTCCATTCGATCTAGAATTAAAAGAGTTTTTGTTGTTGTTGTTCCAACAGTAAATCTACCATCATAAATGATAATCACTAATGTGTTAATCCCATCAATGTCAGTATATCCTACATGTAGGTATTATACGGTAAAGTATTGTGCATCGTTAGCAAATGTATTCTTTCACACCAGTTGTAATAATAGCAACACTTCTGGTGCATATTTTCTTTGAGATGAAATGAAACTTCTTCGTGGACGTTCGTTTTCTATTATTATTGTAGGTGTTTTTACCTTTGCTGAAAATGGGAGGCTTTTCCGACTATCACTTGACCTGAGGGCTGGCATTCGGACATCTGGTGAAAAACAAACAAAACAATATTCAAACAATTTATTTTACAAAACATACGGATATGTATATTAAATTGGAACTGAGTTTTGTTTTTGGAAATAGAATAACAGCGTCTCTTTAAGGATCCGCTATTTTCAAAATTTATGTATCTCAAATGATTATTTTTTCTGAGCCACCTCTTATTTAAAGGAGAAAGGAAAAATGTATGTTGAGTACTGTACTTGTACACGCATTGGAAAATTCGCTATTAGAAATCAATGAAAGTTTAACAAAAAAAAGTTAAAAGCAGCTAATGCTACCCAAATCTCGTTTGGTTTTTTAAATTAATAGTCGCTGATTTAACCTCAGTCATATAATTTTGATGAATAACTTTACTTAAACTATGACCAACACTGGGAACTTACTATAAAGCTGTATGCTAAACGTGACGATTTCGATTTTTCGATCGTGAACGTTCCCTTTCTTGATAATAACATCCCTTTTTCTCCATTCTATGGTGTTTACATGTCGCAGTTGATTCGTTATTCTTACTAGGGCTTGCTCTGAATATCGAGATTTTCGTGATAGATGTTGACGAACAAACTTACGGCACAGGGATTCGAGAGATGCAGGTTGATAAATACTATTGGCAAGTTTAATGGTCGCTATCTTGGTCTCATCGAGAAATATTCTGTATCTTTGTGTAATATGAAGATGAACGTTTTTGAATTTGCTTATTGGTGTTATTACTTGTTGTGATTGACAATGATGACTCGGTTCTCATTTTGAGAATTGATGCTTACCTGGATGTGACCAAGATTTACATGGCGGTGTCGTCGATATTGCAGAAGACGCTTACTCTTCCAGAACACCTGGTTTTATTTTCTTGTACTTTACGAGAGTCTCCGTGTAAATCTTTCCTTTGTTCCTATTATGGCTCTAGTTTAATCGATTTTGAGTTCGATATATGGTTTTATGTGGTATTTTCTGTTTTAATATTCCCTGCATTGAAAGAAACTGTGTTTCTTTTCTATAAACAATCAGAAAATTGGTCATAATTGGATTTGAAAATTAATCCTTCTTTAATAGGCATGATAAAAACGAGAACTTAACGTAGTAACGTAATTCATATCTCAACCTCAGAGGAGCATACTTTAAATAATAGGTTCAGTATATCACTATCGCACTGTTTGTCTAAAACAACTACGTTACCTTGTAGTTCAGATTGGTAGAGAAACTTAATGGCCATATCGAGTTTGAATTTTGACAAGGACTCGTTGTGTTTAGTCCTCAGAACACTATTATTTACATTTTGTTTTTGTAAAATATTCTGGATAAAGATTTGTTTGTGTTCGAATCTGCACGCTTTAAACGTCCTTTATGCACGATTGAAAACCGGGTTTAAAACATTTTTTTTTTTTGCGTTTCGTAGCATAGCAGACAAATATTACATACAGCTTTCCTTTACCAGATATGGCAATGTGCTAGGGGCATGGTGTAATATATATCCATAAGGTGTTACAACTACTTGTACGTACTCTGGTATGTCCATGTATTTAGGATTTCTCATTGGTGGAAATTAAGGTATCCGATTGTGTTATAAGAATTTACACAATTTAGTTTAATTCATTTTTTCGGCATACTGTATCTATTACTAAATTTAAAAGTTGTAGCATGTGTGTATGTTATGTCATCTTTCAGGATAGGGGTGGTAGACCGCTGGTAGATTTTTTAGTCCCCGTTTGCAAGAGCCACCAAAACCACAGTTATCCCATTTGAGTAGTGGAACGGTACATACTATACACCTTTTCGTAGTACACGATTTGAAATTATTTTGCTTCTACATGAGTTTAGAAAATTTTGATTTCCACCTATTGGCCCCCAGCTTTATGATGCAGTTTAAGTTATTTTTCAGCATACTGAATTTAAAAAGTACAGCATATGTGTGTGTTACGTCATCTTACATGTATCAATGTGGGAAACCTGAAACGAATACTGTATCTATTACGAAGTTTAAAATGTGCAGCATATGTGTTGTTACGTCATCTTTAATGATGGAGTGGCAGACTTTGCTGGTGGATGTTTTAGTCCCCGAGATTTGATGGAGCCTCCATAGCCACAGTTAATCCCATTTGAGTTGTGTCACGGTACATAATATACACATTTTCATAGTACACGATTTGAAATTATACATAACTAGTTTAAGTTTACTTCTAAATTCATAAATTAATGAGTTTTGCGCACCTGACCCTTTTGCTTCTACATTAGTTTAGACATTTTAGATTCCTACCTTTTGGCCCCTAGCATATCACTGAAAAGTCCTAGGAGGACGAAACAGCTGTATGATGCAGTTTAATTCATTTTATCGGCATACTGTATACATTACTTAATTTAAAAGGTGCAGCACATGTGTGTGTTACGTCATTCTCAAAGTGAGAACTGAGGCAAAGTTTTTAATCTCAACAAGCGGTCTTATTCAAAAACGTCCATCTTCATTTCACACAAGGATGTAGAATATCTCAATGAGACTAAGATGGCGACCATAAAACTTGCTCATAGTCTTCATCAACCTATATCTCTCTAATCTCGTCAGTTTGTTCGTCAGCAGCTGACACCTATCATAAAAATATCGATAATCAGAGCAAATAAAAAATACACTTGATTAAATGTCAGTTTTGGGCTTATTGAAGATAATGTTATCTCAGGAATAGCTTACACTTTAATTTACCTATCATCTGCAGAGACGAGATGCTGCTTGCAATGCTGAGGAAGCTGTGGGATAGAACTCTGTACCATTCCAATGTAGGATGAGTTTGTCTCTGCAAACCATAAACATAAACCGCCAATGTTGACACCTCCCCTTGTATTTTGAGGTCTCTCGACTCCACGAAGGGAACAAAAACGGAAACACACTTATTGCTGTTGGTATTTACTACCATAAACAAGATCGTGTCTGGTCTCTGTGAGGAACCCCTGTTCACATGTACAAATACGGTAGCTTGAGTATTATGGTCGATGATATGGTCAGAGGATGGAACAGCATTTCCGCTGGACGTTGCGAAAGCCGGTAGACCATTGTCGTCGCTATTAGCTGTGACCAGCTCGGATTTTAGGACGGTGGAAGTGGTGGTGGTGTCAGTAGAACTAGCAGCCCCGGACACAAAATCAGTAGTCGGGACAATGTTCTCATTGGCTGTGACAGATTCCACATGTAGTGTGATGCTTGTATCTTCCATAGGGTATCTAGTAATGCAAAATTACATTTCAATTATCAAACAGGTTGGGTTTTTTTTATCAATAAACGATATTTCTCATATAAGAATGGTATGCATATGTCATGATTTGTACAATCCGATTAAAAAATACAGATCCTCACTATTACTATCGTGTGTATTATCTGACAGCGAGCAGTAGAAGGTCATTTGCAGATGACCTTTATTTTTATTTCCATTAAAATGCACTTTATAAACGGTGTTTGGTAGACGAACAAAAATGGCGGCGGATCGAAGCGAAGGTGAGAAAATATTCAAGGCGTTATATAACAATTTGATTAGTATATTTTGTGATACTTTCTTTACCTTCAGTTGTTAGTTCTGTTAGGACAAACGAAAAACTACAAATCAAACAGATAATGTCTAGAAAGAACACATTTTTGTTTACGGTCGTTCGGGTTTCTCGCTACTTTACTCTGGTTTAACGACAAGTGTAGAAACAAATCGAAATTAGCTTTTCACTTTCAGAATCTGGTAAGCAATGATTTGATTGGTGAATACAAAGGTCATCTGCACATGACCTTCTACTGGTCGCTGTCAGATCCTGCACACGATAGTAATAGTGAGGATGTGTATTTTAATCAGATTGTGATTTGTAAGTAAACGTTTTTTTAATTTATATATATTCCTTTATTTTATGATGAAACAACTATTCTCCTTACTTTAATTTCAATTACATTATTTTCAATTTCAAGACACTTTATTGACATAATGACAAAAGGATTTAGAAATAAGGTTTTAAACCGAATAAGCATTTACATTTAAATTGAAAAACAATTAACATTCAAACAGGAATAAATAAACATCTTATGATATTGAATGTCTTTACCCAAACAAATACAGGTCCAATAGTCCATTTCATCATCATACAGGCCATCCACTGATGAAACTTAGAAAATCTATACCACCAGATAATTTATATTGTATGGGTAAAAGTTTAAATTGAATTTAAGAGTAAAAATTGTATAACTGCCTCAAAATATTTATACATATAGGTAGCAATATTTATACTTTGACTGCAAAACCACACTATCCATAGTAAACAAACATATGATTTACTTCTTAATATGGATACGGGATGTCGTGAATAAAAACAATTATGGCAACCACATTCACATTGATATACACATATTTCTTCAAGTCTTACCTGGTTTATATATGGGCCTAAAAATATACGAATACTCGAAGATTTGTTTTGTTTTTAGAAAATCCAGCTGCTTTAATATGTATTAGTCTTTACAAAACCAAGTTGTATCAAGCACGATGACCTAATTGTAAATACGCCGTTATATGAGACTCCCGCTGGGCATGCCTGCTGACTAATACATGTTCCTATTTTTAGTTATTACGTAATTACACCCTGTATGAATTAAATATGGAATTAATATTAAACAAATATTGGCAGTTGAGACCTGTACGTCAAACATCCAAGGACGTTTGGTCAAAGTTTGCCAACGGCTCTCTGTGACAGTGTATGTTTCCCGAACTTGATGTACATTGTACTTATATTTACATGAACACTGTACTTGTTTATGTGTCTATATACTTGTGGCTGTGTGTGGGGGATGTGGGGGGGGGGGGTGCGAGATGTACTGGCTGCCTGTTGATGTACGTATTTTTTTTTCATTATTTTCTTTACAAACTTAAATTTTACAAAAGGAAATATTTATTCTACAAGCAAACATCCATGACTATCTTGAGATTGAGAACTTTTCGAATTTAGTGCTAATATGAGTAATGATTTTGCTCGACTCTTATTTTAAATTTATCGTGAATGTCTTTTGTACAATCATTTTATACTTAAATACATATCATTTTTATATACTCAATTGTGACGCCCCTGTCAAAACATTTACATTGTTTAGATAATGTTATGTAACACGTCACTGACAGTCTGGTACACAAACTGCAAAAAGTTCTGAACAAACATAATTGACACCCGGGGGAGGGGCGTGACCAAGGAGTAATTAATTACTAGCAGACTGATGATAAGAATGGAGAGTGCGTTATTCTAATACGTTCGAGGTGTACCACGGCATTTTAAAGGATAATCAAAATTATTTGCGACATTGTAATCACGGCAAACTGTGCAAGAATTGTTCTCATTTCATTTGAAGGCCGGATAGCAATTATCCATGACGTAAATATCGCAACTAAGTAACCTTGAAACATGATATCGATTGTTCGCGAACAATAGCGTGACCCCGAAAGGTCAATGTAGTTTCGTCTGACATTTTGTAATCATCAATCCAGGGCAAGGTCATTCAAATTTAAAGAAAAGCTCAAAATATTTTTAAATAGTCGTTTCTTTTCGGTTTTTTGTCCTTTATATGAATAAGGAACGGATTAACTTGGTTTAAATTATACTCTAGTATATCGTGAGTATCATGTTTCAAATAAAAAGCTGCATGACATAGCGAGCATGTACTTGTGTAGACATTTGTTCTACTTGTTCTGCTCGACGACGCCAGTACAACACATTTCAAATGTAGGATGATTATCCTCTTATTGAGAAACTGTTGACATGTATAAACAACAGGTTATTGGCGGTATCTGATATCTCCAGTTTGTTGTTGGTTAGTTGGTTTGTTGGTTGATTGTTTTTACGTCCTATGTAATTTATTGTCAACAACTTGTTATGGTCTGTATCTGATATCTCTAGTTTGTAAATAATCTGTTGTCAACAACATGGTATTGGCGGTATCTAATATCTCTAGCTTTTAAATAATATATAGTTAACAACATATTTTGGTCGATATCTGAAATCTTCAGTTTGTAAATAATCTATTATCAACAACATGATATTGTTGGTATCTAATATATCCAGTTTGTTAATACAATATGTAGTATTTTGACAACAAATTTTACCAGCTTGACATTGCTCGTTTACGTTTATATCGTATTGAGAAACTGGTGGTATCTACATTCAAAGATCAATGGACGAACTGAGGATGTCTATGGACAATGAATTATCGACTTAATTGACGATACCTATAGACAAAGATTTATTGACAAACTGCTACAAGTGTAATATTTAAGGATATCAAAATGTTCACAAACATGTGATTTCCATATACATCAAATTATTGACAAAATTGTTATATCTAAGTTCAAAGAGGTATGGTGGAAAACAAGGGATATTTAATTCCCACATCATTGATAAACTTGTGATATTCATATACGACACAGTATTGATAACTGGTTAATATATATATAACACAGTATTGACAACTGGTGATATCTATATACAACACAGTATTGATAACTGGTTAATATATATATATATACAACACAGTATTGACAACTGGTGACATCTATATACAACACAGTATTGATAACTATCGATATTTATATACAACACAGTATTGACAACTGGTTATATGTATATACAACACAATATTGACAACTTGTGTTATATATATACAACACAGTATTGATAACTATTGATATTCATATACAACACAGTATTGATTACTGGTGACATCTATATACAACACAGTATTGATAACTATTGATATGTATATAAAACACAGTATTGGATATGTATATAAAACACAGTATTGATAACTATTGATATTCATATACAACACAGTATTGATTACTGGTGACATCTATATACAACACAATATTGATAACTATTGATATGTATATAAAACACAGTATTAACAACTGGTTATATGTATATACAACACAGTATTAACAACTGGTTATATGTATATACAACACAGTATTGATAACTATCGATATTTATATACAACACAGTATTGACAACTGGTTATATGTATATACAACACAGTATTGATAACTATCGATATTTATATACAACACAGTATTGATAGCTATTGATATGTATATACAACACAGTATTGATAACTATTGATATGTATATACAACACAGTATTGATAACTATTGACATCTACATACAACACAGTATTAACAACTGGTTATCTGTATATACAACACAGTATTGATAACTACTTATTTCTATATACAACACAGTATTGATAACTATTGACATCTACATACAACACAGTATTAACAACTGGTTATCTGTATATACAACACGGTATTGATAACTATTGATATGTATATACAACACAGTATTGATAGCTATTGATATGTATATACAACACAGTATTAACAACTTGTTATCTGTATATACAACACAGTATTGATAACTAGTGATATATATATACACACAACACAGTATTGATAATAGGTGATATATGTATGCAACATTTTTGACAACTAGTTATATGTAACAAAGTAGGCATGTTGATATGATATATCACGGTAGCTGTACCATCTGGAAATAATTAATTAGCCTAGTGGTTAATTAGGTCTCTGTCTATTACATCAGTAAACCGGGGCAGGGTGCAGTATTGGTCAGATAATTAACACCAGCTTGACAACAATTATTAATGCAGACGGCACTACTTTGCACACGAAAAGGATTAGTAATTATAAGTACAAGCTAGTGTAGTAATAGGAGGAGTCGGTCATTAGAAGACCATGGAGTAGGTCTTGTACAGTCTGAACCATGCGAAGACTCTGGAGTAGGTTTTTTATAGTCTTCACTTGTGATGGCTATAGAGTACTAGGTCTTTGACAGTCTACACGAGAGGCTGCCAGGAGGGCTAAAGATTAGTGCTAGTAAAGATGTAGAAGACTTATAAGTTGACAATTGACTTAGCCACACTGAGACACAACGCCGATGTACTTTCAAGTTTAATGATGTTGTAATACCATGAACATGTACTTGTAATGTCGTTGAAATTTACGATCACGAAAAAACTGTCTATTATCCAACATTATGTGTCGTTGCTGAATTGTGTCACATATATCTATACATCAAATTATTGACAAAGCAGTGTAGTATCTTTGCAACAGATTATTGCTAAAATTGTGATATTGATAGACAATCTGGTAATGTATACCCCGACAAGACAAAGTGACACTGTTAACATAGTCAGTGGCATAACACACCATTGCGAATTCAGGGTAAACACAAATTGACACTGTTAACATAGTCAGTGGCATAACACACCATTGAGAATTCAGGGTAAACACAAATTGAAAACCTTGATAAATACGGATTTCAGCACATCGTTGATCAAGTTGCGGAGCTGTGATTTGTATCGTGGAAGTACTGTTTTAATACTTCATAACATGTATCTATGGTTCATTAAAGTACATTGACTACATATCAATAACTTACCTGTTGGAGTTCTGTCCTTGTTTACTTGTCCTCCCGACTCCTAGGTCAGTCAATCCACGATTATATAATTGACACCTTACTGCAGTCCATGGGTTTAAATAACACGCATGTGTATAGTGACACAAGCTATTAAACGGGACCTCGGAAATCCCCAGGAACTTGTTTATGCATTCGCGTAGGCGACTAGATACTACGATCTCTGACCCACCAAGCTTTGATAAGTTTCTTCCGTGTCGTTTTGAAGATATCATTGTTCTGGATTTGATGAGTAATTGTGTATAAATAGTTTGTGTACAAAATTTACATTTTATTAACCGTCATATTTACATCTGACCTTATATCAGAGTAATTTTGAAGTTATATTTTCCGATTACATGTACATGTAAATCCAATGATTTATTTCCATTTTATTGTGAATACTGTGTTGATAGAAAGTATGGATTTAGAAAATAAGAAATATTTATAGAACTGCATGTATTTTTGGAACTTTATTGAACCTTATGGAAGTAAAATAAAAATCATAGCCTTTTTTACCTGTAAAATCCCATGTTTTAGATCTACAGGAAAATGTATGACACAGACTATAATGATACTCTCTTCGGTGTTTCTATGCGTTCAGGGAGCACTCCACCTCTACCTGTAAAATCACATAAAACTGCGTGTGTACACTGATAAGTAATCTGTTACGTTTTTACAATGTATTATCAACCATGTACTGATAACAGCTTACATGTATCTGTCTGAAAATAATTGGTTTCACCTTTCAGTTCTCTTACATAAAATTTTTCATATCTGATCTTTCTCCTATGCTGAACATGTATTTAAGGTGGTGATAGACTTGTTTTTACAGTAAGTTGTTATTAGGGCTTTTCACAACATGATGAAAAGACCTATTGTGTTTGTTCCGTTCATTGTTATTAGTTTACACTTCTTCCTCTGCAAAAACCAGTAAAGGTATGCCGATGTACGTTTAGTATGCTGCATGACAGGGATTGAATGTGTATATTTTCAAGTAAAATGGCCGCCATGAGGTCATACCTAAAAAGATCAAAACAACCTTAACTCAAAAAGTATTCATTGTAAAAATAATTGTCATTATATTATTTGAAGATAATGTTAAGGACTAATATTTTTTCTCTACATGTTATTAGGTCAAAGGTAAAATCCTCACTGTTGGGTCAAATGTCACCTTTTTTATTATTTTCTTTTGAAGCTATAGACACAATCATCACGTTAATAATAGTGTCTTCATTTTTATAACACCTATTGTAAAGGTCGACAGCCTTTTTAATTATTCCTTTTATCTTGCAACTCCAAAACATTTCACATTTTTAAACTTGTTCTTGTGGGATTTTTTAATACAGATGTCTTCATTCTTCTGTAACACATATTGAAAAGGTTGCACGCATTTTGAATAGTTTCATTTGATTTTTTCACCAGTAAACTTGTAACAAACTTTTCAAGTTCCAATGGTTCAATTGCGTTGAAAATAGTTGAGAATATTAAGAGAAGTATGCCAACAAAGTGCATGGTGTTTCTATACAGCCTCGTCAAGAGTTCGACGTGGCTTAAAATTGCGGCCATTTTGTAACATGTTAGCGCAATCCTAATACTTCAACATAAACAATATAATTCATCCGCTTCCCCATCAATGAAAAAAATACTGGGCTTGCAAATGAACATGTAATGATGGCAAAATCAGTCATATCTGTGAAAAGCCCGTCAAATTGATAGCATTTATAGTTAGTTTTTTTTCCCAATTGTCTGCTAACACCAATATTGCTTTTGCAAAATCATCCTCCGCTAAAATGCTGTCAGATAATAGATGAAACCTTCCAAGTTATCAATAGCTCTTGTCGCCATAATAGAGTTATACCCCTTCCCGAACACGTCAATATTCTTTTGATCGACGATGGGCATACACCTACAGTCCCTTCTGTTTGTTGGGTTATTATCCTATGGGTTATCAAGGTCATCACATTTATAAACATCATAATGAATAATGTAAGAATTATTCGCTTGATTTTTACACAATATCTAATCTCCATTAAACATGTTACCAAACCATTCGTAAAAACTTGTATTGCCATATAAAATGTTATGTACATGTAGTTTATTGCTGGCGGAATCATTTGCACTAGAACCAAACTCTTGACTACAGTAGGTCAAATACCCATGTGGAAGGTGTAATAAGGTTGTTCAAAAGAAAACATCTGGGTTGTTGTGATACATGTTTGATAAATTAATGTTTGACACCAGTAACATATCTGATCCCTTGAATGACACTAATAGCACAACAAGGTCAGAGGTCAGCTTTGATAGTCCTATAGCCCATCCTTTCCGGAGCCAAAGGAAAAGTGACTTCTGTTTAAGGATAATAAAACCTGAACTAAGGATCTGTCAAGAACAAAACAAAAGAACTTTTGAATACGATTGAATCAACAAAAGTAGATACAATTGCTGCTACAGAATCGTTGCTTGATCAACGCATCAGTTAAAATAGTGCCTTCCTCCTGAGTATAACGTGAAAATAAATGACGGATCCACTCACGGAGGCAATGTCTTTCTGGCAGTTTCCAACAAGCTGAAAAGATACGAGCGAGTGAAACTACAAGTAGGAGAGGACATTGAGGAAGTGTCGACTAGAATAAGGGTCAAGGGGACCAGTGATCTCTTTATAGGCTCTTACTGCAGACCGCCAGGCGACATGGACCCAGCTTACTTACAACATCTTCGGCAGTACACATATGAATCAACGGAAATGTTAACCTGAGTGAAGACAGGAGTAGCAAGTAAAACCATATGCGAACATCTTTCTCCCTCAGTAACATTTTAACGTTTGAGAATTTAGCCTTTTGTTTCTTGATTTCATGAAGTCTTTATTGTAAATGTCTATTTTTTACAATGTTGTAATGTTGTTTAGCTCTAAATTACTAAAACTGTCAATGGCCCACGTTTAAACAATGCAAAACAAAAACTCAGTAAAGGCGCACTTTTGGAAACGGCGATAGATGAACCCAACACAGACCTGTGTTACACCTTTTTAAATTCAATAACAGATACAGTATGTCGAAAAAAAACATACAACTGTTTCGTCCTTTAATGACTCGTTAGTGGTGATAGGGGCCAAATGTAAGAATAGAAAATCAGGAAAGGAACAGATACTTTCTTCGGCAGTAGACAAGATTAACATCCCCGATAGACAATGTCATTCTGTCTTTACGGAGGCGAATATCCGCAACATCTCACATAACAAAGGAATGTGTTATCTGTAAATAGATGGCATAATGAAAGAGGTGAAAAGTGTTACGAAGCTGTTGAAAAACATGGACAAAGCCAACGGGCCTGACAACATACCGCCATGACTCTTAATGAGCTAGTGGAGAGGATATATCTGTTTCTTATAATTGGTCGCGAGGAAAGAAGATGTATCCTCTCCATTGGTACATTAAGAGTCCTGGCACACAAGCGATAACTACAAAACCTACAGCAAGGGCTCAACATCAGAATAGATGCATGCTTTCCTCCTGGGCAGAGCTCAAACAGGTTAATGTGGAAAGAGCGTCATCATCAGATGAGCCACCAATCATCAATGGGTCACCAAGGGACATTACTCGGCCACTGCTCCTTCTAACATATATATCAGCGACCATCAGATACGGAATCCGTTTTCAGAGATGACAGAGTGGTTTGCAGACGGATGCAGTCCAAGGGAGATCCAAGATCCTTCACTGGAGACCTTAACACTTTTACTCAATGGGAATATAAATGTGGTATGGATTTTAACCCTAACAAATCTAGTGTCCTTCGTGTCGTCGGAAACAAAAGACGCATCTACTGGAATTGAATAGGGATAACAATAACTGCGGTCCTTGTACCTGCACGTGTACTTTTGCACATTGATCAACAGCATTATGTTCATAAATAAGAGAATACCGACGCGTTAACTAAAGCATAATCCAAACTCAAAATCGTTTAAACCAGGGGCAAAATATGAACAAAGGAAAGATTTACATGGAGACTCTTGTAAAAGTACAAGTGAATAAGACCAGGTGTTCCGGAAGAGTAAGCGTCGTCTGCTTCATCGACGACACCCGCCATGTAAATCTTTGTCACATCCAAGTAAACATCAAGTTCTCAAAATGAGAACCGAGTATCATTGTCAATCACAACAAGTAAACACACTAATGAGCATACTCAAAAACGTCTATCTTCATATCACTTAAAGATACAGTGTATTTCTCAATGAGACAAAGATGGCGATTATAAAACTTGCCCATAGTTCTGATCAACCTGCATCTCTCGATTCCTTGTGTTGTTAGTTTGTTTGTCAGCAGTTGACATCGATCACGAAAATCTCGATATCCAGAGCAAGCCCTAGAATTTCGAATCAACTGCGACATGTAAACACCATAGGTTCGATAAGCAGGGAGTTACTATCAAGAAATGGAAAGTTCACGATCGGAAAATTGAAATCATCACGTTTATCATATAGCTTAGTAGTAAGCTGTCCATTTTGGTCGTAGTAAGAAGTTTTGATAATGGCTTGGTCGAGCAATAAGCAGAGCCGGCGATAAAACGTTGCTTATAAGGATCCTTGTGTAGTTTCGGTATCCAATAAAGACAAGGTAGGTCAGCGTCTTACTCATTAACCGGTACTTGGACAGATTGTAATACAGAAGCATGGTTCGACAGTATTTCATCTTTCGAAAACCCGGTCAATGTGTAAGTAGGGCAAACAATGATCAAGTTGTTAGACGCTTTGTCTGCAGAGACAACCACATACTTATCGTGTAGATCGTTGAGTGTTGCTCGAACATCGGGGTCAAGAAATATCGACTTGTGTTTAGTTTTCATTTTGTGACGCAAATTACTTATTCTTTTCTGAATAGAGCACCTCATAGACTTTACCCACTCTGAAAGTGAATCCAATTCAGCATGTTCATGTTTAGTCCATTGTCTAGCGCAATCTTCCACCGAGTCCATGATAATCTTGAAATTCACATGCCAATTGATGGATGGAATCTCAAGGTACTTAGGACCTTTCATGAAAAACTCCCGGAGCTTTATATTTGGGATAATATTCAGATTACCCGTTACTATGTGTCCAACTGCACCATAGCAATATTGAGATGAAGAACATGAACATGCTGAAGGAGGAGTTATTCTACGGTCATCTATATTCATTGTTGCAATGTTTGCTTGTAATTGAAAAGCTTTAGTGCAATATGTATAGAATAACTGTAGGAAATAATCGGTGAACTTTTATATCGAAAGTACAGTGGTATGTTAGCTTGAACAGACTTTTGGTGCTAGATATTGCTGATGTTAATGGCATCAAATCCCCTTATTGGCTAAATCGACTTTCATGAAATGTCAAGTCGATGTTGCCTCTTGCCTGTCCGTTTGCACAGGCTTAAGGTCACTCGGTTCCTTTGTCAATATCCATAGGAATTTCATGAAATTTCACTCAAATGTTTAATAGTGTATGAAGAACAAGTCTTTTTGTTGTAATTGGCCGAAAAACTGCAGAAATCTTTTTGGGGTGAAAAACTGATATTTTCAGGGAAAACTCCTGGAAGAGCGAAATCAACAACTAACATATTTCTTTTTGATGTATTACAATGCTAACTTTATATATAGATATAAAACAGAAATGAAGGCAAATATTTTACGTTTCGTATAACTTTTATTCAACAAAACAAACAATTATATGTATGTTTTTCATCAACTTTTTCAAATATCAAAACATTGTGTGGATGAAAAACTGATTTTTTAAAGTTATGTTATGAAGAAACAATCCTTATTTAACAAAGCATGAAAAAATTGAACCAAAAAAACATTATTTCACTTAAAATTTGGGGAAAATTATCAGAATTATTGGGTTTTTTTTATTTCAATTGCCTCCCCTTTCACTGCAACTGGACTAAATTGTAGGAGGTATAGATTTTCCCATATCACATAATGCGTTGGAAGTAGTGAGATACTAGGTTTATCGATTGCTTTAGCCTGATTTGAATGTATCCACTCGCCTGGTATCAGATTACACAGAAAAAAAGTTTATAACTAGCATTTATGACATTAATTGAATAGTGATATCATCAGAACATGTTACATTAAATATCGAATAAATATAAAGCAATGTGTTTATTTTAATGATGCAGTTGTAAAGAATTGAAGCGGACATATAGGTTTAGACTAGTTGTCTTGGTGTTTACATTACTAAGCTTAGGCTTATATAGATGAATGAGGGCGAGTGGGGAACTCGCTTATGAAAATCAAATCATGACATCGTTGTAGATAAAAACACAAAAGCGTGTTACTAGTTCCACGTCCTTGTATTCACTCCCAAATATATGTTTAACATAAACAGATTTCTGATAAATGGGAATAACTCAAATACATTGGAGTTACTGATTACCTCCCCTATACCATACTGTATAGTTTACACAACACGTTTACATAAGATCAGGTTGATATAGTCGATAATTACGCAACCAACTTAACCTTCTAGCGTTTACATGGATTCTAGCAGACGCTTGGGTCTTTGCCGGATTGCAAATTGCATGATCATCGGCGTATGTACGGTGAATTTCTTACCCACGATAGGTATTAAATTTCATATCCGTCAAAGCGGCCATGTTTTTGCAAAGAACGATAATCAACGGACCGAGAGACCTTAAAAAGTCGAATTTCTGCCACATTATCAATAATCTTATGGAGTTTCGACGCTAGTTTCCACAGGTCTTCCGGAACATGTTTTATTTGAGTCATTTGCAGAGTTCGTAATGTAGCCCGGGGAAGTGAATACAACGTTGTCCTGACGTGGTCTACACTTGATGGTCTTTTAAAAGTATCCATCAGATCTTCAAACTTCACGTTGTATTCCTTCGGACTATTATAATGTCGATGGCCATGACTACGATGACGTCTGCTTTGAGGGGTAAACAAAGACATTACATTTGTTTGACTGCATCCAGGACTCGATAAGTTTCCCACTGAATCTATACGATCATAGCATCCATATGGCATAGCAGTGCCAAGACGTCTTACATAGTTTCCTCACGCCGTCTACGGTATGGAGTGCTGATTGTGGGATTATTTGTAGGGTGATATTTTTTTCCAGAATACGGACTTTCATGGAAAGAATAGACTGGTCGGGGAGGTTGAAATAGAAAAGGTTCATATACATTTATTTATGAATGACCACAACACATAAAGCGCTTTAATTCCCGTCTTTCTCTGATTTTTTTTTTTGGGGGGGGGGGGGTGATTGTTTATTATATTAATACCTTTTTTGTATAAATGATCATATAATTCAGAAACAATTAAAACCAACAACATAAATCTGTTTTATAGAAACATTTATACACAATTTCGAAGTATCGATGGCTATCCTCCTCATTCATTCCGATGGCCAGGCAGCATCAATTCGCCCTCTTCCTCCAGAAGAAAACGCCAACTGCCACGCCCACTACACCCACAACAACCGGAAGTGCCTTTTTCAACATACTTCCAAACATTATTCTCATCGTGCTCTGGAATTTTTGTCGAACTAACTGAACACTTTTCCGTGTGCCCATCCTCACATAGAAGTCGTGTATCAGTGGACGTTCGAGGGGACTGAAGTAGCGATCCTCTAGTCCTAGCATGGTGAGTCGGTCAAGCAGGATGGCCATATAGATGTCCGCCATGGTGAACCGAGACCCAACCAGCCAGCTGTCTGTCACTCCCTGCTCTATAAAACACAGATAAAGCCACATATATATCGTCTGACGAAAACAGGAAGTTGGAGTTTCATGATATAGTCATTCTAGCACGGATTTAACCCTGGAAACACGTTTAAACTCTTCTTGTTTAAAGGTTGGAATATATCTTTATAAAATTTCAAGTAAATGTACCTTGTATGTCTTCATAACACTGGAAATTCAAATCAGTTGTATGGGTCATGTAAGCACGTAGTGTTCAGACCGGGGCTATATAAAACAAGGTGATACGGTCGTACAGACATAATGTAGATCACATCAAGGTTACTCAATCACAACAAGCGGACAGCATTTACCACTGTACATGTAACACATGACTTACTCCCAAGCTCAGGCCTAACAACTTACCCTTTCGAGTTTCTGCCATTCTATTTTCGATCTTTGCAAATAAAACATCCAACTCGTACAAGACCCTCATCACCTCCTCTTTGTTTTCCGTTTTCGCTACCCGCTCGTTCTGGGCTCTTAGCTTTGCAAGGTAGTGCTCCCTAAGTTCTGGGTGCTTGTCTGCTTTTTCCTGGAGTAGTTTTGCTCCATTCTTCATAGCTTCCTTTGCTGTGTAGAAAGCCGAGACAGATTAATTACCTGTTTCTAGTGTTCTTTATTGTTATGATGACATGAGTACCTGGATCGCAATGCGAAACTACACAAATGGATAGAAATTACACCAAATATACACGTAGACAGGTAATCCATGTTTTAACATATCGATATTGTGATTATCAATATATCACGGAGGCATTTATTTTATTTTCGAGGGAGGACAATTTGTAGCTACATGCTATATATTTATGATATGTGGTCCTCTAGTGTGCGGTCCTATCGTGTAGCTACATGCTATATATTTATGATATGTGGTCCTCTAGTGTGCGGTCATATCGTGTAGCTACATGCTATATATTTATGATATGTGGTCCTCTAGTGTGCGGTCATATCGTGTAGCTACATGCTATATATTTATGATATGTGGTCCTCTAATGTGCGGTCCTATCGTGTAGCTACATGCTATATATTTATGATATGTGGTCCTCTAGTGTGCGGTCATATCGTGTAGCTACATGCTATATATTTATGATATGTGGTCCTCTAGTGTGCGGTCATATCGTGTAGCTACATGCTATATATTTATGATATGTGGTCCTCTAGTGTGCGGTCATATCGTGTAGCTACATGCTATATATTTATGATATGTGGTCCTCTAATGTGCGGTCCTATCGTGTAGCTACATGCTATATATTTATGATACATGTATGTGATCCTCTAGTGTGCGGTCCTATCGTGTAGCTACGTGCTATATATTTATGATACATGTATGTGATCCTCTAGTGTGCGGTCCTATCGTGTAGCTACGTGCTATATATTTATGATACATATATGTGATCCTCTAGTGTGCGGTCCTATAGTGTAGCTACGTGCTATATATTTATGATACATGTATGTGATCATCTAGTGTGCGGTCCTATCGTGTAGCTACATGCTATATATTTATGATACATGTATGTGATCCTCTAGTGTGCGGTCCTATCGTGTAGCTACATGCTATATATTTATGATACATGTATGTGGTCCTCTAATGTGCGGTCCTATCGTGTAGCTACATGCTATATATTTATGATACATGAATGTGGTCCTCTAATGTGCGGTCCTATCGTGTAGCTACATGCTATATATTTATGATACATGTATGTGGTCCTCTAATGTGCGGTCCTATCGTGTAGCTACATGCTATATATTTATGATACATGTATGTGGTCCTCTAATGTGCGGTCATATCGTGTAGCTACATGCTATATATTTATGATATGTGGTCCTCTAATGTGCGGTCCTATCGTGTAGCTACATGCTATATATTTATGATACATGTATGTGATCCTCTAGTGTGCGGTCCTATCGTGTAGCTACGTGCTATATATTTATGATACATGTATGTGATCCTCTAGTGTGCGGTCCTATCGTGTAGCTACGTGCTATATATTTATGATACACGTATGTGATCCTCTAGTGTGCGGTCCTATCGTGTAGCTACATGCTATACATTTATGATACACGTATGTGCTCCTCTAGTGTGCGGTCCTATCGTGTAGCTACATGCTATATATTTATGATACACGTATGTGATCCTCTAGTGTGCGGTCCTATCGTGTAGCTACATGCTATATATTTATGATACATGTATGTGATCCTCTAGTGTGCGGTCCTATCGTGTAGCTACATGCTATATATTTATGATACATGTATGTGGTCCTCTAATGTGCGGTCCTATCGTGTAGCTACATGCTATATATTTATGATACATGTATGTGCTCCTCTAGTGTGCGGTCCTATCGTGTAGCTACATGCTATATATTAATGATACATGTATGTGGTCCTCTAATGTGCGGTCCTATCGTGTAGCTACATGCTATATATTTATGATACATGTATGTGATCCTCTAATGTGCGGTCCTATCGTGTAGCTACGTGCTATATATTTATGATACACGTATGTGATCCTCTAATGTGCGGTCCTATCGTTTAGCTACGTGTTATATATTTATGATACATGTATGTGATCCTCTAATGTGCGGTCCTATCGTGTAGCTACATGCTATATATTTATGATACATGCATGTGCTCCTCTAATGTGCGGTCCTATCGTGTAGCTACATGCTATATATTTATGATACATGTATGTGGTCCTCCAATGTACGGTCCTATCGTGTAGCTACATGCTATATATTTATGATACATGTATGTGATCCTCTAATGTACGGTCCTATCGTGTAGCTACATGCTATATATTTATGATACATGTATGTGGTCCTCTAATGTGCGGTCCTATCGTGTAGCTACATGCTATATATTTATGATACATGAATGTGGTCCTCTAGTGTGCGGTCCTTTCGTGTAGCTACATGCTATATATTTATGATACATGTATGTGTTCCTCTATTGTGCGGTCCTATCGTGTAGCTACATGCTATATATTTATGATACATGTATGTGATCCTCTATTGTGCGGTCCTATCGTGTAGCTACATGCTATATATTTATGATACATGAATGTGGTCCTCTAGTGTGAGGTCCTTTCTTGTTGCTACATGCTATATATTTATGATACATGTATGTGATCCTCTAATGTGCGGTCCTATCTTGTAGCAGAGTTAACCGAAATCAAATAAATAAAGTAAGTTGGATTGAAATTGGCTTTTCAAAAACAACATAAAATTGAAAATATAGATCCACGATGTCACATTTTTCAATGGATGTTACAAAATCACGCTGATAAACATATATGTAGACATTAGCAAACTTAATGCTATAGTGATATGAAGATGGACGTTTTTGAGTATTCTCATTAGTGTGTTTACTTGTTGGGATTGGCAATGATGACTTGGTTCTCATTTTGAGAGCTTGATGTTTACTTGGATGTGACAACAATTTACATGGCGGGTGTCGTCGATAAAGCAGAAGACGCCTACTCTTCCGGAACACCTGGTCTTATTCTCTTGTACTTTTACAAGAGTATCCATGTAAATCTTTCCTTTTTTCATATTTTGCCCCAGGTTTAATCGATTTTGAGTTTTGATTATGAATTTTGTTAACGCTTCGGTATTCTCTATGTCTAGAAATAATTCTATAGCCAAGTATGGTTTAACAACCCTTGAAAACTGACACTTTACATGTACAATATAACTGTGACATGTAATTTGGAAAATGTTCGTTTGTGTAGAGCATGCAACCGGAGCGATGGTTTAATTATGCACTACGACAATCAATATTAGAAAGGGACTTAGTGTAGTAGAGTCCTTCACATGAAACAGTGTGGTCCAAAAAAATCTGCAATACAAAATAATCTTTAACATATCGCCATTAACTTCGTTCTAATTAAGTCTAGTACGAAGTTAGCGCAGCCTTGTAACAGATGATGTCGATTAGGTTTTTAGTTTAAACATATTTTATTTGAAATATTCAAAAGGAATCGGACACAAGTTATGAAACTTAGAAACGTCCTTTTCCATAGATTTTGTTGGATATTTAGGAAGAAGCTTAAGCCAGATCGTATTTCGCCCTAGATTCTAATAAAGACCTCACCTCCTTTGAGTTTTCTCTTCATTACAGACGGAAATTTCAGCCCTGCTGGTGACAACTCCGGGTGCAATATAACTCCGAAGGTTACCACAGGTACGCTCACGTTGTCAAGGAGATTTCGCCACTTGTAGACTTCCTGTCCAATCTTAGTTTCAGGGTGGGGTATAAGTTTCGTTCCTGTCAAAGAAACAATCCGATTAGTCCTGATAAGTTTATACAAAAAGTGACAGCTATGGGCATCTAAAGTGATGTACATGTTTGTGCAATACTGAAACTACGCAGCATTTCATTAAATTAAATATAGATAAACCGCCAAGATGCGCGTGAAATATCGTATCGTACATTCCCGTCGAAAAAAATCTGCCATACTTATGAAATGTATCTATTAGTAAATATTTGTGTGTTACGTCATCTTTGATATAAAACGTAAACCATTGATTTTTTTTTATTACATTTCGAAACAGGCCTTTAAATACTTTTATCATTTTTTTTCTTTACTTGCCAACTGGAAAGTACATGTAGCTATCACAGTCGAAATCACAACCGGTCGGGTACAGCTTATTGGGATAAGTTTATCGAAAAGTTGAGTCATTCTCATCTTCCAATTCATTACTTATTAAATCCTGCAGCAGTATCTCATCAATATATACTGCTGTTGTCATTTCTCCAAGATCATCTTTCCCCAATAGACAAGTTCTAGCAGACAACAACAATTCTGAGCCTCCAATGCCAGGGAGCAATTGGGGAGGTCGATTCGATCAAGGGGAACAACTCATACAAAAGTTCCGGTGTTACGTGAAAAAATGACACGGGTGTAAAACTACCCATCGTTGAAATCTATGGTGGGTCATTTTTTCCCGGGACGAATTACAGAAATATCGAGTGGGGTCATTTTTCTACAGATGGCCGTGTAAGATTTCTACTGTGAAATAACGACCACCTCGGGTAACTTTTGCCACGTAGAATAATGACCCGAGTAGTTTTTTGAAGCTGGGTAACTTTTTCAAGTTACACTGGCAAAACCTTATATTTTCATTGCAAAATCTTATATTTCCACTGCTTATCACTGCAGTGAAAATATGTTTTATCAATTTGATAATTTTCTATATTTCACAGGCAAAAATGTAATAATGCATTTTATAAATATTACACTTGGGGTGCTACACTCGTGATATCAAGATTGTTAATTCAGCTACGTTTATAAAAAAAATAGTCCACGTCACATGACTACCTTCTGCCGAAATATCATTTATTAATTACCTCAATAGCTATCTAATACTCCACAGAAATATCGTATTGTTATGGAATGGGAATCAACAGAAAGATTAACACATACATACACACCCTGTGGATTTCCCCTTAACATTTAAGTCTATGATAAAGTATGAAAAGCCAACTGCACTTTAAAAAGTTATCCACTACAAATCAATATAACAGTAAAATGATGAATTAAACCACTTGTTTTGACGTATCACGACCTGCACATACCAGTGTCCAGCTCTTTGTCCAGGTAGTTAACGATATCCTCCGAGTCGACCAGGACCCTCCCGGGGACTGCCAGGGCCGGGACGGTTCCTTTTGGAGTAATCTTCATGTACCATGTCGCGTTCTGCTCGCCGTTAGCGATAACAACTACCTGTTCCCGAAACGTAGCCTCTTTCTCAAATAACACCATCAGCACCTGGAAACCAAAAGTTCTAACACCATCAGCGTGACATACGGGTACCAATGCAAATTACAATAATGGTATATAACTCATTAATGTGTGTCCAGTAAAATCTTACCGTAAACCTATACCGGGGAATGTTAACGGATGAAACAAAAACAATTATTCAAAGTTTCCTTATTTTTTTCTTGGAAATGCAGTAAACGGCTATCCAGCCGACCGCAATTCTGATAGCTCGTTCACTTTGGAGGGGAAAATAAAGATAAAAGTGATTTAATCCCTATAGTATTTCTGGAAATTGTCCCTGTGGGCGTTGGGTAAGAGTATTTTGTTAAAGTTTCACTGCCTTTTTTATAGTTTTTGGTCTAATAAAATGCATGTGAAGCGCTGAAACTATCGTTACTATGGACACCGTTACTCTGGCAACTGCGTTAAGCCATTTTACCCAAATCTATTGATTTACACGGAAAACCTATGATCATAAAGCTACTATTTAATAGTTTAGTTTTTTACGTTTTTGAGTATTATAATACGTACGCCTACTTGTTGTGGTTGTGAATGATGCCTCGGTTCTCACCTTGAGGGCGTCATACTTACTTTGATATCAACTAACATTACATAGCGAGTATCGTCGATAAAGCAGCAGACGTATTCACTTCCGGAACATCTGGTCTTATCTTTTGTACTTTTTCAATTGTCTCCGTGGAAATGTTCCCTTTGTTCCTATTTTGCCTGTGGTTAAATCGATTTGGAGTAGTTTATGATTTAGTGGACGCTTCGGTATCCTCTGGTCTTTTTTCTCATTAACTTGTTTGTGATTAATGTTATGTAGTTTAGGGTTGACATATGCGTGTTCGTGATAATCTATTAAAGTATGGGAGTTTTAGGGATATTTCCAGCATTGCCAGAGATCGAAACATATTAAGGAAAGGGATAGCAGTTTTTCCCTGCTTACAAGTAACATTTATCTGTTCTACATTAGGAACATCATCTCTCTACCATTTAGGATATAAGTGAATCCTTTGTTACAGTACAGTATTGGATACTGTTGGAGGATCTGAGATATGTGAATTAACTTTGATGTCAGCTATAATATTGTAGTTGTCATCATATCGTTGATTAGTATAACCCATTCGACGATATAAAATGTGAGCCATTTATTTCTATATATTTGAAATGATACGTTTTACTGTATGCGTTATGAAATTCTGAGATAGAAAAAATTGATATATTTCGAACTATATGTAGAATATTAATAAAAATGGATGAGTTTTGATGTAAAACTCGTGTACTTGCTTAATGTAATTATAACGTCCGTATCTGGGTAGTACATACAGGCACGAATCTCACTCATTTCATTATGACGGTTACCACAGGCTAGGCTCAAGTTGAGTTTGTACGCGGAGCTAACCTTGACCACACACATTTGACCGTCACAATATTTACACATAGGTGGTACACAGTCGTTACATTTTACACATGTGTGGTATTCAATAATTATATTTACACAAGTGTGGTGCACATTGGTTACGGTAACCCACGTGTGATAGGCCTGCTTATACAGTAATTATATTTACACACGTATGGTGCACATTGGTTACGTTTACCCACGTGTGATAGGCCTGCTTATACAGTAATTATATTTACACAAGTGTAGTGCACATTGGTTACGGTAACCCACGTGTGATAGGCCTGCTTGTACAGTAATTATATTTACACACGTATGGTGCACATTGGTTACGTTTACCCACGTGTGATAGGCCTGCTTATACAGTAATTATATTTACACAAGTGTAGTGCACATTGGTTACGGTAACCCACGTGTGATAGGCCTGTTTGTACAGTAATTATATTTACCCACGTGTGATAGGCCTACTTATACAGTAATTATATTTACACACGTGTGGTGCACATTGGATACGTTTACCCACGTGTGATAAGCCTGTTTGTACAGTAATTATATTTACACACGTGTGGTGCACATTGGATACGTTTACCCACGTGTGATAAACCTGTTTGTACAGTAATTATATTTACCCACGTGTGATAGGCCTACTTATACAGTAATTATATTTACACACGTGTGGTGCACATTGGTTACGTTTACCAACGTGTGATAGGCCTACTTGTACAGTAATTATATTTACACACGTGCGGTGCACATTGGTTACGTTTACCCACGTGTGATAGGCCTGCTTGTACAGTAATTATAGTTACACACGTGTGGTGCACATTGGTTACGTTTACCCACGTGTGATAAGCCTACTTATACAGTAATTATATTTACACACGTGCGGTGCACATTGGTTACGTTTACCCACGTGTGATAGGCCTACTTATACAGTAATTATAGTTACACACGTGTGGTGCACATTGGTTACGGTAACCCACGTGTGTAAGCCTACTTATACAGTAATTATATTTACACACGTGTGGTGCACATTGGTTACGTTTACCCACGTGTGATAAGCCTACTTATACAGTAATTATATTTACACACGTGTGGTGCACATTGGTTACGTTTACCCACGTGTGGTAAGCCTAATTATACAGTATTTATATTTACCCACTTGTGATAGACCTGTGTATACAATTACTACAATTGTGAATACTTTTACCTTTTGAGAGTAGAACGATGTTGGGAAGTAATATAACTTTAGGTCGGCCATGATGATTCTCAAGGTTGTCAGGAGGTGAGAACGATAAGTAGTCCCGTGGCGTGTTATAGTACGTGTAAATACAGTATCTGGTGGTGTGAACTACTGGTCACACCGTGCGACACGTGCGTCTTCAATACGCCCCGCTCACTGACACCTGCACTGCAGCATAACACGGTCCGTAATATGACTACGGTCCGCCCACTTTTACACGTGTGTGACTGATGTATGATAGGTGCGTACTACATATTAACCTCCATACGTATTTACAGGTAAACGTGTAGGTCAATATTGGTATTACGTCGACATTGAACTCCTATAGCGAACGAGCGACCTATCCGCTAATATGTCCCGTTACAATACATGTATATGTAGAAGTTATTGTTAAATTTCATATCACAACCATATACTTTATGGTCGTAAATTGCTATATATACACCACTTTTTAATCGGCCAGGTATAAGTGCATGGATTATACTGTAGCAACGTTATTGTTTAGCTTCTATATGAATCTTGTCTGACATCGTGTTAGTCCTCAGCATATAGCGTCGACTTGTACTTCTATAATCGTTGATATTCACTCGATCAACTTTAGGCGTGTAGCTGTGTTTTTGTGCAGAGTAATTAATTTAACCGTTTGGCATTAATTGTGTGTATAAACAACACTCAAAGACCTTTTTGATACACATGAAGGCCACGAACGATGAAGTTATGTCGATAATACATTGCAGTACACAAGAGGTTCAAGACATTAATCACATATAAGCTCTGCAGATTAGAAGCTTTTTCACTTTTGTCAAATTCTGCAGGCTTGAAAACATACCTATGATCTACTGTTGCAAAGAAGAAAATTCACATTCGTAACACATTTGACCCCGTGATCATGAAAATGTAGCAATTCATCCCAACATGCCATAGGGCTTTCTCTTCTTTGACAAAATTATCTTATTAAAAGCCTAAGCGTTTACACATTATGTAGAGATCATTTATACTCTGTAAAGTTTGTAACAGTCGCATGTATTCGACAAAGTTTTACCGAATGTGAAAATGATGATGTAAAATAATCTGTACCGTGTGTAGTAGTGTTGGGCAGTAGTCGTCTGTACTGTGTGTATTAATGTATAGCATAGTCCGTACTGTGTGTAATAAAGTTATTTTATACCTAAATTTTGCTCGCTAATACATTTTAAAATTAGAATATTTCAAATCATAGTGTCACTGTTGACCCACATTTCTTAAAAAAGGAAATCAACTGGATTTAATCACTTTTCTGCAATGTTTAATTCCACGGTGTGTGGGCTATTCAAATCATCTTGCGTCCGTGGTACGCCGTCCGTCCGTCCTTAAACAATTCTTGTCATCACCATTTCTTGAAAAGTGCTGGATGGATCATTATCAATTTATTTAGGTTCCTCGTTGGTCCTTAGTTGCGCGTTGTCTTCAGATTGATCCGAAAAAAAAAACCACTATGGCTGACAGGCAGCCGTCTTTGATTTTGTTAGTAATAGCTTATTACCGCTATTTTTTGACAAATAACGAATTGAACATTTTCAAATTTTATATACAGGTTCCCCTTGGTCCTAGTTAGGCAATATCCCATTTTTGGACGCCGCTGAAAAACAATATGGCTGACAGGCAGCCGTCTTGGATTTTGACAGTAATAGTTTTTTCGTTATTTCATGAGAAGTGCTGAATGGATTCTTCTGAAATGCCGCATGCAGGTTTTACTTTGGTCCCTTGCTAAGCATTAAACAGGTTTTGAACTGATCCGAAAAAATATGGCTTACAGGCGACTATCATGAAGTTAAAATGTATGCAAGTCTTAGATTGTTACATGAATTTGGTCAGAAACAGTAAGTTGCGGAAACAGAACTCTTCAATTTTTTATAAGTACAAAAGAAATGGACGGTGATTTTTTTCAAAGTTTACAATCAAACAAAATATGGAAGAAACAGTATATTATTTAATTTAATAATTGATTACACTATTAGAGCAAATAAGAAGACATCCCGGCGCCCACCATCGATGATCTTTATTTATTCTAAAAAGTTTGATTTTCCCCTTCTTTCCTCTTGCATGTATCATGCCATTCTACTCTTAATCTGTCACCCATTTAGTTTTCTAAATTATAACCAAATAAATCAAATACGACACAATTTGAGACTCAAGGGACCCTAAGTAAATTTTGGAAAGATCCATTATGTATTTTCAACGAATTCCATAATAAAAACCAAGATGTCCTCTTGTCGGCAATATGTTTCTTTGGATCCGTTCAAAAACTGGACAATGCACAACTAAGAAACAAGGGGAATCTGCAAATGAAACTTAAGAAACACCTATCCAGCAACTTTCAAGAAATAGCGACCACAAATTTAAACTTACTAACTTTTAACTTCATGATATCCGCCTTTCAGCCTCTGACCTCCACAGCAGATTTTTCTGTTTCAGGCGCTCAAGAATAGTAAATGTCCTCCAATTTTTTCAAAATACTTTTAATTTAATGTATAATACATAGTAAATATTCACAAATTCATTCAAAAATTTTAACTTTATGCGATTGAATAAACACACCTTTTCAAGTTTTGCATCAGGCCCATGGATCGTGAAATGATCTTACACTTTGTAAGTCTCAATTTGTCTTCAGTTTTGACTCGGCCAATAAATATACGTGATTGACTAAGTTTGTTTATTCTATCATTATACGAATAAAGTTAAGAGCGCCTCAAACAGAAAACCTGTTGTGGAGATTAGATGATACACGGCGCCTGTCCCATGTTTCTTTCCGTGTTAAACCTCGAGCATTGTTGACGATGTACACATCACCATTACTGATTACCACCGATTCCGGAACTATGACTGATAAAGTGGTAAACACGAGTCGATCCCTACCATGAAGTTAAGTCGAACAACTTCCTTAGTACGGTCCATGAACGTCTGACCAGACTTGAAGCAAGTATTTTAGTGTGATTGGTCAGCTCAGTGTCTCCGTCTAAACGTTCACTTTAAGGATAAAATCATCTGACTGAACTACTCCAATGTGTCAACTTTCATACTTTTATTTTATTTTGCACCTTGTTCATTTTTTAAGTAATATAATTATGCAGTTCAATAGCTTTTATGAATTTAATTATGACTCCTCGCTGATAATGTTAATGATTGTTCTACATCACGTGGTGAGAGATTTATGGAGTATATTGACAATTAATGTTCTTTAAATTACAATGTATCAAGAAGTACAACAATCGTTCTTTAATGTATCAATTATTACATCAATATAGTTTTTTTGTCTCAAACACCTAACTTCATTGTCAATTTTAGCTCGTCTCGTTTCACAGAAATGAAAACACTTCCGTTGAAGTAGAGATGATTCGTGTTGTACGATTTAAGATCAAAAGCACAGAAACAAGTTCAACAATATAAACAACAACTTTTAACATATGTAGTACATATATCTAAGTTACCACGTAAACACTGAAGTATATGTAGCTAAACGTAGTGTATATTTCTAAGTACAGGTAGCTACCCGTTTAGTTTCGTAACCTGTGGTTTTGTCATTAATTGTTAATGATGAAGTATCCATTCTAACACGATACGTTTGTAATACGCGTTTTGATTGGATATGGACTATGTGCGATAGAACCATGGTCAATCATGATCAATCGTATCAAGCTCCTCCCATCGAGCTTAAGCCACGCCCCGTTTCTACCAAAAACAAAATGGCGTCGTGATGGGGATCGTCTATCAATGAACATTCCACTGCATGATAAGTGTACGTCAAGTAAGCATCAGAGCAGAGAGGACCGATTGAATGTATTATCTGAATAAATTAAGGATAAAACGTAATCATATCATGTTCTTACCTCCGTTTATTCATGAAACGTTAATTCCATCCATGTGTAGGCAGCTGTTTCCGAAATCAAAACAAACATTTCACTGTGACTGTGTCGTGTGCATTTGCACAAATTTTAAAAGATCTTAACACACGATTTTGTCGATACGAACTTATTGGCAAGCATACTGACATAGAATTGTAGACATTTTGTCAATGTTAATCAAAGTATGTCGTATCATACGTTCACGAAAAATCTAAATCCAAATATTCCGCCTCGTCAACATCAAGACCAAGCGCTCGCCAGTTCCATGTATGGGCGTGGCTAAATGACCGACTTTTGAAAGCGTCCTTCTGATTGGTCAGATGGCTATAGAAAGACACGTCACCCGCCAGGTCACATAGTACTTTACTACGTACTCGTAGCAAGGAAATACAATGTATCTAAACATATTAGCGTAGTAAAATTGTCAATGAGTGTTAGAATGGTGATAGTACGTTAATTTTCGTGTCTATACTGGCGATTAGAACATGAAATTTCGTTTAAACTCTCGACCTATCGGTCTCGAGTTCAAACCAAACTTCATGTTCTAATCGCCAGTATAGGCACTCAAAACAACGTACTATCCCCTAAGTAACATTCAGTGTTTAAGGGTTAACAAGTTATAAAGGAGAGTATCTCATGGCTTTATTGTTGTATCTGTGCGCCTCCTGTCAATCTTCCTTTCGTCCCGTTCTATGTCTGTGAGACGTACTGGTTTATCAGTTTCCAGACAATAACTGATTATTCGAAATGTACAAGTAACCACATGGATGAAGCCTTATTTTATTTCATCTCTCCAAATTGTCTCGGTCTTTCCTGTTCTCTCTCTCTACCCCGTATCCCCAATTCACACTTGACTTCACCACCATTGTTGTCTACCGGGATTTATTTATTGTAATCTCAAAAAAATGCTTCAGTTACATCCATAGGTTTTATAGCAATTCATATAGTAATGATTACCAACGGAATACAGGAATTAGAATAATAATGGAAAGAAAGACAAACAAACAAGGGCGACTAATTTAAGATCAACTCTCTCAGAAACGAAACAACATGACAGTAAATTACCAATGGAGCACAAGAAAGATCATTGTGATGGAAAGAAAAACATACACACATGGACGAATAATTTAAGATCAACTCTCTCAGAAACGATACAATATGACAGTAAATTACCAATAGAACACAAGAAAGATCATTGTGATGGAAAGAAAAACATACACACATGGGCGACTAATTTAAGATCAACTCTCTCAGAAACGAAACAACATGACAGTAAATTACCAATGGAGCACAAGAAAGATAATTGTGATGGAAAGAAAGACAAACAAACAAGGGCGACTAATTTAAGATCAACTCTCTCAGAAACGAAACAACATGACAGTAAATTACCAATGGAGCACAAGAAAGATAATTGTGATGGAAAGAAAGACAAACAAACAAGGGCGACTAATTTAAGATCAACTCTCTCAGAAACGAAACAACATGACAGTAAATTACCAATGGAGCACAAGAAAGATAATTGTGATGGAAAGAAAGACAAACAAACAAGGGCGACTAATTTAAGATCAACTCTCTCAGAAACGAAACAACATGACAGTAAATTACCAATGGAGCACAAGAAAGATAATTGTGATGGAAAGAAAGACAAACAAACAAGGGCGACTAATTTAAGATCAACTCTCTCAGAAACGAAACAACATGACAGTAAATTACCAATGGAGCACAAGAAAGATAATTGTGATGGAAAGAAAGACAAACAAACAAGGGCGACTAATTTAAGATCAACTCTCTCAGAAACGAAACAACATGACAGTAAATTACCAATGGAGCACAAGAAAGATAATTGTGATGGAAAGAAAGACAAACAAACAAGGGCGACTAATTTAAGATCAACTCTCTCAGAAACGAAACAACATGACAGTAAATTACCAATGGAACACAAGAAAGATCATTGTGATGGAAAGAAAAACATACACACATGGACGAATGATTTAAGATCAATTGACTCAGAAATGATACAGTACAACACGACAGCGATAGTCGACCAATAATCCATTGTTATCCGCACACCTATACAGTCCCAACACGTACAATTAAAACTGTAACGCATGCGGTGTCCTCTAAATGTCCTTGTAAAATGTCACATTGATGAGGTAGAGGTCATCAAAGGTCACTGGTGGGTGATCAGCCTTCGTCGTCCTCAAAGGTCACCTCCACACCGTAGTGGTCAGACACGGGGAAGGGCTGACCGTCAATGTTTGCCATGTGGAGAAGCTGAAAGGATGAAATTTAACATTAGCAATGTAACAAACCCAAAAGCTGTACTTATACATTTACAACACGTGATTCGGGGATGAAGGTCGCTCGTTCGTATTACATGTATAACTAAACTCGAAAATCCCTCTTTGAACAAAAACATACGTCTCCCCTTTAACGCAGAGCCCAGACAAGATTTTTCTGAAAGCATTGCAAATTCTAGCTTCATTAAAATATCTTAGCACCTGTTTAAACTAATCATTAGACTAACTGCCTCCTATTAAATTATAAGATGAATGCATGAACAAGTTCTAATTGTATTGGGAACCGTTACACCTTACAACAGTCCTCGAAACTGATTTGTTTGTTGGAAGTGATGCCTGGAGAGAGTTTCCAATGCCACCATATTGAATACAAAGTTTAAGCCAAACTAGAACACAGGCACTTCAGGAAGGATACCACTGTACTGTACGTTATCTGACCCTAAGATTAGCTGAGATGTGAAATTTGACATCTTGTTTGATACCGACCAACTTCACTTTATAATGTCATAACAAACTGTTTAGCAGTGGAAGAAACCTTTACACCTTTTGTTTTGATCCAATGACTTTGAGGTTTGATCGTTGACAGCTTGCTTGATGACCAACTTGGCTTCATAATGTTATAGCAAAATGTTAGGCGGCTAGGAAATGTGAAATTTGACCTTGAACTTTGATTCGTAAATCAGGAGCTGGTGAACGCAAGCACTCACCAAACCAACTACTTCCTGTTCAGATCTTCTTTATAATATTTTGATAAACTATCTTTGAATCAATTTCATAATCTGCTTTCAAATCAGTACACCATCACTATTCTCTAACGAATACATAGTATCGTTCTGTTCTAACGCTGCATTCGTCCATCGTTTTATTTCTCACTTTCAGAAACAGCACATGGTTCGCATTATCCAGATTTAGAGCTATCTGCCCGTAGACCTAATGAGCAATATGACCTTCATCTTGTGTGCATTATTCTACACAAGATTGTTTTTGATTGCTTTATGCTATTGGAGAGGCGATATGATGATAAAATCAGTTTAAAAAATAACTTCACCTTAGTGTCAAGGACGTTGTGTCCTTTGGTCATCACGTGGTCGAGGATCCAACTCTCGTTGTCCATGGTGAGGGCGTTATCCTTACAGAAAGTACAGGATCCCACGCGATCCACGAAAGGCGACACCCAATGGCTAAACACAAACTCATTATAGGAGGCTGTAATAACGAAGTATTAAATATTTATTAGGTCTCTTTACTAAGCTTACTTCTATGTAAATCTGGTACGTGTGATGACCTACTAACGTGAAAATAACATAGTTAACTTTGATTGCTAAAGAAGTTTTAGTTAAGTGAAATTAAGGCCAAAACTGCACATTTCAGATAGCATATTGGTTGTCAAGAAAAATTAAATAACTGTTGATTTAGACGTTTTCATTTTTGGCGCAACAGCGGGTTTTATAAAATAGAATGTCAGATGAAATGTATCCTTTAACATATCAGATATATCTGTTCAGCATAGTTAATGGTCGTATAGTTATCAATCTATAGCGGCAAACCTGACAAATAACGGGTATGACAGTTGTCTGGACTAACATGTACAGAGTCCAGCCGTTTGTTACTTTACCTGCCATGTGGGGTAGGACGCCATGCCCGGGTAGAGCTGGACCCGTGTTCAGGTCCCCCATTATGACGCCTTTAGGGTGTCTGGTAAACTGATTGACGAGAACGCTGGCCTCGTACCTGCTCTGGTCAGCCCAGCCCCGGAATCTGTCCATCAGGCTTGCTGTAATAAACATGTGTGTAGGTCGTAATATAGAGTTCATCATCATTCCATCAATACTTCAAGAATGGTTTGGACAAATGGCAGATTTCAGTGTACCTTCAATTCAAGTTACCCAACCGTGACACCGGTTTAAGGTGTTTCAAGAGGACACCTGTCTGACAAAGGAATCTGGGTCATTGTAAAACAACAGTGAAGACAATAGCATACTACACACTGCTCAGACCATCGATCGAGTATGCTTCATCAGTATGGGACCCACAAGTCACACTGTCACACTGACCAAAGATCTAGAGCAGGTACAACGCAGAACCACCCTTTTTGTCTTCAGCCAATACACAGACACCTCTCCTCTCCAGGTTGTGACACCATCCAACGCATTCCGTACAGCAACGACGCACTAAACATCGTCTCGTCTTGTGTTTTTAGATCGGAACCACTTAGTAAACTTGGACCCTGCAAATACTACACTTCAGGGGACAGCAGAAGCAGGGATGGCCATCGTTATAGACAACCAAGAACAACTGAGGATGTCTATAAATACTCAGTCTTCCTTCGGTCAGTTAGGGACGGACTGGAACCGTCTACCAGAGACAGTTACAGCAACGCCATCGCTGGAAGAGTTCAGGGCCAGATTGGAGAGCGTGCCCTTGACACTACTGCAGCCCTGGTAGCGTGCCCTTGACACTACTGCAGGCCCTGGTAGATGCCTGCCTTGCGTGTATATAGTTTTAACATTTAAATTTTGAGCAGAAGCTTTAAACCGAGCTGAGGTTTAATACACTCACACATGAGATCAACTCCATAACAGAAGAAACAGTAGAAGTTAAAAATGACTATCATTGTGATACGCGTATAATTATAACACCGCATCATTATAAGTTACGGTCGCTAACAACGACATTCGAATTGTGTATAACGTACAATAAATGCGAACAAAGTGTTTGTCTGCTATACTGCCACTTTTGCATAGCAAATGAGTTTTGACGTCACTGCACGAGCTGGCCTTTCGCTGTCATTGGATGGCGGTCTTCCTCTAAATATAGGCACCCGATGACAGCGAAAGGCCAGCGCGTACATTGTGGTCAAAACTCATTTAATATGCAAAAGTGGCAGGATAGCGGACAAAAACTTGAGACACGCCAATTTGCGTGATTTTGGAGGAAATCGAGATTATGTCTGCAGAAGGATACATTTGACGTGCATTTAGGAGGGTTTTAAAATAGAAATTATCAATCTTTCCAACGGTACCAAGCGTTTTTTCTTTTCGTACCTCAACTAGAAATGTGATTTTTTTAAACGAGAAAAAGTAGGTGGGGTCGATTTTTCGACCTGGAAAGCTGTCCACCCTTTAGCCTTTATGACTATTGAGGGTGTATTTTTATCGAATATTGATCTAAACCCCAAAAAAGTGTAAAACTACTCTAAACACCCTAGTTTAGGTCCAAAACTAGCTTATCAAATTCTCAGGTCCCTGTGGTAAAATGTACATGTAGTTAAACTTATGAAAATGTTATTATGAGATTTATAGTGATCTTTGTATCCTGCGTTATCTTCATAATCGTAAATTTCTATCTATCATTTAAAACCTTCCAGATCAATTCTCACAAAGATTGAAATCATGCAATATCCGGTCACTCAGCTCGTTGCATTCTACATCCGGGTATTCAACTCTTTGTATTCTACATCCGGGTATGTTCCTTTATGTTTACAAAGTATAACTCAAAATACTCACGTTCAAGGTAGAATTCTCCTAGGTATGGCGTCATGTGTGTACAAACAACGGGACCGAAACCTTGCACCTAAACAGAAACGCTGCCTATATTAAAAGTTATGGTGACAACGATAAGCTACATTGTACATGTAAGAAGTTCGAGACACATGGGTTTAACTAATCAATATTCATGTTTCAGACCGAAAATATACCTTTTTCAGTTAAATTATCCGGTTCAAAGGAACACGCAGTCTGCCTTTTAGAGTTCCTGCCAAATTCATGTATCTTTATGTTAACAACACGTGTCTTCTGTCGTTTTGTCTTTACTTACTTCAGCTTTGACGTACGCTCGCTGTGCTATTGTTTTGGTGGCAGGGAAATAGCTTGTCACCGATCCATCGAAAAGCGGTCGCTTGCTGAGCAGGAGAAGGCCCTGTGGATTGTAGTTGTAGCCGAAGCCATACACACAAGCTCGAAGTGACTCAAAGGTGCCCCCTATCACCACACAGGAGATGCACTCACGTGACACGTCCACGAACCCACACGACACTACACAGCGTACCAAGTCCTCCTCCGTCGGCTCATTCCGACAATACGTCAGCGCGCAGGACGCGAAGGACACGGCTGCCCAGCTAAAACATGGCGGCCAGAACGTGTTGTAGTTGAATTCTCCTTCCTCATCGTGGAGTGGACTCAGGGAATAGGGGTAGACATCTTTGAGTGATTCGATGATATGCGAAACGTCACCACTTCTCCAAACCTGCAATTGGAAGGTTAAATCATGATCTCTGCCCTACATCTGTAGGATCACAGAAAATATAACAACACACGGGTAAAGAATTAACAACTTTCTCCGATAGTAAGTAAAAATGCCACTAAATCGTACCTCTTGTAGACAAACAACGTCACTTCCGTTTTGCCGGAGCTCTGGAATAACAGCATCTTTCCTTATTTCCATTTTCTCGACCCGAGGGTTGAGACCGACATTGTAGGTCTGTATAGTTATCTCCCCTGAATTTACAGCTACGCAACATACCAAAATGAGCCACAAGGTATTAGCCATCCTAAAACATGTAAAAATAACAATGAATGACAGAATACATGGATTATCTCAAGCCGTCATCCAATTCCACGAAAAGAAGAATCATCACAGTCTGCTAGGGATGAATACGGACCAGTTTAAGTAAAACCATACACAACAAGGATGACACAACAATAGTTAAGTAGTTTAATGTTCGACCCAGTGACTAACCCCGACCTATAGAAGCCCAATCACCTGAACATAGCGAAACTGATTGTTTTTTATATACAAAATGTAATAAATGTTGTTCAGTGATTTTTTTATCATGGTTTGTCGTAATTGCTTTGAAACACATCGTATGTTAACTCATTTTTTACATTCTTTTAAAGCGACAATGCCTTTGTTTAAATTACCATAAGCACTGAAATTTATTTATAAAGGTGGGACTGACCCCGACGCCACATCATGACAGTGTTTTTCTCAGTATGCCCTGCAATTGAATGTAGTTATTTGGTTGAGATAAAGTCTGCAGGGAATGGGCAGACACCGTCGTTAATGCTAATATCATAACTGGGTGCGAAGTTATAACCCAGGAATTAAATCTACAATGATGTAGCAGAAGTAGGGACCAATTCTAATATTATATCATGACTGAATTCGTCTGGTTATCCCCAGCAATTGTATAAATAGTTTTGGGGTAGGGACCTAAACCATTTCAAACTGGACCACCAAAGTAGGCTTCGAAAGGTAGGTGTATATAAATCATTCTCTTTTTGACTTACCTGTACTTATCAACAACGAGGGACACCTTTAGCGTTACGCCATATATAATGTATATCAGAATAATGAAAAGGTTTAAAAATATTAAGATGCATTGTTGTCAAAAATAGACCATTTATAATTTTTGTCCCTCACTTCACCGCCTCATATCTCGGTATCGTCACCAAACTGACCTTAATTTTACGTTATAATTATGATGACAAAACCCGAACGAACGCACAATGTATATAAAAAGGAAAATTGACGGTAATAGCTACCAATGGCCGAAATTGGCACTTCTCCTTTAAATTTGCCGTGGTTAAGTATTTATTGTAAATATTTTTGAATGCTCACCTATCATTGTACTTATTTACGTTCTGTATTTCGTACAATTTAGTCCTATATATATCATACTGTTTACTTATCCAGCCCTATACAACAATGTATACTGAAGAGCCGTTAAACTATTATCAAATCAGAACATCTCGATCACGCCATCTAGTACGTATGTCGGGGTGACATATATTGTTGGTTAGTCAGGCAGCCGATCATCTGATCATCACACCAAATAACTCCCTAAATCAGCTAAGAGTTTACAGTGACGCGCCAGAACATTTGGGAAAATATACTTTATATAGTACGGTAAACATATATTCTGAAGTAATTGTTCAATCAATCAACATCTATTTCATACATTATCTACGCTTACACGTTAAATATGTTTTGACAGTATTTACAACAGTTTTCTATTCAGTTTATTAAGGATGTACTCTTGTGAGGTTTGAGTCACGTCCAAGTCTCGTATGATTATAAAAAAATATATATTGTTTTCATATATTTAGTGTAACTGGAGCAGGTTTTATTTTTGAAGCCGAAACTGTGAAAAATAACACAAAAAATAAAGGGACAAAAAATTAAGCACACTAAAACCCCCATTTTTATGACGGTTGTAGAAAGAGAAACCCATTTTCTTTTCATCCACCAAATATTAAAAAAAGTTTGATATCAGAACTTTTTTTATTAAGCTTTTAATCTGCAAAAATTGGTGAAAAAATGAGGATTTTCTCATCAAAAAAAATAAAGGGTAGGGGTAACTCAAATTGCTTTCCTGAGTAAAAATATAAGTTAGAGAAATTTTACCTTCATAACTTAAAAGAAAACAATATTTTTGTCATTTCCACAAACATTCATACATTTCGAATTACAAATTCGGAAGATATTGAATGAAAATGTCCCGCAATCGGTCGAAACTACAAAATTGACTTAAAATCCCTTATTACGTCATATTGGTATATTTGACCGATCACAACACAAAAACGAGCACACTGACATATCATTATTTTTGCATTTTCTGGCATGCCTTGATCTCCCTTATCCAAAAATGTATATTAGAAAAAAAGTTTGAAACAGGAAAATTTTGACTTCTCAGAGGTGTACATTCTTAAGTTGCATTGACATCATTTTGATGTAAGAATCTATAGGCTACGGAATTAATAAGTAAGTACTGACAAGTATTGGTCCCGGTAGCCAATGGTCCGTAAATACGAACTCAGCAATGTGTCATTAAATTAAAACGATTTTAATGTTATAAAACAATAACAACGAATATATCAGTACATCGTCGATACATAATGGGATGTTGCTGAAAACTCTATCAACCTTTACTCAGATTTTAGATTTCATTCCCTGCGATTTGTCCTTTTTGCTTAGGTTTTGTCTTCAGAAAGGCTATTGTGAGCGTATATATATGAAATTGTAACACAAACCTGCAGGAAGGCTGTCGGTCAATCGTCCACCAGCTAAAGGACCAGGTTAGTCGTACGGTCAACAACCGGCGAGATCGACTCCGAACCTAAAACTGTACGGACGACGTGTCAGCAGCCTAATTACGTGTTGTGGACTTTGATCTCCATCATTGTGTATCGGGTACAAAGAACATGCCCAGTTAGATACCGTGTTTACCTCTATAACGTCTGTCATCCTGACTCCCGACTTATAATTAACTTGTCATCAGCTACCTGTCTGGAAAGTGGAACAGCTGTTGTATCCGATTTCACAATTAGCTTTAATATCTATCTATATTGTCTGAAAAATATACCTGTTACTTGTCGTCACGTCACACAGACGAGAGCGTCTAGTTCAGTTTTACCTGTTTTCCGATTCTTGGTACTCTAAGAAAGATTGTAAATCATGGAAATGAAATGGTGTTAACAGTTACATTGATACAGTCACGTGTATTTTAATTCCATTCTCTGTTAAAATAACCTGATTTATTATCGTGACACGGATTAACAAGATTGTACTGTTGTTCTGTGTCACTGATACACCGAATATTATCAATGGACATTGTACGTCGGCATTGTCCACTTACCACACAGATAAACAATTACATACATATACATAGTTATTTACATTTGCTCTCTATTCTTTCATTGTAATGCCTCGTTGAGGAAAATGTTGACATGTGAATATATTTACATTCTGTGTTGCCTTTGCCTATATAGCATTACTAAACCAAATTGTAGTATATCACACTGTATAATACAATTTGCAATCCACATCGCATGACGTTATTATTGACGCCATGTCAGACTACGTTACGTCAACGCTTTGCACTCTGCCTCAGATAACATGTATAATAGCTTTAAATCAATCGGTTAGATGTCACTAATTTAAATCAGGCTTTTGTGACGTCATTTCTGACGCCATCTTGGACTACGTTACGTCAACGCTTTGCACTCCGCCTCAGATAACATTGTATAATGGCTTTGATGCAATAGCTCAGATGATACTGATTTAAATCAGACTCTTTCAGTAAAGAAACACACACGGAAAAATGGAGAACGTTTACCGACTATATCCGAAAGAAATAGATACAGGAATATTTTTAATTATCGGTAATGTATACTACATCTTGTAACAGTTCAATGCTTAAATAACAACATTTGCTAGTGTAACGTCATCAATCTCTGTTCTGGTGTGACGTCACAATTACTTTCCACACTTCATTTATGGTTAAAAATTGTTTCAAGTAGCTAAAAAAACCAAAACTACACTATCAAAATGTGAATATAACAAAAATGGAAATGTCATTATTAAGCATACTAACTCAATAAATGAGTACTTAAGTAATTGTTGTTATGGTCCTTTAACACACATTTCCACTTCTAAAATAGTCATTGCTTGAATATTTACATTTGGTCAACATTCTTCAATTGTACATGTACATACGGATTGAAATTTCCATAGTGCTATGAAAGGTCAGTCGTTACATCCATATTAAATGAAGCCCGCTAGGGCATTTTTCCCATAATGCCCTAGCGGGCGATTTGCGATTGTATATGTGTTTCATTTAAACGACATTGGCGGAACAGTCCACCTTGAATAAAATTGGCGCCAATGATGATAATTAGTCATTGAGCGTTTGACGTAAGGGCATTCTCCATGTTATTCGAAGCGGCCAAACAAGACTCTCATTGTACAAGCTTGATCTATGACGTTATAATTAAACCACGTAATACGTCTCGAGAACCATTCCTGTCATACCTTTATGAAAGGCATTTTTCCAGGTAATGTTCATATAGTGGATTGCAGCACAAATGTCAATATAAGCGTATGGTGGCAATTGCCTCTTAGCATAATGTCAATGGGAAAATGTGGAGCAACAGTTAATATAGCACCATAAAAGTTGAAAACAAAATGACTTAGAAAAGGTAATTCGTTTTCCTTGTTCAGTTTTACAATTTACGAAAATGGTAAGACAATGTAAATATAAGCATTGAACAGTGTTTAAATGATGTTATAGTCGTTAAGGCAGCTACATGTATGGAAGGAAAATGCAGCATGAAAATCTTAACAAACGCAACATAGACAGACTAACAAATGCAACATAGGAATGTTAACATATACAACATAGATACACTAACAAATGTAACATGGACACCCTAACAAATGTAGCATAGACACACTAACAAATGTAGCATGGACACACTAACAAATGTAACATTGATACATAAACAAATGTAGCATAGACACACTAACAAATGTAACATTGATACATAAACAAATGTAGCATGGACACACTAACAAATGCAGCATGGACACACTAACAAATGTAGCATGGACACACTAACAAATGCAGCATGGACACACTAACAAATGAAGCATGGACACACTAACGAATGTAACATGGACACACTAACAAATGTAACATTGATACATAAACAAATGTAGCATGGACACACTAACAAATGTAACATTGATACATAAACAAATGTAGCATGGACACACTAACAAATGTAGTATGGAAACACTAACAAATGCAGCATGGACACACTAACAAATGTAACATGGACACACAAACAAATGTAACATGGACACCCTAACAAATGTAACATGGACACACTAACAAATGTAGCATGGACACACTAACAAATGAAGCATGGACACATTAACAAATGTAACATGGACACACTAACAAATGAAGCATGGACACATTAACAAATGTAGCATGGACACATTAACAAATGAAGCATGGACACACTTACAAATGTAGTATGGACACACTAACAAGTGTAGTATGGACACACTAACAAATGTAGCATGGACACACTTACAAATGTAGTATGGACACACTAACAAATGTAGCATGGACAAACTAACAAATGCAGCATTGACACACTAACAAATGTAGCATTGACACACTAACAAATGCAGCATGGACACACTAACAAATGTAGCATGGACACACAAACAAATGTAGCATGGACACACTAACAAATGCAGCATGGACACACTAACAAATGTAGTATGGACACACTAACAAATGTAGCATGGACACACTAACAAATGCAGCATAGACACACTAACAAATGAAGCATGGACACATTAACAAATGTAGCATGGACACACTAACAAATGTAGTATGGACACACTAACAAATGTAGCATGGACACACTAACAAATGCAGCATGGACACACTAACAAATGCAACATGGGAACACAAACAAATGTAACATGGACACACAAACAAATGTAGCATGGACACACAAACAAATGTAACATGGACACGCAAACAAATGTAGCATGGACACCCTAACAATTGTAGCATGGACACACTAACAAATGCAGCATGGACACACTAACAAATGTAACATGGACACACTAACAAATGTAGTATGGACACACTAACAAATGTAGCATGGACACACTAACAAATGTAACATGGACACACTAACAAATGTAACATGGACACACTAACAAATGTAACATGGACACACTAACAAATGTAACATTGACACACAAACAAATGTAGCATGGACACACTAACAAATGTAACATGGACACACAAACAAATGTAGCATGGACACACAAACACATGTAACATGGACACACTAACAAATGTAGCATAGACACACTAACAAATGTAGTATGGACACACTAACAAATGTAGTATGGACACACGAACAAATGTAGTATGGACACACTAACGAATGTAGCATGGACACACTAACAAATGTAGTATGGACACACGAACAAATGTAGTATGGACACACGAACAAATGTAGCATGGTCACACTAACAAATGAAGCATGGACACATTAACAAATGTAGTATGGACACACGAACAAATGTAACATGAACACACTAACAAATGAAGCATGGACACATTAACAAATGTAGTATGGACACACGAACAAATGTAACATGAACACACTAACAAATGAAGCATGGACACATTAACAAATACAACATGGACACACTAACAAATGTAGTATGGACACACTAACGAATGTAGCATGGACACACTAACAAATGTAACATGAGAACACTAACAAATGTAGTATGGACACACTAACGAATGTAGCATGGACACACTAACAAATGTAACATGAGAACACTAACAAATGTAGTATGGACACACTAACGAATGTAGCATGGACACACTAACAAATGTAGTATGGACACACGAACAAATGTAGTATGGACACACTAACAAATGTAGCATGGACACACTAACAAACGTAGCATGGACACTATAACAAATGTAGTATGGACACACAAACAAATGTAGCATGGACACACAAACAAATGTAACACGGACACACAAACAAATGTAGCATGGACACACTAACAAATGTAGCATGGACACACAAACAAATGTAGCACGGACACACAAACACATGTAGCATGGACACAAACAAATGTAGCATGGACACACTAACAAATGTAACATTGACACACAAACAAATGTAGCATGGACACACTAACAAATGTAGCATGGACACACAAACAAATGTAGCACGGACACACAAACAAATGTAGTATGGACACACAAACAAATGAAGCATGGACACATTAACAAATACAACATGGACACACTAACAAATGTAGTATGGACACACGAACAAATGTAACATGAACACACTAACAAATGAAGCATGGACACATTAACAAATACAACATGGACACACGAACAAATGTAGTATGGACACACAAACAAATGAAGCATGGACACATTAACAAATACAACATGGACACATTAACAGATGTAGTATGGACACACGAACAAATGTAACATGGACAAACTAACAAATGTAACATGGACACACAAACAAATGTAACATGGACACACTAACAAATGTAGCATGGACACACTAACAAATGTAACATTGACACACTAACAAATGAAGCATAGACACATTAACAAATACAACATGGACACATTAACAGATGTAGTATGGACACACGAACAAATGTAACATGGACACATTAACAGATGTAGTATGGACACATTAACAGATGTAGTATGGACACACGAACAAATGTAACATGGACACATTAACAGATGTAGTATGGACACATAAACAGATGTAGTATGGACACATTAACAGATGTAGTATGGACACATTAACAGATGTAGTATGGACACATTAACAGATGTAGTATGGACACATTAACAGATGTAGTATGGACACATTAACAGATGTAGTATGGACACATTAACAGATGTAGTATGGACACATTAACAGATGTAGTATGGACACATTAACAGATGTAGTATGGACACACGAACAAATGTAACATGGACACATTAACAGATGTAGTATGGACACACGAACAAATACAACATGGACACATTAACAGATGTAGTATGGACACACTAACAAATGTAACATGGACACATTAACAAATGTAACATGGACACATTAACAAATGTAACATGGACACATTAACAAATGTAACATGGACACATTAACAAATGTAACATGGACACACTAACAAATGTAACATGGACACACTAACAAATGTAACATGGACACACTAACAAATGCAACATGGACACACAAACAAATGTAACATGGACACATTAACAAATGTAACATGGACACATTAACAAATGTAACATGGACACATTAACAAATGTAACATGAACACACTAACAAATGAAGCATGGACACACTAACAAATACAACATGGACACATTAACAAATGTAGTATGGACACACGAACAAATGTAACATGAACACACTAACAAATGAAGCATGGACACATTAACAAATACAACATGGACACATTAACAAATGTAGTATGGACACAATAACAAATGTAGTATGGACACACTAACAAATGTAGCATGGACACACTAACAAATGTAGTATGGACAAACTAACAAATGTAACATGGACACACTAACAAATGTAGCATGGACACATTAACAAATGTAACATGGGAACACAAACAAATGTAGCATGGACACACAAACAAATGTAACACGGACACAGAAACAAATGTAGCATGGACACACTAACAAATGTAACATGGACACACTAACAAATGTACTATGGACACACTAACAAATGTAGTATGGACACACAAACAAATGTAGCATGGACACATTAACAAATGTAACATGGGAACAAAAACAAATGTAGCATGGACACACAAACAAATGTAACACGGACACAGAAACAAATGTAGCATGGACACACTAACAAATGTAACATGGACACACTAACAAATGTACTATGGACACACTAACAAATGTAGTATGGACACACTTACAAATGTAGCATGGACACACTAACAAATGTAGCATGGACACACTAACAAATGTAGCATAGACACATTAACAAATGTAGTATGGACACACTAACAAATGTATTATGGAAACACTAACAAATGCAGCATGGACACACTAACAAATGTAACATTGATACATAAACAAATGTAGCATGGACACACTAACAAATGTAACATTGATACATAAACAAATGTAGCATGGACACACTAACAAATGTAGTATGGAAACACTAACAAATGCAGCATGGACACACTAACAAATGTAACATTGATACATAAACAAATGTAGCATGGACACACTAACAAATGTAGCATGGACACACTAACAAATGCAGCATGGACACACTAACAAATGAAGCATGGACACACTAACGAATGTAACATTGATACATAAACAAATGTAGTATGGACACACTAACAAATGTAACATGGACACACTAACAAATGAAGCATGGACACATTAACAAATGTAGCATGGACACATTAACAAATGAAGCATGGACACACTTACAAATGTAGTATGGACACACTAACAAATGTAGTATGGACACACTAACAAATGTAGCATGGACACACTTACAAATGTAGTATGGACACACTAACAAATGTAGCATGGACACACTAACAAATGCAGCATTGACACACTAACAAATGTAGCATTGACACACTAACAAATGCAGCATGGACACACTAACAAATGTAGCATGGACACACAAACAAATGTAGCATGGACACACTAACAAATGCAGCATGGACACACTAACAAATGTAGCATGGACACACTAACAAATGCAGCATAGACACACTAACAAATGAAGCATGGACACATTAACAAATGTAGCATGGACACACTAACAAATGTAGTATGGACACACTAACAAATGTAGCATGGACACACTAACAAATGCAGCATGGACACACTAACAAATGTAGCATTGACACACTAACAAATGCAGCATGGACACACTAACAAATGTAGCATGGACACACAAACAAATGTAACATGGACACGCAAACAAATGTAGCATGGACACCCTAACAATTGTAGTATGGACAAACAAACAAATGTAGCATGGACACACAAACAAATGTAACACGGACACACAAACAAATGTAGCATGGACACAAACAAATGTAGCATGGACACATTAACAAATGTAACATTGACACACAAACAAATGTAGCATGGACACACTAACAAATGTAACATGGACACACAAACAAATGTAGCATGGACACACAAACAAATGTAACATGGACACACTAACAAATGTAGCATGGACACACTAACAAATGTAGTATGGACACACTAACAAATGTAACATGGACACACAAACAAATGTAGCATGGACACACTAACAAATGTAACATGGACACACAAACAAATGTAGCATGGACACACAAACAAATGTAACATGGACACACTAACAAATGTAGCATGGACACACTAACAAATGTAACATGGACACACTAACAAATGTAACATTGACACACAAACAAATGTAGCATGGACACACTAACAAATGTAACATGGACACACAAACAAATGTAGCATGGACACACAAACAAATGTAACATGGACACACTAACAAATGTAGCATAGACACACTAACAAATGTAGTATGGACACACTAACAAATGTAGTATGGACACACGAACAAATGTAGTATGGACACACTAACGAATGTAGCATGGACACACTAACAAATGTAGTATGGACACACGAACAAATGTAGTATGGACACACGAACAAATGTAGCATGGTCACACTAACAAATGAAGCATGGACACATTAACAAATGTAGTATGGACACACGAACAAATGTAACATGAACACACTAACAAATGAAGCATGGACACATTAACAAATGTAGTATGGACACACGAACAAATGTAACATGAACACACTAACAAATGAAGCATGGACACATTAACAAATGTAGTATGGACACACGAACAAATGTAACATGAACACACTAACAAATGAAGCATGGACACATTAACAAATGTAGTATGGACACACGAACAAATGTAACATTGACACACTAACAAATGTAGTATGGACACACTAACGAATGTAGCACGGACACACAAACAAATGTAGTATGGACACACAAACAAATGAAGCATGGACACATTAACAAATACAACATGGACACATTAACAAATGTAGTATGGACACACGAACAAATGTAACATGAACACACTAACAAATGAAGCATGGACACAGTAACAAATACAACATAGACACACGAACAAATGTAGTATGGACACACAAACAAATGAAGCATGGACACATTAACAAATACAACATGGACACATTAACAGATGTAGTATGGACACACGAACAAATGTAACATGGACAAACTAACAAATGTAACATGGACACACAAACAAATGTAACATGGACACACTAACAAATGTAGCATGGACACACTAACAAATGTAACATTGACACACTAACAAATGAAGCATAGACACATTAACAAATACAACATGGACACATTAACAAATGTAGTATGGACACACGAACAAATGTAACATGAACACACTAACAAATGAAGCATGGACACATTAACAAATGAAGCATGGACACATTAACAAATACAACATGGACACATTAACAAATGTAACATGGACACATTAACAAATGTAACATTGACACATTAACAAATGTAACATGGACACATTAACAAATGTAACATGGACACATTAACAAATGTAACATGGACACACTAACAAATGTAACATGGACACACTAACAAATGTAACATGGACACACTAACAAATGCAACATGGACACACTAACAAATGTAACATGGACACATTAACAAATGTAACATGGACACATTAACAAATGTAACATGGACACATTAACAAATGTAACATGAACACACTAACAAATGAAGCATGGACACACTAACAAATACAACATGGACACATTAACAAATGTAGTATGGACACACGAACAAATGTAACATGAACACACTAACAAATGAAGCATGGACACATTAACAAATACAACATGGACACATTAACAAATGTAGTATGGACACACGAACAAATGTAACATGAACACACTAACAAATGAAGCATGGACACACTAACAAATACAACATGGACACATTAACAAATGTAGTATGGACACACTAACAAATGTAGTATGGACCCACTAACAAATGTAGCATGGACACACTAACAAATGTAGTATGGACACACTAACAAATGTAACATGGACACACTAACAAATGTAGCATGGACACATTAACAAATGTAACATGGGAACACAAACAAATGTAGCATGGACACACAAACAAATGTAACACGGACACAGAAACAAATGTAGCATGGACACACTAACAAATGTAACATGGACACACTAACAAATGTACTATGGACACACTAACAAATGTAGTATGGACACACAAACAAATGTAGCATGGACACATTAACAAATGTAACATGGGAACACAAACAAATGTAGCATGGACACACAAACAAATGTAACACGGACACAGAAACAAATGTAGCATGGACACACTAACAAATGTAACATGGACACACTAACAAATGTACTATGGACACACTAACAAATGTAGTATGGACACACTTACAAATGTAGCATGGACACACTAACAAATGTAGCATGGACACACTAACAAATGTAGCATAGACACATTAACAAATGTAGTATGGACACACTAACAAATGTAGCATGGACACACAAACAAATGTAGTATGGACACACTAACAAATGTAGCATGGACACACTAACAAATGTAGCATGGACACACTAACAAATGTAGCATAGACACATTAACAAATGTAGTATGGACACACTAACAAATGTAACATGGACACACTAACAAATGTAGTATGGACACACTTACAAATGTAGCATGGACACACTAACAAATGTAGCATGGACACACTAACAAATGTAGCATAGACACATTAACAAATGTAGTATGGACACACTAACAAATGTAGCATGGACACACAAACAAATGTAGTATGGACACACTAACAAATGTAGTATGGACACACAAACAAATGTAGCATGGACACACTAACAAATGTAGCATGGACACACTAACAAATGTAGTATGGACACACTAACAAATGTAACATGGACACACTAACAAATGTAGCATGGACACACAAACAAATGTAGTATGGACACACTAACAAATGTAGTATGGACACACAAACAAATGTAGCATGGACACACTAACAAATGTAGCATGGACACACTAACAAATGTAGCATAGACACATTAACAAATGTAGTATGGACACACTAACAAATGTAACATGGACACACTAACAAATGTAGTATGGACACACTAACAAATGTAACATGGACACACAAACAAATGTAGCATGGACACACTAACAAATGCAACATGGGAACACAAACAAATGTAGCATGGACACACAAACAAATGTAACACGGCCACAAAAACAAATGTAGCATGGACACACTAACAAATGTAACATGGACACACTAACAAATGTAGTATGGACACACTTACAAATGTAGTATGGACACACTAACAAATGTAGCATGGACACACTAACAAATGTAGTATGGACACACTAACAAATGTAGCATGGACACACTAACAAATGTAGCATGGACACACTAACAAATGTAGCATAGACACACTAACAAATGTAGTATGGACACACTAACAAATGTAGTATGGACACACTAACAAATGTAGTATGGACACACTAACAAATGTAGCATGGACACACTAACAAATGTAGTATGGACACACTAACAAATGTAGCATGGACACACTAACAAATGTAGCATGGACACACTAACAAATGTAGCATGGACACACTAACAAATGAAGTATGGACACACTAACAAATGTAGCATGGACACACTAACAAATGTAGTATGGACACACTTACAAATGTAGCATGGACACACTAACAAATGTAGCATGGACACACTAACAAATGTAGCATAGACACATTAACAAATGTAGTATGGACACACTAACAAATGTAGCATAGACACACAAACAAAGTAGTATGGACACACTAACAAATGTAGTATGGACACACTAACAAATGTAGTATGAACACACTAACAAATGTAGCATGGACACACTAACAAATGTAGCATAGACACATTAACAAATGTAGTATGGACACACTAACAAATGTAACATGGACACACTAACAAATGTAGTATGGACACACTAACAAATGTAACATGGACACACAAACAAATGTAGCATGGACACACTAACAAATGCAACATGGGAACACAAACAAATGTAGCATGGACACACAAACAAATGTAACACGGCCACAGAAACAAATGTAGCATGGACACACTAACAAATGTAACATGGACACACTAACAAATGTAGTATGGACACACTTACAAATGTAGTATGGACACACTAACAAATGTAGCATGGACACACTAACAAATGTAGTATGGACACACTAACAAATGTAGCATAGACACATTAACAAATGTAGTATGGACACACTAACAAATGTAGTATGGACACACTTACAAATGTAGTATGGACACACTAACAAATGTAGTATGGACACACTAACAAATGTAGCATGGACACACTAACAAATGTAGTATGGACACACTTACAAATGTAGTATGGACACACTAACAAATGTAGCATGGACACACTAACAAATGTAGCATGGACACACTAACAAATGTAGTATGGACATACTAACAAATGTAGCATGGACACACTAACAAATGTAGCATGGACACACTAACAAATGTAGTATGGACACACTAACAAATGTAGTATGGATACACTAACAAATGTAGCATGGACACACTAACAAATGTAACATGGACACACAAACAAATGTAGTATGGACACACTAACAAATGTAGTATGGACACACTAACAAATGTAGTATGGACACACTAACAAATGTAGTATGGACACACTAACAAATGTAGTATGGACACACTAACAAATGTAGCATGGACACACTAACAAATGTAGCATGGACACACTAACAAATGTAGCATAGACACATTAACAAATGTAGTATGGACACACTAACAAATGTAGTATGGACACACTAACAAATGTAGCATGGACACACTAACAAATGTAGTATGGACACACTAACAAATGTAGTATGGACACACTTACAAATGTAGTATGGACACACTAACAAATGCAACATGGGAACACAAACAAATGTAGCATGGACACACTAACAAATGTAACATTGACACACAAACAAATGTAGCATGGACACACTAACAAATGTAGCATGGACACACAAACAAATGTAGCACGGACACACAAACAAATGTAGTATGGACACACAAACAAATGAAGCATGGACACATTAACAAATACAACATGGACACATTAACAAATGTAGTATGGACACACGAACAAATGTAACATGAACACACTAACAAATGAAGCATGGACACAGTAACAAATACAACATGGACACACGAACAAATGTAGTATGGATACACAAACAAATGAAGCATGGACACATTAACAAATACAACATGGACACATTAACAAATGTAGTATGGACACACTTACAAATGTAGTATGGACACACTAACAAATGTAGCATGGACACACTAACAAATGCAACATGGGAACACAAACAAATGTAGCATGGACACACTAACAAATGTAACATTGACACACAAACAAATGTAGCATGGACACACTAACAAATGTAGCATGGACACACAAACAAATGTAGCACGGACACACAAACAAATGTAGTATTGACACACAAACAAATGAAGCATGGACACATTAACAAATACAACATGGACACATTAACAAATGTAGTATGGACACACGAACAAATGTAACATGAACACACTAACAAATGAAGCATGGACACAGTAACAAATACAAAATGGACACACGAACAAATGTAGTATGGATACACAAACAAATGAAGCATGGACACATTAACAAATACAACATGGAGACATTAACAAATGTAGTATGGACACACGAACAAATGTAACATGGACAAACTAACAAATGTAACATGGACACACAAACAAATGTAACATGGACACACTAACAAATGTAGCATGGACACACAAACAAATGTAACATTGACACACTAACAAATGAAGCATAGACACATTAACAAATACAACATGGACACATTAACAAATGTAGTATGGACACACGAACAAATGTAACATGAACACACTAACAAATGAAGCAAGGACACATTAACAAATGTAGTATGGACACACTAACAAATGTAACATGGACACACTAACAAATGAAGCATGGACACATTAACAAATGTAGCATGGACACACTAACAAATGTAGTATGGACACACTAACAAATGTAGCATGGACACACTAACAAACGTAGCATGGACACACTAACAAATGTAGTATGGACACACTAACAAATGTAACATGGACACACTAACAAATGAAGCATGGACACATTAACAAATACAACATGGACACATTAACAAATGTAGTATGGACACACGAACAAATGTAACATGAACACACTAACAAATGAAGCATGGACACACTAACAAATACAACATGGACACATTAACAAATGTAGCATGGACACACTAACAAATGTAGTATGGACACACTAACAAATGTAGCATGGACACACTAACAAATGTAGTATGGACACACTAACAAATGTAGCATGGACACACTAACAAATGTAACATGGACACACTAACAAATGTAGCATGGACACATTAACAAATGTAACATGGGAACACAAACAAATGTAGCATGGACACATTAACAAATGTAACATGGGAACACAAACAAATGTATTATGGACACACAAACAAATGTAACACGGACACAGAAACAAATGTAGCATGGACACACTAACAAATGTAACATGGACACACTAACAAATGTAGTATGGACACACTAACAAATGTAGTATGGACACATTTACAAATGTAGCATGGACACACTAGCAAATGTAGCATGGACACACTAACAAATGTAGCATAGACACATTAACAAATGTAGTATGGACACACTAACAAATGTAGCATGGACACACAAACAAATGTAGTATGGACACACTAACAAATGTAGTATGGACACACTAACAAATGTAGTATGGACACACTAACAAATGTAGCATGGACACACTAACAAATGTAGCATGGACACACTAACAAATGCAACATGGGAACACAAACAAATGTAGCATGGACACACAAACAAATGTAACACGGCCACACAAACAAATGTAGTATGGACACACTAACAAATGTAGTATGGACACATTTACAAATGTAGCATGGACACACTAGCAAATGTAGTATGGACACACTAACAAATGTAGCATAGACACATTAACAAATGTAGTATGGACACACTAACAAATGTAGTATGGACACACTAACAAATGTAACATGGACACACAAACAAATGTAGCATGGACACACTAACAAATTCAACATGGGAACACAAACAAATGTAGCATGGACACACAAACAAATGTAACACGGCCACACAAACAAATGTATCATGGACACACTAACAAATGTAACATGGACACACTAACAAATGTAGTATGGACACACTAACAAATGTAGCATGGACACACTAACAAATGTAGTATGGACACACAAACAAATGTAGTATGGACACACTAACAAATGTAGTATGGACACACTTACAAATGTAGTATGGACACACTAACAAATGTAGTATGGACACACAAACAAATGTAGTATGGACACACTAACAAATGTAGCATAGACACATTAACAAATGTAGTATGGACACACTAACAAATGTAACATGGACACACTAACAAATGTAGTATGGACACACTTACAAATGTAGTATGGACACACTAACAAATGTAGCATGGACACACTAACAAATGTAGTATGGACACACTAACAAATGTAGCATAGACACATTAACAAATGTAGTATGGACACACGAACAAATGTAGCATGGTCACACAAACAAATGTAGTATGGACACACTAACAAATGTAGTATTGACACACTTACAAATGTAGTATGGACACACTAACAAATGTAGCATGGACACACTAACAAATGTAGTATGGACACACTAACAAATGTAGCATGGACACACAAACAAATGTAGTATGGACACACTAACAAATGTAGTATGGACACACTAACAAATGTAGTATGGACACACTAACAAATGTAGCATGGACACACTAACAAATGTAGCATGGACACACTAACAAATGTAGTATGGACACACAAACAAATGTAGCATGGACACACTAACAAATGTAGCATAGACACATTAACAAATGTAGTATGGACACACTAACAAATGTAGCATGGACACACTAACAAATGTAGCATGGACACACTAACAAATGTAGTATGGACACACTAACAAATGTAGTATGGACACATTAACAAATGTAGTATGGACACACTAACAAATGTAGCATGGACACACTAACAAATGTAGTATGGACACACTAACAAATGTAGTATGGACACACTAACAAATGTAGCATGGACACACTAACAAATGTAGCATGGACACACTAACAAATGTAGCATAGACACACTAACAAATGTAGTATGGACACACTAACAAATGTAGCATGGACACACTAACAAATGTAGCATGGACACACTAACAAATGTAGTATGGACACACTAACAAATGTAACATGGACACACTAACAAATGTAGTATGGACACACTAACAAATGTAGCATGGACACATTAACAAATGTAGCATGGACACACTAACAAATGTAACATGGACACACTAACAAATGTAGTATGGACACACTAACAAATGTAGTATGGACACACTAACAAATGTAGCATGGACACATTAACAAATGTAGCATAGACACACTAACAAATGTAGTATGGACACACTAACAAATGTAGCATGGACACACTAACAAATGTAGCATGGACACACTAACAAATGTAGTATGGACACACTAACAAATGTAACATGGACACACTAACAAATGTAGTATGGACACACTAACAAATGTAGTATGGACACACTAACAAATGTAGCATGGACACACAAACAAATGTAGTATAGACACACTAACAAATGTAGTATGGACACACTAACAAATGTAGCATGGACACACAAACAAATGAAGTATGGACACACTAACAAATGTAGCATAGACACACTGACAAATGTAGCATGGACACACTAACAAATGTAGCATGGACACACTAACAAATGTAACATGGACACACAAACAAATGTAGTATGGACACACTAACAAATGTAACATGGACACACAAACAAATGTAGCATGGACACACTAACAAATGCAACATGGGAACACAAACAAATGTAGCATGGACACACTAACAAATGTAACACGGCCACACAAACAAATGTAGCATGGACACACTAACAAATGTAACATGGACACACTAACAAATGTAGTATGGACACACTAACAAATGTAGCATGGACACACTAACAAATGTAGTATGGACACACTAACAAATGTAGCATAGACACACTAACAAATGTAGTATGGACACACTAACAAATGTAGCATGGACACACAAACAAATGTAGTATGGACACACTAACAAATGTAGTATGGACACACTAACAAATGTAGTATGGACACACCAACAAATGTAGTATGGACACAATAACAAATGTAACATGGACACATTAACAAATGTAGTATGGACACACTAACAAATACAACATTGACACACTAACAAATGTAGTATGGACACACTAACAAATGTAGTATGGACACACTAACAAATGTAGCATGGACACACTAACAAATGTAGCATGGACACACTAACAAATGTAGCATAGACACATTAACAAATGTAGTATGGACACACTAACAAATGTAGCATGGACACACAAACAAATGTAGTATGGACACACTAACAAATGTAGCATGGACACACAAACAAATGTAGTATGGACACACTAACAAATGTAGTATGGACACACTAACAAATGTAGTATGGACACACCAACAAATGTAGTATGGACACAATAACAAATGTAACATGGACACACTAACAAATGTAGTATGGACACACTAACAAATACAACATTGACACACTAACAAATGTAGTATGGACACACTAACAAATGTAGTATGGACACACTAACAAATGTAGCATGGACACACTAACAAATGTAGCATAGACACATTAACAAATGTAGTATGGACACACTAACAAATGTAGCATGGACACACTTACAAATGTAGTATGGACACACTAACAAATGTAGTATGGACACATTAACAAATGTAACATGGACACACTAACAAATGTAGCATGGACACACTAACAAATGTAGCATAGACACATTAACAAATGTAGCATAGACACACTAACAAATGTAGCATGGACACACAAACAAATGAAGCATGGACACACTAACAAATGTAGTATGGACACACTAACAAATGTAGTATGGACACACTAACAAATGTAGCATGGACACACTAACAAATGTAGTATGGACACACTAACAAATGTAGTATGGACACACCAACAAATGTAGTATGGACACAATAACAAATGTAACATGGACACACTAACAAATGTAGTATGGACACACTAACAAATACAACATTGACACACTAACAAATGTAGTATGGACACACTAACAAATGTAGTATGGACACACTAACAAATGTAGCATAGACACATTAACAAATGTAGCATAGACACACTAACAAATGTAGCATGGACACACAAACAAATGAAGCATGGACACACAAACAAATGAAGCATGGACACACTAACAAATGTAGCATGGACACACTAACAAATGTAGCATAGACACATTAACAAATGTAGCATAGACACACTAACAAATGTAGCATGGACACACAAACAAATGAAGCATGGACACACTAACAAATGTAGTATGGACACACTAACAAATGTAGTATGGACACACTAACAAATGTAGCATGGACACACTAACAAATGTAGTATGGACACACTAACAAATGAAGCATGGACACATTAACAAATGTAGCATGGACACACAAACAAATGTAGTATGGACACACTAACAAATGTAGTATGGACACACTAACAAATGTAGCATGGACACACAAACAAATGTAGTATGGACACACTAACAAATGCAACATGGGAACACTAACAAATGTAACATGGGAACAATAACGCGATGTGAGTATCAAGCAGCAGACGTACGTTAAAACTCGATTACGAACAAAATTGAACAGAAGTGGTCATCATTAAAACAAGATGCCTGAGTCAAGGTATACCTATCCACAAAAGTGTGGACTATGACTGAGATCCAATATCAAGAACGTTTTATAATAGAGAGCTATAATATATCAGGGAGAGACGGTCTGTTTGAGGTGGAGAAGATATCAAACGAAGAAAGAGAAATGATGTAAAAGAAGTGTATGTGAAATGGTTCGTTTATCATAACAAACAGTTGGATTAAGGAAAGCGACGTCCAAAATTATAAAAGCATCGACAGGATCTCCATTTCCACTCAGACAGCCACGCAGTCCACATCTTGTCCAGAGTGTAACGAAACTTGTTCTCGAAGAGATGCTCTTTTATGGCACATCAAACATGGAAGGCTGGAGTGTTGGTTATAGATTCATGGCAACATTTGCCAAGCAATTCCATGCTCAAGTATATGCGTTGCAACATCGTCAGTCCGGACATTTATCATTCTGATGACGCAACGCCCTATAATTCAACAAAGTTGTACTAATACGCTAATTCACACTAATAAAGTATAACGGTTTCTGCTATTACTTATTTATTTCTTATTTTTTGTATTTGCAATACTTTCCTGGATTTGCAGGTCATTTCCAGGATCAAGTACACGCGGCATGAGTCAGTTCTACCGAAAACACGTCATTTCCGCCCTGCGCACGCCAGATCTAGTTTATTCCGGAGTAATTATAGTCAACACATTCCAGAACAATCACGTCGTAATCTCTCGTTCCGAGTTTTTGCTGATAATCTTGATGTAATACATGTATCGTATTACATGTTACCCTCGATCATAGGTTATCATCCCTCGGTCTGTCATTGAGGTATTGAGGTTGAGACGGGCAGGATATGGATATAAAGTGTACCGTGTGATAACGTCTTTAAACCACAGGGGCTAGTCACGGACCTATATAGTTGTCAGATAATTATTTTACATCTCTCGAATATAAGCCCTCCCACTACTATACATGTACTCAGATTTATAGTAGTGGGAGAGGGTTATATCCGTGCTTAGCCCCTGTGCTATATACAAGTTTTTGTGGGCTTTTCTTTTGCTACAGCGAAGAGAGCGTCTATAAAAGGAAACTGAAGTTTTGCATGAATGGTTTAACAATTTTGAAAATAAAAGTGTGGGGATAAAATCAGTCTCTGTGTAAACACCTGTATGACGTACTTACAAACGTACGTATACACGTGTGACGTAAACACTTGATATTTTATTTATTTCATCAACATTTACAAATATTGTCAGACCAACAGTTTCTATAACACAGTCGCTTGATATCAGTTTATTTACGGCAATCATGAGATAACTAGCTACGTACGATCGCGTGAACTTTGACATCAAGTAGATATATGCGGTCACAATGTTACTTTACCAGTGAGGTCGATGTCATGGAGGACGTATTCTTTCACCTGTCTGTATCAGTCTACTATATGTATATATATATATGTAACCCTGGTAAATACTAGCTGCAATATACACTGCTCGGCTAGAGAGATCTTCTCTTTAGCTCGATCGGTTGAGCGTAAGACTAGTAGCCAGAGGTTTCGGGTTCGACTCCTAGCGGAGGCATTGAAAAAATAATGACCTCAGTTACATATACATGTGTGTGTACTCTACTTGATCAACCAGGACGTATTGCTAGTAACTCTAAACAGTAACGTCTACCTGATCACTGAGGACAGGTCGAGGTGATACTTTGATTTTACTACAGAATTCTCAAGTCATTATTTACACTCGATCACTATATCACTACATTGTATGTGTGTTTATCTTTCTCTTTCCAATCATTCGTACAGGCTCCATCACTTCCTTTCAATGTCGATGAATTTAACAGTTAAGGATAATAAAATACAACCATCTACCATTTTTCGCGTCATGATTAATTCATAATGACGGTTTAGTACATCACGTGACTGAACACTGCCTTCCCATATGCTACACACATGGGTACTATGAAGCGATATTAAATTTGGCGCGATATCCAACGGGAATCTATTATGACGTCACTATTGAGTTACGTCGCTAGTACGTCACACTACTGTTCTGCTTGAAAATGGCTGACTTTGGAAACGACCAAAGCTGGCTATTGTATATCACAATTAATTAAGACCCATTATGGCCCTGTTGAGAGGGCACTATTGCCTCAGTATTGTCTGTGATGAGATATTCCATATATTCCATTCCTCGACAATACTATGAGGCAACAGTGCCCTCTCAACAGAGCCATAATACACGGTAGATAAATAATCCATGTGATTGGATCATCACATCGTCCTTGACCTACATTTGAACTGTCAATACGAACTTGACATAAATTTGAACTATCAATCAGTGACTTTCTTCCTAGCCTTGACTTTACCCTGTGACTGTTATTGAACATGCCCATGTTATAAATGATAGTATACTTTTACCAGCGACCTTGATATCAGTTGTAAACTCTCAACTAATAACGGCGGCGTGAATCTCTAGATAGGGATGTTTTACTGCACTTGTGACCTTGACCTATACCTGTGATCATGTTGGAGAGTTACACAGCTTCAGGTCTAAAGTTAGCAGTGATGTAAAACATATTGCTGACAAAACTACAAAACCTCAAAAACCTCAGAAAGCAAGACACAGAGAAGACAAAAGGACACAACTTGATATCAAACCTATTTAATAAGTATATGTCATGTGCCCAGACTGAAGGTGAAGGACTTGTTCCCGGTCTTACACTGGATCTGGTCCACAGGAAAGAGTTTTAGGTCAGGATCGGTGCGTAGATGTTCGTCCAGGACTGCCTGCCGACATTACCACATAAACTGTTAGAGGTCTCTAATCCAGTCACATATTAGTCACATCAGCTAAACATATTTTTTTGATATTTTACTAGTCTGTATCACACCTGTTAACACCTACAATGTATGTCAGCCACCATGCCCTTGTTAGCTAAGCTAGATCTGTGAGATCCTTACACGGTAGTACCCTTATAACGATACAGTATAACAAGGCCCTCAGATATACAATATACACCATGAATCATGTGTTACTACCAATCCTATTAATTATCTATTATACAAGTACACTATGTACACATATGTACCTGTAGCTGCTGTGATAATTGGTATAACTCGAAGACCCCGTTTAAATCGAAGTATTTCATTGTTCCGTGTCAGATTTTACACTAAATATTCAAACTCACTGAACTCGAATACTCGGATAACTCCAAGTCCCCCCCCCCCCCACTCCCTTTCCGGAATTTTAGGATTTAGATAAGGATATTGACTGTAGTACTAAGTTCCGTTACCTACCTGTAGTTGTTGTTTTTGTGCTCCATTGACATCAGAGAGGACGTTACCAACACACCAACCTACACTTAGGTGGAATGACGGGTCCTAGAAAATAGGGAAAACATCAATTCACTAACAAAACTTTCTCCAAAAAAATATTTTGCTCGGCAGTTTCTTACTCTACCAGGGTAAAGCATACATATGCTATTTTCGTGTCTGTTTTTGTAAAATCCTTCAAACAAAAAAATAGCAATTACACTTACATACATTTTGTGTCAATGATCCAGGCATTGACGTTTTTGATATGGAACAAACAGCTTTCACCAATCAATGTGAATCTTGGAAAGTTGTTATTTGAATTTTGATCATATTTGACCCTCTTTGAATATGTATGAGGATCAAGGTTATTCATTTTCACAAAATAGAGGAATGATACATAAATGTCGTCAGTACGTACTAACAGATGATACATTTTTTTAAATTTTATTCCTGGTATCTTAATATGGGTCCAAATACTTTATTTGGACCAATTTCAGTCTTATATTCCAGCAGGCATCACATCTTGCAATAATGGTTTTCAAAAAGGTTAACTCTTGTTTTCATTTGTCTAACACTTTGACCTGAATAAACAATGAATGTGATCAAGATCACTAATCATAACAAGTTTAAAGGGCACTTCATATCGATCTTTCCAGCAAGCTACCAACAATCCTTACGAAAATATTTCTATAACAAAAGAAATTTTAATTATCCATGCAATTCATCTTATAATAATATAGTATAACCAACCAGAAGTGACATGTACAAAAAGAAAAAACAGAGAATACCAAAGCGTCAACAAAACTATAATCCGAACTCAAAATTCATTAAACAAAAGCCAAAATAGGAACAAAAGAAATATTGCATGGAGACCCTCGTAAAAGTACAAGATAATAAGACCAGGTGTTCCAGAAGAGTAGGCATCTTCTGCTTCATGACCAACACCGTAACCTGCCATATACATCTTAGTCACATCCAAGTAAACATCAAGTCTTCGAAGTGCGAACCAAGTCATCATTCCCAATCACAACAAACAAGCACACTAATGAGCTTACTCAAAAACTTCCATCTTCATATCACACAAAGATACAAAATATTCCTCAATGAGACAAAGATGGCGACCATAAAATTAAAATTGCCCATACATATAGTTCTATCAACCTGCATCTCTCGAATCCCTGTGTAGTAAATTTGTTAGTTAGCAGTAGACATCTATCACGAAAATCACGATATTAAGAGCAAATCGTAGAATAACGAACCAATGTGACATGTAAACAACATAGGCTGGAGAAGCAGGGATGTTAATATCAAGAAATGACAGTTTACAATAGAAAAATTGAAATTGTCACGTTTATCATTTAGCTATGTACATAGTAAGCTGTCGAAACACAACTGACCTTGCAGTATTTGTTCTAACTAAACACAACTTACTGTGTGCAATTTACCTTGTAATATTTGTTATAACCAAACACAACTTACCTTGTAGTATTTGTTATAACCAAACACAAATGACCTTGAAATATTTGTTATAACCAAACACAAATGACTTTGAAATAATTGCTATAACCAAACACAAATGACCTTGAAATATTTGTTATAACCAAACACAAATGACCTTGAAATATTTGTTATAACCAAACACAAATGACCTTGAAATATTTGTTATAACCAAACACAAATGACCTTGAAATATTTGTTATAACCAAACACAAATGACCTTGTAATATTTGTTATAACCAAACACAACCGACCTTGTAATATTTGTTATAACCTAACATAACTCACCTTGTAGTATTTGTTATAGGTAAACACATCTTACCTTGTAGTACTTCTCAAGTCCAAACTCTCCAAGACATTTATCAACAGTATGAACATACTCCCTAAGCACATCTGGATGGGCCTGGACCTCGACTGCCACAAACGTTCTGTACAAAAATAAAGTGGACTGTTTAATGCACTGCTATCCTTATAATATAGTACCTCTCTTGTTATAGAACTTTGTTGATGCACGAATTATAAAAGAAGTCGGTTGCTACAGGGATTAGCTGTTACAGGGATTGTCTGTTACAGGGATTAGCTGTTACAGGGATTGCCTGTTACACGGTTTGGCTCTTACAGGGGTGAACTGTTACACAGGTTTGTTCTGAAAGAAGTCGGTTGCTACAGGGATAAGCTGTCACAGGGGCTGGCTGTTATAAGGTTATCTATTACAGAGGTGGTCTGGTACAGGGGTTGGCTGCTACAGGGATTAGCTGTTACAGGGATTAGCTGTTACATGGATTAGCTGTTACAGGGATTAGCTGTTACAGGGACTGGCCGATACAGGGATTAGCTGTTACAGGAATTAGCTGTTACAGGGTTTAGCTGTTACAGGGGTTGGCTGTCAAATGGATTAACTGTTACAGGGATTAGCTGTTACAGGGTTTGGATGTTACAGGGGTTAGCTGTTACAGGGGTTGGCTGTCAAATGGATTAACTGTTACAGGGATTAGCTGTTACAGGGGTTAGCTGTTACAGGGATTAGCAGCTGTTACAGGGATTAGCTACTACAGGGATTAACTGTTACAGGGATTAGCTACTACAGGGACTGGCTGATACAGGGATTGGCTGTTACAGGGATTAGCTACTACAGAGATTAACTGTTACAGGGGTTGGCTGTTACAGGGATTAGCTGTTACAGGGATTGGCTGTTACAGGGTTTGGCTGTCACAGGGGTTGTCTTTTACAGAGGTTAGCTGTTACAGGGATTGGCTGTTACAGGGGTTGGCTGTTACAGGGATTAGCAGCTGTTACAGGGATTGGCTGTTACAGGGATTAGCTACTACAGGGATTGGCTGTTACAGGGGTTAGCTGTTACAGGGATTGGCTGTTACAGGGATTAGCTGTTACAGGAATTAGCTGTTACAGGGTTTGGCTGTTACAGGGATTAGCTGTTACAGAGGTTGGCTGTTTAAGGGTTTGGCTGTTACAGGGATTAGCTGTTACAGGGATTGCCTGTTACACGGTTTGACTCTTAGAGGTTAACTGTTACAGGGATTAGCTCTTTCAGGGTTTGGCTGTTAACGGGGTAAGCTGTTACAGGGGCTGGCTATTACAGGGATTAGCTGTTACAGGGGTTGGCTGTTACAGGGATTAGCTGTTATAGGGATTGGCTGTTACACGGATTGCCTGTTACAGGGGTTAGCTGTTACAGGGATTGGCTGTTACAGGGGTTGGCTGTTACAAGGATTGGCTGTTACATGGATTAGCTGTTACACAGGTTTGGTTGTTACAGGAATTAGCTGTTACAGGAATTAGCTGTTAGAGGGATTAGCTGTTACATGGATTTGTCACAATAGCAGTTATGAAATTGCTGAAATAAACTAAGTCTGCAGAGTCAACTGTCATTATATTAAGGCACATTATCTTAAAAGCACGAGACAGGCAGAAATTTGAGTATACACTGTATGTTAACAGATTGAAATGCATAGTGGAACAGAAAACAAAACTACAACAGTATCACTTTTCTATTAAAATATAAATAATGTAGTAGTTAAACTGTATTTTATTTAATAATAAAGATATTCATTGCATAAATTATTTTGGTGAAGTTGGAAAGCTAATTAGCACTCTTGATTTTTTAGTTTAAAAAACAGGACATCCTTAACTGCAGTTCAGTTTGATTAAAGAACAATACCTACCTGGCCTTTTCATCGTTGGTGTATAACTTCACAGAAAACATTTCACAGTAACACCTGGTAGTAAATACAACAGATAAATCAAGGACAATTTCCTGAGTAGTAAAAGCTTCCTATCCCAGTACAATAAGTCACTTTTATATGTTTTTTTATTTTGTATTTCTGGTCAATATGTTGTTCTGCTCCTGGATATTTAAGTAAAAGCTTTAACTTTTAATGGTTGAAATCTTAATGTAAATTTATTTTCATGCATGCAGTTATAAATACAGAGCTAGGAACACATCATTTTATAAAACATTCATCACACAGTAAGTTGTTTGTATTTTCAAGACACATGTCTTGATTATATACCTGAATTGAAGTTAAAGGAAAAATTAATCAGCAAATCCGGTAGATCAACAGGTAAAATAATATAACAAATCCGGTAGATCAACAGGTAAAATAATATAACAAACCCGGTAGATCAACAGGTAAAATAATTTAACAAACCCGGTTGATCAACAGGTAAAATGATATAACAAACCCGGTAGATCAACAGGTAAAATAATATAACAAACCCGGTAGATCAACAGGTAAAATAATATAACAAACCTGGTAGATCAGCAGGTAAAATATTATAACAAACCCGGTAGATCAACAGGTAAAATGATATAACAAACCCGGTTGATCAGCAGGTAAAATATTATTACAAACCCGGTGGATCAGTAGGTAAAATATTATTACAAACCCGGTAGATCAACAGGTAAAATAATATAACAAACCTGGTAGATCAGTAGGTAAAATATTATTACAAACCTGGTAGATCAACAGGTAAAATAATAAAACAAACCCGGTAGATCAACAGGTAAAATAATATAACAAACCTGGTAGATCAACAGGTAAAATAATATAACAAACCTGGTAGATCAACAGGTAAAATAATATAACAAACCTGGTAGATCAGCAGGTAAAATAATGTAACAAACCCGGTTGATCAACAGGTAAAATAATATAACAAACCTGGTAGATCAGCAGGTAAAATATTATAACAAACCCGGTAGATCAACAGGTAAAATAATAAAACAAACCCGGTAGATCAACAGGGAAAATAATATAACAAACCCGGTAGATCAACAGGTAAAATAATATAACAAACCCGGTAGATCAACAGGTAAAATGATAAAACAAACCTGGTAGATCAACAGGTAAAATAATATAACAAACCCGGTAGATCAACAGGTAAAATAATATAACAAACCCGGTAGATCAACAGGTAAAATAATATAACAAACCTGGTAGATCAGCAGGTAAAATATTATTACAAACTTGGTAGATCAGCAGGTAAAATATTATAACAAACCCGGTAAATCAACAGGTAAAATGATATAACAAACCTGGTAGATCAGCAGGTAAAATAATATAACAAACCCGGTAAATCAACAGGTAAAATGATATAACAAACCTGGTAGATCAACAGGTAAAATAATGTAACAAACCCGGTAGATCAACAGGTAAAATAATATAACAAACCTGGTAGATCAACAGGTAAAATGATATAACAAACCCGGTAGTTCAACAGGTAAAATATTATTACAAACCTGGTAGATCAGCAGGGAAAGTAATATAACAAACCTGGTAGATCAACAGGTAAAATGATATAACAAACCCGGTAGTTCAACAGGTAAAATATTATAACAAACCTGGTAGATCAGCAGGTAGAATATTATAACAAACCTGGTAGATCAGCAGGGAAAGTAATATAACAAACCCAGTAGATCAACAGGTAAAATAAAACATTATGAAACACATGCAGTATAACACTCATGAAACCAAGGGGAATAACTCTTTCAATTATGGTTAGCAAATCTTACTTTTGAAGGTTGCATGCCTTGGCCTGGAGAGAGTCTGTGAGGGATCGGATCCAGTGGTGGCGTAATCTCACAGTCCGGGACAAACTCACATGGAAACTTTCCATTGCCTTGAAGTCCAGTGGACGTAGACATAATAATAACTCTCCGACTAAGTTATCAAATCGTGAATCATGATCATCTGGAATAGACAAAACAAATCATCAAACAAAACATGATCCTAACAGGAGAAAGCCAACCTCGTTATCTCAAACCTCGTTATCTCAGACCTCGCTATCTCAGACCTCGTTATCTCAAACCTCGTTATCTCAGACCTCGCTATCTCAGACCTCGTTATCTCAGACCTCGTTATCTCAGACCTCGTTATCTCAGACCTCGTTATCTCAGACCTCGTTATATCAGACCTCGTTATCTCAGACCTCGCTATCTCAGACCTCGTTATCTCAGACCTCGTTATCTCAGACCTCGTTATCTCAGACCTCGTTATCTCAGACCTCGTTATCTCAGACCTCGTTATCTCAGACCTCGTTATCTCAGACCTCGCTATCTCAGACCTCGTTATCTCAGACCTCGTTATCTCAGACCTCGCTATCTCAGACCTCGCTATCTCAGACCTCGTTATCTCAGACCTCGTTATCTCAAACCTCGTTATCTCAGACCTCGTTATCTCAAACTTGCTTAACTAGAATATACAATAATTCAAAAACTTTTCCCACAATCTTGGTGATATCAAGATAAAGAGATTTAACTGTATATGTTTGTTATTTCTCAGTAAAACAGTTTCAGTCACTACTTACATGGGATATGTATATGTGTTGCCCAGCTTCCTTCCTCGTGCTCAAATGACCGTATTCGTCCACCATGTTTCTCTGGGTCATCCTGATGAGACCGTGATTTTTCAGCAAACAAAGACTTGATGGTGTCAGGGAGAGGCAAAATACTACAAAAACAAATTTTAAAAGTACTGGTTATTTAACGATTATTGGGCCTGAAAATATAATCTTATCCCTAGGTATGTATTTTACCTGAAAGTGCACATGTTTGTAACATAATGGATTATGTTAGGTTGTTAGTTTATACCTGTTTCAACTCTTAACTGTTCTGTGTTTTACTTGATTTGTCAGAGAAGTTAACTGAACAATGGCAACACTCGATGGACCATTCAACTCATTTTATTCTAATTTATAAAAATATAAATCTATAAATTATTCATCAATGTTGAATGAACTTTATTATCAGTAAAACGCATACATGTATGTGTGATGGTTGAAAGATATGCATATTTGTTTTACATGTATGTGTTGAATGTTATATGTATTAGTGCAACACGAGAGGAAAAATACACAGCCAGACCTGGGTTCGCGCATGGGACCTTCCAAATTCTAGATGGACGCTCAACCAATTGAGCTGTCTGGTCGCCGACGATCGTCATGGTCTAGATCCCCTACATTCCTCCCTCCTTTAACAAAGCCTTTGACCCCGAAGACATCATGATTTATAGTCTGAAGGGTTCTGACTCTCTGACTCACTAAATATTTTGACGACAAGCGGGTGCGGGAGTCAGAATTCCTCATTAGTTGAAAAATGGAAATTTTACCGACTCGTGCACGGGTCATTGCTGTGTTTTATAATATGGAACATTTTCGATTACATGTAAAATAGGTAGCAATGGAAAGAACAGATATTTTTGTACTAACCTACACATTTAATCAAGTCACAGGAGGTTGTAAACTAAAATGTGAGAATTTCTTTCTGATCACGTGACGTTAGGCGGCGGCCATTTTCAAACAGATGTCGGGAAACTGGTTATTTTTTAGAAATGGATGGCGACAGTTAGTTAGCAACCTCCTGTGACTTGAGTAAAGGCATAGTTTAGTTGGAAAATATCTGTTCTTTCCATTGATACCTAATTTGCATGTGATCGAAAACGTTGCATATTGCATAAAACTCAGCTTAAACGGCGACCCGTGGACGGGTCGGTACGATTTCCACTTTTTAACAAATGAGGAATTCTGACTCTCGCACCCGCTACTCCTATAACATAAGAGGCCGCTGGTCGGCCTTTTTATTATCGGATATGATTTTGCCGACTGCGACCTCTTATTTCCGAAGCACTAATTCTTTGATGCAGATTCCGCCCTCGATTGAAGGGGAATGAATTCGGCTTGAAAAAACCTACTTCAGTGATTGACAGTTCATAAAAACAGTGTGTACTCACGTTTTATGTAATTAAGATCCCATATGTATGTCAAAGATACAATTATATAAAATATTACGGACCGTCAAACTCGAAATGCAAGACCAAGCGGCTGAAGCACCTCTCCGGCTTATTTTTCAACATGGCTTCCTCGGTTGATAAAAATTAGTACAGGAATTTTTAAACGGAACGAAATGAGACAGAACTTGGTTGTATTCCGGTTGTGGAACATTGTATGTATTTCCATTTTTGTATTAACCGCAAAAACCACGTGATATTTAAATTTACTTCCGACAATGTTGTCTGCTTCACTTCGACATAAGAAAAACATTATTTGTATAATTGAGTGTTTGACACGAAATTATCCTGATTTCATGATGGATTTATTGAAAGGAATGCTATTTGGACTTTGTTGATCATTTAAATGTAAGTGACACGCTATATTTTTTTCAAAATCCTGACTTTGAAAAATTGATCGTCAGCATCGGGAAAATCAGCTATGGGCAGTTAGAGGTTACACGGCGCCTGTCAAAAAATATCTCGCCGTGTTAAACCTCTAACATTGTTGGAGTATCGCACCCGCCTGTCATCAACCCAGGTTTGGGTATCCCCTTGTAAGTACAATTGTATATACCCTGTATTTGAAACAAGGTTTGGTCAACGGCACCAAATGAAACAATAGAGGAAAAATGCCTATGACATCCATGTTTTATGTACTGATTGAATGCTTGACAAAGGGAGATTGAAAAAAGGGTGTTGTCTTTAGATTGTCCAAAGACTAAAACAGATGTAAAAAAGAAGAATAAATGTACCATAACTGATTTTTTTTATCAGCGAATTGAAAACTATTTTTCAAGCATTATTCATCCAAGAAATGGAAACAAAATGTATACTCGTTCGGTTACTTGAATGTAAACAAACCTAATGTTTCGTGAGGATTATATCAAACAGCTAGTCAAGTACATACCATTGTTTAGACTTTTTTGTCACCGCGTTGACTTCTGGAGACCCACGCCTTTTAATTCCGTGTCCTTCCTTTAACTCGGCTAAGTCTTCATCGCATGTTTCATCGGATCTTTCCTCGTCGCTGTCAGAGTAGGACACTAGACCTGACATAATGTAAAACCATACAATCTACCGCCAAAGTTAAAGTGAAAGTAGCCGGAAGTCGATTTCTCTAATAAAAGAGTTCCAGGAGTTAGTAGGAGTTATTCCTCTTGTATTGTGGTAAATTTGATGTAATACAGCTATGTTCTAATTTTCGATAGATTAAAAAATATAGAGGCGATCTTTTTATAAACCAAAAGTTTTATCTGCTTTAAAATTTTAAAGTAAGCAATCAAAAGCGTTGTTTGTATTGATATTTGCTTGAACTTTTCGTAATATTTTCTGCAATAAGCTTTTTGCATGAATTGTATATCCGAATACAATTCGATATACGACAAAAAAAACATCCTCCGTCATGTACTTTCCTTCATTCCACATTACACATTCCTATCATCCAACATGTACCTTCCTATCCTCTATAATGCACCTTTCATTTTCAATCAAGTATAAATTAATCTGTACCTTCATTCCTAACCTCCACCTTGTTCACCATATACGGTTACATGTACGTGCCAAAAGTCTTTCATTTTTTTTTTGCTATATATTCTTTGTATTTCCAACTTTTTTCACTGTCATATACGTCACTGTATATATAAAAGGTTACACAACGAGTGGTTGTTGGATATGGAATTTAGTTCACTCGAGTTAATTATTTTTTAAAAGTTACAAAAGACACGAGCTTTAGCGAGTGTCTTTTGTAACTTTTAAAATATAATTAACGAGAGTGAAATAAATTCCATATCCAATTACCACGAGTCGTTTGACCTGTTTCTACCACAATGCTGGAGTGTTGTTTTCTGTGAACCGCGGATGATATTTGCGCGAAAACACATCTGCCGGAAAGGCCCGAGGTTGTCCGATTGGCATATCATTGACCCATGTGATTTTTGGTCAAAGTTCAACTTCTCAACCAATCAAAAGTCCGGAAGGTCATATTCCAGTGGTATATAACATATTTTATCCAACAGTCAGCACGTTTATACAATGGTCTGAGAGTGGAATAACACAGGGTACTGTGATAGAAATAAACCTACCCTCTACTGTACCCATCAACCCTCCACGATGTACCTACTGTACAGTGTACCCTCCATGGCCACCCCGTACACTGCATGTATTACCTACCATCCACCTCGTAAACTATACCTAACTACCCACTACTGTACCCACCCACCCTCCACGATGTGCCTAACCCGAGTCCGCCTCGTACACTGTGCTACCTACCATCCACCTCATAAACTATACCTAACTACCCTCTACTGTACCCACACATCCTCCATGATGTGCCTAACCCGAGTCCGCCTCGTACACTGTGCTACCTACCATCCACCTCATAAACTATACCTAACTACCCTCTACTGTACCCACCCACCCTCCACGATGTGCCTAACCCGAGTCCGCCTCGTACACTGTGCTACCTACCATCCACCTCATAAACTATACCTAACTACCCTCTACTGTACATACCTACTGTCTACCCTTCATGGCCACCTCGTACACTGTTCTTCCTACTCTCCGCCCCGTACACTGTTAACTACCCTCTACTGTATCCACCCACTCTCCACGATTTACATGGTCTATACCCGCCACCATAGATACACTTGTATACACAAAAATATTGGTCAATATTTGATTCTACCTTGACGGTATATAGCGGCTATACAATGGTTCCCTTTAAATATCAATTATATTTCACGAGTATGGCAGATTTTTTTTATATTTTCTCGAGTGCGTTGCACGAGTGAAAATATATTTAAAATCTGCCATACGTGTGAAATATTAATAAAATCCATAAGATATCTATTAATTTCCAAAATACTATAAAAGTTTTTAATTTTCTTATTTTATATGATTTGATTCTAGAATAACGAAAAAATAGTACACAAATAGTGCACAATGATACCGGACCGAAACTTATATCATCACTAGCGATGCTATAAGATTTCTTATATCATCACTTGAGATGATATAAGCAGTGATGATAAAAGTTTTACCAAGCTAACATTTTCTGGTATTTCACTGTTTAAAATGTAATTTCTGGAATTATCAAGGGAAATTTCAACTACTTTTCATTCATTCTTTAATTCCTCTTTAAGAAGATACAAGAAATTTAAAAAAGAAAAAGAAAAAAAAAAAACTTTTAGCTCAGTCTTTGATGGGAAATATTCAGCACGTACGCGGCCGCGTTAGGATGCGCGTTTTACATTGCGACGCAGCTCTCAGGAACCGAGCTGCCATCCTCAGGAACGGCCCATCATCCCCTATTTCCGGGTATTTATTTCAAAATAAAGTCTGTACCAATCCTTCGTCTTGTAATGAATCAATGTCACACATATTCAAAACTTCCGTCGTGAATGTGTCACTTGTGGTGTGTGTGACGTCACATTGAGTGACGTAATGGCAAATGAGGTCGGTCCGATATTCCCTACATTTCTTACACTTTTGTTGCTCGTTTTGCGTGATCAATTTTGACACAAACCGAACACATGCCAGGTCTGCTGTAGTATTAGGAAGGGTCCATATTGTATGCGGATGTATTTGAATATGTACACGTCTGAATCGGTCTGAATCCCCGTCGTTTGTCATTCTTTCACGCCACAGTGTTTTGTTTCTACACTCCTGATGGCGTGATTTATGCACAGTGTCCAAGTCTTTTTAGAAGGGAATTTAGTTCTAATAGTCACATAATGTGCATGGGAGTCCATTTAGTTATACTTTTGCAGTATATCACCGACATCGGGTATAAAACCTTTTTAGCATTGGATATCTATATAAAGGTAAGAAAACAATCGCGTAAGAAATACATTTTTGGCAAGAGTTTCATTCGGGAGTTTTATAAGTCTGTGATGGAACTGTAGCTTCCGTCGATCTATTTCGGCGGTAATACGAAATAGTCCAACCATACCCTCCGCTATGTCCGAGCGAGCACGTGTTGGAAAGTCTTGGATCTTTTTTGCTGGAGATGTTGATACCGAGATAGTTTATCAATATCACCTTGTCTCATCGTGGACCATGTTTCGTATCCATAGAGGATAGACGGCAGGATAACCTTTTTGTATATACAAACAAGCGTAGAATGATTTAAGTTTTTACTGTTTGACCCGGCTCCTATAATAGAGAATAGCGCAGCACGTCCTTTTTTACAACTTTTCAAACTTTTTAGAACATGTCGTATCACTAGATATCAGTATTCCGAGGTGTTCATGAGTTTCTTTAGTTTCCAAGTCAATCGACCACCAAATACCATCGTACAGGATTTAGTAATGCTGAAGGCAAACTTCCACTGAGTCGAATAATTGTGAAAAATATCGAGGAGTTGCTGAAGAGAACGTGGTGACAAGGATAATGGTATTATATCATCAGCCAGGGTAGGATTTCCACAGTGCAATGCATATAGCGGTACGCCAAAGTTTGATCCAGAGAGGGCATTCAGGAGGTCGTCAAGGAATACGAGGTAATACAATGTCGATAATATTCCTCCCTGTCTCAATCCGCGCCGCATATCAACCCAACATGAGCGAGTCCCTTGCAAAAGATCGAGCGTTTGAGTCCTGTGTATGTATTCCGGATAATGGTAAGTATGTCACCTTGAATCCCTTTCATTTTTCAGTTTCCGTTCGAGTCCTAAATGCCACACTGTAACGAAGGCTTTTGTTATGTCTAGGAAGGCGGCAAAAACCTTGCTATGACTTCCAATGTTCGCATTGAGTGATTCCTGTAATATAAATGATGCTGTTTGGCATCCCACCAAACGCTGAAAACATTGTTGCTGTTCATTAGGGAACAATGGAGAGTTTTTCGCGAGCCATACCTTAAGTCGTTTGTGGAGAACATTTTCATAAAGTTGTACATCGCAGGTAAAAGAGAAATAGGCCTATAGTTCTCTGGATCTGTTCTAGGTTTGTTGTTTCCTTTCTATATAGGTATTATAATTACCTTTTTCCATGTTTCTAGAATCGCAGTACATCTCGTTATGATATTATAAAGTTTCTTGAGGTAAGTAATGAGAGATCGTCCACCATATTTAGAGTGTTCGTTGGTCAGTCCGTCCATTCCAGGAGCCTTGCATAAGTTGCTCTTCTGATAGCTTCTACGACTTCCTCAAACAAGATGTCAGTGTGTAAGTCTTTGCACGATTCGTTGTCTGGTTCTTGATAAGTCGTTCCGCGATGATATTCATTTGTTGAGTCGGACGGAGGAGAGTTATACAGTTTTTCATAAAAGTTGCGATGTGTTCCGGGTCGCGGTAAGCCAAGTTGTTAATTCGTAATTCCTTGCATAGGTTAGGTTGTTGCTTTCTGGAATCACCAAGGGAATATTTCAACCGCTAGGTATCTTATACGACATAAATAAAGAGGATGTTATATACGAGAACTAAGAGAAAAAAATTTATCGGTGAAAAAAACTTCTAGATGACTTGTCATTTAGAAATATTAACTATATTGGGAAAATTGCAGTTATCAAATCGCTAGCACGGCCTATTTTCACACATCTTTTTATGGTTCTTCCAGACCCTCCTGATCATTTTATTCAGAAGCTACAAACACATTTCTTCGACTTTCTATTGTCTGGAAAACCTGACAAAGTAAAAGGAAATGTAATAATCAACTCCTATGAAAATGGAGGCATTAGATTACCTCATGTTATACAGTGTATCATACTGCCAGGCCTTAAAAATTACACTGATTAAAAAAAATGCTTGACCAAAATAACCATACTGCTTGAAAACTTTTAATTATAGACAAAATAAAAAATAGTGTGTTTAAGTTAGTTATATCATTTGTGAAAATATTACTTTTGAGTCGGTTGTAGTACGGGCGAAAATAGTATGTTTAAGTTTGTTATAGCATATACATGAACACACTAGGTTTGAGTGAGTTATGTCATAAAATGCAATGATAAAGTTGGTGGTAGCACGGACGAAAAGAGTATGGTGTTTTACCAACCTGGTAGAATCAAATATTGACCGAGGGCGTTTGCCCGAGGTCAATATTTTAGATTTTACCAGGTTGGTATAACACCATATTAACCGAAGTAAAGGTCCTTGATTTTTATATTAGATGTGAAACTTGTTTGCATAAGACTTATGTCTTGATAAAGAATAAAATGTACAGTTGCATGCATGGATACTATATATAATGTCAATGATTATGACGTTACAAATGCAAATTGGCTCGATGTTTCTAAAATAGAAACATCAGGTTGATATCACAAACTATGAACCTCCATGTGACCATATTTTAACCAATGAGAGTTAAGGAACGTCAGACCATATCTAATATAATTACATACTGATATGTGGTGAATGGTTATCAAATTGATCCACACTGCTAAATACAAATCAGTTATTCTATAATATTGAAATGACAAGAGATTTTTATTATCTAAATATAACCTCTCCATCTTTAATTAATTTTGCGATGACTGCTATCATTACATGTATTATTTTGTGTCTAATCTATATACAGACTGTATTCTGGAGTACGAGCGTACGGAGAACAGACGGGGTTCAGGGGTACCAGTACAACCGCGCTAATACACTGTAAGGCTTCTGTTTACTTGCTATATTAAGGTTTAACTGGATCTATATTGGTATTTTTAAGATGATTTATGTATGTTCAAAGGGCCGTAAATCTGAATGCAGCCTCGCCGAGTACCCTTACAATAATGTAACACGCACGTAGTATTAATACCTATTTTATTATCCATATCCTCCGAATCAATCACAAAATAATGTCCTTAACGGCGATCACTATTCTGGAATCCAATATCCTTGCTTGGGAGATTGTATGTCAACACTTCATAACAGACGTTATCTGTTAATACCCAACCGTGTTAAACTCGTGGTTAGGTCATAGATATATAGAAATCGAATTCAATATGTATGATTCATCTCACCCGTTCTATATACTGTAGCTCTATAGCCACACCCCAAACCTGCCGGGGAAGTGATATCGATCATGAGTGGTCAACACTGGGACTATCACACACGGTGTCAGTATCTGTCGCTTATATTTACAGACACTTACCTAACGGGATGTCATGTAGATTACGTAGATTACGACTAAGACAATTAACTCCATCTATCACCTAATTGGATATTTAGCAGGTAGAAATACCTGTAAAGGTAGATAACATGACAATGTTCCTCACCTGTCCTAACTTAATGACATTTACTAGGTAAACCCAGCAGGTGTGGGACAGTGTCGGTTTTAACCTGTGTCTAGACATAGCTGAGTGAAACAGCTTACACGAAGCTTCAGAAACATCAACGTCGGTAAGTTCAACAAACCGAGGGAATTATATGGTAAAAACATCAGGTCTGTATTGAAAGATCACAAACGAGGTCAACAGTAGATGGTTACAGGTTACATGGTAAAAACATCAGATCTGTATTGAAAGATCACAAACGAGGCCAACAGATGATAGTTATATGGCAAAAACACCAGATCTGTATCAGATCACAAAACGCCATCGACAGTAGATAGTTATATGGTAAAACATCAGGTCTGTATTGAAAGATCACAAACGCGGCCAACAGTAGATAGTTATATGGTAAAACATCAGGTCTGTATTGAAAGATCACAAACGCCACCAACAGTAGATAGTTATATGGGAAAAACATCAGGTCTGTATTAAAAGATCACAAACGCCATCAACAGTAGATAGTTATATGGGAAAAACATCAGGTCTGTATTGAAAGATCACAAACGCCATCAACAGTAGATAGTTATATGGGAAAAACATCAGGTCTGTATTAAAAGATCACAAACGCGGCCAACAGTAGAAAGCTATATGGGAAAAACATCAGGTCTGTATTAAAAGATCACAAACGCCATCAACAGTAGATAGTTATATGGGAAAAACATCAAGTCTGTATTGAAAGATAAAAACCCTATCAACAGTGGGTGGTTTTGTGGTAAAAACAACATGTCCGTTTTGAAAGATCACAATTACCGTCAACAGTGAGAGATCTGTGAGTTGCCGTCGCAGGATGTTGCGAGAGCTATACCTTTTTGGATCACGTGACGTTAGACGGTGGCCATATTCAAACAGATGTTTGGAACCTGGTTTTATTCTTTTAGAAAATGGGTGGCAGCAGTTAGTTAACTATCTTCTATGACTTGATCAAATGATCAAGCGTATCCCTCGCTGGTATTCGTTGGCAAATGGAACGTTAACAGTGTAAGAGGCAAGCAACATTGTTACTTTTGTTCCGGAAAGTCACGTGCTGGATGTGTCAGGTTTGGTAAGAAGTAAAGCCGCCCTTACTCTTACTGAGTCCCTGCTTGGTGAAGTAGCAGATTACCAGGTGATATGGCAGCTCATTAAAAAACAGATGAGGCAAATAATAGAATCAAGCCTTCATTTGCAATGGATATATACCCACTCTACCTCTACCGTCACAACTACGTATTTAAACCCACGTACTATGTTAATGTCCGTTAATCATTTTACTGATCGTGTGTATTGCTCGTGGCTGTCTTTGTCGTGGTTTGTCGCCCGATACACCAAGTCCCCGGAGTCCCAGTGTAGTACTGCCTCGGGTACGCTGGTCACATCTAGTCCCCGGGGTCCCAGTGTAGTACTGCCTCGGGTACCCTGGTCACATCCAGTCCCCGGGGTCCCAGTGTAGTGCTGCCTCGGGTACCCTGGTCACATCCAGTCCCCGGGGTCCCAGTGTAGTGCTGCCTCGGGTACCCTGGTCACATCCAGTCCCCGGGGTCCCAGTGTAGTACTGCCTCGGGTACCCTGGTCACATCTAGTCCCCGGGGTCCCAGTGTAGTACTGCCTCGGGTACCCTGGTCACATCGAGTCCCCGGAGTCCCAGTGTAGTGCTGCCTCGGGTACACTGGTCACATCCAGTCCCCGGGGTCCCAGTGTAGTACTGCCTCGGGTACCCTGGTCACATCTAGTCCCCGGGGTCCCAGTGTAGTACTGCCTCGGGTACCCTGGTCACATCGAGTCCCCGGGGTCCCAGTGTAGTGCTGCCTCGGGTACCCTGGTCACATCGAGTCCCCGGGGTCCCAGTGTAGTTCTGCCTCGGGTACCCTGGTCACATCTAGTCCCCGGGGTCCCAGTGTAGTTCTGCCTCGGGTACCCTGGTCACATCTAGTCCCCGGGGTCCCAGTGTAGTGCTGCCTCGGGTACCCTGGTCAGCCTCTGTACCTGTTCGTCCTAAAGTATACCGTGATACATATACCTGTCTGTAATAAACAAACCTTACATTATTTATACCACTTATCAGCTGATGGAACAACATCATTTTAAGCAGCAATTTTAATGCCATTGAGCTCAATGATTAAGTTGCAGACTTCTGAGTCATCCGTAAATTTGCCATGTCTGTGATGAAGGCGTTGTAACTGGAGAACACGAGCGATGCCATAATATGGGCAGGACTGGGAGGAGCCCTATTACCTTTCACGGTATTCCATACAGGTAATCCCATGTTACATTTACTTGAAAAAACAGGTTTTCAATACCTGGTACATGTATGTAATTATCAGGGTAATACGTTACCTGGTCTGTATGTAATTGTCAAGGTAATACGTTACTTGGTCTGTATGTTATTGTCAAGGTAATACGTTACCTGGTCTGTATGTAATTGTCAAGGTAATACGTTACCTGGTCTGTATGTAATTGTCAAGGTAATACGTTACCTGGTTTGTATGTAATTGTCAAGGTAATACGTTACCTGGTCTGTATGTAATTGTCAGGGTAATACGTTACCTGGTCTGTATGTAATTGTCAAGGTAATACGTTACCTGGTTTGTATGTAATTGTCAGGGTAATACGTTACCTGGTCTGTATGTAATTGTCAGGGTAATACGTTACCTGGTCTGTATGTTATTGTCAAGGTAATACGTTACCTGGTCTGTATGTAATTGTCAAGGTAATACGTTACCTGGTCTGTATGTAATTGTCAAGGTAATACGTTACCTGGTCTGTATGTAATTGTCAGGGTAATACGTTACCTGGTCTGTATGTTATTGTCAAGGTAATACGTTACCTGGTCTGTATGTAATTGTCAAGGTAATACGTTACCTGGTCTGTATGTAACTGTCAAGGTAATACGTTACCTGGTCTGTATATAATTGTCAGGAAATACGTTACCTGGTCTGTATTTAATTGTCAGGGTAATACGTTACCTGGTCTGTTTGTAATTGTCATGGTAATACGTTACCTGGTGTGTATGTAATTATCAAGGTAATACGTTACCTTGTCTGTGTGTTATTGTCAAGGTAATACGTTACCTGGTCTGTTTGTAATTGTCATGGTAATACGTTACCTGGTGTGTATGTAATTATCAAGGTAATACGTTACCTGGTCTGTGTGTTATTGTCAAGGTAATACGTTACCTGGTCTGTTTGTAATTGTCATGGTAATACGTTACCTGGTCTGTATGTAACTATCAGGGTAATACGTTACCTTGTCTGTATGTAATTGTCAAGGTAATACGTTACCTGGTCTGTTTGTAATTGTCATGGTAATACGTTACCTGGTCTGTATGTAACTATCAGGGTAATACGTTACCTTGTCTGTATGTAATTGTCAAGGTAATACGTTACCTGGTGTGTATGTAATTGTCAAGGTAATGCGTTACCTGGTCTGTATGTAATTTTCAGGGTAATACGTTACCTGGTCTGTATATAATTATCAAGGTAATACGTTACCTGGTTTGTATGTAATTGTCAAGGTAATACGTTACCTGGTCTGTATGTAATTATCAAGGTCAAACGTTACCTGGTCTGTATGTAACTGTCAAGGTAATACGTTACCTGGTCTGTATGTAATTGTCAGAGTAATACGTAATTATAAGACGTATACGATACTGTATATTTGAAGTATGTTATTGTACGAAGTTTTCCATTGAGAACATTCTTTTTTCCCCAAGAACATTATTTGACTCAAACTTATTTTACTCGGGACAGCACTCAAAATTAGAATAATTCCGCCAGAACGGAAGGATATTGATTTTGATATGTAAAAGTTAATTAAGGTGCCCTCTGACAATATGTACGTATATCTTCTCTCAGGTATTGATAAAATACTCATTATACAGCAGAGAAGACTGATGCTATTATTAGAATATTACTCTTACTAAAAAGAACATGCGACGGACAGGTGAGCACTGTTGTTGCCCAGTCCATGGCCCTGTCCGGTACCGCGGTACGACCCCTGTCCGGTACCGCGGTACGAGCTCTGTCCGGTACCGAGGTACGACCCCTGTCCGGTACCGCGGCACGAGCCCTGTCCGGTACCGCGGTACGACCCCTGTCCGGTACCGCAGTACGACCCCTGTCCGGTACCGCGGTACGAGCCCTGTCCGGTATCGCGGTACGAGCCCTGTCCGGTACCGCGGTACGAGTCTTGTCCGGTATTGTGGTACGAGCCCTGTCCGGTACCGCAGTACGACCCCTGTCCGGTACCGCGATACGACCCCTGTCCGGTACCGCGGTACGAGCCCTGTCCGGTATCGCGGTACGAGTCTTGTCCGGTATTGTGGTACGAGCCCTGTCCGGTACCGCGGTACGAGCCCTGTCCGGTACCGCGGTACGAGCTCTGTCCGGTTCCGCGGTACGAGCCCTGTCCGAGCTCTGTCCGGTACCGCGGTTCGAGCCCTGTCCGGTACCGCGATACGAGTCCTAACGGACAGGGACCCGAGAGGTATAAGTACTACTAGACCCTAAAGTGATTCAAATAAAATCTCTGAAAATGATACCCACAACGGTGAAGTGCATGTACATGTATGTAAAAGAATGGCGGACAGATTTCTATGTCGGAAATCGACCCAATTTAGTTGTTTACACCAAGACCGACATTTCTAGAAGAAAAGCTAACCGTAGGGTAGGTGGAAGACTCTCTCAAACCTCATTTATCCAAATTAAATGTTCTCTCTTTAATCGTTTTCTCCGTTTTCTCAGGAAGCACACACCATTTAGATGCTTCATTTTTTTCTGACTTGTACTACTATTTTACATATTCACGAGGTTGGTTCAGTATCGTGCAGGTAGACGTGCTGTGATAAAAACTTCACCGGATCAGTATCTCATTCTGTCCACGTGATCAGTATCTCATTCTGTCCACGTGCTATGTGTCGGATTATAGGCAGGAACTACAATAGATGTTTAGCGGCAGGAGGGTAGAGGTAAAAATATGCGACATATTCGTGTCCATGGAGTATACGGCAAAAAACAATAGGAGTGCTAAAGTTATTCACTTTGATTCTATACATTACCAGTAAAAGAAATGATTGGTTATGATAAAAGAAACTATATAGATGTATGGAGATTAAATTATAAATGCTGACTGTAGACATGCTTTTGGAAGAATGCAGTAAACCAAACATAATAAGTTTAACCCTTCCCCATTTTTTCAGGGATGTTTTCAATTGGCTGTTTGTGACATTTATTTTATCGGTTTCCGGTATTAAAGTGAATTGCTTACTTCCGCTTCCGTCTGCTGTATTTCCCGCTTTACGATGTGCATGGCGTTGTATATTTGCTTCTCACTTGTGATATCAATACCAACCCGGATAAGTTCTCGCTCCTGATAGACAGCCCACAGCTTCTATCAACATGTTTAGCGAATCCCTACTTGTGACCGTCTATTTATGACCATAATCAAATGTTTTAACGTGTGCAATTATTCTTTCATGGTCTCTCTTGAAAGCAATCCCGTTTACCGGAAGTTAAAATGCTAATGGTTGTTCAGTCGGACGGCTGTTAGTGAATACACTGGACGCGCTGGACGGTCAGTCATTATCGGGAAATAGCTATTTAAACTTGCTGGATGTTTAGACGACAATGATTTGGCATGTGAAGGCCAGCTTTCGGGATGGACATTCTCTAGTGGCGCACGATCCAGCGCATGCGCGCTTATGAATAAGCAGTCTGTCGTCACACTTCCGCCTACATTCAGGTAAGTTGTTGACTGTACATTATTGGGTAGGAGTAGATGGGATGGGGGGTACAAAAATACGTTGTTTACCAAAACAAATGATATTCAACCAGGGTCCAATTTACCATCGGTAAGAGAAAGACAATTTATGAAGGTGTTGTATTTATACAGATTACAATATTCACCAGCAGTACTACACCTTAGGGCGGCATGGGTGTCTCGCCGGGTGGTGACGGACTTAGAGACGTCTTCGTTGAGTTTGGACAGAAATATCAGCCGAGCTCTGATCAGACCGAATGGTTTGGCACGACTCCCGTGTTACGTAAATCTTTGAAGCCATCTTATTGAGCTTGCATATATCAGCCCAATGGACAGATCCCTAAAAGCATTTCATGGATAGCCATATTGAGTTCCTAGGCAGTTCCTGTTTCGAGTTCTGAGGATGATAACCTATATCTACCAGACATACATATGTTATTTGTGTGGGTGAACAGTCTCGACAATTAGCAATCCTGTTTAGATTAGTGTTATCAGGGTTACAGTGACCACCGGGTACCATTGTCTGGTACAGGATAGATTCGCTGATCTCGCTGTCTGGTATTGGGTTATCGAACATGAATGGGACGACCAGTAGTTATCGGTGGTACATCTGTATCGGCGTATGGTTTACAAGGTTTGGTAATAACTACCAACAGTACTTTCTACATCAATGTTTCTTCCCACTGTTTGTATTCAATTTCAGCTGGTATGTCTCCTTGTTGGTAATATTTCATCTAACATTTGAAATTATACAGAGCTAGTTTAATTCAACTTCTAAATTCATAAATTAAAAGGGTTTTACGCACCTGACCCTTCTGCTTCTACATACGTTTAGAAATTTTGGATTCCTACCTTTTGGCCCCTAGCATCACTGAAGAGTCCTAGGAGGACGAAACAGCTGTATGATTCAGTTTAATTCATTTTTTCGGTTTACTGTATCTATTACTAAATTTAAGAGGTGCAGCATATGTGTGTGTTACGTGATCTTCCATATATGTTAAGTTGTATATACAACGGTGATTTTACAGTTGTATCCTACTTTCCAACTAATTGCTATCGTGATTATTATAATAGATAACATAAAACTAGGGCGTAGTTCCACTTCAAGTCAAAAAGGGAAATCCCAATAAAAAAAAATACATATGTCAACACATGTCAGCGAATTAAGTTCGCGCACATTTTATTTTTTTTTTTATTTTGGTTTGTCTGAATTTTATTGTCATACACACGTGACTGTTTCTCACGCAATCTGACGTCATGTGTTGGTAGTGTCCTAGTCAATTTTAACTCTTTTAACGATTTAAAATTTACGAACATATCTTTATTTTAAAGATGTTTGTCTTTTCAGCATACACGTCTGTTGATACGCCATACCGCAATGATTCGACTTCTCAAAAGTCATTGTACGATTTGGAAAACTTGAATAAGGAGAGGAAAAATGCACGGCGAGACCGGGGTTCGAACCCGGGACCTTCCGAACTCTAGACGGACGCTCAACCAATTGAGCTATCTAATTGCCGACGATCGACCCGGTCTAGATCCGCTGCAAACTTATCTAATTTACAACAATGGCGAAACATGTTACATTATGTAAATTAACCTATTCAATTACTCCTTTAAAAGACAGATTACACCTTTATAGTTCATGCCAAAAACAGGTGTTCAGAGTTCGTCGTTCGAACAATTTTCTCATCATTCACACGTAGATAAAATCTAGGGTTCGCCTACTGTGACCTCTCGACGCATACAAAGAAAGCAAATTGTGATAATATCTATGATTTAAAATAAATGTTTGCATCAGGTGACGTTCTGACCCGGAAGATGTATCTAAACAAAGATGATCCGTGCATAAAGAAACATGCCTGTCATAGACTAATGCATTGATACCAGGCGTTTTCCAGGGTTCGTATTTACAATAAAACTATTTCTCTCCAGAACAAACATGCGGACATGATACTGTCGGAGACCATTACAGGGCGACCATCCTCCCTTCCTTCTGATTGGATGTTCTAACCTCACATACAAACACAAGTCTTTAGGGAACGCAGTTTTATATTTAATACAGAGTGGAAATATATTTTTGATACATTTCTCTTCATGTTGAAAGCAGCTTTGAAATGTATACTTAACCATTGCACTCTATTTGATAAAAATCGAATCCAACGCAGGAAAACTTGGACTTCGTTCGGCGATCGACCAGCCCCGGGGACGACCGTGCACCCTCTGGTTACACATACTTCTCACAGCTAGGATGACATAAAATATTAATATTGATAAAGCCGGGTCCGTTCTCCTAATCTCAACGGTATTCTTCTCCTTATCCCGCGGCGAAACTAATCCAGAAATCCCATATTTAGAACCGTAAGCACACACATATTTGAAACGGCTTTCTCACCACAATTTTCAAAATCATATCGACAGTCAATAGCCACAGATCTATATTTTCAATACGTATCCAGTACTGAGGGATCGGGCCACTACCAACTGCTTACGGCTGTTCCGTGAGGAGGTTACGGGAAATGCAATGAGTTAGTTTACAGGGGTGTTATAGTAAGGAGTTCGTTTACAGGGTTGTTATAGTAAGGAGTTCGTTTACAGGGGTGTTATAGTAAGGAGTTCGTTTACAGGAGTGTTATAATAAGGAGTTCGTTTACAGGGGTGTTATAGTAAGGAGTTCGTTTACAGGAGTGTTATAATAAGGAGTTCGTTTACAGGAGTGTTATAGTAAGGAGTTCGTTTACAGGAGTGTTATAGCAAGGAGTTCGTTTACAGGAGTGTTATAGTAAGGAGTTCGTTTACAGGACTGCTATAGTAAGGAGTTCGTTGACAGGGGTGTTATAGTAAGGAGTTCGTTAACAGGAGTGTTATAGTAAGGAGTTCGTTTACAGGAGTGTTATAATAAGGCGTTCGTTTACAGGCCTGCTATAGTAAGGAGTTCGTTAACAGGGTTGTTATAGTAAGGAGTTCGTTTACAGGAGTGTTATAGTAAGGAGTTACTTTACAGGACTGCTATAGTAAGGAGTTCGTTTACAGGAGTGTTATAGTAAGGAGTTCGTTTACAGGACTGCTATAGTAAGGAGTTCGTTTACAGGAGTGTTATAGTAAGGAGTTCGTTTACAGGACTGCTATAGTAAGGAGTTCATTTACAGAGGTGTTATAGTAAGGAGTTCGTTTACAGGAGTGTTATAGTAAGGAGTTCGTTTACAGGACTGCTATAGTAAGGAGTTCGTTTACAGGGGTGTTATAGTAAGGAGTTCGTTTACAGAGGTGTTATAGTAAGGAGGTCGTTTACAGAGGTGTTATAGTAAGGAGTTCGTTTACAGGAGTGTTATAGTAAGGAGTTCATTTACAGAGGTGTTATAGTAAGGAGTTCGTTTACAGGAGTGTTATAGTAAGGAGTTCGTTTACAGGATTGTGATAGTAAGGAGTTCGTTTACAGGGTTGTTATAGTAAGGAGTTCATTTACAGAGGTGTTATAGTAAGGAGTTCGTTTACAGGAGTGTTATAGTAAGGAGTTCGTTTACAGGATTGTGATAGTAAGGAGTTCGTTTACAGGGTTGTTATAGTAAGGAGTTCATTTACAGAGGTGTTATAGTAAGGAGTTCGTTTACAGGAGTATTATAGTAAGGAGTTCGTTTACAGGGGTGTTATAGTAAGGAGTTCGTTTACAGGGTTGTTATAGTAAGGAGTTCGTTTACAGGAGTGTTATAGTAAGGAGTTCGTTTACAGGAGTGTTATAGAAAGGAGTTCGTTTACAGGGGTGTTATAGTAAGAAGTTCGTTTACAGGAGTGTTATAGTAATGAGTTCATTAACAGGACTGCTATAGTAAGGAGTTCGTTTACAGGAATGTTATAGTAAGGAGTTCGTTTACAGGACTGCTATAGTAAGGAGTTCGTTTACAGGAGTGTTATAGTAAGGAGTTCGTTTACAGGACTGCTATAGTAAGGAGTTCGTTTACAGGGGTGTTATAGTAAGGAGTTCGTTTACAGGGTTGTTATAGTAAGGAGTTCGTTTACAGGATTGTGATAGTAAGGAGTTCGTTTACAGGGTTGTTATAGTAAGGAGTTCATTTACAGAGGTGTTATAGTAAGGAGTTCGTTTACAGGAGTGTTATAGTAAGGAGTTCGTTTACAGGATTGTGATAGTAAGGAGTTCGTTTACAGGGTTGTTATAGTAAGGAGTTCATTTACAGAGGTGTTATAGTAAGGAGTTCGTTTACAGGAGTGTTATAGTAAGGAGTTCGTTTACAGGATTGTGTAGTAAGGAGTTCGTTTACAGGGTTGTTATAGTAAGGAGTTCATTTACAGAGGTGTTATAGTAAGGAGTTCGTTTACAGGAGTATTATAGTAAGGAGTTCGTTTACAGGGGTGTTATAGTAAGGAGTTCGTTTACAGGGTTGTTTAGTAAGGAGTTCGTTTACAGGGGTGTTATAGTAAGGAGTTCGTTTACAGGAGTGTTATAGAAAGGAGTTCGTTTACAGGACTGCTATAGTAAGAAGTTCGTTTACAGGAGTGTTATAGTAATGAGTTCGTTAACAGGACTGCTATAGTAAGGAGTTCGTTTACAGGAGTGTTATAGTAAGGAGTTCGTTTACAGGACTGCTATAGTAAGGAGTTCGTTTACAGGAGTGTTATAGTAATGAGTTCGTTAACAGGACTGCTATAGTAAGGAGTTCGTTTACAGGAGTGTTATAGTAAGGAGTTCGTTTACAGGATTGTGATAGTAAGGAGTTCGTTTACAGGATTGTGATAGTAAGGAGTTCGTTTACAGGAGTGTTATAGTAAGGAGTTCGTTTACAGGAGTGTTATAGTAAGGAGTTCGTTAACAGGACTGCTATAGTAAGGAGTTCGTTTACAGGAGTGTTATAGTAAGGAGTTCGTTTACAGGACTGCTATAGTAAGGAGTTCGTTTACAGGAGTGTTATAGTAATGAGGTCGTTTACAGGAGTGTTATAGTAAGGAGTTCGTTTACAGGAGTGTTATAATAAGGAGTTCGTTTACAGGAGTGTTATAGTAAGGAGTTCGTTTACAGGAGTGTTATAGCAAGGAGTTCGTTTACAGGAGTGTTATAGTAAGGAGTTCGTTAACAGGACTGCTATAGTAAGGAGTTCGTTTACAGGAGTGTTATAGTAAGGAGTTCGTTTACAGGACTGCTATAGTAAGGAGTTCGTTTACAGGAGTGTTATAGTAAGGAGTTCGTTTACAGGAGTGTTATAATAAGGAGTTCGTTTACAGGAGTGTTATAGTAAGGAGTTAGCTTACAGGACTGCTATAGTAAGGAGTTCGTTTACAGGGGTGCTATAGTAAGAAGTTCGTTTACAGGACTGCTATAGTAAGGAGTTCGTTTACAGGAGTGTTATAGTAAGGAGTTCGTTTACAGGGGTGTTATAGTAATGAGTTCGTTTACAGGAGTGTTATAGTACGGAGTTAGTTTACAGGACTGCTATAGTAAGGAGTTCGTTTATAGGGGTGCTATAGTAAGAAGTTCGTTTACAGGACTGCTATAGTAAGGAGTTCGTTTACAGGAGTGTTATAGTAAGGAGTTCGTTTACAGGCGTGTTATAGTAAGGAGTTCGTTTACAGGGGTGTTATAGTAAGGAGTTAGTTTACAGGGGTGTTATAGTAAGGAGTTCGTTTACAGGAGTGTTATAGTAAGGAGTTCGTTTACAGGAGTGTTATAGTAAGGAGTTAGTTTACAGGGGTGTTATAGTAAGGAGTTCGTTTACAGGAGTGTTATAGTAAGGAGTTCGTTTACAGGAGTGTTATAGTAAGGAGTTCGTTTACAGGAGTGTTATAGTAAGGAGTTCGTTTACAGGAGTGTTATAGTAAGGAGTTCGTTTACAGGAGTGTTATAGTAAGGAGTTACTTTACAGGAGTGTTATAGTAAGGGGTTCGTTTACATGAGTGTTATAGTAAGGAGTTCGTTTACAGGAGTGTTATAGTAAGGAGTTAGTTTACATGAGTGTTATAGTAAGGAGTTCGTTTACAGGAGTGTTATAGTAAGGAGTTCGTTTACAGGAGTGTTATAGTAAGGAGTTCGTTTACAGGAGAGTTATAGTAAGGCGTTCGTTTACAGGAGTGTTATAGTAAGGAGTTCGTTTACAGGAGTGTTATAGTAAGAAGTTCGTTTACAGGAGTGTTATAGTAAGGAGTTCGTTTACAGGAGTGTTATAGTAAGGAGTTCGTTTACAGGAGTGTTATAGTAAGGAGTTCGTTTACAGGAGTGTTATAGTAAGGAGTTCGTTTACAGGAGTGTTATAGTAAGGAGTTCGTTTACAGGAGTGTTATAGTAAGGAGTTCGTTTACATGGGTGTTATAGTAAGGAGTTCGTTTACAGGAGTGTAATAGTAAGGAGTTCGTTTACAGGAGTGTTATAGTAAGGAGTTCGTTTACAGGAGTGTTATAGTAAGGAGTTCGTTTACATGGGTGTTATAGTAAGGAGTTCGTTTACAGGAGTGTTATAGTAAGGAGTTTGTTTACAGGGGTGTTATAGTAAGGAGTTCGTTTACAGGAGTGTTATAGTAAGGAGTTCGTTTACAGGGTTGTGATAGTAAGGAGTTCGCTTACAGGAGTGTTATAGTAAGGAGTTAGTTTACAGGACTGCTATAGTAAGGAGTTCGTTTACAGGAGTGTTATAGTAAGGAGTTCGTTTACAGGACTGCTATAGTAAGGAGTTCATTTACAGAGGTGTTATAGTAAGGAGTTCGTTTACAGGAGTGTTATAGTAAGGAGTTCGTTTACAGGACTGCTATAGTAAGGAGTTCGTTTACAGGGGTGTTATAGTAAGGAGTTCATTTACAGAGGTGGTATAGTAAGGAATTCGTTTACAGGGTTGTTATAGTAAGGAGTTCATTTACAGAGGTGTTATAGTAAGGAGTTCGTTTACAGGAGTGTTATAGAAAGGAGTTCGTTTACAGGAGTGTTATAGAAAGGAGTTCGTTTACAGGACTGCTATAGTAAGAAGTTCGTTTACAGGAGTGTTATAGTAATGAGTTCGTTAACAGGACTGCTATAGTAAGGAGTTCGTTTACAGGAGTGTTATAGTAAGGAGTTCGTTTACAGGACTGCTATAGTAAGGAGTTCGTTTACAGGAGTGTTATAGTAATGAGTTCGTTAACAGGACTGCTATAGTAAGGAGTTCGTTTACAGGAGTGTTATAGTAAGGAGTTCGTTTACAGGATTGTGATAGTAAGGAGTTCGTTTACAGGATTGTGATAGTAAGGAGTTCGTTTACAGGAGTGTTATAGTAAGGAGTTCGTTTACAGGAGTGTTATAGTAAGGAGTTCGTTAACAGGACTGCTATAGTAAGGAGTTCGTTTACAGGAGTGTTATAGTAAGGAGTTCGTTTACAGGACTGCTATAGTAAGGAGTTCGTTTACAGGAGTGTTATAGTAATGAGGTCGTTTACAGGAGTGTTATAGTAAGGAGTTCGTTTACAGGAGTGTTATAATAAGGAGTTCGTTTACAGGAGTGTTATAGTAAGGAGTTCGTTTACAGGAGTGTTATAGCAAGGAGTTCGTTTACAGGAGTGTTATAGTAAGGAGTTCGTTAACAGGACTGCTATAGTAAGGAGTTCGTTTACAGGAGTGTTATAGTAAGGAGTTCGTTTACAGGACTGCTATAGTAAGGAGTTCGTTTACAGGAGTGTTATAGTAAGGAGTTCGTTTACAGGAGTGTTATAATAAGGAGTTCGTTTACAGGAGTGTTATAGTAAGGAGTTAGCTTACAGGACTGCTATAGTAAGGAGTTCGTTTACAGGGGTGCTATAGTAAGAAGTTCGTTTACAGGACTGCTATAGTAAGGAGTTCGTTTACAGGAGTGTTATAGTAAGGAGTTCGTTTACAGGGGTGTTATAGTAATGAGTTCGTTTACAGGAGTGTTATAGTACGGAGTTAGTTTACAGGACTGCTATAGTAAGGAGTTCGTTTATAGGGGTGCTATAGTAAGAAGTTCGTTTACAGGACTGCTATAGTAAGGAGTTCGTTTACAGGAGTGTTATAGTAAGGAGTTCGTTTACAGGCGTGTTATAGTAAGGAGTTCGTTTCCAGGGGTGTTATAGTAAGGAGTTAGTTTACAGGGGTGTTATAGTAAGGAGTTCGTTTACAGGAGTGTTATAGTAAGGAGTTCGTTTACAGGAGTGTTATAGTAAGGAGTTAGTTTACAGGGGTGTTATAGTAAGGAGTTCGTTTACAGGAGTGTTATAGTAAGGAGTTCGTTTACAGGATTGTGATAGTAAGGAGTTCGTTTACAGTGTTGTTATAGTAAGGAGTTCATTTACAGAGGTGTTATAGTAAGGAGTTCGTTTACAGGAGTGTTATAGTAAGGAGTTCGTTTACAGGATTGTGATAGTAAGGAGTTCGTTTACAGGGTTGTTATAGTAAGGAGTTCATTTACAGAGGTGTTATAGTAAGGAGTTCGTTTACAGGAGTATTATAGTAAGGAGTTCGTTTACAGGGGTGTTATAGTAAGGAGTTCGTTTACAGGGTTGTTATAGTAAGGAGTTCGTTTACAGGGGTGTTATAGTAAGGAGTTCGTTTACAGGAGTGTTATAGAAAGGAGTTCGTTTACAGGGGTGTTATAGTAAGAAGTTCGTTTACAGGAGTGTTATAGTAATGAGTTCATTAACAGGACTGCTATAGTAAGGAGTTCGTTTACAGGAATGTTATAGTAAGGAGTTCGTTTACAGGAGTGTTATAGTAAGGAGTTCGTTTACAGGAGTGTTATAGTAAGGAGTTCGTTTACAGGACTGCTATAGTAAGGAGTTCGTTTACAGGGGTGTTATAGTAAGGAGTTCGTTTACAGGGTTGTTATAGTAAGGAGTTCGTTTACAGGATTGTGATAGTAAGGAGTTCGTTTACAGGGTTGTTATAGTAAGGAGTTCATTTACAGAGGTGTTATAGTAAGGAGTTCGTTTACAGGAGTGTTATAGTAAGGAGTTCGTTTACAGGATTGTGATAGTAAGGAGTTCGTTTACAGGGTTGTTATAGTAAGGAGTTCATTTACAGAGGTGTTATAGTAAGGAGTTCGTTTACAGGAGTGTTATAGTAAGGAGTTCGTTTACAGGATTGTGTAGTAAGGAGTTCGTTTACAGGGTTGTTATAGTAAGGAGTTCATTTACAGAGGTGTTATAGTAAGGAGTTCGTTTACAGGGTTGTTATAGTAAGGAGTTCGTTTACAGGGGTGTTATAGTAAGGAGTTCGTTTACAGGGTTGTTTAGTAAGGAGTTCGTTTACAGGGGTGTTATAGTAAGGAGTTCGTTTACAGGAGTGTTATAGAAAGGAGTTCGTTTACAGGACTGCTATAGTAAGAAGTTCGTTTACAGGAGTGTTATAGTAATGAGTTCGTTAACAGGACTGCTATAGTAAGGAGTTCGTTTACAGGAGTGTTATAGTAAGGAGTTCGTTTACAGGACTGCTATAGTAAGGAGTTCGTTTACAGGAGTGTTATAGTAATGAGTTCGTTAACAGGACTGCTATAGTAAGGAGTTCGTTTACAGGAGTGTTATAGTAAGGAGTTCGTTTACAGGATTGTGATAGTAAGGAGTTCGTTTACAGGATTGTGATAGTAAGGAGTTCGTTTACAGGAGTGTTATAGTAAGGAGTTCGTTTACAGGAGTGTTATAGTAAGGAGTTCGTTAACAGGACTGCTATAGTAAGGAGTTCGTTTACAGGAGTGTTATAGTAAGGAGTTCGTTTACAGGACTGCTATAGTAAGGAGTTCGTTTACAGGAGTGTTATAGTAATGAGGTCGTTTACAGGAGTGTTATAGTAAGGAGTTCGTTTACAGGAGTGTTATAATAAGGAGTTCGTTTACAGGAGTGTTATAGTAAGGAGTTCGTTTACAGGAGTGTTATAGCAAGGAGTTCGTTTACAGGAGTGTTATAGTAAGGAGTTCGTTAACAGGACTGCTATAGTAAGGAGTTCGTTTACAGGAGTGTTATAGTAAGGAGTTCGTTTACAGGACTGCTATAGTAAGGAGTTCGTTTACAGGAGTGTTATAGTAAGGAGTTCGTTTACAGGAGTGTTATAATAAGGAGTTCGTTTACAGGAGTGTTATAGTAAGGAGTTAGCTTACAGGACTGCTATAGTAAGGAGTTCGTTTACAGGGGTGCTATAGTAAGAAGTTCGTTTACAGGACTGCTATAGTAAGGAGTTCGTTTACAGGAGTGTTATAGTAAGGAGTTCGTTTACAGGGGTGTTATAGTAATGAGTTCGTTTACAGGAGTGTTATAGTACGGAGTAAGTTTACAGGACTGCTATAGTAAGGAGTTCGTTTATAGGGGTGCTATAGTAAGAAGTTCGTTTACAGGACGGCTATAGTAAGGAGTTCGTTTACAGGAGTGTTATAGTAAGGAGTTCGTTTACAGGCGTGTTATAGTAAGGAGTTCGTTTACAGGGGTGTTATAGTAAGGAGTTAGTTTACAGGGGTGTTATAGTAAGGAGTTCGTTTACAGGAGTGTTATAGTAAGGAGTTCGTTTACAGGAGTGTTATAGTAAGGAGTTAGTTTACAGGGGTGTTATAGTAAGGAGTTCGTTTACAGGAGTGTTATAGTAAGGAGTTCGTTTACAGGAGTGTTATAGTAAGGAGTTCGTTTACAGGAGTGTTATAGTAAGGAGTTCGTTTACAGGAGTGTTATAGTAAGGAGTTCGTTTACAGGAGTGTTATAGTAAGGAGTTACTTTACAGGAGTGTTATAGTAAGGGGTTCGTTTACATGAGTGTTATAGTAAGGAGTTCGTTTACAGGAGTGTTATAGTAAGGAGTTAGTTTACATGAGTGTTATAGTAAGGAGTTCGTTTACAGGAGTGTTATAGTAAGGAGTTCGTTTACAGGAGTGTTATAGTAAGGAGTTCGTTTACAGGAGAGTTATAGTAAGGCGTTCGTTTACAGGAGTGTTATAGTAAGGAGTTCGTTTACAGGAGTGTTATAGTAAGGAGTTCGTTTACAGGAGTGTTATAGTAAGGAGTTCGTTTACAGGAGTGTTATAGTAAGGAGTTCGTTTACAGGAGTGTTATAGTAAGGAGTTCGTTTACAGGAGTGTTATAGTAAGGAGTTCGTTTACAGGAGTGTTATAGTAAGGAGTTCGTTTACAGGAGTGTTATAGTAAGGAGTTCGTTTACATGGGTGTTATAGTAAGGAGTTCGTTTACAGGATTGTAATAGTAAGGAGTTCGTTTACAGGAGTGTTATAGTAAGGAGTTCGTTTACAGGAGTGTTATAGTAAGGAGTTCGTTTACATGGGTGTTATAGTAAGGAGTTCGTTTACAGGGGTGTTATAGTAAGGAGTTCGTTTACAGGAGTGTTATAGTAAGGAGTTCGTTTACAGGGTTGTGATAGTAAGGAGTTCGCTTACAGGAGTGTTATAGTAAGGAGTTAGTTTACAGGACTGCTATAGTAAGGAGTTCGTTTACAGGAGTGTTATAGTAAGGAGTTCGTTTACAGGACTGCTATAGTAAGGAGTTCATTTACAGAGGTGTTATAGTAAGGAGTTCGTTAACAGGACGGCTATAGTAAGGAGTTCGTTTACAGGACTGCTATAGTAAGGAGTTCGTTTACAGGGGTGTTATAGTAAGGAGTTCATTTACAGAGGTGTTATAGTAAGGAATTCGTTTACAGGGTTGTTATAGTACGGAGTTCATTTACAGAGGTGTTATAGTAAGGAGTTCGTTTACAGGAGTGTTATAGAAAGGAGTTCGTTTACAGGAGTGTTATAGAAAGGAGTTCGTTTACAGGACTGCTATAGTAAGAAGTTCGTTTACAGGAGTGTTATAGTAATGAGTTCGTTAACAGGACTGCTATAGTAAGGAGTTCGTTTACAGGAGTGTTATAGTAAGGAGTTCGTTTACAGGACTGCTATAGTAAGGAGTTCGTTTACAGGAGTGTTATAGTAATGAGTTCGTTAACAGGACTGCTATAGTAAGGAGTTCGTTTACAGGAGTGTTATAGTAAGGAGTTCGTTTACAGGATTGTGATAGTAAGGAGTTCGTTTACAGGATTGTGATAGTAAGGAGTTCGTTTACAGGAGTGTTATAGTAAGGAGTTCGTTTACAGGAGTGTTATAGTAAGGAGTTCGTTAACAGGACTGCTATAGTAAGGAGTTCGTTTACAGGAGTGTTATAGTAAGGAGTTCGTTTACAGGACTGCTATAGTAAGGAGTTCGTTTACAGGAGTGTTATAGTAATGAGGTCGTTTACAGGAGTGTTATAGTAAGGAGTTCGTTTACAGGAGTGTTATAATAAGGAGTTCGTTTACAGGAGTGTTATAGTAAGGAGTTCGTTTACAGGAGTGTTATAGCAAGGAGTTCGTTTACAGGAGTGTTATAGTAAGGAGTTCGTTAACAGGACTGCTATAGTAAGGAGTTCGTTTACAGGAGTGTTATAGTAAGGAGTTCGTTTACAGGACTGCTATAGTAAGGAGTTCGTTTACAGGAGTGTTATAGTAAGGAGTTCGTTTACAGGAGTGTTATAATAAGGAGTTCGTTTACAGGAGTGTTATAGTAAGGAGTTAGCTTACATGACTGCTATAGTAAGGAGTTCGTTTACAGGGGTGCTATAGTAAGAAGTTCGTTTACAGGACTGCTATAGTAAGGAGTTCGTTTACAGGAGTGTTATAGTAAGGAGTTCGTTTACAGGGGTGTTATAGTAATGAGTTCGTTTACAGGAGTGTTATAGTACGGAGTTAGTTTACAGGACTGCTATAGTAAGGAGTTCGTTTATAGGGGTGCTATAGTAAGAAGTTCGTTTACAGGACTGCTATAGTAAGGAGTTCGTTTACAGGAGTGTTATAGTAAGGAGTTCGTTTACAGGCGTGTTATAGTACGGAGTTCGTTTACAGGGGTGTTATAGTAAGGAGTTAGTTTACAGGGGTGTTATAGTAAGGAGTTCGTTTACAGGAGTGTTATAGTAAGGAGTTCGTTTACAGGAGTGTTATAGTAAGGAGTTAGTTTACAGGGGTGTTATAGTAAGGAGTTCGTTTACAGGAGTGTTATAGTAAGGAGTTCGTTTACATGAGTGTTATAGTAAGGAGTTCGTTTACAGGAGTGTTATAGTAAGGAGTTCGTTTACAGGAGTGTTATAGTAAGGAGTTCGTTTACAGGAGTGTTATAGTAAGGAGTTACTTTACAGGAGTGTTATAGTAAGGGGTTCGTTTACATGAGTGTTATAGTAAGGAGTTCGTTTACAGGAGTGTTATAGTAAGGAGTTAGTTTACATGAGTGTTATAGTAAGGAGTTCGTTTACAGGAGTGTTATAGTAAGGAGTTCGTTTACAGGAGTGTTATAGTAAGGAGTTCGTTTACAGGAGAGTTATAGTAAGGCGTTCGTTTACAGGAGTGTTATAGTAAGGAGTTCGTTTACAGGAGTGTTGTAGTAAGGAGTTCGTTTACAGGAGTGTTATAGTAAGGAGTTCGTTTACAGGAGTGTTATAGTAAGGAGTTCGTTTACAGGAGTGTTATAGTAAGGAGTTCGTTTACAGGAGTGTTATAGTAAGGAGTTCGTTTACAGGAGTGTTATAGTAAGGAGTTCGTTTACAGGAGTGTTATAGTAAGGAGTTCGTTTACATGGGTGTTATAGTAAGGAGTTCGTTTACAGGAGTGTAATAGTAAGGAGTTCGTTTACAGGAGTGTTATAGTAAGGAGTTCGTTTACAGGAGTGTTATAGTAAGGAGTTCGTTTACATGGGTGTTATAGTAAGGAGTTCGTTTACAGGAGTGTTATAGTAAGGAGTTTGTTTACAGGGTTGTTATAGTAAGGAGTTCGTTTACAGGAGTGTTATAGTAAGGAGTTCGTTTACAGGGTTGTGATAGTAAAGAGTTCGCTTACAGGAGTGTTATAGTAAGGAGTTAGTTTACAGGACTGCTATAGTAAGGAGTTCGTTTACAGGAGTGTTATAGTAAGGAGTTCGTTTACAGGACTGCTATAGTAAGGAGTTCATTTACAGAGGTGTTATAGTAAGGAGTTCGTTTACAGGAGTGTTATAGTAAGGAGTTCGTTTACAGGACTGCTATAGTAAGGAGTTCGTTTACAGGGGTGTTATAGTAAGGAGTTCATTTACAGAGGTGTTATAGTAAGGAATTCGTTTACAGGGTTGTTATAGTAAGGAGTTCATTTACAGAGGTGTTATAGTAAGGAGTTCGTTTACAGGAGTGTTATAGTAAGGAGTTCGTTTACAGGATTGTGATAGTAAGGAGTTCGTTTACAGGGTTGTTATAGTAAGGAGTTCATTTACAGAGGTGTTATAGTAAGGAGTTCGTTTACAGGAGTGTTATAGTAAGGAGTTCGTTTACAGGATTGTGTAGTAAGGAGTTCGTTTACAGGGTTGTTATAGTAAGGAGTTCATTTACAGAGGTGTTATAGTAAGGAGTTCGTTTACAGGACTGCTATAGTAAGGAGTTCGTTTACAGGAGTGTTATAGTAAGGAGTTCGTTTACAGGGGTGTTATAGTAATGAGTTCGTTTACAGGAGTGTTATAGTAAGGAGTTCGTTTACAGGACTGCTATAGTAAGGAGTTCGTTTATAGGGGTGCTATAGTAAGAAGTTCGTTTACAGGACTGCTATAGTAAGGAGTTCGTTTACAGGAGTGTTATAGTAAGGAGTTCGTTTACAGGCGTGTTATAGTAAGGAGTTCGTTTACAGGGGTGTTATAGTAAGGAGTTAGTTTACAGGGGTGTTATAGTAAGGAGTTCGTTTACAGGAGTGTTATAGTAAGGAGTTCGTTTACAGGAGTGTTATAGTAAGGAGTTCGTTTAAAGGGGTGTTATAGTAAGGAGTTCGTTTACAGGAGTGTTATAGTAAGGAGTTCGTTTACAGGAGTGTTATAGTAAGGAGTTACTTTACAGGAGTGTTATAGTAAGGGGTTCGTTTACATGAGTGTTATAGTAAGGAGTTCGTTTACAGGAGTGTTATAGTAAGGAGTTAGTTTACATGAGTGTTATAGTAAGGAGTTCGTTTACAGGAGTGTTATAGTAAGGAGTTCGTTTACAGGAGTGTTATAGTAAGGAGTTCGTTTACAGGAGAGTTATAGTAAGGCGTTCGTTTACAGGAGTGTTATAGTAAGGAGTTCGTTTACAGGAGTGTTATAGTAAGGAGTTCGTTTACAGGAGTGTTATAGTAAGGAGTTCGTTTACAGGAGTGTTATAGTAAGGAGTTCGTTTACAGGAGTGTTATAGTAAGGAGTTCGTTTACAGGAGTGTTATAGTAAGGAGTTTGTTTACAGGGGTGTTATAGTAAGGAGTTCGTTTACAGGAGTGTTATAGTAAGGAGTTCGTTTACAGGGTTGTGATAGTAAGGAGTTCGCTTACAGGAGTGTTATAGTAAGGAGTTAGTTTACAGGACTGCTATAGTAAGGAGTTCGTTTACAGGAGTGTTATAGTAAGGAGTTCGTTTACAGGACTGCTATAGTAAGGAGTTCGTTTACAGGAGTGTTATAGTAAGGAGTTCGTTTACAGGACTGCTATAGTAAGGAGTTCGTTTACAGGGGTGTTATAGTAAGGAGTTCATTTACAGAGGTGTTATAGTAAGGAATTCGTTTACAGGGTTGTTATAGTAAGGAGTTCATTTACAGAGGTGTTATAGTAAGGAGTTCGTTTACAGGAGTGTTATAGAAAGGAGTTCGTTTACAGGACTGTTATAGAAAGGAGTTCGTTTACAGGACTGCTATGGTAAGGAGTTCGTTTACAGGAGTGTTATAGTAAGGAGTTCGTTAACAGGACTGCTATAGTAAGGAGTTCGTTTACAGGAGTGTTATAGTAAGGAGTTCGTTTACAGGACTGCTATAATAAGGAGTTCGTTTACAGGAGTGTTATAGTAATGAGTTCGTTAACAGGACTGCTATAGTAAGGAGTTCGTTTACAGGAGTGTTATAGTAAGGAGTTCGTTTACAGGATTGTGATAGTAAGGAGTTCGTTTACAGGATTGTGATAGTAAGGAGTTCGTTTACAGGAGTGTTATAGTAAGGAGTTCGTTTACAGGAGTGTTATAGTAAGGAGTTCGTTAACAGGACTGCTATAGTAAGGAGTTCGTTTACAGGAGTGTTATAGTAAGGAGTTCGTTTACAGGACTGCTATAGTAAGGAGTTCGTTTACAGGAGTGTTATAGTAATGAGGTCGTTTACAGGAGTGTTATAGTAAGGAGTTCGTTTACAGGAGTGTTATAATAAGGAGTTCGTTTACAGGAGTGTTATAGAAAGGAGTTCGTTTACAGGAGTGTTATAGCAAGGAGTTCGTTTACAGGAGTGTTATAGTAAGGAGTTCGTTAACAGGACTGCTATAGTAAGGAGTTCGTTTACAGGAGTGTTATAGTAAGGAGTTCGTTTACAGGACTGCTATAGTAAGGAGTTCGTTTACAGGAGTGTTATAGTAAGGAGTTCGTTTACAGGAGTGTTATAATTAGGAGTTCGTTTACAGGAGTGTTATAGTAAGGAGTTAGCTTACAGGACTGCTATAGTAAGGAGTTCGTTTACAGGGGTGCTATAGTAAGAAGTTCGTTTACAGGACTGCTATAGTAAGGAGTTCGTTTACAGGAGTGTTATAGTAAGGAGTTCGTTTACAGGGGTGTTATAGTAATGAGTTCGTTTACAGGAGTGTTATAGTACGGAGTTAGTTTACAGGACTGCTATAGTAAGGAGTTCGTTTATAGGGGTGCTATAGTAAGAAGTTCGTTTACAGGACTGCTATAGTAAGGAGTTCGTTTACAGGAGTGTTATAGTAAGGAGTTCGTTTACAGGCGTGTTATAGTAAGGAGTTCGTTTACAGGGGTGTTATAGTAAGGAGTTAGTTTACAGGGGTGTTATAGTAAGGAGTTCGTTTACAGGAGTGTTATAGTAAGGAGTTCGTTTACAGGAGTGTTATAGTAAGGAGTTAGTTTACAGGGGTGTTATAGTAAGGAGTTCGTTTACAGGAGTGTTATAGTAAGGAGTTCGTTTACATGAGTGTTATAGTAAGGAGTTCGTTTACAGGAGTGTTATAGTAAGGAGTTCGTTTACAGGCGTGTTATAGTAAGGAGTTCGTTTACAGGAGTGTTATAGTAAGGAGTTACTTTACAGGAGTGTTATAGTAAGGGGTTCGTTTACATGAGTGTTATAGTAAGGAGTTCGTTTACAGGAGTGTTATAGTAAGGAGTTAGTTTACATGAGTGTTATAGTAAGGAGTTCGTTTACAGGAGTGTTATAGTAAGGAGTTCGTTTACAGGAGTGTTATAGTAAGGAGTTCGTTTACAGGAGAGTTATAGTAAGGCGTTCGTTTACAGGAGTGTTATAGTAAGGAGTTCGTTTACAGGAGTGTTATAGTAAGGAGTTCGTTTACAGGAGTGTTATAGTAAGGAGTTCGTTTACAGGAGTGTTATAGTAAGGAGTTCGTTTACAGGAGTGTTATAGTAAGGAGTTCGTTTACAGGAGTGTTATAGTAAGGAGTTCGTTTACAGGAGTGTTATAGTAAGGAGTTCGTTTACAGGAGTGTTATAGTAAGGAGTTCGTTTACAGGACTGCTATAGTAAGGAGTTCGTTTACAGGAGTGTAATAGTAAGGAGTTCGTTTACAGGAGTGTTATAGTAAGGAGTTCGTTTACAGGAGTGTTATAGTAAGGAGTTCGTTTACAGGATTGTGATAGTAAGGAGTTCGTTTACAGGGTTGTTATAGTAAGGAGTTCATTTACAGAGGTGTTATAGTAAGGAGTTCGTTTACAGGAGTGTTATAGTAAGGAGTTCGTTTACAGGATTGTGTAGTAAGGAGTTCGTTTACAGGGTTGTTATAGTAAGGAGTTCATTTACAGAGGTGTTATAGTAAGGAGTTCGTTTACAGGACTGCTATAGTAAGGAGTTCGTTTACAGGAGTGTTATAGTAAGGAGTTCGTTTACAGGGGTGTTATAGTAATGAGTTCGTTTACAGGAGTGTTATAGTAAGGAGTTCGTTTACAGGACTGCTATAGTAAGGAGTTCGTTTATAGGGGTGCTATAGTAAGAAGTTCGTTTACAGGACTGCTATAGTAAGGAGTTCGTTTACAGGAGTGTTATAGTAAGGAGTTCGTTTACAGGCGTGTTATAGTAAGGAGTTCGTTTACAGGGGTGTTATAGTAAGGAGTTAGTTTACAGGGGTGTTATAGTAAGGAGTTCGTTTACAGGAGTGTTATAGTAAGGAGTTCGTTTACAGGAGTGTTATAGTAAGGAGTTCGTTTAAAGGGGTGTTATAGTAAGGAGTTCGTTTACAGGAGTGTTATAGTAAGGAGTTCGTTTACAGGAGTGTTATAGTAAGGAGTTACTTTACAGGAGTGTTATAGTAAGGGGTTCGTTTACATGAGTGTTATAGTAAGGAGTTCGTTTACAGGAGTGTTATAGTAAGGAGTTAGTTTACATGAGTGTTATAGTAAGGAGTTCGTTTACAGGAGTGTTATAGTAAGGAGTTCGTTTACAGGAGTGTTATAGTAAGGAGTTCGTTTACAGGAGAGTTATAGTAAGGCGTTCGTTTACAGGAGTGTTATAGTAAGGAGTTCGTTTACAGGAGTGTTATAGTAAGGAGTTCGTTTACAGGAGTGTTATAGTAAGGAGTTCGTTTACAGGAGTGTTATAGTAAGGAGTTCGTTTACAGGAGTGTTATAGTAAGGAGTTCGTTTACAGGAGTGTTATAGTAAGGAGTTTGTTTACAGGGGTGTTATAGTAAGGAGTTCGTTTACAGGAGTGTTATAGTAAGGAGTTCGTTTACAGGGTTGTGATAGTAAGGAGTTCGCTTACAGGAGTGTTATAGTAAGGAGTTAGTTTACAGGACTGCTATAGTAAGGAGTTCGTTTACAGGAGTGTTATAGTAAGGAGTTCGTTTACAGGACTGCTATAGTAAGGAGTTCATTTACAGAGGTGTTATAGTAAGGAGTTCGTTTACAGGAGTGTTATAGTAAGGAGTTCGTTTACAGGACTGCTATAGTAAGGAGTTCGTTTACAGGGGTGTTATAGTAAGGAGTTCATTTACAGAGGTGTTATAGTAAGGAATTCGTTTACAGGGTTGTTATAGTAAGGAGTTCATTTACAGAGGTGTTATAGTAAGGAGTTCGTTTACAGGAGTGTTATAGAAAGGAGTTCGTTTACAGGACTGTTATAGAAAGGAGTTCGTTTACAGGACTGCTATAGTAAGGAGTTCGTTTACAGGAGTGTTATAGTAAGGAGTTCGTTAACAGGACTGCTATAGTAAGGAGTTCGTTTACAGGAGTGTTATAGTAAGGAGTTCGTTTACAGGACTGCTATAATAAGGAGTTCGTTTACAGGAGTGTTATAGTAATGAGTTCGTTAACAGGACTGCTATAGTAAGGAGTTCGTTTACAGGAGTGTTATAGTAAGGAGTTCGTTTACAGGATTGTGATAGTAAGGAGTTCGTTTACAGGATTGTGATAGTAAGGAGTTCGTTTACAGGAGTGTTATAGTAAGGAGTTCGTTTACAGGAGTGTTATAGTAAGGAGTTCGTTAACAGGACTGCTATAGTAAGGAGTTCGTTTACAGGAGTGTTATAGTAAGGAGTTCGTTTACAGGACTGCTATAGTAAGGAGTTCGTTTACAGGAGTGTTATAGTAATGAGGTCGTTTACAGGAGTGTTATAGTAAGGAGTTCGTTTACAGGAGTGTTATAATAAGGAGTTCGTTTACAGGAGTGTTATAGAAAGGAGTTCGTTTACAGGAGTGTTATAGCAAGGAGTTCGTTTACAGGAGTGTTATAGTAAGGAGTTCGTTAACAGGACTGCTATAGTAAGGAGTTCGTTTACAGGAGTGTTATAGTAAGGAGTTCGTTTACAGGACTGCTATAGTAAGGAGTTCGTTTACAGGAGTGTTATAGTAAGGAGTTCGTTTACAGGAGTGTTATAATTAGGAGTTCGTTTACAGGAGTGTTATAGTAAGGAGTTAGCTTACAGGACTGCTATAGTAAGGAGTTCGTTTACAGGGGTGCTATAGTAAGAAGTTCGTTTACAGGACTGCTATAGTAAGGAGTTCGTTTACAGGAGTGTTATAGTAAGGAGTTCGTTTACAGGGGTGTTATAGTAATGAGTTCGTTTACAGGAGTGTTATAGTACGGAGTTAGTTTACAGGACTGCTATAGTAAGGAGTTCGTTTATAGGGGTGCTATAGTAAGAAGTTCGTTTACAGGACTGCTATAGTAAGGAGTTCGTTTACAGGAGTGTTATAGTAAGGAGTTCGTTTACAGGCGTGTTATAGTAAGGAGTTCGTTTACAGGGGTGTTATAGTAAGGAGTTAGTTTACAGGGGTGTTATAGTAAGGAGTTCGTTTACAGGAGTGTTATAGTAAGGAGTTCGTTTACAGGAGTGTTATAGTAAGGAGTTAGTTTACAGGGGTGTTATAGTAAGGAGTTCGTTTACAGGAGTGTTATAGTAAGGAGTTCGTTTACATGAGTGTTATAGTAAGGAGTTCGTTTACAGGAGTGTTATAGTAAGGAGTTCGTTTACAGGCGTGTTATAGTAAGGAGTTCGTTTACAGGAGTGTTATAGTAAGGAGTTACTTTACAGGAGTGTTATAGTAAGGGGTTCGTTTACATGAGTGTTATAGTAAGGAGTTCGTTTACAGGAGTGTTATAGTAAGGAGTTAGTTTACATGAGTGTTATAGTAAGGAGTTCGTTTACAGGAGTGTTATAGTAAGGAGTTCGTTTACAGGAGTGTTATAGTAAGGAGTTCGTTTACAGGAGAGTTATAGTAAGGCGTTCGTTTACAGGAGTGTTATAGTAAGGAGTTCGTTTACAGGAGTGTTATAGTAAGGAGTTCGTTTACAGGAGTGTTATAGTAAGGAGTTCGTTTACAGGAGTGTTATAGTAAGGAGTTCGTTTACAGGAGTGTTATAGTAAGGAGTTCGTTTACAGGAGTGTTATAGTAAGGAGTTCGTTTACAGGAGTGTTATAGTAAGGAGTTCGTTTACAGGAGTGTTATAGTAAGGAGTTCGTTTACAGGACTGCTATAGTAAGGAGTTCGTTTACAGGAGTGTAATAGTAAGGAGTTCGTTTACAGGAGTGTTATAGTAAGGAGTTCGTTTACAGGAGTGTTATAGTAAGGAGTTCGTTTACATGGGTGTTATAGTAAGGAGTTCGTTTACAGGAGTGTTATAGTAAGGAGTTTGTTTACAGGGGTGTTATAGTAAGGAGTTCGTTTACAGGAGTGTTATAGTAAGGAGTTCGTTTACAGGGTTGTGATAGTAAGGAGTTCGCTTACAGGAGTGTTATAGTAAGGAGTTAGTTTACAGGACTGCTATAGTAAGGAGTTCGTTTACAGGAGTGTTATAGTAAGGAGTTCGTTTACAGGACTGCTATAGTAAGGAGTTCATTTACAGAGGTGTTATAGTAAGGAGTTCGTTTACAGGAGTGTTATAGTAAGGAGTTCGTTTACAGGACTGCTATAGTAAGGAGTTCGTTTACAGGGGTGTTATAGTAAGGAGTTCATTTACAGAGGTGTTATAGTAAGGAATTCGTTTACAGGGTTGTTATAGTAAGGAGTTCATTTACAGAGGTGTTATAGTAAGGAGTTCGTTTACAGGAGTGTTATAGTAAGGAGTTCGTTTACAGGATTGTGATAGTAAGGAGTTCGTTTACAGGGTTGTTATAGTAAGGAGTTCATTTACAGAGGTGTTATAGTAAGGAGTTCGTTTACAGGAGTGTTATAGTAAGGAGTTCGTTTACAGGATTGTGTAGTAAGGAGTTCGTTTACAGGGTTGTTATAGTAAGGAGTTCATTTACAGAGGTGTTATAGTAAGGAGTTCGTTTACAGGACTGCTATAGTAAGGAGTTCGTTTACAGGAGTGTTATAGTAAGGAGTTCGTTTACAGGGGTGTTATAGTAATGAGTTCGTTTACAGGAGTGTTATAGTAAGGAGTTCGTTTACAGGACTGCTATAGTAAGGAGTTCGTTTATAGGGGTGCTATAGTAAGAAGTTCGTTTACAGGACTGCTATAGTAAGGAGTTCGTTTACAGGAGTGTTATAGTAAGGAGTTCGTTTACAGGCGTGTTATAGTAAGGAGTTCGTTTACAGGGGTGTTATAGTAAGGAGTTAGTTTACAGGGGTGTTATAGTAAGGAGTTCGTTTACAGGAGTGTTATAGTAAGGAGTTCGTTTACAGGAGTGTTATAGTAAGGAGTTAGTTTACAGGGGTGTTATAGTAAGGAGTTCGTTTACAGGAGTGTTATAGTAAGGAGTTCGTTTACAGGAGTGTTATAGTAAGGAGTTCGTTTAAAGGAGTGTTATAGTAAGGAGTTCGTTTACAGGAGTGTTATAGTAAGGAGTTCGTTTACAGGAGTGTTATAGTAAGGAGTTACTTTACAGGAGTGTTATAGTAAGGGGTTCGTTTACATGAGTGTTATAGTAAGGAGTTCGTTTACAGGAGTGTTATAGTAAGGAGTTAGTTTACATGAGTGTTATAGTAAGGAGTTCGTTTACAGGAGTGTTATAGTAAGGAGTTCGTTTACAGGAGTGTTATAGTAAGGAGTTCGTTTACAGGAGAGTTATAGTAAGGCGTTCGTTTACAGGAGTGTTATAGTAAGGAGTTCGTTTACAGGAGTGTTATAGTAAGGAGTTCGTTTACAGGAGTGTTATAGTAAGGAGTTCGTTTACAGGAGAGTTATAGTAAAGCGTTCGTTTACAGGAGTGTTATAGTAAGGAGTTCGTTTACAGGAGTGTTATAGTAAGGAGTTCGTTTACAGGAGTGTTATAGTAAGGAGTTCGTTTACAGGAGTGTTATAGTAAGGAGTTCGTTTACAGGAGTGTTATAGTAAGGAGTTCGTTTACAGGAGTGTTATAGTAAGGAGTTCGTTTACAGGAGTGTTATAGTAAGGAGTTCGTTTACAGGAGTGTTATAGTAAGGAGTTCGTTTACATGGGTGTTATAGTAAGGAGTTCGTTTACAGGAGTGTAATAGTAAGGAGTTCGTTTACAGGAGTGTTATAGTAAGGAGTTCGTTTACAGGAGTGTTATAGTAAGGAGTTCGTTTACATGGGTGTTATAGTAAGGAGTTCGTTTACAGGAGTGTTATAGTAAGGAGTTTGTTTACAGGGGTGTTATAGTAAGGAGTTCGTTTACAGGAGTGTTATAGTAAGGAGTTCGTTTACAGGGTTGTGATAGTAAGGAGTTCGCTTACAGGAGTGTTATAGTAAGGAGTTAGTTTACAGGACTGCTATAGTAAGGAGTTCGTTTACAGGAGTGTTATAGTAAGGAGTTCGTTTACAGGACTGCTATAGTAAGGAGTTCATTTACAGAGGTGTTATAGTAAGGAGTTCGTTTACAGGAGTGTTATAGTAAGGAGTTCGTTTACAGGACTGCTATAGTAAGGAGTTCGTTTACAGGGGTGTTATAGTAAGGAGTTCATTTACAGAGGTGTTATAGTAAGGAATTCGTTTACAGGGTTGTTATAGTAAGGAGTTCATTTACAGAGGTGTTATAGTAAGGAGTTCGTTTACAGGAGTGTTATAGTAAGGAGTTCGTTTACAGGATTGTGATAGTAAGGAGTTCGTTTACAGGGTTGTTATAGTAAGGAGTTCATTTACAGAGGTGTTATAGTAAGGAGTTCGTTTACAGGAGTGTTATAGTAAGGAGTTCGTTTACAGGATTGTGTAGTAAGGAGTTCGTTTACAGGGTTGTTATAGTAAGGAGTTCATTTACAGAGGTGTTATAGTAAGGAGTTCGTTTACAGGACTGCTATAGTAAGGAGTTCGTTTACAGGAGTGTTATAGTAAGGAGTTCGTTTACAGGGGTGTTATAGTAATGAGTTCGTTTACAGGAGTGTTATAGTAAGGAGTTCGTTTACAGGACTGCTATAGTAAGGAGTTCGTTTATAGGGGTGCTATAGTAAGAAGTTCGTTTACAGGACTGCTATAGTAAGGAGTTCGTTTACAGGAGTGTTATAGTAAGGAGTTCGTTTACAGGCGTGTTATAGTAAGGAGTTCGTTTACAGGGGTGTTATAGTAAGGAGTTAGGTTACAGGGGTGTTATAGTAAGGAGTTCGTTTACAGGAGTGTTATAGTAAGGAGTTCGTTTACAGGAGTGTTATAGTAAGGAGTTAGTTTACAGGGGTGTTATAGTAAGGAGTTCGTTTACAGGAGTGTTATAGTAAGGAGTTCGTTTACAGGAGTGTTATAGTAAGGAGTTCGTTTAAAGGAGTGTTATAGTAAGGAGTTCGTTTACAGGAGTGTTATAGTAAGGAGTTCGTTTACAGGAGTGTTATAGTAAGAAGTTACTTTACAGGAGTGTTATAGTAAGGGGTTCGTTTACATGAGTGTTATAGTAAGGAGTTCGTTTACAGGAGTGTTATAGTAAGGAGTTAGTTTACATGAGTGTTATAGTAAGGAGTTCGTTTATAGGAGTGTTATAGTAAGGAGTTCGTTTACAGGAGTGTTATAGTAAGGAGTTCGTTTACAGGAGAGTTATAGTAAGGCGTTCGTTTACAGGAGTGTTATAGTAAGGAGTTCGTTTACAGGAGTGTTATAGTAAGGAGTTCGTTTACAGGAGTGTTATAGTAAGGAGTTCGTTTACAGGAGTGTTATAGTAAGGAGTTCGTTTACAGGAGTGTTATAGTAAGGAGTTCGTTTACAGGAGTGTTATAGTAAGGAGTTCGTTTACAGGAGTGTTATAGTAAGGAGTTCGTTTACAGGAGTGTTATAGTAAGGAGTTCGTTTACATGGGTGTTATAGTAAGGAGTTCGTTTACAGGAGTGTAATAGTAAGGAGTTCGTTTACAGGAGTGTTATAGTAAGGAGTTCGTTTACAGGAGTGTTATAGTAAGGAGTTCGTTTACATGGGTGTTATAGTAAGGAGTTCGTTTACAGGAGTGTTATAGTAAGGAGTTTGTTTACAGGGGTGTTATAGTAAGGAGTTCGTTTACAGGAGTGTTATAGTAAGGAGTTCGTTTACAGGGTTGTGATAGTAAGGAGTTCGCTTACAGGAGTGTTATAGTAAGGAGTTCGTTTACAGGACTGCTATAGTAAGGAGTTCGTTTACAGGAGTGTTATAGTAAGGAGTTCGTTTACAGGACTGCTATAGTAAGGAGTTCATTTACAGAGGTGTTATAGTAAGGAGTTCGTTTACAGGAGTGTTATAGTAAGGAGTTCGTTTACAGGACTGCTATAGTAAGGAGTTCGTTTACAGGAGTGTTATAGTAAGGAGTTCGTTTACAGGGTTGTTATAGTAAGGAGTTCATTTACAGAGGTGTTATAGTAAGGAATTCGTTTACAGGGGTGTTATAGTAAGGAGTTCGTTTACAGGAGTGTTATAGTAAGGAGTTCATTTACAGAGGTGTTATAGTAAGGAGTTCGTTTACAGGAGTGTTATAGTAAGGAGTTCGTTTACAGGATTGTGATAGTAAGGAGTTCGTTTACAGGGTTGTTATAGTAAGGAGTTCATTTACAGAGGTGTTATAGTAAGGAGTTCGTTTACAGGAGTGTTATAGTAAGGAGTTCGTTTACAGGATTGTGTAGTAAGGAGTTCGTTTACAGGGTTGTTATAGTAAGGAGTTCATTTACAGAGGTGTTATAGTAAGGAGTTCGTTTACAGGAGTATTATAGTAAGGAGTTCGTTTACAGGGGTGTTATAGTAAGGAGTTCGTTTACAGGGTTGTTATAGTAAGGAGTTCGTTTACAGGGGTGTTATAGTAAGGAGTTCGTTTACAGGAGTGTTATAGAAAGGAGTTCGTTTACAGGGGTGTTATAGTAAGAAGTTCGTTTACAGGAGTGTTATAGTAATGAGTTCGTTAACAGGACTGCTATAGTAAGGAGTTCGTTTACAGGAATGTTATAGTAAGGAGTTCGTTTACAGGACTGCTATAGTAAGGAGTTCGTTTACAGGAGTGTTATAGTAAGGAGTTCGTTTACAGGACTGCTATAGTAAGGAGTTCGTTTACAGGGGTGTTATAGTAAGGAGTTCGTTTACAGGGTTGTTATAGTAAGGAGTTCGTTTACAGGATTGTGATAGTAAGGAGTTCGTTTACAGGGTTGTTATAGTAAGAAGTTTATTTACAGAGGTATTATAGTAAGGAGTTCGTTTACAGGAGTGTTATAGTAAGGAGTTCGTTTACAGGATTGTGATAGTAAGGAGTTCGTTTACAGGGTTGTTATAGTAAGGAGTTCATTTACAGAGGTGTTATAGTAATGAGTTCGTTTACAGGAGTGTTATAGTAAGGAGTTCGTTTACAGGATTGTGTAGTAAGGAGTTCGTTTACAGGGTTGTTATAGTAAGGAGTTCATTTACAGAGGTGTTATAGTAAGGAGTTCGTTTACAGGAGTATTATAGTAAGGAGTTCGTTTACAGGGGTGTTATAGTAAGGAGTTCGTTTACAGGGTTGTTTAGTAAGGAGTTCGTTTACAGGGGTGTTATAGTAAGGAGTTCGTTTACAGGAGTGTTATAGAAAGGAGTTCGTTTACAGGACTGCTATAGTAAGAAGTTCGTTTACAGGAGTGTTATAGTAATGAGTTCGTTAACAGGACTGCTATAGTAAGGAGTTCGTTTACAGGAGTGTTATAGTAAGGAGTTCGTTTACAGGACTGCTATAGTAAGGAGTTCGTTTACAGGAGTGTTATAGTAATGAGTTCGTTAACAGGACTGCTATAGTAAGGAGTTCGTTTACAGGAGTGTTATAGTAAGGAGTTCGTTTACAGGATTGTGATAGTAAGGAGTTCGTTTACAGGATTGTGATAGTAAGGAGTTCGTTTACAGGAGTGTTATAGTAAGGAGTTCGTTTACAGGAGTGTTATAGTAAGGAGTTCGTTAACAGGACTGCTATAGTAAGGAGTTCGTTTACAGGAGTGTTATAGTAAGGAGTTCGTTTACAGGACTGCTATAGTAAGGAGTTCGTTTACAGGAGTGTTATAGTAATGAGGTCGTTTACAGGAGTGTTATAGTAAGGAGTTCGTTTACAGGAGTGTTATAATAAGGAGTTCGTTTACAGGAGTGTTATAGTAAGGAGTTCGTTTACAGGAGTGTTATAATAAGGAGTTCGTTTACAGGAGTGTTATAGTAAGGAGTTCGTTAACAGGACTGCTATAGTAAGGAGTTCGTTTACAGGAGTGTTATAGTAAGGAGTTCGTTTACAGGACTGCTATAGTAAGGAGTTCGTTTACAGGAGTGTTATAGTAAGGAGTTCGTTTACAGGAGTGTTATAATAAGGAGTTCGTTTACAGGAGTGTTATAGTAAGGAGTTAGCTTACAGGACTGCTATAGTAAGGAGTTCGTTTACAGGGGTGCTATAGTAAGAAGTTCGTTTACAGGACTGCTATAGTAAGGAGTTCGTTTACAGGAGTGTTATAGTAAGGAGTTAGTTTACAGGACTGCTATAGTAAGGAGTTCGTTTATAGGGGTGCTATAGTAAGAAGTTCGTTTACAGGACTGCTATAGTAAGGAGTTCGTTTACAGGAGTGTTATAGTAAGGAGTTCGTTTACAGGCGTGTTATAGTAAGGAGTTCGTTTACAGGGGTGTTATAGTAAGGAGTTAGTTTACAGGGGTGTTATAGTAAGGAGTTCGTTTACAGGAGTGTTATAGTAAGGAGTTCGTTTACAGGAGTGTTATAGTAAGGAGTTAGTTTACAGGGGTGTTATAGTAAGGAGTTCGTTTACAGGAGTGTTATAGTAAGGAGTTCGTTTACAGGAGTGTTATAGTAAGGAGTTCGTTTACAGGAGTGTTATAGTAAGGAGTTCGTTTACAGGAGTGTTATAGTAAGGAGTTCGTTTACAGGAGTGTTATAGTAAGGAGTTACTTTACAGGATTGTTATAGTAAGGGGTTCGTTTACATGAGTGTTATAGTAAGGAGTTCGTTTACAGGAGTGTTATAGTAAGGAGTTAGTTTACATGAGTGTTATAGTAAGGAGTTCGTTTACAGGAGTGTTATAGTAAGGAGTTCGTTTACAGGAGTGTTATAGTAAGGAGTTCGTTTACAGGAGAGTTATAGTAAGGCGTTCGTTTACAGGAGTGTTATAGTAAGGAGTTCGTTTACAGGAGTGTTATAGTAAGGAGTTCGTTTACAGGAGTGTTATAGTAAGGAGTTCGTTTACAGGAGTGTTATAGTAAGGAGTTCGTTTACAGGAGTGTTATAGTAAGGAGTTCGTTTACAGGAGTGTTATAGTAAGGAGTTCGTTTACAGGAGTGTTATAGTAAGGAGTTCGTTTACAGGAGTGTTATAGTAAGGAGTTCGTTTACATGGGTGTTATAGTAAGGAGTTCGTTTACAGGAGTGTAATAGTAAGGAGTTCGTTTACAGGAGTGTTATAGTAAGGAGTTCGTTTACAGGAGTGTTATAGTAAGGAGTTCGTTTACATGGGTGTTATAGTAAGGAGTTCGTTTACAGGAGTGTTATAGTAAGGAGTTTGTTTACAGGGGTGTTATAGTAAGGAGTTCGTTTACAGGAGTGTTATAGTAAGGAGTTCGTTTACAGGGTTGTGATAGTAAGGAGTTCGCTTACAGGAGTGTTATAGTAAGGAGTTCGTTTACAGGAGTGTTATAGTAAGGAGTTCGTTTACAGGAGTGTTATAGTAAGGAGTTAGTTTACATGGGTGTTATAGTAAGGAGTTCGTTTACAGGAGTGTTATAGTAAGGAGTTCGTTTACATGGGTGTTATAGTAAGGAGTTCGTTTACAGGAGTGTTATAGTAAGGAGTTTGTTTACAGGGGTGTTATAGTAAGGAGTTCGTTTACAGGAGTGTTATAGTAAGGAGTTCATTTACAGGGTTGTGATAGTAAGGAGTTCGCTTACAGGGGTGTTATAGTAAGGAGTTCGTTTACAGGAGTGTTATAGTAAGGAGTTCGTTTACAGGGGTGTTATAGTAAGGAGTTCGTTTACAGGAGTGTTATAGTAAGGAGTTCGTTTACAGGAGTGTTATAGTAAGGAGTTCGTTTACAGGAGTGTTATAGTAAGGAGTTCGTTTACAGGAGTGTTATAGTAAGGAGTTCGTTTACAGGAGTGTTATAGTAAGGAGTTCGTTTACAGGAGTGTTATAGTAAGGAGTTCGTTTACAGGAGTGTTATAGTAAGGAGTTAGTTTACAGGGGTGTTATAGTAAGGAGTTCGTTTACAGGGTTGTGATAGTAAGGAGTTCGCTTACAGGAGTGTTATAGTAAGGAGTTCGTTTACAGGGTTGTGATAGTAAGGAGTTCGCTTACAGGAGTGTTATAGTAAGGAGTTCGTTTACAGGAGTGTTATAGTAAGGAGTTCGTTTACAGGGGTGTGATAGTAAGGAGTTCGTTTACAGGAGTGTTATAGTAAGGAGTTCGTTTACAGGAGTGTTATAGTAAGGAGTTCGTTTACAGGAGTGTTATAGTAAGGAGTTCGTTTACAGGAGTGTTATAGTAAGGAGTTCGTTTACAGGAGTGTTATAGTAAGGAGTTCGTTTACAGGAGTGTTATAGTAAGGAGTTCGTTTACAGGAGTGTTATAGTAAGAAGTTCGTTTACAGGAGTGTTATAGTAAGGAGTTCGTTTACAGGAGTGTTATAGTAAGGAGTTCGTTTACAGGAGTGTTATAGTAAGGAGTTAGTTTACAGGATTGTTATAGTAAGGAGTTCGTTTACAGGGTTGTGATAGTAAGGAGTTCGCTTACAGGGGTGTTATAGTAAGGAGTTCGTTTACAGGAGTGTTATAGTAAGGAGTTCGTTTACAGGAGTGTTATAGTAAGGAGTTCGTTTACAGGAGTGTTATAGTAAGGAGTTCGTTTACAGGGGTGTTATAGTAAGGAGTTCGTTTACAGGGTTGTGATAGTAAGGAGTTCGCTTACAGGGCTGTTATAGTAAGGAGTTCGTTTACAGGGTTGTGATAGTAAGGAGTTCGCTTACAGGAGTGTTATAGTAAGGAGTTCGTTTACAGGAGTGTTATAGTAAGGAGTTCGTTTACAGGGGTGTTATAGTAAGGAGTTCGTTTACAGGAGTGTTATAGTAAGGAGTTCGTTTACAGGAGTGTTATAGTAAGGAGTTCGTTTACAGGAGTGTTATAGTAAGGAGTTCGTTTACAGAAGTGTTATAGTAAGGAGTTCGTTTACAGGAGTGTTATAGTAAGGAGTTCGTTTACAGGAGTGTTATAGTAAGGAGTTCTTTTACAGGAGTGTTATAGTAAGGAGTTCGTTTACAGGAGTGTTATAGCAAGGAGTTCGTTTACAGGAGTGTTATAGTAAGGAGTTCGTTTACAGGAGTGTTATAGTAAGGAGTTAGTTTACAGGAGTGTTATAGTAAGGAGTTCGTTTACAGGAGTGTTATAGTAAGGAGTTCTTTTACAGGAGTGTTATAGTAAGGAGTTCGTTTACAGGAGTGTTATAGCAAGGAGTTCGTTTACAGGAGTGTTATAGTAAGGAGTTCGTTTACAGGAGTGTTATAGTAAGGAGTTAGTTTACAGGAGTGTTATAGTAAGGAGTTCATTTACAGGATTGTGATAGTAAGGAGTTCGTTTACAGGAGTGTTATAGTAAGGAGTTCGTTTACAGGAGTGTTATAGTAAGGAGTTAGTTTACATGGGTGTTATAGTAAGGAGTTCGTTTACAGGAGTGTTATAGTAAGGAGTTCGTTTACATGGGTGTTATAGTAAGGAGTTCGTTTACAGGAGTGTTATAGTAAGGAGTTTGTTTACAGGGGTGTTATAGTAAGGAGTTCGTTTACAGGAGTGTTATAGTAAGGAGTTCATTTACAGGGTTGTGATAGTAAGGAGTTCGCTTACAGGGGTGTTATAGTAAGGAGTTCGTTTACAGGAGTGTTATAGTAAGGAGTTCGTTTACAGGGGTGTTATAGTAAGGAGTTCGTTTACAGGAGTGTTATAGTAAGGAGTTCGTTTACAGGAGTGTTATAGTAAGGAGTTCGTTTACAGGAGTGTTATAGTAAGGAGTTCGTTTACAGGAGTGTTATAGTAAGGAGTTCGTTTACAGGAGTGTTATAGTAAGGAGTTCGTTTACAGGAGTGTTATAGTAAGGAGTTCGTTTACAGGAGTGTTATAGTAAGGAGTTAGTTTACAGGGGTGTTATAGTAAGGAGTTCGTTTACAGGGTTGTGATAGTAAGGAGTTCGCTTACAGGAGTGTTATAGTAAGGAGTTCGTTTACAGGGTTGTGATAGTAAGGAGTTCGCTTACAGGAGTGTTATAGTAAGGAGTTCGTTTACAGGAGTGTTATAGTAAGGAGTTCGTTTACAGGGGTGTTATAGTAAGGAGTTCGTTTACAGGAGTGTTATAGTAAGGAGTTCGTTTACAGGAGTGTTATAGTAAGGAGTTCGTTTACAGGAGTGTTATAGTAAGGAGTTCGTTTACAGGAGTGTTATAGTAAGGAGTTCGTTTACAGGAGTGTTATAGTAAGGAGTTCGTTTACAGGAGTGTTATAGTAAGGAGTTCGTTTACAGGAGTGTTATAGTAAGGAGTTCGTTTACAGGAGTGTTATAGTAAGGAGTTCGTTTACAGGAGTGTTATAGTAAGGAGTTCGTTTACAGGAGTGTTATAGTAAGGAGTTAGTTTACAGGATTGTTATAGTAAGGAGTTCGTTTACAGGGTTGTGATAGTAAGGAGTTCGCTTACAGGGGTGTTATAGTAAGGAGTTCGTTTACAGGAGTGTTATAGTAAGGAGTTCGTTTACAGGAGTGTTATAGTAAGGAGTTCGTTTACAGGAGTGTTATAGTAAGGAGTTCGTTTACAGGGGTGTTATAGTAAGGAGTTCGTTTACAGGGTTGTGATAGTAAGGAGTTCGCTTACAGGGCTGTTATAGTAAGGAGTTCGTTTACAGGGTTGTGATAGTAAGGAGTTCGCTTACAGGAGTGTTATAGTAAGGAGTTCGTTTACAGGAGTGTTATAGTAAGGAGTTCGTTTACAGGGGTGTTATAGTAAGGAGTTCGTTTACAGGAGTGTTATAGTAAGGAGTTCGTTTACAGGAGTGTTATAGTAAGGAGTTCGTTTACAGGAGTGTTATAGTAAGGAGTTCGTTTACAGAAGTGTTATAGTAAGGAGTTCGTTTACAGGAGTGTTATAGTAAGGAGTTCGTTTACAGGAGTGTTATAGTAAGGAGTTCTTTTACAGGAGTGTTATAGTAAGGAGTTCGTTTACAGGAGTGTTATAGCAAGGAGTTCGTTTACAGGAGTGTTATAGTAAGGAGTTCGTTTACAGGAGTGTTATAGTAAGGAGTTAGTTTACAGGAGTGTTATAGTAAGGAGTTCATTTACAGGATTGTGATAGTAAGGAGTTCGTTTACAGGAGTGTTATAGTAAGGAGTTCGTTTACAGGGGTGTTATAGTAAGGAGTTCGTTTACAGGGGTATTATAGTAAGGAGTTAGTTTACAGGGGTGTTATATTAAGGAGTTCGTTTACAGGGTTGTTATAGTAAGGAGTTCGTTTACAGGAGTGTTATAGTAAGGAGTTCGTTTACAGGGTTGTTATAGTAAGGAGTTCGTTTACAGGACTGCTATAGTAAGGAGTTACTTTACAGGGGTGTTATAGTAAGGAGTTCGTTTACAGGGGTGTTATAGTAAGGAGTTCGTTTACAGGGGTGTTATAGTAAGGAGTTCGTTTACAGGGGTGTTATAGTAAGGAGTTCGTTTACAGGGGTGTTATAGTAAGGAGTTCGTTTACAGGGGTGTTATAGTAAGGAGTTCGTTTACAGGGTTGTTATAGTAAGGAGTTCGTTTACAGGGGTGTGATAGTAAGGAGTTCGTTTACAGGGGTGTTATAGTAAGGAGTTCGTTTACAGGGGTGTTATAGTAAGGAGTTCGTTTACAGGGGTGTTATAGTAAGGAGTTCGTTTACAGGGTTGTTATAGTAAGGAGTTCGTTTACAGGAGTGTTATAGTAAGGAGTTACTTTACAGGGGTGTTATAGTAAGAAGTTCGTTTACAGGACTGCTATAGTAAGGAGTTCGTTTACAGGAGTATTATAGTAAGGAGTTCGTTTACATGAGTGTTTTAGTAAGGAGTTCGTTTACAGGGTTGTTATAGTAAGGAGGTCGTTTACAGGGATGTTATAGTAAGGAGTTCGTTTACAGGAGTGTTATAGTAAGGCGTTCATTTACAGGGGTATTATAGTAAGTTGTTCGTTTACAGGGGTGTTATAGTAAGGAGTTTGTTTACAGGGGTGTTATAGTAAGGAGGTCGTTTACAGGGGTGTTATAGTAAGGAGTTCGTTTACAGGAGTGTTATAGTAAGGAGTTAGTTTACAGGGTTGTTATAGTAAGGAGTTCGTTTACATGAGTGTTATCGTAAGGAGTTCGTTTACAGGAGTGTTATAGTAAGGAGTTCGTTTACAGGAGTGTTATAATAAGGAGTTCGTTTACAGGAGTGTTATAGTAAGGAGTTCGTTTACAGGGGTGTTATAGTAAGGAGTTCGCTTACAGGGGTGTTATAGTAAGGAGTTCGTTTACAGGGTTGTTATAGTAAGGAGTTCGTTTACAGGGGTGTTATAGTAAGGAGTTCGTTTACAGGGTTGTTATAGTAAGGCGTTAGCTTACAGGAGTGTTATAGTAAGGAGTTCGCTTACAGGGGTGTTATAGTAAGGAGTTCGTTTACAGGAGTGTTATAGTAAGGAGTTCGTTTACAGGGGTGTTATAGTAAGGAGTTCGCTTACAGGGGTGTTATAGTAAGGAGTTCGTTTACAGGGTTGTTATAGTAAGGAGTTCGTTTACAGGGGTGTTATAGTAAGGAGTTCGTTTACAGGGTTGTTATAGTAAGGCGTTAGCTTACAGGAGTGTTATAGTAAGGAGTTCGTTTTTAGGTGTTTCAAAGGTTTCAGTTGATCTAAGAAGTTTTACTTTTTTCAATAACATTTTTACGACACATTGGCAAAAATGGAAATCAATTAAAAATGGACAGATTAACTAGAGTAAGGAACTGTACGTTAGTGAGCAGTACTAATCATGATCAGTTACAATGATTTTAATGGCTTCCATTCCATACAATAAACTTGGATGTCTCTGATTATTCTCTGTGGAATTTCTGTAATTAAGCGAAATAAACATTATTGCACAACAACTACGGGAAAGCCAATATTTTGATTACTAATGAAGTCCTCATCAAATTAAGAAGAAGTTTAATGGCGTATTGAGAAAACCGTAGATGACGTCAGATGTCGTGATGCAGGTTATAATTTGGCAGTTTGTGTATGGCAGTCATTTCAAAATAAGAAATGTACAGTGTAAGATAACTGTAGAAGCAGATTACATAACATGTAACGATTGACGATTTTACTGAGGAAAGAAGAGATTGTTACAATGTATTTAATGCGTTATTACCGCCACGGTCATATCAAAGTCAGATAGATATCGAATACACGTATCATCCTGCGTTTAAAAGTCACTTAAAAAGATGGTCATGCTATTGAAACGACGTGAGGAACTATATATAATTTATTTAGAAGAAGAGGACAATCTTCGTTTTTCTCCTTTACGTTTTGTAGGTAGAAAATACGTTAACATTACTCCACAGTTCTACTAAAATGTATTTCGTAATTACGCAGCTCTGGCTTGGTCTGACGATAATTACAAACATCATGTAGGCTGTTTCTACTACAGGAGGAGACTGGTTCTTACAGACCCTATCAACGACGCCTTACCAGGTTTCTCTGACGTTTGTTACAGGTGTAAAACCACACAAGGTGTACCTGTTAGGGCGGTGACGTAACAACCTGTGTTTATACTTATCATCCACATGTTCTTATAGTTTTTTTTCGGCACATACATACATTTAGCGCCACCTACATACATAAATTTATACATATACATTGAATAAGATTGATATGTAACGAAGAAGATGGCGCATACATTTAAAAAAATTACGTTTAAAAATACGTAAATGCTTCCGAGATCACATGTCGACGTTGAGTTTGTAAATGCATTTTATACGTATTTACTGCTTAAAATTAAATAACAAGCGATATTCACAGTTAATAAAAATGTAAAATATTCCAACTTCAGGTTGTGGTTACAAGTGAGTAAACAAATTGATTTGTGGTTAAAATCGATCAATAGGGTTGTGCGTCCTGCAGACATTGGTGTAGAGTTGATACTCCCCTCTAGTCACATTTCACAGAGCGGACGGGAACTGTCATCGGGTCGAGTAAATACACTAGGTGTCCGATATAGGAGCGAATACACCAAGTGTCCGATATAGGAGCGAATACACCAAGTGTCCGATATAGGAGTAAATACACTGGGTGTCCGATATAGGAGCGAATACACCAAGTGTCCGATATAGGAGCGAATGCACCAAGTGTCCGACGTTGGAGTGATACCGGTAGAAAAACTCGCTATGTTGTACCAGAAGTCCGGAAAGAGTTGTGTCGGACGATCAGTTCGTTAATATACCCTCATTGGAGGTATGACATGGGAGCTGTCCGGGGTGAGTAACTCGTAATTTGTCATATTATAATTATCCCCCGCTTTCACCGAAACGAGGGCCATTAATTTCGGTTCTTCCGTCTGTCTGTCCGTCCGTCTGTCACGTTTCGTTTCCTTGCAATAACGGCAACAACTATTATGTGATTTTCTTGAAACTTACAATAATTATTGTAGGTACAAGGTTAAATGTCTAAAGGGCTCGGGCAAGTTCAATCGCCACGTTTGACGGATGTTATTTAACGGAGTTATGGCCCCTTGATTAACGAAAAATATCATTTTCTGTTGTTTCCTTGCAATAAAAACAACAAATATTATTTGATTTTCTTGAAACTTGGGTGCAAAGTTAAATGTCTACATGGTTCGGCCATGTTCGATCGCCGCGTTTGGTGGACGTTATTTAGTGGAGTTATGGCCCCTTGATTAACGAAAAATGTCATTTTCTGATTTTCTTAAAACTTGATTGCAAGTTTGAATGTCTAAAGGGCTTGACCAAGTTCAATCGCTACATTTGGCAGACGCTATTTTGAGGGGTAATGGCCCTTTGACCCTTTTTTAACGAAAAATGTTGTTTTTGATGTTTCTGTACAAAACTGCAACAAATATCTGATTTTCTTGAAACTCGGTAACAATGATTAATGCATAAAGGGCTCGACCAAGTTTATGGTCAAGTTGTGGCCCCTTGACTTACGTTTCTTTTCAATCATGGCAACAGATATTATTCGATTTCCGATACGAAAGCGGGCGGTGTGGATAATAATTCTACGAATTAGTTTGTTAGTTTTGGAGTATGGTGTTATTTAATGTCAACACTATCTGTGACCTAGGTACATTTCATGTGAAAACTAAAGAAGGTGTCTGTCTGTTTACAGTAAGCCGTTTAAGTCTACTAAATCTCCGTTACATGTACCTACAGAGAATATCCGCCGCGTATTAAAGGTTACGTGTACCTGTGCCTGGTAAGAATTTACACATTAACTCGTTCTAATGTGGTGCTTTACTGAAACTTCTGCACCAGTGCACCGTGGCTCATTCCACTGGTGTTTGATATAGACCGTTTGTGTATTGGGAGTCCTTATCGTATCCAATATCTTCTGAAACACACAATTAGCATAACATAATATTTAATTGTGTAATTAAAACAGTAGATGTAATTTGATGGCCTACTTATATATATTTCTGTGTATAATATGTCAGCTAACACTTGTTTGATACGACGGCACGTTTGTCACTAGATATATTACCTGCTTATACTCCATGTTACCGGCGAAAATAGGGCAAGGTAATATCATTTTGAGAATCGAGGATATCAAAACGCAAAATGAAGGTTTATTACATTTTTACCAGTTTAATACCGAGAATTATTCATTCTATAAAAGTCATTCTTTTCACTAGTGAAAAATATCACTTTTGCTGATTTGACCAATCAATCTACAGCTTATAAACTATCATAGGAAAAACGTCAAACTGTCCATCTGGTCGAATGCTGGTTAGCTTAACGACACGAACTTGACAAAGGCCTCACTTTCACTACCCAGAATTATCAGATCTGTAACCTATCAATCGGGACTTTTCTTTGGGAAACACGGCGTTTGACTCCCAGGGGCGTAGCTGCCATGTAAGAACATAAGCCCGTGCTTGCACATCAATTTTCCAAAGTGAATTAAAGTCGAGAAATGTCATAATGCAACTAATATTCTTTAGTCCAATGATAATGTTGACTCGTCAGATTAACAAATCAGGCTGCAGGAAGTTTACTATTAGTATAATCATATGTCATATGTGGTTCAATCACATAACTGACCCGTTCAGTGATGCCATACGACCAATGTCATGAATATGGTATTACACAATGTCATAACGCCATTGTGACGCCATAACAAATAACGTCTTTATGACGTTATATGATTGTTTTGGATATTGACTCTTCGGTCAGTTCGAACAAAATGACAGCCAAATAGTTGATGATGAGCATGTTAAACTATGCGAAATTATGCTGAAGAAAACAAGCGAGATTTCTAACTACAGCTGTGCCTGAGTTGAAAGCGGCAAAATCACATTACCTGATACTTATTGATAGAGACGTGTATGAATAATTATTTTGTTTTCAAGACATAATATCATCTTATTTTATTTTTACATTAATGTTTTGTGTAGTAACACGACCAAATGGCACCATTTAAAGTAACAGCTGATAATTGCTCACAGGGCTTGCACATTAAGATACCCCCAGCTACGCCCCTGACTCCACAATTATCTACCCCCAGCTACGCCCCTGACTCCACAATTATCTTCCCTCAGCTACGCCCCTGACTCAAGCTACGCCCCTGACTCCAGCTACGCCCCCGACTCCACAATTATCTACCCCCAGCTACGCCCCTGACTCCACAATTATCTTCCTCCAGCTACGCCCCTGACTCCACAATTATCTATCCCCAGCTACGCCCCTGACTCCACAATTATCTACCCCCAGCTACGCCCCTGACTCCACAATTATCTACCCCAGCTACGCCCATGACTCCACAATTATCTACCCCAGCTACGCCCCTGACTCCACAATTATCTACCCCAGCTACGCCCCTGACTCCACAATTATCTACCCCCAGCTACGCCCATGACTCCACAATTATCTACCCCAGCTACGCCCCTGACTCCACAATTATCTACCCCCAGCTACGCCCATGACTCCACAATTATCTACCCCAGCTACGCCCCTGACTCCACAATTATCTACCCCAGCTACGCCCATGACTCCACAATTATCTACCCCCAGCTACGCCCCTGACCCCAGTTACGCCCCTGACCCCAGCTACGCCCCTGACTCCACAATTATCTACCCCAGCTACGCCCCTGACTCCACAATTATCTACCCCAGCTACGCCCCTGACTCCACAATTATCTACCCCCAGCTACGCCCCTGACTCCACAATTATCTACCCCAGCTACGCCCATGACTCCACAATTATCTACCCCCAGCTACGCCCCTGACCCCAGTTACGCCCCTGACCCCAGCTACGCCCCTGACCCCAGCTACGCCCCTGACTCCAGCTACGCCCTTGACTCCACAATTATCTCCCATTGAAGGAGGCTGTTGTTGCTATACTATACAAGCTAGCAATTCTACAGTATCTGTATCGGAGGGAACTTATGTCAGAGGAAACACAGAGTGTCCACAGCGTCTCAAAGTTACAAGTTAGGCAAAAGTACATGTATAAGTGGGTAATCTCTGACAGTGATAGGGATAAAGCATAACTCCCATAAGCCTAGGTGGTACTGACACTTTATCATCTGGATAAATGGTGACAGCACAACTCCGTATTTCCCTCGCTTCCCGCCATCTTAGGTTTGGTGGTTATCAACAAAGCGTAATGATCTGAGTTGATGACGGGACTTTTCAAGATATTTAACAATATAACATTTGCACATGTTACTGAAATATTTACAGAGATGACAGTATTTGATAAACAGAATATCTAACAGTCTATTCGGTAATACAAAATATATTTCACTCCTGTGACTGAAGACACGGTTAGATATTCTCTATATATCACTGCCAACCTCCGGGATAGGCCAGTATTTCACTAGGATATCACTGCCAACATCCGGGATAGGCCAGTATTTCACTAGGATATCACTGCCAACCTCCGGGATAGGCCAGTATTTCACTATCTTCACTAGGATATCACTGCCAACCTCTGGGATAGGTCGGTGTCATCTAATAGGGATATCACTGCCAACCTCCGGGAAAGGACGCGGTCACGCTATAGGATTACTATACCAAACTCCGGGATAGGTCGGTGACATCTTATATGGATATCACTGCCGACTTCCGGGAAAGGACGCTGTCACGCTATAGGATTACTATACCAAACTCCGGGATAGGTCGGTGACATCTCATATGGATATCATTGCCGACTTCCGGGAAAGGACGCTGTCACGCTGTAGGATTACTATATCAAACTCCGGGATAGGTCAGTATCATCTTATAGGTATATCACGGCCAACCTCCGGGATAGGTCGGTGCCATCTTATGGGTAGATCACGGCCAACCTCCGGGAAAGGACGCTGTCACGCTGTAAGATTGCTCTACCAAACTCCGGGAAGGGTCTGTGTCATCTAATAGGTAGATCACGGCCAACTTCTGGGAAAGGACGCTGTCACGGTATAGGATTGCTATACCAAACTCCGAGAAAGGTCGGTGTCAATCTATAAGAACGTCACTACAACCCCCCGGGGAAGGTGATGTCACCCAACACGAACGCAATTTTACCAACTTCCGGAGAAGATCGGTGACACCCAATAGGAATGCTACCTTCAACATCCGGGAAAGGTCCGTCTCACCCTGGAATATGGTCAAATTGAATCTTGAACGTTCAACTAATTTATGTCATTTTTAGAATTCCTTCGAGTAGGATACACATTATGGGGTGACCAATGTCATTACTACGATAAGGAAATAGTATCTCCGAAAGTCAGAGCCAAATAAAATGATGTATGATGACGCTACTTTTGTAAGGAAAAGTCTTTCCCAGAGTGTTTTACGTTTCCTTTGTCCATTTGTTGTCAGACCCGACATAAACGGCTGTCATAGCCCCCTAGGTTAGAAGCGGTTGTCGTCAATATCGATGGTAGCAGGATCAAAAGTATGAGATACTCCGGTCAATAAAGTAGTGTAGGGGTGTAAAAGTGATTTTGCTGATATAGATAAATTGACGGCGGTATTTCCCTGCATCCTATGCCAGCAGGTTACGTGTCCCGGGCGGCACGCGATCCTTTAACCGGTTCCCATGTAATCGTCCCGACCCTCATAAAACATTCAGCCCGATAGACGTCACCCCTCGCTTCCCACAGCCGGGCACCGCCGACAGGACCCCAACATGGCAATCGACCACGCGAGAATATAAGTTATTTCCTCAGTCATTCCAAAAATAACCGAGGCCACTTGATTGGAGAGTTACGGATCCGTCGTATGCCGGGGAATGGCGCCGGCCCGTGTGATCGGTATCGACCCGGCACAGTGTCTGCCTTGTGCTATAAAGTGACGGTTCTTTACGGCAAAAAGGGGAGCCCGGCTTTTACTGTTACGCCAAAATTGTCAAAGAACTAGCACAAAAGACTGAGAAAATGTATAGCCGACTGGAAATAACACTTAATGGTGGGAAATAATACCGAATCCCGTAAATTGTCGTTTAAACGCAAATGGTGTGGTATACAAACAGAGGTCAGTGGCAGCAATGTGGCAAGTTAAATCGAGTCGTACCTTCTGCTTGGTCGCACCGTTACAAACTATATTTCCTTAAGAGGCGTCAACACCAAGCTCAAAACCGATTAAACCAGGGACAAATAACGAAAAAGGAAATATCAAAACGGTGATCATTGAAAAATACAAGATAAAAAAGACATGGTGTTTCGGAAGGGTAATTGTCATTTGCTTCATCGACGATAACCGCTGTAAAATTATTTATCATAAATTGATATTTTTTACACTTTCTGATTGGCTAAGATAGCGCCACGTGATTCCTGAAAAAAAGTCTTATTGACCGGTTGTGCAAAAAAAAGCTGGTTGACTGGATGTTTCTAAAAATAAAAATATGACGCAACGTCAAGAGTTCCGAAGACCTTGACATTGCTTGACAACAACAACAATAAGGCAGACGGCAAGCTCGCCGTTCTTACAAATGATCCAAAAGATACTATTCTCGACGGCATGGATTCTAACAATATCATACGGAAAACATCAGCAGCTGTTAAAGTGTTCAGGGAGTATCTAATATTGTATTGTTATGAAATTGTTTGAGAATTTGATTAAATTTCGTTGAAAAAAATAATTCTCTTATAGTTTGAATTAAAATAGAAAATGTCAATTTATGATAAAACTATCATTGCCTTTTGATTTCGGCCGATTAATGGTTTTATCGACCTGAGAAAAAATATCAACCTCGAACTTCGTCCTCGGTCGATATTTTTTCTCCGGTTGATAAAACCATGTATCGACTAGAGGCTACAATTATATAATGTTAATCGAGGTCACGTCCAAGTAAATGTCTCGTCCTCAAAATTAGAACTGAGGCATACAAGTAGGCAAGCTTGGGAGTATATTCAAAAACATCTACCCTCCTAGATACAAGGATACAAAGTATACAATGTGCCATAAAACTTGTTCATAGCAAAAACTTTTGTAAAGCATCCAATTGTTCATATTTTACCCCAAGTTTAATCGATTTTGAGTTGGTGATGGCTTTGTTGACGCCTCGGTATTGTAGTCCGTATGTGCTTCCTTGTCTAGTTACCCATTATTGGGTTTTCCATACTTCCAGTAAAATGTATTTGGAGTAAAGTGCTTAGTCTGGACGTAAAAAACTTACTCTTTGTTGCTAAAACAAGTTATTTATCATCGTAAAAACTGTATGTTGCAATATAGACTTTGTCTGGTTTCCCCTAACTTGTATTTTATAACTAGTTTCTGACGTTGTTTTCCAGAAGATAAAAACATTCCATGATAACGTTTGATTTGATAACCTTGGAATAACACGTTTATTCTGTTTGGTTGATTCGGAGCTCAGACATTTGTATAACGTTTTGTTTTTGACATTTTTTCGCGAACGCGATTTTGAGGAAGTTTGAGATGGCATCAGCTTCCTCAGCATCGTTGTCGTGGTTATATCCTCATGTTATTTATTTGCGAGGTTTGTACGCTTTTGAAATTCCGGCTTGGATTTGCACGAGTGTCGATGTAATATGGAACTTATTAAACGAGTTGGATCATTTAATATGTCACGAGCCTTTAGGTGAGTGACATATTAACTGATTTAACGAGTTAAATAAATTCCAAATTACAATGACACGAGTGTAAGATTCTATTGATCACATAACTTATATTTATGAGAAAATACGCAAAAACTCTCAAATCTCTCTATCAGAAAGCCAAATTGCTTCTGTGACAGTAAGATTTTCACTACCGAGACAATCATATGACGTCATAAAGACGTCTTTTGTTTATGACGTCACAATAGTGTTATTAGACGTGTATATTTACACCTCTCCCGTCTTCAGCTTAGTAAACCCTGACTGCAAATATATTAGTGTATACGCATTGAAAAAAGGCTCGGCGGATTGATGTTTGTTCAAATATGGCGTCGTTCACGCTTCAGATCAATGACGACCATGATTTGGTTTCTTCAAGTTTTTGAAACATGGAGCATAATTATATGGAATCAATTTCGTATGATAATACAATAAATGGTTTCTAGCAAACTTTTGAATCAAATGATGTGCATTCGAAATTCTTTGAAGGTAACGCAAACATGGCGGCGCCCTGCAGTTGTGACGTCCGACGTCGGACCGCGTTACAACCAGATTACTGTGTCAATGCGTGTACGTAACGACCGTTATAAATTAAGAAATAAGTTCGAAGTGCTTGTAATATTATTCAATACCCAATAAAATATGATGTTATGAAGAAAACTAGTGTTATTCACTGTGTATTTTCTAAACGTACCAATAAATCGATGAAGATTTGGTGGGACTATATTATCTTAGCAACCACGGCCATCGTAGTTACCATCGTAGCAATCCGCTTCGAATGTTTTATTCTTTGTATAACACTTAAAATTATTAATGATGTAAATGTAAGGATTGTACCTCATTTTGACTGCGTATACGGTAGTAACGCGCTCCATAGTGCATATGTTCATTGCCAGCTGTGGGCATACTACCGTATACGCAGTCAAAATGGGGTACAATCCTTATGTAATACCATTTTTATGACATGGCCGTATGACATGACTAAACGGGTCAGTTATGTGATAAAAACAATAACGGTATCGTATTTGTAAAACAACTTATCTCTTACTAACCAAAATTGTAGTAGAGTCGGTGAATGGGACAGCACCTGCCGAACAAGTGTTCTAAATCATAGGACAATTTAAATGTTTTCCTCTATATTCCTTTCTGCATTCCTTTCAATCAACTTGTTCTGTTCGATTCCATTACGAAAATATCCAAAGGTAATTAAAGAAGTAAAAAGTTGAAATTAAGATTCCTAAGGGCTTAGAGGTACATGCGAGGTATTTTACGTGTAATACGCACCATTTGGTAGCTATTTGGTTTAGGCAAATGTAATCTAAATCAACAAAAGTAAAAAGGAAGTAAATGAGCCAATAACAGTTTCTGACTGACCTCCGGTATGATAGGTGACACGTGCGAGTGATTTACACGTTGAATTCCTGAAGTACGTTATGAAGTTAAAATTGTTTCCGATATTTAGAATCCCTGAATCACACCTAATGTCCGCAATCAGGCATTTTAATTAATAACGAGCTGGTGTAATTATAAACATAACATTCAATTAAATATAAGAACTCAATCTCTACACAGTTATTGCTACCATCCCAGGAAGATAGCTTTACAATGTAGACTCGGTAACGGGTCGCTGTAGCAGCCATTTTGAGATGTTTTCCCATGATATACATATGTCTTGTTCTTTGATTGGCTCGCTAAACATGATTGATGCGCAGCGATTGGTACTTGCTGACTGTGATGTCACCATTCAAAAAGAGAAAATTGGGGGGATTGCTTTTTGATAACGTCAGAGAGGTTCAGACGTATTTTACAAAGTTACTTCGAATTATTCTGCTATTCCACGTGCGGTCGCGCTGTTGTTTTGTTACGGAATCTACCGATAAATAAATTTTAACTCTTTTTTTTAATTAATTGAAGTGTTGTACATGTCATTCAAGACAAAATGGATCATTAAACACAACAGAAATATTATTATTCTTATATCTACTAAGATATAAGCTATATGTAGAGAACTTGATGTGAGGCGTGCGCGATACTGGTGGTTAACGGAATCAGCCGATCAGTCCATCAGTATTTCTCGCGGTTCTGAAGTTTGACAACAAAGTGCCGTCTTGTACGCCATTTTTTCTTTAAAATAAGTCATCAGCATAACTAAACCAGATTCTACATAAAGATCGGTCTCAGCCTTTACTATATATTTGCTCACTACTAAATAATGCTGTTGGTAGCTCTCTTAGCTTTTTGGAAAGCTAATAGGCCTATTTGTTTACCTGTATCCTAGACGAATCGTCCAGTTTGCCCGGCTAGGCGTATATATATCGTCGGTTACAATTTATTTACCTGTAGGTAAGCCGAATCGTCCAGTTTCCCCGGCTAGGCGTATATACATTGTATATCGTCGGTTACAATGTATTTACCTGTATGCTAGACGAATCGTCCAGATTCCCCGACTAGACATATATATATCGTCGGTTTCATGATGGTTGAAGTAATAATGACAGTACGGACAAATTAAATTTCAAATTTTCAAGACACACAAAAACGCACGTTACATCACATAAACAGAATATACATAAAGCATGAAATATACAAAGTTATAAATTTAAATGATAAATGTTGCCGATAAACCCTTCGGCTGATCGGGCGCCGAAGGTCCTGCAAAATCAGCAAAGCAACATATATTCTTAGGTGATGTTTCGAAGATCTGAAATTAATTCAAAGATGTTGTTTATCGTCAGTTACAATATATTTACCTGTGGGTAAAGCGATTCGTCCAGCTTCCCCGGCTACATGTATATAGATATCGTCGGTTACAAAATATTTACCTGTATGTCAGTCGAATCGACTAGTTTCTCCGGCTACATGTATATATATATCGTCAGTTACAATGTATTTACCTGTATGTCAGGCCAATCGACTAGCTCCCCTGGCTACATGTATGTAGATATCGTCGGTAACAATGTATGTACCTGTATGTCAGGCCAATCGACCAGTTTCTCCGGCTACATGTATATAGATATCGTCGGTTACAATGTATTTACCTGTATGTAAGGCCAATCGACCAGTTTCTCCGGCTACATGTATATATATATCGTCAGTTACAATGTATTTACCTGTATGTAAGGCTAATCGACTAGCTCCCCCGGCTACATGTATATAGATATCGTCGGCTACAATGTATGTACCTGTATGTAAGGCGAATCGACTTGTTTCTCTGTCTACATGTATATAGATATCGTCGGTTAAAATGTATGTACCTGTATATAAGGCGAATCGACTAGTTTCTACGGCTACATGTATATAGATATCATCGGTTACAATGTATGTACCTGTATATAAGGCGAATCGACTAGTTTCTCCGGCTACATGTATATATATATCGTCAGTCACAATGCATTTACCTGTATGTCAGGCCAATCGACTAGCTCCCCCGGCTACATGTATATAGATATCGTCGGTTACATGTATTTACCTGTATGTCAGGCCAATCGACTAGTTTCTCTGGCTACATGTATATAGATATCGTCGGTTACAATGTATGTACCTGTATGTAAGGCCAATCGACTAGCTCCCCCGGCTACATGTATATAGATATCGTCGGTCACAATGTAATTACCTGTATGTAAGGCCAATCGACTAGCTCCCCCGGCTACATGTATATAGATAGCGTCGGTTACAATGTATTTACCTGTATGTAAGGCCTCCGGCTACATGTATATAGATATCGTCGGTCACAATGTATTTACCTGTATGTCAGGCCAATCGACTAGCTCCCCCGTCTACATGTATATAGATATCGTCGGTTACAATGTATTTACCTGTATGTAAGGCCTCCGGCTACATGTATATAGATATCGTCGGTCACAATGTATTTACCTGTATGTCAGGCCAATCGACCAGTTTCTCTGGCTACATGTATATAGATATCGTCGGTCACAATGTATGTACCTGTATGTAAGGCCAATCGACTAGTTTCTCCGGCTACATGTATATATATATATCGTCGGTCACAATGTATGTACCTGTATATAAGGCCAATCGACTAGTTTCTCCGGCTACATGTATATAGATATCGTCGGTCACAATGTATTTACCTGTATGTCAGGCCAATCGACTAGCTCCCCCGTCTACATGTATATAGATATCGTCGGTTACAATGTATTTACCTGTATGTAAGGCCTCCGGCTACATGTATATAGATATCGTCGGTCACAACGTATGTACCTGTATGTCAGACCAATCGACCAGTTTCTCTGGCTACATGTATATATATATCGTCGGTTACAATGTATTTACCTGTATGTAAGGCCAATCGACTAGCTCCCTCGGCTACATGTATATATATATCGTCGGTTACATGTATTTACCTGTATGTCAGGCGAATCGACTAGCTCCCCCGGCTACATGTATACATATATCGTCGGTTACATGTATTTACCTGTATGTAAGGCGAATCGACTTGTTTCTCTGGCTACATGTATATAGATATCGTCGGTTACAATGTATTAACCTGTTTGTAAGGCGAATCGACTTGTTTCTCTGGCTACATGTATATAGATATCGTCGGTTACAATGTATTTACCTGTTTGTAAGGCCAATCGTCCAGCTTCCCCGGGTAGACGTTTCCATGTATATATAGATATCGTCGGTTACAATGTATTTACCTGTTTGTAAGGCGAATCGTCAAGTTTCCCCGGTTAGCCGTTTCCATGTATATATAGATATCGTCGGTTACAATGTATTTACCTGTTTGTAAGGCGAATCGTCAAGTTTCCCCGGGTAGACGTTTCCATGTATATATAGATATCGTCGGTTACAATGTATTTACCTGTTTGTAAGGCGAATCGTCAAGCTTCCCCGGTTAGACGTCTCCATGTATATGTAGATATCGTCGGTTACAATGTATTTACCTGTTTGTAAGGCGAATCGTCAAGTTTCCCCGGTTAGCCGTTTCCATGTATATATAGATATCGTCGGTTACAATGTATTTACCTGTTTGTAAGGCGAATCGTCAAGCTTCCCCGGGTAGACGTCTCCATGTATATGTAGATATCGTCGGTTACAATGTATTTACCTGTTTGTAAGGCGAATCGTCAAGTTTCCCCGGTTAGCCGTTTCCATGTATATATATATATCGTCGGTTACAATGTATTTACCTGTTTGTAAGGCGAATCGTCAAGCTTCCCCGGGTAGACGTTTCCATGTATATATAGATATCGTCGGTTACAATGTATTTACCTGTTTGTAAGGCGAATCGTCAAGCTTCCCCGGGTAGACGTCTCCATGTATATATAGATATCGTCGGTTACAATGTATTTACCTGTTTGTAAGGCGAATCGTCAAGCTTCCCCGGGTAGACGTTTCCATGTATATATAGATATCGTCGGTTACAATGTATTTACCTGTTTGTAAGGCGAATCGTCAAGCTTCCCCGGGTAGACGTTTCCATGTATATATAGATATCGTCGGTTACAATGTATTTACCTGTTTGTAAGGCGAATCGTCCAGCTTCCCCGGGTAGACGTCTCCATGTATATGTAGATATCGTCGGTTACAATGTTTCTCACTAGCGAGCTTAACACATCAACACGGTACATATACCTGTATTACTGTCGCTACAACTTCTTTAAGTCAAATAACCATTTTGCTAGATGTGGGGATTATTTAATTTCCTAGTAAAACTCACTTTCTATTAGACACCTACTGGTTCCGTGACACTGCAGTGCTCCGTTTATTTTAGGTCAGCCGAGGCGAAGTCCGTCGTTGTGAGTCGGGCGTCGGAATCAACATACACTTTTAAGGTCCAGAGTAATAATATTGGGTCAGTAGCTTGCTAGGATGGGCTTCCAAGATTGGTTATGAATTTCCTTTACCTACTTTCAAGTTCAAAGGAGTCAATTATGTTAAACTATTCAAAAGTGTCAATGACTAAGAGGCCCATGCTAGTAATATTTGGCCAGTAGCCTGCTGGAATACTGCCAGGTTTGTTCAAATGAACGACCTTGACCAACATGCAATGTCACAGGGGTAAAACCTGTTAAGATAGTTAAAAGACTACTTCTCAATAACCAAAAGGAATAAAATTTGGCCGGGAACATACAGGAATGAAGTGCTGCCAAGTTATTGAATGGCCTAGATCTATAATTAATGTCACAGTGGTCAAATATGTTTAGATCTTTAAAACATTTCTTCTAAATTGGACAAGTAGCATGCTGGGATGAAGGGCATTGCCCAAATGGGTAGAATTGTCAGCCTTTTACGGAGCAGGTCTTTTGATCCCACCAGGCGGGGAGGGGCTGACAGAAGTCAGAAACATATTCTGGTCTGCCCATCATGAATATAGATAATTTAGCTTTTATAAGATGAAATTATAAACTCTGTCCTTCGTCCACAAGTTTTGTTTGGAAAATATATTAGAAAGATATAAAAGGATTCTGTCTCGCTCCGTTTACTGGGACATCAAAAACTACTTGAAACTTCACTGCCGGGCTTTTGTGATGTTTTCATTTCCATTCCAACGCGACGCGTATAATGTAAATGTACATGATCTTTCTGAACTGAAACAGAGTTTTACGCCTCCAGGGAAGATTTAATGATTGGCGTCGACTTTGGTGAACTGAGATATGTATTGACAAAATGAGAAAACAGATCTGCATTATCATGATCATTTCTATTTCCTGTAGTGACGTTAAAGTACACGGCCATTACGTCCTGGTGCTGGCCGTTACTTAACATTGCTATCTCAATTGTTCACTAGATGGGGCTTTTGATTTATTAGACGTCGTCCGTGGTATTAACAGTATGTTAGGACGCGAAATAAAGCTTTTCTTAGATTTGTTGGTCTCTCCATTGTATCCACGGGCTAGCGATGGTGAAATTGTTGGAGCGTCAGACCCTGAAAACATTACATGATAAACTGTTTATCGTTTATGTACAATACTGCCACTTTAAATAGCTCGCCAATCACAAAAGGTCGACCAAATCACATACAGATTCACCCAGACAATATGCTGCAGCTTCTCCCAGATTGTTTACATTTGTCGGCGACAGGCTATTACGCGTTTTGCGCCTTATAATATTTCAGGATTAGAAGCGGGTTACGTTGTAACTAAAGGATAGCCGTGGTCGCTAGAAGTATGTAGCATTCATATGGCGAGTCCTACTATTGACGGGTCAGGTGGATGCTGGTAAGAGTATTAACTTTTGGGGGTACCACTTCCGGGTTTTTGGGGTAAGAGGCTTAACTTTAAGGGCACCACTTACGGAGTTTTGGAGTAAGAGGATTAACTTTCCGGGTACTTACTTTTGACGTAGAAAAAAAGGGATACGTATATATATATGTAAAGAGTATTAAGATTTTACACATAGAAATATGTTCTGAGCTCGTTGAACTTTCAGATGGATGATACGGCTTATATTTCCAAGGCTTATAGCCTTTCACTAGCCATGTTCACAGAAATATTTGAAAAAAAAATTAATCTGAAAACATTGTGAAAGTACACACACCCTCACACACACACACACACACACACACATCTATGTATAAATTACATCGTACTATAAAGTATATATCAACTATAGATCAAAACAAAATCGTTTCTTAAAGTTTCAACATTTGTTTTATTGATATCAATCATTCAATAAAAGACAATTTTTTCACATGATAGATTTGACGTAGAAATGATAAGCATATGGAAAGATACGTTGTCAATGTTGTCTACGTTGGCACGAAATCGGATTATAGGGTATTATATTGATTGTGTGATATTTTAGATCCCAATAGATGCAAAAATAGTATTCATGGTTGCCTTGAAATTTAATATACACTGCCATTTGGTAAAAAAGTGGTCATACTCTCCAATTTATACACATTTATTGCAAAGAGGATTTGTTGTTATTTTCCATTGAAATAGTAATAGTTTATTTGGTAGGTTTTTTTTTGTAATAATTTCCATCTGACTATTTCAAGTCTATTATCCTGTAGTTTATTGAAAATGAATACTAGTGTATATTTAACACGTTGCGAGAATTCATCAATGATTTGCTCCCAGTAAAGATAAGCGATAGGTTTCTGTGATTTATTTTGTATTATGTATAACACTTGATTAGTTACCCTATCAATTCTAACATTTTCCCCATTTATATTTATACTTGGTGATAGATGTTGTATCTATTTACATCTGAATTGTTTTTAATTTAACTTTCCATTCTTTTGGAATAGATTTTTTTAGTATTGCTACTTCAGATATCCTGTTTTGTTTATATATTAATTGGTTCAAAATTTAAGCATTATTGATATTCCCATTCTCATCAAGTATGTCTTTGATTCTCAAAAAATATTGCTTTTCATCCAGTTTTCAAATATAAGTACCTTGTTATTGTGTTTTAAATATTTATTGCCCCATATCTTCTGAGATTCAATTTCCAGAGGTGTTTTAATGATTTTACTGTTAGGGCTTAGCTCAATCCAAGATGCTATTATTTTTTGGTAAAAAATAGGAATGTCTTTGTAACTTTCAGGGCTTTTATATGGTCTAGATTCATTTTAAATATGAAAAGATCGGCACCATATTTATTTAAATAATGTTTCGGTATCATCTTCCATTGATGTTCACCTTTATCTGATAGTTTTCTTACCCATCCTATTTGTATAGTTTTTATGTGTGTTTGAAGATCAAACCCTTTAACTCTCCATTTTCATAATTACTTATTATTGAAGTTCTTTTACTTTCTCTGTCCCATCCTTAATAAATTTGAACATTACGCTATCTATTTCCTTCCGAAATTTGTCCAGAAGTGGGAGTACAATGTACTGCTATCATATATGTTAGTTGTGGAATCAGTAATGATTTTTCAATTTGCATCCGGCCTATCATTGTCATTTTTCTCTTCTTCCACAAGCTTACAAGCTCTTTATTTTTTTCTATTCTGTTGGTCCAATTTATATTTAAAGTTTCTTCTTTATTCAGTCCAAAATCAATTCCTAATGCTTTTATTTTAGCGCATGTCCAATCTATATTTTCAAAATTATCTTCAATTAAGATTTTGTTATTTCCTAATCGCATATCTTGGGATTTTTCTCTATTTAGTATCAGACCTGATAGAGAACCATATATTTCTTTTATGTTCAATGTTTTTGTGATATCTGTTTTATTTTGGAGAAATAGGGTTGCATCATCAGCTAATTGAGTTATTTTGAATTGTTTGTGTATTCTAAAAAAAATTATACCATGTATTCTTTTTTTTTGTCTTATTACATTAGCTTAACTTTCTACAGTTATTACAAACAGTAAAACAGATAGTGGACATCCTTGTCTAATACCTCGTTCGATTGATATAGGAGCAGATAACCAACCATTATTAATGACCTTACCAGTTATTTGATTGTAGAGCGTGGTTACCCATGTCATGAAAGATTCTGAAAAAAACAAATTGCTTTAATGTTGAATACATAAATTTCCAATCAATGGTATCGAAGGCTTTAACATCTAAGAATACAATGACTCCATCAATTTCATTTTATTTTTCTGAATAATCTATTACGTCTTGTATAAGCCGACTATTGTAGTTAATGTTTCGTCCTTTTACAAAGCCATTTTGATCAGTACTATTAATTTCTTGTTCTTTTAGAATGCCGTTACATTATTCCTACTCCTCATCAGTTAATTTTGATGTGATAGTTACCCTATTAAGATATTCTTCTATTTTATTTGTTTGTGGGGTTCTAGATGTGTACAAGTTCTCATAAAATTCCTTTTCCCTATTTAGTATGTCATTTTGATCTATGAGTAAAATATTTTGTGCAGAGTATAGTTTAATTTTAGTTTTTTGTGCTTGTCTGGATTTTTCTACTGATAAGAAAAATGTGGTATTTCTTTCTCTGTCTTCAATCCATTTCACCCGAGAACGAATTTGGGCTCCTATAGCTGTATATGTGTATAACTCTTCAATTTGATTTTCTATTACTTTTATGTCTGCTTCATCTGCATTGTTATCTATCATCTGTTTTATTTTATTTTTTCTAAACTTATGATATGATTTTTCCTGCAATTGAGCCTTTTGTTTTCCGAAGCTTACAGAAGTTTCTTTTATATGTATTTTACACTTATCCCAAATTGTTTTTGCATTCTCTGGGTTTCTATTTAATTGTTCTTTACAATTGTTAAGTAAATTAATTATCATTTCTTGATATTTTTTGTCAGATATCATGTTATTGTTACATTTCCTGGAACCTGGACCTTTTACCGTTGTAGTAATATCTAACATTAAAGAGACTACTTGATGATCTGTGTATTTAATATAGGCAGGTCGTATGTCTGTTTTTAGTACGCGTTGTTCTAGTTCTTTACTTAAAAGAAAATATTCTATCCTGCTGGCTTCGTCAGGCATGTTTTTTCTTTTTCATGTATATTGTAAAGTATTTGGATATTTTTGTCTCCATGGATCAATTAGATTAAGATTCTTTTTGATGTTTTTTCCCAGTTTGTTATTTATGCTACCAACTTTCTTCTTCGATTTTCTATCGATACAGTTTTGTAGTTCATTCCAGTCCCCTGCCACAATATTGTGACCTTCACTATAATCAGTGATAAAAAGTTTAACTTTTTCATAAAAAAAACCATTTCTATTTTTTTTTTTTATAATTTGGAGCATATATATTTGTTATACAATGTATATTATCATTAATTTTAACATTTACCAGTACTATTGTTCCTTCATTATCTACTTTGTGGTTAATAATTCTAATAATTTGTGTTATTGCTGTTGAGCCATACACTTAAACCCCGACTTTGCGATGTTGCTAAACTATGTATTACATCTCCTTTCTATTCTGTTTTGATAAAGGGTATAATTTCTTGTGTGAAGTGTGCTTCCTGTGTTAATATTATATTAACTTTCTGATTTTTACCCACTCATAAAATCTTTTTGTTTTCTTTGTTTATCGCGTAATCCTTGTGTATCCTTGTGGATGCCATTCTAAGTATGGAAAAATGATAAAATATTGTTGAGTGATTTCATCTTTAACACTTTACAGATATAAGTAGGTATCAGTCTCATTATTGTACAGAAACAAAATATATTGCATAACTGATTTTTTTGGTACCAGATATATATACATGCATACAATGTAACTGATATGTTATAAGTTGTATGTAAAATAAAAATATGTAAATTTTTCTTTCTACTTGCACATCTGTTGTATAGTAATGTACAACCGGGTAAGTACAAGTCATGTTGACTCATGTATGTGTACAATGTACATATAGTTGTAAAATATTGTTTTTTGTATGTTTTTTTATATTTGCATTCATGTATAAATGCATAACATATACACGTGTTGATTCATTTATGTGTACATTGTATTGTACATACATGTACATTCATGTAGTTGTAAAAAGTTTTTCATATATTTTTTTTTTATATTTGCACACAGTGTACATACATTCAATTAGTTGTAGAAAGTTTTACGTATGCATTCACATAATTGTAAAATGTTGTTCGTATACTTTTAATATTTGCACATAGTGTACATACATACATACGCATACAAAAATATTTTCGTATACTTTTTGATATTTGCACATGCAGTGTATATACATTCATATAGTTGTAAATGTAAAAAGTTTTTCCTATACTTTTTGATACATGTATTTGCACATGGTGTACATACATTCATATAGTTGTAAAAAGTTTTTCATATACTTTTTGATATTTGCACATAGTGTACATACATTCATATAGTTGTAAAAAAGTTTTCATATACTTTTTGGTATTTTTTTTATATTTGCACATAGTGTACATACATTCATATAGTTGTAAAAGGTTTTTCATATACTTTTTGATATTTGCACATAGTGAACATATATTCATATAGTTGTAAAAAAGTTTTCATATACTTTTTGGTATTTTTTTTATATTTGCACATAGTGTACATACATTCATATAGTTGTAAAAAAGTTTTCATATACTTTTTGGTATTTTTTTTATATTTGCACATAGTGTACATACATTCATATAGTTGTAAAAAAGTTTTCATATACTTTTTGGTATTTTTTTTATATTTGCACATAGTGTACATACATTCATATAGTTGTAATTGTAAACGGTTTTTCCTATACTTTTTGACATTTGCACATAGTGCACATAGTGCACTTACATTCATATAGTTGTAAGAAGTTGTTCATATACTTTTTGATATTGGCACATAGTGTTCATACATGTACATTTAGATAGTTGTAGATTGGTTTTCATATACTTTTTTATATTTGCACACAGTGAACAAACATTTATATAGTTGTAAAAAGATTTTCATATTCTTTTGATATTTTTGATATTCGCACAAACATTGTAGTGTCCATACATCCATATAGTTGTTAAAGGTTTTCATATACTTTTGGATATTTGTATAAAGTGAACATATATTCATATAGTTGTAAATGTAAAACAAGTTCCTATACTTTTATTTGCATATGGTGTACATACTTTCATATAGTTGTAAAAAAGTTTTCATATACTTTTTGGTATTTTTTGATATTTGCACATAGTGAACATACATTCATATAGTTGTAAAAGGTTTTTCATATACTTTTGATATTTTTGATATTTGCACAAACATTGTAGTGTACATACATCCATATAGTTGTAAAAGGTTTTCATATACTTTTGGATATTTGTATATAGTGTACATACATTTATATAGTTGTAAAAGGTTTTTCATATACTTTTTGATATTTGCACATAGTGAACATATATTCATATAGTTGTAAATGTAAAACAAGTTCCTATACTTTTATTTGCATATGGTGTACATACTTTCATATAGTTGTAAAAAAGTTTTCATATACTTTTTGGTATTTTTTGATATTTGCACATAGTGAACATACATTCATATAGTTGTAAAAGGTTTTTCATATATTTTCGTATTTCATGTATGCATGTATATATATCTGGTACCAAAAAAATCAGGTATGCAATATATTTTGTTTCTGTATAATAATGAGACTGATACCTAATTATATCTGTAAAGTGTTAAAGATGAAATCACTTCAACAATATTTTATCATTTTTCCATACTTAGAATGGCATCCAAAATTCATATTATAACAATAAATACACAAGGATTACGCGATAAACAAAGAAAACAAAAAGATTTTATGAGTGGGTAAAAATCAGAAAGTTAATATAATATTAACACAGGAAGCACACATCACACAAGAAATTATACCCTTTATCAAAACAGAATGGAAAGGAGATGTAATACATAGTTTAGCAACATCGCAAAGTCGGGGTTTAAGTGTATGGCTCAACAGCAATAACACAAATTATTAGAATTATTAACCACAAAGTAGATAATGAAGGAAGAATAGTACTGGTAAATGTTAAAATTAATGATAATATACATTGTATAACAAATATATATGCTCCAAATTATAAAAAAAAAATAGAAATGGTTTTTTTTATGAAAAAGTTAAACTTTTTATCACTGATTATAGTGAAGGTCACAATATTGTGGCAGGGGACTGGAATGAAATACAAAACTGTATCGATAGAAAATCGAAGAAGAAAGTTGGTAGCATAAATAACAATTGGGAAAAAAAACATCAAAAAGAATCTTAATCTAATTGATCCATGGAGACAAAAATAACCAAATACTTCACAATATACATGAAAAAGAAATAACATGCCTGACGAAGCCAGTAGGATAGATTATTTTCTTATAAGTAAAGAACTAGAACAACGCGTACTAAAAACAGACATACGACCTGCCTATATTAAATACACAGATCATCAAGTAGTCTCTTTAATGTTAGATATTACTACAACGGTAAAAGGTCCAGGTTCCAGGAAATGTAACAATAACATGATATCTGACAAAAAATATCAAGAAATGATAATTAATTTACTTAACAATTGTAAAGAACAATTAAACAGAAACCCAGAGAATGCAAAAACAATTTGGGATAAGTGTAAAATACATATAAAAGAAACTTCTGTAAGCTTCGGAAAACAAAAGGCTCAATTGCAGGAAAAATCATATCATAAGTTTAGAAAAAATAAAATAAAACAGATGATAGATAACAATGCAGATGAAGCAGACATAAAAGTAATAGAAAATCAAATTGAAGAGTTATACACATATAAAGCTATAGGAGCCCAAATTCGTTCTCGGGTGAAATGGATTAAAGACAGAGAAAGAAATACCACATTTTTCTTATCAGTAGAAAAATCCAGACAAACACAAAAAACTATAATTAAACTACACTCTGCACAAAATATTTTACTCATAGATCAAAATGACATACTAAATAGGGAAAAGGAATTTTATGAGAACTTGTACACATCTAGAACCCCACAAACAAATAAAATAGAAGAATATCTTAATAGGGTAACTATCACATCAAAATTAACTGATGAGGAGTAGGAATAATGTAACGGCATTCTAAAAGAACAAGAAATTAATAGTACTGATCAAAATGGCTTTGTAAAAGGACGAAACATTAACTACAATAGTCGGCTTATACAAGACGTAATAGATTATTCAGAAAAATAAAATGAAATTGATGGAGTCATTGTATTCTTAGATGTTGAAGCCTTCGATACCATTGATTGGAAATTTATGTATTCAACATTAAAGCAATTTGTTTTTTTCAGAATCTTTCATGACATGGGTAACCACGCTCTACAATCAAATAACTGGTAAGGTCATTAATAATGGTTGGTTATCTGCTCCTATATCAATCGAACGAGGTATTAGACAAGGATGTCCACTATCTGCTTTACTGTTTGTAATAACTGTAGAAAGTTAAGCTAATGTAATAAGACAAAAAAAAAAAATACATGGTATAATTTTTTTAGAATACACAAACAATTCAAAATAACTCAATTAGCTGATGATGCATTCTATTTCTCCAAAATAAAACAGATATCACAAAAACATTGAACATAAAAGAAATATATGGTTCTCTATCAGGTCTGATACTAAATAGAGAAAAATCCCAAGATATGCGATTAGGAATTAACAAAATCTTAATTGAAGATAATTTCGAAAATATAGATTGGACATGCGCTAAAATAAAAGCATTAGGAATTGATTTTGGACTGAATAAAGAAGAAACTTTAAATATAAATTGGACCAACAGAATAGAAAAAAAAAATAAAAAGCTTGTAAGCTTGTGGAAGAAGAGAAAAATGACAATGATAGGCCGGGTGCAAATTGAAAAATCATTACTGATTCCACAACTAACATATATGATAGCAGTACATTGTACTCCCACTTCTGGACAAATTTCGGAAGGAAATAGATAGCGTAATGTTCAAATTTATTAAGGATGGGACAGAGAAAGTAAAAGAACTTCAATAATAAGTAATTATGAAAATGGAGAGTTAAAGGGTTTGATCTTTAAACACACATAAAAACTATACAAATAGGATGGGTAAGAAAACTATTAGATAAAGGTGAACATCAATGGAAGATGATACCGAAGCATTATTTAAATAAATATGGTGCCGATCTTTTCATATTTAAAATGAATCTAGACCATATAAAAGCCCTGAAAGTTACAAAGATATTCCTATTTTTTACCAAAAAATAATAGCATCTTGGATTGAGCTAAGCCCTAACAGTAAAATCATTAAAACACCTCTGGAAATTGAATCTCAGAAGATATGGGGCAATAAATATTTAAAACACAATAACAAGGTACTTATATTTGAAAACTGGATGAAAAGCAATATTTTTGAAAATCAAAGACATACTTGATGAGAATGGGAATATCAATAATGCTAAAATTTTGAACCAATTAATATATAAACAAAACAGGATATCTGAAGTAGCAATACTAAAAAAATCTATTCCAAAAGAATGGAAAGTTAAATTAAAAACAATTCAGATGTAAATAGATACAACATTTGCTCACAGATTTCACCAAGTATAAATATAAATGGGGAAAATGTTAGAATTGATAGGGTGACTAATCAAGTGTTATACATAATACAAAATAAATCACAGAAACCTATCGCTTATCTTTACTGGGAGCAAATCATTGATGAATTCTCGCAACATGTTAAATATACACTAGAATTCATTTTTAATAAACTACAGGATAATAGACTTGAAATATTCAGATGGAAATTATTACAAAAAAAAACCCTACCAAATAAACTATTACTATTTAAATGGAAAATAACAACAAATCCACTTTGCAATAAATGTGTATAAATTGGAGATTATGACCACTTTTTTACCAAATGGCAGTGTATATTAAATTTCAAGGCAACCATGAATACTATTTTTGCATCTTTTGGGATCTAAAATATCACACAATCAATATAATACCCTATAATCCGATTTCATGCCAACGTAGACAACATTGACAACGTATCTTTCCATATGCTTATCATTTCTACGTCAAATCTATCATGTGAAAAAATTGTCTTTTATTGAATGATTGATATCAATAAAACAAATGTTGAAACTTAAAGAAACGATTTTGTTTTGATCTATAGTTGATATATACTTTATAGTACGATGTAATTTATACATAGATGTGTGTGTGTGTGTGTGTGTGTGTGTGTGAGTGTGTGTGTACTTTCACAATGTTTTCAGATTTATTTTTTTTTTCAAATATTTCTGTGAACATGGCTAGTGAAAGGCTATAAGCCTTGGAAATATAAGCCTTATCATCCATCTGAAAGTTCAACGAGCTCAGAACATATTTCTATGTGTAAAATCTTAATACTCTTTACATATATATATACGTATCCCTTTTTTTCTACGTCAAAAGTAGGTACCCGGAAAGTTAATCCTCTTACTCCAAAACTCCGTAAGTGGTGCCCTTAAAGTTAAGCCTTTTACCCCAAAAACCCGGAAGTGGTACCCCCAAAAGTTAATCCTCTTACCAGCATCCACCTGACCCGTCAATAGTAGGACTCGCCATTTGTATGCTACACTATGTACATACTAAGGTCGCTTAGGTAATCAAATTCCAGTGAATCTACATCGATATATCGGTAAACTTAGAAAATACACAGCCACTAGCACTATTTTGATTATTTTCATATATTGTGAATTTTTTAATTGAATGTCCTTCGAACATTATGTATTTATTTGTAACGGTCGTTATTAAAGGGACGCGGTCGAACGACGCAAAAGGAAGTCCTCATTGCTTGCATTTCGTCAAAGAATTTCTTATTTGCATCAATGGTATTATAAGTTTGTTAACACCTATTTGTTGTATAATTAGGTATAATGGGTCCCAAATATGTTCCGTGCTTCCAGATATTGAAGGGTGTCATCGAATAGCAACATCGCGCTGAAGCGTGAACGACGCACTAACAAAAAACGCTATCGACACTTTGCAACCGCTATTGGCAATATATCGGAACCCTTCTGTATAAGAATTGTAACTGATATTGGCGCAATATCAATATCTTACCTTGTATGCAGATTATTGAAACATTTTTGCAGTCGTTGATTATACGAAAGTAAAGCGACCTAATCAAACAACTGTTCAGAACTCTGTCATTAGTTGTACGAGGTAACTAAAGCAAGGCTGAGATGGCTGTTTTCGTTACATTCCTAATTTCCAAGAGTCATCCTTATTTAATTCGGTGCAAACAAGCAAGTCTTCACACTGGTTAAATGTACAGTGATAGTAGCTTACAGGATAGTATTTAGAGTATTGCTAGTAGAACTGTTTCCTTGCCATCTATAGTAGTCAACAACATATCCATACAAGTCATAAATAGATAAGTTCAGACAAAATTGTTATGTTCTAATTTCGAATTGAAAAATGCCCGCCTGTCAGATCACACGTATTATTTATGTTAATATTTATCTAAACCTGTCATTAACCCCTCAAACTAAACACCGACCTTCAATAAAAGTATTTCTGTGGTTGTAAACAAGTAAACAAATACTACATGTACGTGTACATTTTACCACAATAAAGCAGACATAAGCCACGGTATTCGTCCATCATAACATTTCTAATGAAAGCGATTAATTGCTATTTGATACATTTCATGAGCGTGAATGCGGTCCAGCCCTGACGTCAGGGCCCCACTCCCCTAGTACAGCGGTATGTATTGGTATGTGTAGTAACGGTCAACATGTGACGGAAAATAGCCGTGTTTTGTCTCTAGTTGTAAAAACAGTAAACATCCAATGTACATTTTACCATTCTGTCCGTGTGTAAATCGAGTCCTAATGCAATCAAATGCTCACTCATCAGATTCTAACAAACAAGCGGAGTATGTTTTCTTGATTGAGTAGATCCCTACAGACATGATTTACACGGCTCTATATAACCAACAGTTCGTTAGTATAACTCGGAACAACGCGCTGACCAGGATATCTAACTAAGAATTAAACAGAATTAGTGTGATCAGACCAGGTTTGCGGGAAACCTAAGTTAATTGACTTGTAAACAAAAACAGTATTGGCGTAATTACAGAAGTGAACGACTCTAGGGGAGTAATCTAATTGTTAAGATATAACGCGTTTATGGTACTGTTTTTATCGTGAATAATTAGAATTAGGCTTACTTAGTTTATGGTGATTCTTGAAATTTAGTTTTGTTTTTTTTTCGGTTGGAAACATCGCTAAATAGTGATATATTAAAAGGTCAGTAGTTATATATATAGAGAGAGAATTTCAAATGTAGTGAGATAACTGGTCCTTCCAGCTCAGATTAGTATTTCGATTAATTGAGGACGTTTTATATTAAAAATCATGTTTGTTTAAAATTTCAAAAACAAATGTGTAAGTTTGCACAAATATAATGGCATATCTTCCTGATCTGAACAATTTCAGAAATCTGTTTTACCAATTTAAACTATGGGTGTCCGTCATTCCTCGTGACGTCACGACAGAACCGTCCCGGAAGTGAATGCGCCTTGGGGAACACTTGCAATATAATATATTTGGACACGAACTAATTGATAAATCATCGATGATTAAGTAACTGATGTGACACAAGAAATCTGTACGTATCGGAGCTTAGCAGGTGATGTCATCAGGGCCGTGACCGATACTTGGGTAGACCTTCCAGTTGCATCGTAGTTGCGTGACATTATAGCTGTGTGAACATTCCTATGTCAAGTACAACGTGTCAATATTACCAGGAAATCTCAATATGTTGGTTAATGACAAAAGTTCCGGGCCTCAATAAACACAAAAATGTGCCATTGTATAAAATTGTCGCCCATGTTTAGTTCAAGTGAAAACCCCAACCGTAACGACCGGATAGACTAAGAACAATAGCCGGACACTGTGTAAGACCTGGGTATCGAGGTTCCACAAGATAACTTCGATTAACTTCGATATGATATCAGGAAAATGACTTTCGTAAAAATACAATTTAAGTCGATGGCTTGCGTTGATCGAAACATGTAAACCAACTTTAGTAAAAAAAAAACCATTCCGAGTTAGACCGTATGATTTCTATCGACTATCAGCTGGATTACAAAGGTCATGCGGTTTCAGTTTACTTTCACTCAAACCTAGCTTCATAGCAGGTGATAGTTGACAGACTAAACCCTAGCTTTGTAACAGGTGATTGTCAACAGACTAAACCCTAGCTTTGTAGCAGGTGATAGTTGACGGACTAAACCCTAGCTTTGTAGCAGGTGATAGTTGACGGACTAAACCCTAGCTTTGTAGCAGGTGATAGTTGACGGACTAAACCCTAACTTTGTAGCGCGTGATAGTTGACGGACTAAACCCTAGCTTTGTAGCAGGTGATAGTTGACGGACTAAACCCTAGCTTTGTTCCAGGTGATAGTTGACAGACTAAACCCTAGCTTTGTAGCGGGTGATAGTTGACGGACTAAACCCTAGCTTCATAGCAGGCGATAGTTGACAGACTAAACCCTAGCTTTGTAGCAGGTGATAGTTGACGGACTAAACCCTATCTTTGTAGCGGGTGATAGTTGACGGACTAAACCCTATCTTTGTAGCGGGTGATAGTTGACGGACTAAACCCTAGCTTTGTAGCAGGTGATAGTTGACGGACTAAACCCTAGCTTTGTAGCAGGTGATAGTTGACAGACAGACTAAACCCTAGCTTTGTAGCAGGTGATAGTTGACAGACTAAACCCTATCTTTGTAGCGGGTGATAGTTGACGGACTAAACCCTAGCTTTGTAGCAGGTGATAGTTGACAGACTAAACCCTAGCTTTGTTCCAGGTGATAGTTGACGGACTAAACCCTAGCTTTGTAGCAGGTGATAGTTGACGGACTAAACCCTAGCTTTGTAGCAGGTGATAGTTGACAGACTAAACCCTAGCTTTGTAGCAGATGATAGTTGACAGACTAAACCCTAGCTTTGTAGCAGATGATAGTTGACAGACTAAACCCTAGCTTTGTAGCAGGTGATAGTTGACAGACTAAACCCTAGCTTTGTAGCAGGTGATAGTTGACAGACTAAACCCTAGCTTTGTAGCAGATGATAGTTGACAAACTAAACCCTAGCTTTGTAGCAGGTGATAGTTGACAGACTAAACCCTAGCTTTGTAGCAGATGATAGTTGACAGACTAAACCCTAGCTTTGTAGCAGATGATAGTTGACAGACTAAACCCTAGCTTTGTAGCAGGTGATAGTTGACAGACTAAACCCTAGCTTTGTAGCAGATGATAGTTGACAGACTAAACCCTAGCTTTGTAGCAGGTGATAGTTGACAGACTAAACCCTAGCTTTGTAGCAGGTGATAGTTGACGGACTAAACCCTAGCTTTGTAGCAGGTGATAGTTGACGGACTAAACCCTAGCTTTGTAGCAGGCGATAGTTGACGGACTAAACCCTAGCTTTGTAGCAGGTGATAGTTGACGGACTTAACCCTAGCTTTGTAGCAGGTGATAGTTGACAGACTAAACCCTAGCTTTGTAGCAGGTGATAGTTGACAGACTAAACCCTAGCTTTGTTCCAGGTGATAGTTGATGGACTAAACCCTAGCTTTGTAGCAGGTGATAGTTGACGGACTAAACCCTAGCTTCATAGCAGGCGATAGTTGACGGACTAAACCCTAGCTTTGTAGCAGGTGATAGTTGACGGACTAAACCCTAGCTTTGTAGCAGGTGATAGTTGACAGACTAAACCCTAGCTTTGTTCCAGGTGATAGTTGACGGACTAAACCCTAGCTTTGTAGCAGGTGATAGTTGACGGACTAAACCCTAGCTTTGTAGCAGGTGTTGATGTGTTAGACATGTATTTATTGAGAGACTGGTGAAAGTTATTGAGAAGGCACCTTGACTTACCCTTATACGTACAGTGGACGTACTGTTTATGTTAATCGATCTCTATGGGGATGACATGCCGTCTCTACTTCCTGTTACCCGATAGGGGCGGATTGTATCCCGGAGAGGGCCAAGTTCAAGCAACACGGCGATCGATTTCACACCGGGAACGATTCTCAAAACTCCGTCAAGCGTTTTATCCAACAAAAAGTGATTTACGATGTCATTTCAAACAAACAAGCGGTATAAGTGGCTTTTATTTTGTCCGCCATAAAGTCACAACCTTTCCGTAATAAGACTGATCACGGCGGACTGTTCTGGCAATCGATCCTGACTTTGGCATTTATGTTCTGTGATATTGAATATATTGACTTGATTAATGCATAATTGATTATGTATGAACATTTTTTTGTTAAATGTTGATATGTTTACCGGGGGTTGGTATACATAAATGTATTTATTAGTATACATGTCTTACCATGTTTTGGTTTAAACAGTATTTTATTAACAATTATGTGCAATAGAAGATTCAATATATACATCATTTTGATATAATGGGATTTCGCAACACGAGTTCACTCTTATATTAAGCCATCTTCTAAAGTTTAGAATGTTTTAAATGTGGAATTAAATAGAAATATACAAGATGACCTCAGACAATTACGTTTTTTTTTTTTCAGACAATCCTCGTCTTTATCATCAAACCACATTGACGAACAATCACATATAACACACATGTTAGCAGTCGCCATGAATCAACACTCTACCGTCAACCACGGAAATAGAAAATGTTCTCGAAACTATAACATTACAATTATAATTATATGTATTCATATTACGAGCTTGTCAATGGGTTGTCAATGTATATACATTTTTCCGTGTACTGTCAGAAGTAAAAAATTCACGTCGGCCGGTTATAGTCGAACGGTTTTTACAGTGAAAAAAATAAGCTTGGAAATGTAAGCCTAGTAAGTGTTTCAGAAGGTTAAAACGGACATTATACTAAACGTAAATCTATATAATGTAATATCTAGCGTCAAAGAAATTCCCCATAGACCATTACTTTGTGTAGCTTTGTCTTAAATTATTTTAAAGAATAATTTGACGTGTATCAAATACATCTAATCTTCACACTTTTCTGTTTTGATCCTTTGCTACAGCTGATGGAGAGATCACCGATACCTGAGCTGTGACGTCTGAAGGGACATAGTTGGTACTACAGCTACGTACATTGGTAATCCCCCCGACTACCACACCAGAGTACTGAGCTGTTAAATTGACATATATAACAGTTAAGAAATAGGAACATGAAATGTGACATGAAAATCACGCGAGCCTGCGGCAGTTGTTAACCGACACAGGCGTGTCATGTTTTTAATGACGGTATTTTGGGTTGATTAGGGCTATTGCTTTTGCTCAGAGCACATGATGTGGTGGTGTGACATAACTGGGTGTGATCGATGTACATTCCCTAGTGGCTGGAGCAGTGGACACTCTCGCCACTAGTCACTACTACCCCACTGCATCAAATGTTCCGGATCTTACTTCCCGTCATTCCGACTCACGGTTTAGTGCATACGAGAAGATCACTGACAGGTACCTTGCCAGTCGACAGGTGTAAACTTCCAAAGGTGTGACATTTACAGAAATGCAGCATGTTTGGATGATGTGGGCCACAAACGTATGAAGTGTATAATACTTCCATACCTGTATAGTGCTGTTATAAATGTAACTGTGGAATATAAGTGATAATTCTGGATTAACTCTACAAAAACTATCATATTTTGGGATATATGTTCATAATTCGTTGAAGGTAAGTCTTTATGAAATATCTGTGAAACGATTGTTTTAACATTAAGATACATATATTAGCTATTAAGAGTACAAGTAAAGTCATGTCAAAGCCACTAGGTAACAACTGTTGTACGGTGCCCCAGGAGAATGTCAAGTGCTTTAATTTGTTTTTACTTAAAAGCATACTACCACAATACCTATAAGCATCTGTAACGGTGATGTATATGTAACTAGAGTACACTGACTCTCCAGTGTGTATCGTTCTATGTAAATTATCCCCGTGTAGTTTAGTTTTTGTGTATAAGTATATAGACCACATTGTACAAATGTTTTTTTGGTTATTACAACCAGCAACGGCAGGTAACTGAGATATAGAGAGCAGTGTGTTATACAGAGTAAGGTGTTACGTTAGTCCTAGTTATATGTGACGGTAATGTGACAATCAGGTTATAACTTAATTTGAATGGTTATAAAGGTTTACTGGTTAAAAATTAAGTTAGTTTACATAAAAAGTGAGACTACCGACATCGATTTGGAGAACACATTATCCCGCCATCTAGTTCAAACAACGTTCTTAAATGTCTCAATCCTCTGTCATACAACTTGACACGCATTAGTTCCCCCAAATACGTAATAGGTTAGGTGTGCGTGTAACTACGGAAATATATATGTGGTTACCTCTACGATCCTAATTAATGTTAAATCGTCAGAATATGAAACTGATATCAAAATATGCGTGTTAGCATGACTTTAAACGGAGACATGAAGATGGGGAGTTAAACCTTAGGCCGTATACTGTGTACATGTTAACGATACAGAGGTACACATAAGATTTTGGGCTAGCGCGTTCGTGTACAAGTATATAATATTTATATATGCCAGTAGTTTTCTCAAAGCGTTGTTTTCTAAGCGTAGCATGTTTGCCCTACACACATATATACTATAATATCATAACCATAACCCCACTGTAACCAGTAAAGGAGAACAAGGCCAGTAGAAGCTTCGTAGCGTTGCTTCCTTGTCCGCTACTAGTCCAGGACGACTGAAATGATTTTTACTTAATTTCGTGATGATGATGATGATGATGATGATGATGATATGATGATGATGATGATGATGATGATGATGATGATGATGATGATGACTGTAAACGACTTGCACGCGACATCATCACTGAAAGCGACGTGAACGCGACGTCATCACTGAAAGCGACGTACACGCGGTGTCATCACTGTAAATGACGTGTACACTACGTCATCACTGAAAGCGGCTTTAAAATTGCTACGTACACGCGAAGTCATCACTGTAAACGACGTGTACGCGACGTCATAAGGATGGAAAGTCCTTCTTTGTTTTAAACTTTCATAGTGCTATGAAAGGTCAGCGGTTACATCCATATTGAATGAAGCACGCTTTTTTAAATTTTCATAGTGCTATATTTACATTCTGATTGTTTCTTCTCTATATGAACATACCAACTGAAAACAACAAACACTATACTATATTTACATTCTGTGTTGCCTTTGCCTATATATCATTACTAAACCAAATTGTAATATATGACACTGTATACTACAATTTGCAATCCACATCACATGACGTTATTTCTGACGCCATGTTGGTCTATGTTATATCAAAGCTTTGCACTCCGCCTCAGATAGCATGTATGATGGCTTTGAATCAATCGCTCTGATGACACTGATTTTAATCAGGTTATTGTGACGTCATTTCTGACGCAATGTTGGACTACGTTACGTCAACGCTTTGCACTCCGCCTCAGATAACATGAATAATGGCTTTGAGTCAATAGCTGAGATGATATTGATTTAAACCAGACTCTTCCAGTAAAGAAACACACATGGAAAAATGGAGAACGTTTACCGACTTTATCCCAAAGATATAGATACAGGCAAATTTCTAAAATTACCGGAAATGTAAATATAAGCATTGAACTGTTACCAGATGTAGTATACAGTCGATATGAATACAATTTGGGTGACAGATAAATTATCATGTCGCCCTAACGGGCGACATTCTATTTATCTGTCAGCCAAATTGTATTCATATGGACTGTATACTACATCTGGTAACAGTTCAATGCTTAAATGAATACATCATGAATACAGTATGAATACATCCATTCACGTGAATTACTTATGACGTAATATATTAGTCTTGTTCAATGGGAGTCTTACGGCTCCGCTTCAGATAACATGGAGAACGCCCCCGCGTCAAACGTTCAAATGACTACGGTAGATTATTGGCGCCAATTTTTCGCAAATTGTGGCTGTTCCGCCTTTTTCGTTTAAAGGACGGCGCAATAACAAACACAGTTGATTAACCTGTTGTTCAATAAATAAGAAAATAAATTAAACAATTGTTCAGTAGTAAAAATGTAAATATATGAATTGAACGGCGTTGTTTTAATTTTCATGCCGGTATGAATGCAAATCGGTTACATCCATATTGACCATGAAGCCCTAGCGGGCTTCATGCAATATGGATGTAACCGCTTTGCATTCATACCGGCATGAAAATTAAAAAACGCCGTTCAATCCCTATATGAAAGGTCAGCGGTTACATCCATATTGAATGAAGCCCGCTTTTTTAAATTTTCATAGTGCTATGAAAGGTCAGCGGTTACATCCATATTGAATGAAGCCTGCTTTTTAAAATTTTCATAGTGTTATGAAAGGTCAGCGGTTACATCCATATTGAATGAAGTCCGCTTTTTTAAACTTTCATAGTGCTATGAAAGGTCAGCGGTGACATCCATATTGAATGAAGACCGCTTTTTCAAATTTTCATAGTGCTATGAAAGGTCAGCGGTTACATCCATTTTGAATGAAGCCCGCTTTTGTAAATTTTCATAGTGCTATGAAAGGTCAGCGGTTACATCCATATTGGATGAAGCCCGCTTTTTTTAAATTTTCATAGTGCTATGAAAGGTTAGCGGTTACATTCATATTGAATGAAGCTCGCTAGTTAATTAGTCATTTGAGCGTTTGACTCAGGGGTGGTCTCCATGTTATTCGAAGCGGCACGACAAGACTCTCATTGAACAAGCTTGATCTATGACGTCATAAATACACCACGTGATACGTCTGGAGAACCATTGCTTTCATACTTTTATTAAAAATATTTTTGCTGGTATTTCATGTAATATTCATATAGTGGGTTGCAGTGCAAATGTAAATATATCACTGTAAACGACGTGCACGCGACGTTAATCACTGTACATGACGAGCACGTTACGTCATCACTAAACGCGATGTTTGTCTATTCGTTTACGTTCTCCGCACTCCTGGAATGTATGTCCTAATGAAATCGAAGGTTTTGGCCCACGCCACCCTACTGAATCTCAACAGTGATTTTCAGAGTCATTGCATAGGTTCAAAGTCGTACCGGGGAAGAGTGATGGATCTCCCGTACAATATCATATACAGTATCACTTAGAACTGCCACAACAAAATCTTTCGAGAATGTATTTTACGGTCATTAGATACCTCTACGATACATTCCAATATACAAATTGTACTGAATCGTAAATGAGTTGTATTGAAAGTCTTAGTTTTATAAAATTGAGTTTAAGTGGTACATTTGGAAAATTTTGATCTATATGGAAATACAGATTTCCTAACATGGCAGCTACGATTCTTTCCAGTCCGAAATCTTCAGCTGATAGACGATTTTTCTCAGGTTTGATCAGGAAAACTTGTTTTACATAATAGTGTATATTAGGTGGTGGGTGTCGGACAGGTTATATAAAGTAGACAGTTTATAAATGATGTGTTTTAAATACAGAGTGGCGATACAAGTCACCAGGATAGTTATGTCATTTGGATCACAGGTTTACGGGCAATACAATACATTATACGGCTACCGGTCCGGATCAGTCGTATCATCTTACTGAAATCATATTGCGTAAAAACACGCACGTATAAAGATATATCTATGTAGGTACAGAAAACGATATAGGGTACGTCTCGGAGAGACAGGGACACGTCTCAGTGTAGATTTATACAAACAAAACAAGCATGTAGAAGTACAATATAGGCGAGATGGATAAACACAGGGACCTGAGAATTTGTCACAACTAGTTTTGGACCTAAACAAGGGTGTTTAGAGTAATTTTACACTTTTGGGGGTTTTAGATCAATTTCCGATAAAAATGCCCCTCAATGGTAGCCTTTATGACCATGGAGGGGACATTTTTATCGCAAATTGATCTAAAACCCCAAAAGTGTAAAATTACTCTAAACATACTGGTTTAGGTCCAAAACTAGCGTAACAAATTCTCAGGTCCCTGTGGGATAAACCATTATTCACGATAAAGAACAGCTGTAATCCTAGAGGATCGTGTTGCCCTCCTTATATATGATCTTCAATAGTTCCATGTTTTCTGGAATTTCACTGCTCATTTCTCATATTTTATCTGTTAGATTGGAAGCTTTTTCCAAATTAATTACGAAAAAGGCTGTTGTGGTAGCTTTTGATTTAACAGAACTATAATTGTTATACCTGGTTTCAATGCGTCCTGTCAAAGTGAGGTTATTGTTCAAAACGAATTCGAAATTAATCAACATAAACTTGGCCGGTCTGTTTTTCAGACTTAATTCCTAAAATTAAACATTCTTAGGGACAAGGGGATTTTATAGATCCGCCAAGGAGATGACGACGACGATGATAATAATGATGATGATGATGATGATGATGATGATGATGATGATGATGATTTTAAATACCGCTATTTACGATCAAACGACATATAACAGCAGACCTAGGTATTGCTATATACACAGTAGGTCACTAGCTGGTTAAGAATGTAGAGTTGCACTTTTAGCTAACAGTACGTGCAGCAGGATTTAATCAACTATCTGTGGGACTTCACACAAATACATGACAAATATATCTATATTTGATACATAAACCTCGGGAAATAATTTAAAAACTGACAGATCCAAAATTAACAGACTCTTATTATTAATCAATCATTTGTCATTACGAATACATTTATAGCAATATAAACCTCTACGTAACCTGTATTTCACCAGGAAGTTGTGCTGGAGAGATGACCCCTCTCTGATACCGAACTGGGGTTGATTAAGTGTAAAGTCCTAACGTCAGAGTGGTGCGAAATAGTGACTTGGTATCGTAGTCGTGACGTCAGAGAGATGCGGAATAGTGACTTGGTATAGCAGTCGTGACGTCAAAGTTTTGCTGAATAGTGACTTGGTATGGCAGTCGTGACGTCAGAAAGTTGCCGAATAGTGACTTGGTATGGCAGTCGTGACGTCAAAGTTTTGCTGAATAGTGACTTGGTATGGCAGTCGTGTCGTCAGAGTGGTGCTGAATAGTGACTTGGTATGGCAGACGTGACGTCAGAGTGGTGCTGAAGAGTGGCTTGGTATGGCAGTCGTGACGTCAGAGTGGTGCTGAATAGTGGCTTGGTATGGCAGTCGTGACGTCAGAGTGGTGCTGAATGGTGGCTTGGTACGGTAGTCGTGACGTCAGAGTGGTGCTGAATAGTGACTTGGTATGGCAGACGTGACGTCAGAGTGGTGCTGAAGAGTGACTTGGTATGGCAGACGTGACGTCAGAGTGGTGCTGAAGAGTGGCTTGGTATGGCAGTCGTGACGTCAGAGTGGTGCTGAATAGTGGCTTGGTATGGCAGTCGTGACGTCAGAGTGGTGCTGAATGGTGGCTTGGTACGGTAGTCGTGACGTCAGAGTGGTGCTGAATAGTGGCTTAGTACGGTAGTCGTGACGTCAGAGTGGTGTGGAATAGTGACTTGGTATGGCAGTCGTGACGTCAGCGTGGTACTGAATAGTGACTTTGTATGGCGGTCGTGACGTCAGAGTGGTGCTGAATAGTGACTTGGTATGGCGGTCGTGACGTCAGAGTGGTGCTGAATAGTGGCTTGGTATGGCAGCCGTGACGTCAGCGTGGTGCTTAATAGTGGCTTGTTATGGCAGTCATGACGTCATAGTGGTGCTGAATAGTGGCTTGGTACGGCAGTCGTGACGTCAGAGTGGTGCTGAATAGTGGCTTGTTTCGGGAGTTCTGACATGACCTAGTATGAGGTCATACTGCACGGAAATTTGGACTGTATTCTTATACTTCATGTATCAAAAATGTAGACATGTAAACTTGACAATGGAGATTTGCAGTAGAGGGTTGTACGTCACACGTTATGTGATATAACGTCCTCACGTGGCGTGTACATTATAGGAAGTTAACTGATCTTAGGGAACATTGTTGGTGCACGTGCTTATTGCTTCATTGTATTGTCACTATGTTTATTGTCTACAGCCGAAACCGGTTATATACGTATGCTTAATACATATCTGGAATTGCCTTATTTATTTGGGATGACATGTGTCGCTAATATTACATTCAGATATGATTTGTGCGCGAGGTCACCGCGAGTCGTAGGTACACTATACATGCATGACCTAGACGCTACATGTGAATTATTTCATGCCAGAGGCGTTCATCTGTGTTCCACCGTCATAGATACTATTACCCTTCATTAAAATATGTACGTCTATATCCAAAACGCCAGCAAGGAAGGCAATGGAATGGAAATTAAAGGAATCGAGTGGAGCTATATAAGTATTTAGACGACAACAACAACACAATGCAGCTTCGCATTGTCATCACCAACAAACATCCATTGACATATATGTATAGCGTGTTCCATTTAGCGGAACGTTTCGGTTGTTCCGTACGAACCAGACTTTCATAGTTACTGGGACATGAGAATTTGTAACAGCTAGTTTTATAACTTAACTGAGCCCCCCCCCCCCCTCCACTTACAATGGCCATAACCATAAAGGCTAACCTTTATGACCATTGAGGGTGGCATTTTTATATTATTATCGAAAATACATCTACCCCCCCCCCCCCCCACCCCCACCCCAGGAGTAAAATTACTCTAAACACCTCAGTTTATGTCCAAAAATAGCTGCACATATACAATTATCAGGTTCCTGTGATCATAGTGTGTAAAACATGTAAATAAAAGCGATATACCAAGCATTGTTTCGCAGATTACGACTGAACCGTTTAAATGTTGTTTCCGGAAATGTCGTTTCTTTTTCTTCTTCAACTATTAAATTTAAACCATTTTCTGTTCAATTTAGCAGACCAGTTCCAAGATAGCACAACCAGAACTATCCGATAAATGGAATGCATTGATAGATTAAAAATCAAATTGACTAAGTAACAGCAAATTCGCCAATTTTGTGTTTCAAATGTAATTGTGTTTATTGCAGAACGCGTCACATTTTGTATATTACGTCATATACAAATATGAGTTTTCCTACAGTTAGTAGAAAATAATGGTAACGGGACCGGAATACCAACCAAAACAGTGTTTACCAACCCGTTTGTTCATAAGGCTTTCTCTATTCGCTTTGTTAACAAACTCAACGCAATGCCCAATTACTTTAATATTTTATACGAGTTTATTGGAAAACATCATTTATTTTTACTCGATAATGACTTATAAGATATAAAACTATTTATATGTACTTATGTTGTACATAATACTTATTTTTTTTATTATGACTTTGTATGTAAGTACATATCTATATGACTTATTGTAGGTGTAATATGTATTTGTAATACGTATAGATATATATATGATATATACATTGTACAATATTTCAAGTCAATAGTCTCAATTATTTTGTCATCAACATCAGAACAATTGTTACAACACCATAATAAATCCTCTACATCACAGGGACCTGAGAATTTGTTACAGCTAGTTTTGGACCTAAAATAGGGTGTTTAGAGTAATTTTACACATTTGGGGGGTTAAGATCAGTTTTTCGATAAAAATGCCCCCTCAATGGTCATAAAAGCTTTTATGACCATTGAGGGGGCATTTTTATTAGCTGTAACAAATTCTCATGTCCCTGTGTTCTACATAGCATGTGTCCAGACATGAATGACGTACTATTGATGCTATCTTTGTTTGTAATACAAGTCTATAGAATTCGTATTGTGCTGTTTCGTTACATCCAGTATAGATCATCCAAGGTTATGAACTTCCCTATAAAAACATATAAACCACAGCGTACACTGATAACGCATTCCATTATATTGTTATTGTTTCGAGAGGTCGGAATTAACGGCTAATTATAGAGAACCATACCACTGGTGTACGTCACCGGGTCCGGATCCGTCCACATGTCATTTAGTGTGTCCGTCAGGTCACTGTTAGGTACATGTTAGCCGGCTGATATCACTTAGTCAGAGCTACAGGTACGTCTTCGCTCAGGTGTACTGGGAGTACGTAATGAGTTAATTATTGGAAGGAATGTTTCATTTAAGGTAAGCATATTTTCTAACTTGAAATTAATATGAAGCGGTGATGGCTTGCAGTTAGGAGACCACCAGAAATATTTCGAAAATTGGCTGTTTTGTTTTATCTATTTTTTTTTATATAAACAAGCAAGCCCTGCTCAACATTATATTTTTTCAGAAGACAAATTATCAATTCATTCAAAATATTTTTTTTGTAAAGAATTGCATACATGTTCTTTTTAATTAATAACACTAAAATTCATTGATTTAGAAAACTTAATATTTGGTATTGAACAGTATTATTGATTTTACAATAATCTGCTATAACATCAAAACTCAGTATCAATAATTTAGATATCATAATACCAACAAATATTCTGTTTTAGTTATAAAAGCAAATATCAGCTTGCATAGTGCAATTCTTTAATATCATATAATTTCTGGGCATTTTTCCAAATGGTTTTTAATCTATTACAACACGTGCGAGTTCTTGACTTAATCGTGTCTGACCCCGCTGGTTGTCTGTGTTGTACGTTCACAACAAGCACCTGACGGAAACCCCCTGGTGACGTCACACCTATTATCAACTCATTAGACTTGTTAAAATAATCAGACCTCTCCCGCTGATCTGTGTTGGCGTGATTTGCTGCTAATTACACTGTTGTCGAGCTGTCAATGCGGCCCAGTATGAAGGCCTATATATATCAAATATGAAGGCCTTATGGTAATCTACCTACACCGTGACAAAGACACTCTAATGATACATTGTTATAGCGATCGTATTATTTATGATACAAAAGTACAATAATGGATAACATAAGAATGAGTAAGTCGCACAGGATTGTTATCATTTTGCAAAGCTAGAGTTTATAATAATGATTATTTCCATTTTAACTGGTATATGTGCCTTATGGGTTGGATTTCTATTAATAGTATCTCTTACATGAATACAATGTCATCTACAAAGATCATCTCTACAGATAAATGCATTATAACTATAAATGTAAATGTGATGCATCTAATAATTCTATATTTTATAGATAACGACAAATTTTACTGTGGCACGATATGATAGTGTCTTATAAGTCAAAATCGGATAAGTGTTATAATGATAATGCGTATACAATGCTTTATAAATGTGATACTTTAATAATCTATTAACTTACTAATTTACTTACTTACTTATATGTGCTAATGTTAACACCTAGTCAATATGTGTATTTTATAAACCATTAAGTTTGATAGTAACCTCAACCTACTTCTGAAATCATAATAACCATTAGTATTTTTATCAATTGATGAAGATTTGATGAAAATTCATAAAAAGTCTATACACTTTCACAAAAATAAAATTACGATATTAATTAAATTTAGCAAACAAACTTAATGTTTTATTTTCAAAGGCGATGGAATGCTATGGAATCTTTATTTTTTCACCTAATCAAACAACTTTATTAAGTTTTGGAAACTGCATGTACAGCGTCAGAAAGTTATTTGTAGTATTTTTTCGTAATATTTGACATGCACGTGATTGGGGTCCATATCTGATTATTTAACAGCCACAGGTGATAGTTAGTGATTTGTTCAGAAAAGTACAAATAATCTATATCCCCATCATTTCGATTAATACAATATACAAATAATCTATACCTTCAACATTTCGCCTACTAAATTATACAAATAACCTTTATCCCAATCATTTCGCCTGCTAAATATTCAAAAATCTATATCCCAATCATTTTTATGAAATGTATAGGTAATTTATGTACCCATCATTTCACCTACTGAAATATACGGAAGCCGGTTAGTGCCACATGAAGTATTTTTTATTTCGTAATTACGACTTAGTATGTCGTAATTATGACTAAGTTATGTCGTAATTACGACTTAGTTATCTCGTAATAACGACTTAGTTATCTCGTAATTACGATTTAGTTATGTCGTAATTACGACCTAGTTATCTCGTAATTACGACTTGGTTATGTCGTAATTACGACTTAGTTATGTCGTAATTACGACTAAGCTATCTCGTAATTACGACTTAGTTATCCCGTAATTACGACTTAGTGATATCTCTATTGGTCCGACGACACGTGGTACTTTATTTTCACGTTTATAATTTTAATAGCACTGTCTAAGTCTGTTAGCATTATAGTATAGGTGGTGTCTTTAATCTCATAAACACATTAACCCGTTGGGACGTTTGTTTATCCCTCATACATTCAAATACACTGGTCTTCATATAATTAGCTAAAACATTAAAACCCCGAGACATTTTAATAGATATCCTTTATTCATCTTTTGACAAGTGTAAAGCCGTGTAATCTATCTTGTCCCCCCGAGTCTGTCTTTATTGGACACTAGCCGATTTATGGGGGTCATAACTCACCGTTTGTTGTGGGGCCGGTCGGGCCGCCCGGGGGGTGCCTGTCACTCCGGTACACGTGTTTGGCTATGGAGGTAACTTAAAATCGCTTCCATTTAATTCATTCGCGTGGAAGAGATCTATAATATTTTTTTTCTAAGTTAACAGCAAATGAATTTTTTAAGGTACAACAATTTTAATGTCCAGAGATCTATGATGAAATACCACTTCCATGATGGGCAGTAGCAGATCAAGATATCTGTATAATGATATACCACTTCCATAATCACCTAGTGTGGACAGGTGGATAGAGATCTGTAGAATTAAATCAATAAATACCACTACGTACATGTATACCGTGATGTACTTTGACAGAGATCTGTAGAATTAAGTACCACTACGTACATGTATACCATGATGTACTTTGACAGAGATCTGTATAATTAAGTACCACTACGTACATGTATACCGTGATGTACTTTGACAGAGATCTGTAGAATTAAGTACCACTACGTACATGTATACCGTGATGTACTTTGACAGAGATCTGTATAATTAAGTACCACTAGGTACATGTATACCGTGATGTACTTTGACAGAGATCTGTATAATTAAGTACCACTACGTACATGTATACCGTGATGTTCTTTGACAGAGATCTGTATAATTAAGTACCACTACGTACATGTATACCGTGATGCACTTTGACAGAGATCTGTAGAATTAAGTACCACTACGTACATGTATACCGTGATGTACTTTGACAGAGATCTGTAGAATTAAGTACCACTACGTACATGTATACCATGATGTACTTTGACAGAGATCTGTATAATTAAGTACCACTACGTACATGTATACCGTGATGTACTTTGACAGAGATCTGTATAATTAAGTACCACTACGTACATGTATACCGTGATGTACTTTGACAGAGATCTGTATAATTAAGTACCACTACGTACATGTATACCGTGATGTACTTTGACAGAGATCTGTATAATTAAGTACCACTACGTACATGTATACCATGATGTACTTTGACAGAGATCTGTAGAATTAAGTACCACTACGTACATGTATACCATGATGTACTTTGACAGAGATCTGTATAATTAAGTACCACTACGTACATGTATACCGTGATGTACTTTGACAGAGATCTGTATAATTAAGTACCACTACGTACATGTATACCGTGATGTACTTTGACAGAGATCTGTATAATTAAGTACCACTACGTACATGTATACCATGATGTACTTTGACAGAGATCTGTATAATTAAGTACCACTACGTACATGTATACCGTGATGCACTTTGACAGAGATCTGTATAATTAAGTACCACTACGTACATGTATACCGTGATGTACTTTGACAGAGATCTGTAGAATTAAGTACCACTACGTACATGTATACCGTGATGTACTTTGACAGAGATCTGTATAATTAAGTACCACTACGTACATGTATACCGTGATGCACTTTGACAGAGATCTGTATAATTAAGTACCACTACGTACATGTATACCATGATGTACTTTGACAGAGATCTGTATAATTAAGTACCACTACGTACATGTATACCGTGATGTACTTTGACAGAGATCTGTATAATTAAGTACCACTACGTACATGTATACCATGATGTACTTTGACAGAGATCTGTATAATTAAGTACCACTACGTACATGTATACCATGATGTACTTTGACAGAGATCTGTATAATTAAGTACCACTACGTACATGTATACCATGATGTACTTTGACAGAGGTCTGTATAATTAAGTACTACTACGTACATGTATACCGTGATGTACTTTGACAGAGATCTGTATAATTAAGTACTACTACGTACATGTATACCGTGATGTACTTTGACAGAGATCTGTAGAATTAAGTACCACTACGTACATGTATACCGTGCTGTACTTTGACAGATATCTGTAGAATTAAGTACCACTACGTACATGTATACCGTGATATACTTCGACAGAGATCTGTATAATTAAGTACCACTACGTACATGTATACCGTGATGTACTTTGACAGAGATCTGTATAATTAAGTACCACTACGTACATGTATACCGTGATGCACTTTGACAGAGATCTGTATAATTAAGTACCACTACGTACATGTATACCGTGATGTACTTTGACAGAGATCTGTATAATTAAGTACCACTACGTACATGTATACCATGATGTACTTTGACAGAGATCTGTATAATTAAGTACCACTACGTACATGTATACCGTGATGTACTTTGACAGAGATCTGTATAATTAAGTACCACTACGTACATGTATACCATGATGTACTTTGACAGAGATCTGTATAATTAAGTACCACTACGTACATGTATACCGTGATGTACTTTGACAGAGATCTGTATAATTAAGTACCACTACGTACATGTATACCGTGATGTACTTTGACAGAGATCTGTAGAATTAAATACCACTACGGCAATGACTTAATATGGACAGATATCTACATATAATACCTTACTGTGGATCGAGATCTATAATTAATAATAAAAAAACATTTACATGATACATGGGGAAAGATCTATATAATTAGATACCACAACCTTAATTATTGATTGCAGACAGAGATCTGTAGAATTACATACAGTACCACTAACGTAATTACTAAATGAGAACAGAGATCTATGCTATTAGATGTCAGTAAAGTAATTACTAAAAGAGGACTGAGATCTATGCTATTAGATGTTAGTACCGTAATTACTAAATGAGAACAGAGATATATGCTATTAGATGCCAGTACTGTAATTACTTATTGAGGACTGAGATCTATGCTATTTGATGCCAGTACCGTAATTACTAAATGTTGACTGAGATCTATGCTATTTGATGCCAGTACCGTAATTACTAAATGGGGACAGAGATCGATGCTATTAGATGCCAGTACCGTAATTACTAAATGAGGACAGAGATCTATGCTATTAAATGCCAGTACCGTAATTACTAAATGTGGACAGATATCTATGCTTTTAGATGCCAGTACCGTAATTACTAATGAGGACAGAGATCTATGCTATTAGATGCCAGTACCGTAATTACTAAATGAGGACAGAGATCTATGCTATTAGATGCCAGTACCGTAATTACTAAATGTGGACAGAGATCTAAGCTATTAGATACCAGTACCGTAATTACTAATGAGGACAGAGATCTATGCTATTAGATGCCAGTACCGTAATTACTAAATGTGGACAGAGATCTATGCTATTAGATGCCAGTACCGTAATTACTAAATGAGGACAGAGATCTATGCTATTAAATGCCAGTACTGTAATTACTAAATGAGAACAGAGATCTGTGCTATTAGATGCCAGTACCGTAATTACTAAATGAGGACAGAGATCTGTGCTATTAGATGCCAGTACCGTAATTACTAAATGAGGACAGAGATCTATGCTATTAGATGCCAGTACCGTAATTACTAAATGAGGACAGAGATCTGTGCTATTAGATGCCAGTACCGTAATTACTAAATGAGGACAGAGATCTGTGCTATTAGATGCCAGTACCGTAATTACTAAATGAGAACAGAGATCTATGCTATAAGATGCCAGTACCGTAAATACTAAATGAGGACAGAGATCTGTGTTATTAGATGCCAGTACCGCAAATACTAAATGGGGACAGAGATCTGTGCTATTAGATGCCAGTACCGTAATTACTAAATGAGGACAGAGATCTATGCTATAAGATGCCAGTACTGTAAATACTAAATGAGGACAGAGATCTGTGCTATTAGATGCCAGTACCGCAAATACTAAATGGGGACAGAGATCTGTGCTATTAGATGCTAGTACCGTAATTACTAAATGAGGACAGAGATCTATGCTATTAGATACCAGTACCGTAATTACTAAATGAGGACAGAGATCTGTGCTATTAGATGCCAGTACCGTAATTACTAAATGAGAACAGAGATCTATGCTATAAGATGCCAGTACCGTAATTACTAAATGAGGACAGAGATCTGTGCTATTAGATGCCAGTACCGTAAATACTAAATGAGGACAGAGATATATGCTATAAGATGCCAGTACCGTAATTACTAAATGAGGACAGAGATCTGTGCTATTAGATACCAGTACCGTAATTACTATATGGGGACAGAGATCTGTGCTATTAGATACCAGTACCGTAATTACTAAATGAGGACAGAGATCTATGCTATTAGATGCCAGTACCGTAATTACTAAATGAGGACAGAGATCTGTGCTATTAGATACCAGTACCGTAATTACTAAATGAGGACAGAGATCTGTGCTATTAGATGCCAGTAACGTAATTACTAAATGAGGACAGAGATATATGCTATAAGATGCCAGTACCGTAAATACTAAATGAGGACAGAGATCTGTGCTATTAGATACCAGTAACGTAATTACTAAATGAGGACAGAGATATATGCTATAAGATGCCAGTGCCGTAATTACTAAATGAGGACTGAGATAATGCTATTAGATGCCAGTAACGTAATTACTAAATGAGGACAGAGATATATGCTATAAGATGCCAGTGCCGTAATTACTAAATGAGGACTGAGATAATGCTATTAGATGCCGGTACCGTAATTACTAAATGAGGACAGAGATGTATGCTTTTACTTGCCGGTACCGTAATTACTAAATGAGGACTGAGATCTATGCTATAAGATGCCAGTACCGTAATTACTAAATGAGAACAGAGATCTGTGCTATTAGATACCAGTACCGTAATTACTAAATGAGGACAGAGATCTATGCTATTAGATGCCAGTACCGTAATTACTAAATGAGGACAGAGATCTGTGCTATTAGATGCCAGTACCGTAATTACTAAATGAGGACAGGGATATATGCTATTAGATACCAGTACCGTACCGTAATTACTAAATGAGGACAGAGATCTGTGCTATTAGATGTCAGTACCGTAATTACTAAATGAGGACAGAGATCTGTGCTATTAGATACCAGTACCGTAATTACTAAATGAGGACAGAGATCTGTGCTATTAGATGCTAGTACCGTAAATACTAAATGAGGACAGAGATCTATGCTATTAGATACCAGTACCGTAATTACTAAATGAGGACAGAGATCTATGCTATTAGATGCCAGTACCGTAATTACTAAATGTGGACAGAAATCTGTGCTATTAGATGCCAGTACCGTAATTACTAAATGAGGACAGAGATCTATGCTATTAAATGCCAGTACTGTAATTACTAAATGAGAACAGAGATCTATGCTATTAGATACCAGTACCGTAATTACTAAATGAGGACAGAGATCTGTGCTATTAGATGCCAGTACCGTAATTACTAAATGAGGACAAAGATCTATGCTATTAGATGCCAGTACCGTAAATACTAAATGAGGACAGAGATATATGCTATTAGATGCCAGTACCGCAAATACTAAATGGGGACAGAGATCTGTGCTATAAGATGCCAGTACCGCAAATACTAAATGGGGACAGAGATCTGTGCTATTAGATACCAGTACCGTAATTACTAAATGAGGACAGAGATCTATGCTATTAGATACCAGTACCGCAAATACTAAATGAGGACAGAGATCTGTGCTATTAGATGCCAGTACCGCAAATACTAAATGGGGACAGAGATCTGTGCTATAAGATGCCAGTACCGCAAATACTAAATGGGGACAGAGATCTGTGCTATTAGATACCAGTACCGTAATTACTAAATGAGGACAGAGATCTGTGCTATTAGATGCCAGTACCGTAATTACTAAATGGGGACAGAGATCTGTGCTATTAGATGCCAGTACCGTAATTACTAAATGGGGTCAGAGATCTGTGCTATTAGATGCCAGTACCGTAATTACTAAATGGGGACAGAGATCTGTGCTATTAGATGCCAGTACCGTAATTACTAAATGGGGACAGAGATCTGTGCTATTAGATACCAGTACCGTAATTACTAAATGAGGACAGAGATCTATGCTATTAGATGCCAGTACCGTAATTACTAATGAGGACAGAGATCTATGCTATTAGATGCCAGTACCGTAATTACTAATGAGGACAGAGATCTATGCTATTAGATGCCAGTACCGTAATTACTAATGAGGACAGAGATCTATGCTATTAGATGCCAGTACCGTAATTACTAAATGAGGACAGAGATCTATGCTATTAGATGCCAGTACCGTAATTACTAATGAGGACAGAGATCTATGCTATTAGATGCCAGTACCGTAATTACTAATGAGGACAGAGATCTATGCTATTAGATGCCAGTACCGTAATTACTAATGAGGACAGAGATCTATGCTATTAGATGCCAGTACCGTAATTACTAAATGAGGACAGAGATCTATGCTATTAGATGCCAGTACCGTAATTACTAATGAGGACAGAGATCTATGCTATTAGATACCAGTACCGTAATTACTAAATGAGGACAGAGATCTGTGCTATTAGATGCCAGTACCGTAATTACTAAATGGGGACAGAGATCTGTGTTATTAGATGCCAGTACCGTAAATACTAAATGTGGACAGAGATCTGTGTTATTAGATGCCAGTACCGTAATTACTAAATGTGGACAGAGATCTGTGTTATTAGATGCCAGTACCGTAATTACTAAATGAGGACAGAGATCTGTGTTATTAGATGCCAGTACCGTAATTACTAAATGTGGACAGAGATCTGTGTTATTAGATGCCAGTACCGTAATTACTAAATGAGGACAGAGATCTATGCTATTAGATGCCAGTACCGTAAATACTAAATGAGGACAGAGATCTGTGCTATTAGATGCCAGTACCGTAATTACTAAATGAGGACAGAGATCTGTGCTATTAGATGCCAGTACCGTAATTACTAAATGAGGACAGGGATATATGCTATTAGATGCCAGTACAGTAATTACTAAATGAGGACAGAGATCTGTTCTATTAGATGCCAGTACCGTAATTACTAAATGAGGACAGAGATATATGCTATTAGATGCCAGTACAGTAATTACTAAATGAGGACAGGGATATATGCTATTAGATGCCAGTACAGTAATTACTAAATGAGGACAGAGATCTGTTCTATTAGATGCCAGTACCGTAATTACTAAATGAGGACAGAGATATATGCTATTAGATGCCAGTACCGTAAATACTAAATGAGGACAGAGATCTATGCTATTAGATGCCAGTACCGTAATTACTAAATGAGGACAGAGATATATGCTATTATATGCCAGTACCGTAATTACTAAATGAGGACTAAATGAGGACAGAGATCTGTGCTATTAGATACCAGTACCGTAATTACTAAATGAGGACAGAGATCTGTGCTATTAGATACCAGTACCGTAATTACTAAATGAGGACAGAGATCTGTGCTATTAGATGCCAGTACCGTAATTACTAAATGAGGACAGAGATCTGTGCTATTAAATGCTAGTACCGTAAATACTAAATGAGGACAGAGATCTATGCTATTTGATGCCAGTACCATAATTACTAAATGAGGATAGAGATATATGCTATTAGATACCAGTACCGTAATTACTAAATGAGGACAGACATCTTGATAATCAGTTACACGTACCATTACCGAATTACTAATTACAGAACAAGATCTACATATATAATCAGTAACCACTATCGTGATAGTAGAGAGAGTAAATGTATGTAGAGAGATCTGTATCATCAGATACCATTACTGTAATTACTTCAGCAGACTTTTCCGAATCGACATGGCTCAAATTTGTTATCTATAAAAGAGCACAATAAGTTAATACATACACATGTGATATCTTAAGTAAACTACAATTAAGGACTAGTGTCTTTTAATACAAAGCTAACATCATGACTTTCTATTGAACGTCACGAGCACGGTGTCCCAGACTAATTGACCCGGTATAAAGACGAAATAAATGTCACTTACTACTGGAGGTATGGTTTACGAGGCAGAGCGATAAGGCGGTCATTCCCCTTTATAGCTGTGTGGTAACACAGGTCCGGAGGCTGAGATTCTATATAGAGGAGAGGCCCGTGGAGGGATTGCTGTGAGCGGTGTATGAGGTGTGAGTCGTGACTTTAAAAAGACATGATGACACGTGACTTTAAAGTCTGACCAGCGGCTAGTATAAAGTGACGCATGCGTCATACTCGGTTGACAAACAGAAAGTTGACCATGTGATAGTACCAGGATAAAGATTAATGTGCGGTCCGTTTGCGTTTCTCCCTGAATTTGTTTACTTAGACATAACAAGTAGAAAGGGTGCGTTACAGTATATCTTTCGTTACCGGAAATTTTGAAATTGCGTGTTTGTATTATAGCCAAGCTTCATTTTTCACATTTCGCCCCATACAAATGATAGAAACAATGCTGTCTTAATCTAGTTTGTATGGATTCATTCCCTATGTGGATGTACTTAGCAAAGCGTCGCATGTTGGAGGGATGACGGCGTGTCGTTACAGAGTAGGTACTTTGGACGGGATGATATTACATGTGTGATTGTAGAACTTATAGGCTGTGCACTCGCTATAACATATCTTTACGTATCCATGTCTTCAAATCTCTAGGGGAAATGAATATCGAATATGAAATATATTAAGATTCTTGAAGCTTTCATTTCAGTGAGGCTTCAGTGGTTTGTTAATGATTCCACGGTATGTTTCATCATTGACACATTGTTTTCTCTGAAACTATCAGATGCATCATTTTGATATCGTGTATTGTCGGCGTAATGACATATACCTTACCGTGGGTCCTAATGACATTGTTACATAAAGCAATACGAGAATAATATATATGGTAGGATGTGCTAGTCGTGGTCTCATTGGATATGTATGTTAACTTTCATAACAGTGTTTGTGCTACACCACGGGTACATTAGTTAGTAAGTTAGAAACACATTCTGGTTTGATCGTCTCATGTTCTTCATGGTAAGGGCAAGTCCAGCTACCTACTCGAAAACTTATCTTTATTTTCCTACTAAGTTGTATCACTTCCAGCCGTTAGTCTTGTGTGCAGATAACAGGGGCGTAGCTGGGGGTATCTTAATGTGTAAAAATAAAATAAGATGATATTATGTCTTGAAAACAAAATAATTATTCATATGTTTCTTAAGTCCTTTACTCGTTAGTAAGTAATAACAGAGACATAAAAGCCATCTTAGTTACACACACGTCTCTATCAATAAGTATCAGGTAATGTGATTTTGCCGCTTTCAACTCAGGCACAGCTGTAGTTAGAAATCTCGCTTGTTTTCTTCAGCATAATTTCGCATAGTTTAACATGCTCATCATCAACTATTTGGCTGTCATTTTGTTCGAACTAACCGAAAAGTCAATATCCAAACCAATCATATAACGTCATAAAGACGTCATTTGTTATGGCGTCACAATGGCGTTATGACATTGTGTAATACATATTCATGACATTGGTCGTATGGCATCACTGAACGGGTCAGTTATGTGATTGAACCACATATGACATATGATTATACTAATAGTAAACATCCTGCAGCCTGATTTGTTAATCTGACGAGTCAACATTATCATTGGACTAAAGAATATTAGTTGCATTATGACATTTCTCGACTTTAATTCACTTTGGAAAAATGACGTGCAAGCACGAGCTTATGTACTTACATGTACATGGCAGCTACTCCCCTGGATAATGTGACAGTGGAATATCCTCACGTGACAAGACGTAATATCGTATTTATACTTGTGTACAACTTATGATGGGTTGAATTAGGGTGCCAATAAATCAATGGTAGCCGGAACAAATCTGGTACATATCTGGTATCATACCGGTACAGATAATGTGATATAGCTAGTAACCGGTACAGATAATGTGATAAAGCTAAAGTAACCGGTACAGATTATGTGATATAGCTAGTAACCGGTACAGATTATGTGATAAAGCTAAAGTAACCGGTACAGATTATGTGATATAACTAGTAACCGGTACAGATGTTATAAAGCAAAAGTAACCGGTACAGATTATGTGATATAACTAGTAACCGGTACAGATAATGTGATATAGCTAGTAACCGGTACATATGTGAAAAAGCTAAAGTAACCGGTACAGATAATGTGATATAACTAGTAACCGGTACAGATAATATGATATAACTAGTAACCGGTACATATAATGTGATATAGCTAGTAACCGGTACAGATAATATGATATAACTAGTAACCGGTACAGATAATATGATATAGCTAGTAACCGGTACAGATAATGTAATATAGCTAGTAACCGGTACAGATAATGTGATATAGCCAGTACTCGGTACAGATCACGTGATATAGCTAGCAACCGGTTCAGATAATATGATCTAGCTAGTAACCGGTACAGATAATGTGATATAGCTAGTAATCGGTACAGATAATGTGATATAGCTAGTAACCGGTACAGATAATGTGATATAGCTAGTAACCGGTACAGATAATGTGATATAGCCAGTACTCGGTACAGATCACGTGATATAAACAGTAACCGGTACAGAAAATGTGATATAGGTAGTAACCGGTACAGATAATGTGATATAGCCAGTAACCGGTACAGATAATGTGATATAGCTAATAACCGGTACAGATAATGTGATATAGCCAGTACTCGGTACAGATCACGTGATATAAACAGTAACCGGTACAGAAAATGTGATATAAATAGTAACCGGTACAGAAAATGTGATATAAACAGTAACCGGTACAGATAATGTGATATAGCTAGTAACCGGTACAGATCATGTGATATAGCTAGTAACCGGTACAGACCATGTGGTATAGCTAGTAACCGGTACAGATAATGTGATATAGCTAGTAACCGGTACAGGTAATGTGATATAGCTAGTAACCGGTACAGATAATATGATATAACTAGTAACCGGTACAGATAATATGATATAGCTAGTAACCGGTACAGATAATGTGATATAGCTAGTAACCGGTACATATAATGTGATATAGCCAGTAACCGGTACAGATAATGTGATATAGCTAGTACTCGGTACAGATCGCGTGATATAGCTTGTAACCGGTTCAGATAATATGATCTAGCTAGTAACCGGTACAGATAATGTGATATAGCTGGTAATCGGTACAGATAATGTGATATAGCTAGTAACCGGTACAGATAATGTGATATAGCTAGTAACCGGTACAGATAATGTGATAATAGCTAGTAACCGGTACAGATAATGTAATATAGCTAGTAACCGGAACAGATAATGTGATATAGCTAGTAACCGGTACAGATAATGTGATATAGCTAGTAACCGGTACAGATCATGTGATATAGCTAGTAACCGGTACAGACCATGTGGTATAGCTAGTAACCGGTACAGATAATGTGATATAGCTAGTTACTGGTACAGACCATGTGATATAGCTAGTAACCGGTGCAGATAATGTGATATAGCTAGTAACCGGTACAGATCATGTGGTATAGCTAGTAACCGGTACAGACCATGTGGTATAGCTGGTAACCGGTACAGATAATGTGATATAGCTAGTTACTGGTACAGACCATGTGATATAGCTAGTAACCGGTACAGACTATGTGAGATAATTTATATCCGGTACAAATTATGTGATATAGCTGGTAACCGGTACAGACCGTGTGATATAACTTATATCTGGTACAAAGTATGTGATATAGCTAGTAACCGGTACAGACCATGGGATATAGCTATTAACTGTTACAGAACAAATGATTCTTATTGTGTGATTACCGGTACAAACCCCGTGGTTTATGGTAGTGGTTTATGGTAGTGACCGTACAGATGGTGTAAGTTTGTGGGATGGTTGTAGCTTTACTGTATATCAGAGGTCTCCAGCAGAACCAAAACTACATAACAATCAATATGTCTACATATTGTTTCTCGTCTTCTGACTTATAATTACATGTGTATAATGGTGAAGCTATTTTTGATTGCCAGATTTTTAAGACTTTTGCCTTTACATGTACATTGCCAGTAGGCAGTAAGACTAGGGGGACACAACTCAGACCTCCATTGATTTCTATCATTGATTCTAACGTAACACGGAGTGGAAAGTATGTAATTCACTTTACACAAACCAACCTGGAATATAAACGGCTCAAACTCACCGAGGGACTATAGAGCGGTTATAATTAATTACAAATGTATGTTGGTGCTGCATGTGTAGGAGCATTTTATAATGGTGTGTGTATTTTCCTTGTCTGCCAGGATTCTATGGATTAAGGAGAAATAGACATGTCGGGTCGGGCGACCTCCTATCTGTTCGGGCAGGCCCCACCCCCAGGGCAGTACGGGGCCCCCTACCAACCCAATGTCAAGTCACCATGGGAGGAGATCTCACTTGCCCACATCAAGGTATGTATAGCTTTAAACGCTGAAGAATATTTCCTCTAATTGAAAAAAACTTACTTCTTATTGAGTAACAGAAACATGGAAACATTGGCAGACACTATTTCATCAATAATGAAGGGGGCGGAGGGAAGGCATCTGGCTGTCCCGCACAAACAGCAATGTAAGGAAGAAATGATCACCTAAACAAGTATATTGCAGGACATTTAGAAGTCTTCAACATTTATCCTTATATATGGTAATACGTGACATTGATTAACTTCTGTCACCACTCTAGATAAGTAACTGTATGTAAATACTAGGTAAACAATTCAGCGTTTCCTACAACATATAGCAATGGTTGTACCCTTGGTATATAACGAAACAGTCAGTTGATTTGCCCGGTGATGTTGTTTATAAAGACTTAGGAAGAATTAAGATGATTTGCGCGGTGTGTATTATATGAAAACTTATGAAGAATTAAGATGATTTTCGCGATGTGTAGTATATTAAGACTAATTAGGAAGCACTAAGATGATTTGTGCGGTGTGTATTAAATGAAAACTTATGAAGAAATAAGATGATTTGTGCGGTGTGTAATGAGTGATTTACGCGGTATGAAGTATATGAAAACTTAGGAAGAAATAAATGATTTACCCGATGTGTAGTATAATAAGACTAATTAGGAAGCACTGAGATGATTTGCGCGGTGTGTATTATATGAAGACTCCGGAAGAATCAAGATGATTTTCGATGTGTGTATTAAATGAAAACTTTGGAAGCACCAAGATGGTTTACCCGATGTGACATTGACTACTGACTTTCTGTTGTCAGGAGACGTTCCGCAGCCTACAGATAGAGGAGATGTACCAGTGTTACTGTGCGATGATGAAGAGGTCCCTAGTCGTCGCTCTCCTCACCTTAACTATAACTGTCTCAATCAGCATCGTCACCTATCATCTCGTCGTCTGTGAGGTAAGTTTTGGGAGGGGCAACTTTTTTAAACGTTCTCACCAAATGAGGAATACAATGGGTACGAGCCAAAATGTACCAAAGTTCTTAAAATGGTGCTCGTGTAACCTGCTACGCGTTCAAACTAACCGGATCTCAGTGGATGGAACACTGTGTGGGTTCTTGTGTCATGGTATTGCAGTGAGGTAGCACTGTAAATCGGCACCAGATTTGCGCTATCACAAGGAGGCAGGTACAAGAACCCTAATGTATTTATTACAGGTATTTCATTGAGGTTATATGTACCGTATTTAATATTTGATGGTCCAGGGTATATGTCTAGGTCTCTCATGTTAAGGTGAGGTTATTGTTAGCTGAGGTCCAAGTTCAATTTGATCGCTACGTGATAGCGAAATGTCTTCCTAAAAATAACACTTTATAGACTCTTCTTATGCCAGCATATCTAGTTGACTACCGGAGTGGATTGATTGCTAGTATATACTATATATAGATTCTGTTTAATGCATGTGTATTGATCTTAAACATACCATAAGTATGGGCGGATTCGGCTAAATGCTAACACTAGCATTTCTTGTTTCCTGGTGGTTTGCTAAAACTCAAAATGCCCAGGTGGGGGTATGAAATGGTATACGTGTTATATTAGAAGTGCTGTAGCATTCAAAAGAAGTGAAATTATGAAAACAATTGTAGTCGAAAACATGGTTCATTTACAAAACACAACAAAGCCATTCTCCTATACATACCCAAGATAAGCACATGGATGTATTAGCCAGGTGACATGGGGCAAGTAATTCAAAGTCTGTGAATTTCTACAAAGATAATACATTTTGATTGAAAGATATCTGTGTACCGTTATGTGTCTTTGGTTTCCATATCATTAATTAACACCACACGTAGTTGTTTTATATAGGTGTTCAGATCAGACGTTGAAAGGAAAATGCTATTTATATTTAGTCTATATTCAGCAACGTCCTTTATATATGAAACTAAACACTGTTTTTGTCTGCTTCCTCTAGACGTTCACTGACCCGACTACACAGGTACACATAGCCACACTGGGCTGTGGGGTCGTTGGTTTGTTGGGGATCATGGTGGTGGTTGTCACGGAAAAGCTCTACCTCAAGTGTCCATCTGTCGTCTCGGTGATCACGTGGCTCCTCCTCCTGGCTGTCATCAATATCTACTACAATGTTCCCGGGGACCACCGTGAACCGGGTGACGACATCGCCATCGTTTTCTACACCACTCTCGTGTGTCACATGATGCTCCCTCTGTCCAAACGCTGGTCTCTGTGTCTCGGCATCCTAACCACCGTCCTGGAGACAGCAACCGTCGGCTTCCTAGCGAAAGATAAAAACTTTCAATTCCTTCAGGTAGTTTATATTAAAGCACTTTAATAATGTTACAAATTGTCTATTTTAGAAACACGTACACTAATATTAGCATAACCCTTACTTCATCATTTGAAGACCGACAATATTTTATTTTTGATCATTTTTATACTTTATGGTAATTGCAGTGCTTATATTACTCTAAGAATATGACGACTGGGTAAATTGATTGATACACCTTGTTCAAATATATGACATTGACCTACAATCGAGGTTATAGATGGCAAGGTGTGTTTTACTCCATGTTGTGTCGTGTAGGAACGAAGCCTAGAGAACATGCTGTTGATACCAGTAAAACACTGGACAAGACAGCGATCATGATTTCTTATTTGTTTGTATTTTTAAATTATATTTGTAATTTGATTTGATTTTTAATTCTATTCTGTTGAAAATATAAATGTTTAACTTTACCTGTATATAGTTACTCTGTTACATAATATGATTTTAGTCTTACTGTTTCGTGATAACATTTCACAAATGTTGTACCTACATGTACCGAAGACATTATATAGCACTATAAGTACTAAGAGCGTTTGTACCTACAGATACCGAAGATATTATATATCACTATAAGTACTAAGCATGTTTGTACCTACAGATACCGAAGATATTATATAGCACTATAAGTACTAAGAGTGTTTGTACCTACAGATACCGAAGATATTATATAGCACTATAAGTACTAAGAGCGTTTGTACCTACAGATACCGAAGATATTATATATCACTATAAGTACTAAGAGTGTTTGTACCTACAGATACCGAAGACATTATATAGCACTATAAGTACTAAGAGCGTTTGTACCTACAGATACCGAAGATATTATATAGCACTATAAGTACTAAGAGTGTTTGTACCTACAGATACCGAAGATATTATATAGCACTATAAGTACTAAGAGCGTTTGTACCTACAGATACCGAAGATATTATATATCACTATAAGTACTAAGAGTGTTTGTACCTACAGATACCGAAGACATTATATAGCACTATAAGTACTAAGAGCGTTTGTACCTACAGATACCGAAGATATTATATATCACTATAAGTACTAAGCATGTTTGTACCTACAGATACCGAAGATATTATATATCACTATAAGTACTAACTAAGAGTGTTTGTACCTACAGATACCGAAGCTATTATATAGCACTATAAGTACTAACTAAGAGTGTTTGTACCTACAGATACCTAAGACATTATAGAGCACTATATGTACTAACTACATGTAAGAGTATTTTACCTACAGATACCTAAGACATTATATAACACTAGAAGTACTAACTAAGAGTGTTTTACCTACAGATACCGAAGATATTATATAGCACTATAAGTACTAACTAAGAGTGTTTTACCTACATATACCTAAGACATTATATAGCACTATAAGTACTAACTAAGAGTGTTTCTACCTACAGATACCTAAGACATTATAGAGCACTATATGTACTAACTACATGTAAGAGTATTTTACCTACAGATACCTAAGACATTATATAACACTAGAAGTACTAACTAAGAGTGTTTTACCTACAGATACCGAAGATATTATATAACACTATAAGTACTGACTAAGAGTATTTTACCTACAGATACCTAAGACATTATATAACACTAGAAGTACTAACTAAGAGTGTTTTACCTACAGATACCTAAGATATTATATAGCACTATATGTACTAACTAAGAGTGTTTTACCTACAGATACCGAAGATATTATATAACACTATAAGTACTGACTAAGAGTATTTTACCTACAGATACCTAAGATATTATATAGCACTATATGTACTAACTAAGAGTATTTTACCAACAGATACCTAAGACATTATATAACACTATAAGTACTAACTGAGAGTATTTTACCTACAGATACCTAAGACATTATATATCACTATATGTACTAACTGAGAGTATTTTACCTACAGATACCTAAGACATTATATAACACTATAAGTACTAACTGAGAGTATTTTATCTACAGATACCTAAGACATTATATAGCACTATATGTACCAGCTAAGAGTATTTTACTTACATATACCTAAGACATTATATAACACTATAAGTACTAAGAGTATTTTACCTACATATACCTAAGACATTATATAGCACTATATGTACCAGCTAAGAGTATTTTACCTACATATACCTAAGACATTATATAACACTATAAGTACTAAGAGTATTTTACCTACAGATACCTAAGACATTATATAGCACTATAAGTACTAACTAAGAGTATTTTACCTACAGATACCTAAGACATTATATAGCACTATAAGTACTAACTAAGAGTATTTTACCTACATATACCTAAGACATTATATAGCACTATATGTACCAGCTAAGAGTATTTTACCTACATATACCTAAGACATTATATAACACTATAAGTACTAAGAGTATTTTACCCACAGGTACCTAAGACATTATATAACACTATATGTACTAACTAAGAGTATTTTACCCACAGGTACCTAAGACATTATATAACACTATAAGTACTAACTGAGAGTATTTTACCTACAGATACCTAAGACATTATATAACACTATAAGTACTAACTGAGAGTATTTTACCTACAGATACCTAAGACATTATAGAGCACTATATGTACTAAGAGTATGTTACCTACATATACCTAAGACATTATATAACACTATAAGTACTAACTAAGAGTATTTTACCTACAGATACCTAAGACATTATATAGCACTATAAGTACTAACTGAGAGTATTTTACCTACAGATACCTAAGACATTATATATCACTATATGTACTAACTAAGAGTATTTTACCTACATATACCTAAGACATTATATAACACTATAAGTACTAAGAGTATTTTACCTACAGATACCTAAGACATTATATAACACTATAAGTACTAAGAGTATTTTACCCACAGGTACCTAAGACATTATATAACACTATAAGTACTAACTGAGAGTATTTTACCTACAGATACCTAAGACATTATAGAGCACTATATGTACTAAGAGTATTTTACCTACAGATACCTAAGACATTATATAACACTGTAAATACTAACTAAGATTATTTTACCTACAGATTGCCTGTAATGTAGTGATCCTACTGTGTGGTAACATGTTGGGTCTGTACCATAAATACCTAACAGACATCACCCACAGAAACACCTTCCTGGAGGCCCGCAACTCTATACAATCCATGGTCAAGTTGGAACGCGAGAAACACCAGCAGGTCAGTATCCCCCCACACTTTGTTTATAATTCATAATATATCGTCTAGGTTACTTAATTATTACACTTAAAGAAACTCCAGTACGAAGGAAATAGAATTGAATATCAAAAATCAACCTTCTTGAAATGTTTTTGTCCTTATTAAGAGAGGGGTTATGTCTACGGTTTGGTGAAATGGATTAATAAGGGTTTGGTGAGTTTAAACGTTGATCAGTCTAATAACCTTTTGACCTCTACCACAGGAGGAGTTACTGAACAGCTGCATGCCCCCTGACCTTGTGGAGAAGATGAAGGAAGGTATTACAAAGACTGTCCTCAGTAAACGACCAAAGCCCTCACCATTCCATGACCTGTATGTCCAGCAGTACTCCAATATCAGGTAGATATCACAGGTGACCTGTATGTCCAGCAGTACTCCAATATCAGGTAAATATCACAGGTGACCTGTATGTCCAGCAATACTCCAATTCAGGTAAATATCACAGGTGACCTGTATGTCCAGCAGTACTCCAATATCAGGTTAATATCACAGGTGACCTGTATGTCCAGCAGTACTCCAATATCAGGTAAATATCACAGGTGACCTGTACGTCCAGCAGTACTCCAATATCAGGTAAATATCACAGGTGACCTGTACGTCCAGCAGTACTCCAATATCAGGTAAATATCACAGGTGACCTGTACGTCCAGCAGTACTCCAATTTCAGGTAAATATCACAGGTGACCTGTACGTCCAGCAGTACTCCAATATCAGGTAAATATCACAGGTGACCTGTGTGTCCAGCAGTACTCCAATATCAGGTAAATATCACATCTGACCTGTATGTCTAGCAGTACTCCAATATCAGGTAAATATCACATGTGACCTGTATGTCCAGCAGTACTCCGATATCAGGTAAATATCACAGGTGACCTGTATGTCCAGCAGTACTCCGATATCAGGTAAATATCACAGGTGACCGGTATGTCCAGCAGTACTCCAATATCAGGTAAATATCACAGGTGACCTGTATGTCCAGCAGTACTCCAATATCAGGTAAATATCACAGGTGACCTATATGTCCAGCAGTACTCCAATATCAGGTAAATATCACAGGTGACCTGTATGTCCAGCAGTACTCCAATATCAGGTAAATATCACAGGTGACCTGTATGTCCAGCAGTACTCCAATATCAGGTAAATATCACAGGTGACCTGTATGTCCAGCAGTACTCCAATATCAGGTAAATATCACAGGTGACCGGTATGTCCAGCAGTACTCCAATATCAGGTAAATGTCACATCTTACCTGTATGTCCAGGTGTTCCGGAAGAGTAAGCGTCTTCTGCTTCATCGACAACACCTGCCATGTAAATCTTGGTCATATCGAAGTTAACATCAAGTCCTCAAAATGAGAACCAAGTCATCATCGTCAATCACAACAAGTAAGCACAACTGCTTATTGTGAATAACCTACAAAGTCAAAACTAAACACAAGTCGATATTCTTTAACGATTATTGTTTGGTAAACAGTCTAGGCCAAGGTAAACCTGCTTACATATATACCGGTCTTTCGAAAGATGAAATATCTAAATACGCATCAGTATTACAATCTTTCAAAATACATTTTAATGAACAACCTAAGTTTTTGTTGAATACCTAAACTGCACAAGGATCCTTATACATAAAACGTTTTATCGCTGGCTCTTCTAATTACTTCACCATGCCATTTTCAAAACTTCTAACTACCATTCTTAGTACCATAAAAGCAGGGCTTCAGTCTTATTGTGACACTGCATACTCCAGAAGTGGAATTACCGGGATGTAGATTTTGAAAAACCAGAAAGATCTTCTGATCAATCTTGAGCACCCCTTTCATTTGAAACACTACCATATCACATACCAAACTGAAAAAACGTCTTCGATCTCATTATGAGAGTCTCCTTTTCAATGGAAGGTGGACGACGATACAAAATGTGGCTGTGAGCTATCTTTGAACATACTTTGTGTAAAACACAACAAAAGCTAAGATGAAATATGAGGAAGATAATTTTAGTGCAAATAATTGAAGATGATTGACAGTATTGGCATTCCTATTGGAACAAACTGTGCCTCACTCTTACCTGCCCTGCTGTTTTTTTGTTTGTTTTCATACGAGGCTGAATTTGTCGAGGAGCTAATCAGGACAGGTAACAAAAACCTTGCCCTTTCAATTTCACTTTCAAACACAGGCAGCTTACTGCTAAGCTATACGATAAACGTGATGATTTCGATTTTTCGATCGTGAACTTTTCCTTTCTTTATAATAACATCCATGCTTTTCTAACCTTTAGTGTTACTTAACGCAGTTGATTCATTATTCTATGGCTTGCTCTGAATATCGAGATTTTTGGCAAAGGTGACGGTTGCTGACGAATAAAATAACGACAGAGATGTTCGAGAGATTTAGATTGACAGAACTATGAGCAAGTTTCATGGTTTTCCATCTTGGTCTCATTGCGGAACATGTATATCATTGTATCATATGAAGATTGACGTTGTTGAATACGCTCATTAGTAAGCCTACTTGTGATTTACATGACGGTTGTCTTCCATTAAGCAGAAGACGCCTACTCTTCAGGAACGCATGGTCTTATTTGCTTGGTTTTTTTTCAAGGGCTACCTTATAAATCTTTTCCTTGTTTATATTTTGCCCCTGGGTTAATCGATTTTGGGTTCTGATGATGGTTTGTTCCATTTGTACTTACATGCTTACAACGTGTGCCTATTTAAAGTCATAGCTTTATCCATTTACCTAAACCTGGACTTTTGAACTAATAAATGTCTGCATTTTTATAGAGATCATCTTGTTTAATGGATAATATTTTGACACTTTCATGCCTTGTTCAACCGGCTCAAGGCTGCCTTTATATTTGTGATATAGAACGATGTGTTGTGCCTACACAGGTTGAACACTGTACAGACGGACATAGAAACATGCTGTAAGGGATTATAATTCTGGTGTAATAGAGTCGCTGCAATGTTAATCTTCGACGATAAAAATTATTGACTTGTATGTATGGCAGAGTGTTTTGATACTAGCTAAATCAATAGCCCATTAATAGCAGCTAATGACACAGTAAACGGCCGTACAGATGTATACTTGGCCGGTTATTGCTCTAACTGGACACGCTCTCGGTTTATGTCCCATATTGATATAAAATATTAATGGTTCTGTTTCCCCGAGATCGAATGTCTTGTTAGTGTGTTGTGATTCACACAGGAGTATCATTACAGGATGTACTGCAAGATGGAAGGTATTTCAAGTTTAAAAACTGACAATCATAATATCAAGGATCTGACTTTATAGAATAATAATGTCACGCGGAAGTTAAGCATCACACACATCTATGAAGGAAACAATACACATGGACCAGGTGATATAGTCACCCCACATTGACATGTAATGATCCCTGCTACACGTGTGTTATTTTGATAATACTTACGTGTCAAACTGCTCTTCGTCTTGTTTGAAACTACAAACTAGAAATTGTAAAACAACTAAGAATGAGTACTAAGTAGTAGTGCTAAGTATTAGGATAATAATATACAACTTGATAAAGCACTCAACTAGCTAGCATAAGCCACTCTTAATCGCTCAACAATACATATATACATCTAAAACAATATTGATACACTTGGAATATTATATCAATTCAATTCTGAGGAATTCACGGGAGCTGCCTTAACTACTGGTCCCTGCCAACTGACTAATATACCCCTGCCCCCTGACTAATATACCCCTGCCACCTGACTAATATATCCCTGCCACCTGACTAGTATATCCCTGCCACCTGACTAAAATATTCTTACAATCTGTCTGTATCTGTATCAGAATGAACAACTTACTACTAAGCTATACGATAAACGTGACGATTCCAATTAGTGAACTTTACATTTCTTGTGTAACATCCCTGCTTCTCCAGTCTATGGTGTGTACATGTCGCAATAGATTCGTTATTCTAGATCTTGCTCTAAATATCGTGAGTTTCGTGATCGATGTCGACTGCTGACAATCTCACAACACAGGGATTTGAGAGATGCAAGTTGATCAGAAATATGGGCAAGTTTTATTGTCCCCATCTTTGTCTCATTCAGAAATATTCTGTATCTTCTGTGATATGAAGATGAGCGTTTAACTTTTAGTATGCTCATTGAAGTACTTACGTGTTGTGATTGACAATGATGACACGGTTCTCATGTCGAGGACTGAATATTTACTTGGATGTGACCAAGATTTACATGGCGGGTGTCGTCGATGAAGCAGAAGACGCTTACTCTTCTGGAACACCTGGTCTTTTTCTCTTGTACTTCTACAAAGGTCTCCATGTGTTGTTTTTCGTATTTACACCCTACTTTAATCGATTTTAAGTTCAGATTAAGTTTTTTTTTTTGACAAAATAGAAAATACCGAAGCGTCATTAGGTATGCTATGCCTCAATAAAAATAGCTTAATTCAATATAAATGTCCACTCTCTACGGTGAAATTATATATAAATTTTAGTAGGTACACAATTATACAGTAGCCCCTGTTAGTTGCTCAATCTGGCTAAGAATACACGACCACATCTACATTCTTTGCATAGAATTACAATATTGCCTGAAGCTATAACTCTGCAGTTTTTACTCGCATTGTTCTGTCATGGCACACATTCATGTATCACCAGAAAAGTCTGCTTGCTTCCCAGCCCGGACATATCTAAATATTCTGATTTATATTTATCCTGTACATTACCATTACATTTGTTGATATGTTTCTTTATTTCTTTCAGTATTCTGTATGCTGATATAGTTAACTTCACTCCTCTGGCTGCAGAATGCACCGCCTCCGAATTGGTCAAGATGCTAAACGAACTATTTGGGAGGTTTGACCAGCTAGCAGAGGTAGATATACCGATGTTAAAGATGACCCCCACCTCTTAATCCTTATTATATATGAGCTTGTCTCCAGTAAATATTTCGCAGGGTTACTGTTATAAAATCCCTGCATGTAAGTGTCTTTTTTTCCTGCAACGTTTTAAATACTAAATACTGCCACAGTTTAATTCTTCAGACTATACGTACATAACACACAGCTCCTGACCAATACTGAATTAAGTGGAATGCCCTGACAATCTGCTGGATGTCAGAAATCTAATGATAACTCACAACAACTAGACTACAGTGACCGTGTATCGCTTTGTTTACGGAATACTTGTGGTTTTTATCGCGGACCAGACTAGCTGGGACGTTTATGTGACGGCTTGTCATCTATTCCGGAGTTGTTTATATTTAAAACATAATTATTCCAGGTGTTATATAAGGTTGACCTTGATAAACTTCATCAAGGTCATATTTTATAGTGATGCCGCGCATTCCTGGCCTGGTGAACTTTAATGAGTTATATATATATCCTATTTGCAATCTGACGTAGCTACAACAATACCTGTGGACCTCGAGGCTGTAACACCGGTGTCTATGTACAATATAAGTAACTTCAGGGAAATTTTCGTGATTCTGAAAAATTCTGAAAAAAATCCAGTTGATAACTATGCAAAAATACGCGTAAAACGAAGTAAACCTGAGCGGTAACTAACAAGCAACTCTTGACAAAAAAACCCAAAGAATTGAAATTAATTCAGGTGGGGCCCATTTCAACAACAAACCGAAGGTAGAAGACGGTTCGAAATGGACGCGTGTTTACAAATAGCGTGTTTCAAATGCTGCTGTACCGGTAACCGCGAAATAATTCATCTTGAATATTGTTGGTATCAGTAAATCTTAACATAAATACACTATAAAAACTTTTTAGGCTTGATTTTCACATCAAGTTTTGCTGAAAGCTACGTATATTGGGCCTTTAAATACTCTTAGTTTGACCTTAGTGACCTGGATGTAACAACCTTTAGCGACTTTGATATGACCTGTGATTACCTGATTGGACCTGATCGTAGTGAATTTATGGTATATCTGTTTAATTGACTTTACTATAACTTGTGATGACTCTTATTTTGTCCTGACCGTAGTGTATTTGTGGTATATCTTTTTAATTGACTTTACGATAACTTGTGATGACTCTTATTTTGACCTGACAGTTTGTATTTGTGGTATATCTTTTTAATTGACTTTACGATAACCTGTGATCACTCTTATTTTGACCTGACCGTAGTGTATTTGTGGTATATCTTTTTAATTGACTTTACGATAACCTGTGTTGACTTTTATTTTGACCTGACCGTAGTGTATTTGTGGTATATCTTTTTAATTGACTTTACGATAACCTGTGATCACTCTTATTTTGACCTGACCGTAGTGTATTTTTGGTTTATCTTTTAAATTGATTTTACGATAACTTGTGATAACTTGTTTGGACATTGACCTGACGTTGTTGACACCTGGGTAACACTAGTACTGATAAGTGACTTTGAGATGATGGCATTGACTTTCATTTCGACTTTGACCTTACTGCAGTGACGTGATATGTTATGTTTATTGGCTTTGAGTTGACTTGATTTGACCTTGATTTGACCTTGATGACCTTGTTGTTGCAGAAACACCAGTGCATGCGGATTAAGATCCTTGGCGATTGCTATTATTGTGTATGTGGACTGCCTCTCCCGAACCCTAACCATGCCATTAACTGTGTGAACATGGGTCTCAAGATGATCGAGGCCATCCGAGAGGTTCGGGAGGCTACGGGGGTCAACGTAGACATGAGGATCGGCATTCATAGCGGTATGGTGCTGAGTGGAGTGCTTGGTCTGTCCAAGTGGCAGTATGACGTCTGGTCAGATGATGTCACGTTGGCCAATCACATGGAGTCAGGAGGCCTTCCCGGGTAAGTTGTGGGTCTTGGAGTCAGGAGGCCTATCCGGGTAAGTTGTGGGTCTGGGAGTCAGGAGGCCTACCCGGGTAAGTTGTGGGTCTGGGAGTCAGGAAGCTTACCCGAGTTAGTTGTGGGTCTGGGAGTCAGGAAGCCTACCCGGGTTAGTTGTGGGTCTGGGAGTCAGGAAGCTTACCCGAGTTAGTTGTGGGTCTGGGAGTCAGGAAGCCTACCCGGGTTAGTTGTGGGTCTGGGAGTCAGGAGGCCTACCCGGGTTAGTTGTGGGTCTGGGAGTCAGGAAGCCTACCAGGGTAAGATGTGGGTCTGGGAATCAGGAAGCCTACCAGGGTAAGTTGTGGGTCTGGGAGTCAGGAGGCCTACCCGAGTTAGTTGTGGGTCTGGGAGTCAGGAAGCCTACCTGATTTAGTTGTGGGTCTGGGAGTCAGGAAGCCTACCAGGGTAAGTTGTGGGACTGGGAGTCAGGAAGCCTACCCGGATAAGTTGTGGGTCTGGGAGTCAGGAAGCCTACCCGGGTTAGTTGTGGGTCTGGGAGTCAGGAAGCCTACTCGGGTAAGTTGTGGGTCTGGGAGTCAGGAAGCTTACCCGAGTTAGTTGTGGGTCTGGGAGTCAGGAAGCCTACCCGGGTTAGTTGTGGGTCTGGGAGTCAGGAGGCCTACCCGGGTTAGTTGTGGGTCTGGGAGTCAGGAAGCCTACCCGGGTTAGTTGTGGGTCTGAGAGTCAGGAAGCCTACCCGGGTTAGTTGTGGGTCTGAGAGTCAGGAAGCCTACCCGAGTTAGTTGTGGGTCTGGGAGTCAGGAAGCCTACCCACCAGGTTAGTTGTCGGTCTAGAGTTTATTAACAACTACCCGGAATAGTTGTCGGTCTGGGGTTTATTTACAACTACCTGGGTAAGCTGTCGGTCTGGGGTTTATTTACAGCTTCCCGGGTTAGTTGTCGGTCTGGGGTTTATTTACAACTTCCCGGGTTTGTTGTCGGTCTGGGGTTTATTTACAACTTCCCGGGTTAGTTGTCGGTCTGGGGTTTATTTACAACTACCTGGGTAAGTTGTGAGTCTGAGGTTCATTTGTGACCTATTGATTGTCACAAGCTGATGACTTACAACACATACATACTTACATTTGATGAAGATTAATGAACTTATTTACTACATCATATAAACAGAACTATATGACTTGGAGCGTCATTTTGTCACCAGGAAGACCCCTGACAGCCACTGGATACATCATCCCAACACACTTTATTAACCGTAAATGTTCTGCCAAAGAAAATTATGTGATAGCCCATCATCTTATTAATACTTTGTAACTCAAAAACCCTACAAAATTTATAAATTCATCTTTACTTTGTTTTTCCAGAAAGGTCCACATAACAGAAAGCACTCTGGGATTTCTGTCTGAGGAGTTTAAGGTGGAGCCAGGAAATGGAGCACGTAGAAATTCGTACCTTTCTGAACATAACGTGGAAACCTTCTTCATCGTACCTAAAACTAGAGAGGTTTGTCCCCATACGTCAGATTTAATACTCGTGTCCTGTATGTAAAAGGAAAATTAAACTAATGACATTTAAATATACACCCACAATGGAGTTAGGGGGTATACTGGAATCAGGTTTTCCATCTGTCTGTCCGTCCGTCTGTAGACACAACGATGTACTGGATACTCCTCTAGAACTACTTAAGGAATTTCAACGAAACTTGGTGGCAATAATCCTTATAAATTGTTGATGTAGGTAGTCTTCATCAGGTTGCAAAATTTTGGTTGCCATGGTAACCAGGTCACTATGCTTCGTTTCATTGGGGGAAAATTTTGTCCTGAAAACTTCACGTGAAATTACACAGGAATGTTAGAGGCCATGTGTAAATGTGCATGCAGAGTATTTTTCTACATAAATTTTGGCTGCCATGGTAACCATGTCTCAATACCCAAATTCTTGTGGAAAAGTTTGACAACACAACTCCTCCTAAACCGGTGAACCAATTTCTATGAAGACTCGAATGAATGTTAGAGACTATGTGTATATATACCTGCAAGTATTTTATTCATCAGTCGTTTGGTTGCGATGGTAATCAGGTCACTATAGACAGGTTTTTGTTGGAAAATGTCGGCTTGAAACTCATCCTACACCTGTGAACCAAGTTCAATGAAACTACACAGGAATGTTAGGGACGATGTATAGATGTATCTGCAGATAAAAAAAATGGTTCGTCATCAACATCGCCTTATAAAAGTTTTTATTCAAATGTTCGGGAGGGGAGTGGGGGCAGGGTATTAGTGAGCTATTGCCTTACAATTCTAGTTACATCTTTTTAGTAAAAGACTTAGAGGTACATACTTATGCATATATATTTCTATAAAATGTTTATGACGTGGATTTTGGTTTAACCATTCTAGCTGATTGTCGTGGTATCTTTTCAGTTTGACGAAGGAAGAAAGATACGCTCGAGGTTTGAGAGCTCCCTCCGTGCCTCTCTACGAGTAACAAAATACCTGGAAGGCTGGAACGTGGACAAACCCTTCGCTAATCTACGTGTTAGCACCATGGCGACAAAGCTTCTCAGTGTCACAGTAAGTCCTAGCCTACAGATGGCGTTAGCGTAGACAGTAAGATAGGTACCTAGGGTAGATCGTCTTTACACAATACACTTTTATAGGTATAGATCCTGAAATTACATAATGAACCGAAAGTCTGCTCTAACTTAATACCACATACACTGTACACCAGGCAATATTTTAGAATATTGATTAGAATTACTAAGAATTTCATACAATTTACTACGGAAACAAGCAGTTTCATTATTTTTATCAACAGGCTTTGGTGAAAGATTCAACAATATTTGAATACAATGACATTTACTGAAAAGTATGATGCATGGAGAAGTTTTAGTAACGTTGATCTAAGCAAATATTATTTACTATTTGAAGAGATGTTTAATGATGTATGTTTGTCTTACACAGCTCATTCCTGTAAGTACAGGTAATAGGTTATTGATTAACATTACTAACACCAAAGCACCCCCTATCTCACTAATGCTCGAAGGGGAGATAACTCACATTTTTGCATCGATATAACTGATTAGTGCCTTGTTGATTTACAATTTGATTTGGTCTTGGAGAATGTTTTTATATTTAATGAACAGCTTTTGCTGCATTGGTTTTAGCTCACATAGCACAAATGACATTTAACCTTTTATCATCTGTTATCATCTGCATTTTTTTTCTTTAACCAACTCTTCACACACCCCAAAATGAGATAAGTACGCAACTTTTAGAGGATAAACCTTATAAGTTTGTTAAATCGCGGGTAAGTTGACTTTTAAAATTCTTAATAAACAAGTCATATATAAGAGCTTTAAGGCCTCTTTTCATTGGCGTCTTAGATTCATTTCATGACTCAGGTTTATTTATAGCAATATTATACCAGTTATATGTGATCAACATAAAAATAGATTTATAGGTTATAACTAAATAATTACATGTGTCTAGCATGGAGTTCAAACTTCGTTTTTTAGTTTCTTTTTATAGATTATAGGATAGTATCTATTTATCAAGAGTATTCTAATGAATTTGTTTCTTAGGTGTTTGAATTACTTTCCCCTTGCTGAAATACGTGTACAAAACGTAGGCTAAACGTCTCTTCTTGTATTTGTAAATATCACGTATAACTATTTACAGTCAGATCTATTTTCGTGATGGGGTTGCCAATTAATTCAAACACCTAAGGCATTTGTAGTTAAATGAATGTATTGGAATATTTGAGATGGGTGTATCGGCTGTAGATAGTTAAACGCTGTAGAGGAAGTTAAATATAACTGCTGTGTGCCGAGCCAGGCATTGCTTTCAGTTCACGTATTGATGCACATTCTCATTTGCAACACTGCTTAACAATGCACTTCGAATACCATTTAACTACGATCCCAAGAAAGACCTCCGATCATTATATTCCAAAAATTGAATTCTGACATAGTTATTGTCCAAAAATTGAATTCTGACATAATTATTGTCCTAAAAATAAATTCTAATTTAGTTATAGTCCAAAACTTGAATTCTAACATAGTTATTGTCCTAAAAATAAATTCTAAAATAGTTATAGTCCAAAAATTGAATTCGGACATAGGTACTGTCCTAAAATTGAATTCTGACATAGGTACTGTCCTAAATTGAATTCTGACATAGTTATTGTCCAAAACTTGAATTCTGACATATCTTTTGTCTTAAATTTGAATTCTGATAAAGTTATTGTCTTAATGTTGAATTCTAGCTTAGTTGATGTCCTAAAATTGAAATACGACATATTATTAACTGTTCTAAAATTGAATTCTGTCATTGTTATTGTCCTAAAATTGAATTTTGACATATTAACTGTTCTAGAATTAATTTTGACGTATTAAATTCTCTCAAATCTATCGTACAGATGATGAATCTTGACATAGTTACAGTCCTGATTTTGAAATTTGACAAAAGCTACTAAGCTTTTTATTAGTTCCGACATATACTCATTGTTTTATTGATAAACTGGCAAAGTTACCATCCTAGTATAGACTCGCAAATGATTCAAGTCTTGATGAATACTACGGCACCATTTCCCAACTTAGATTTACTACACATATTTCACATTTTGTATTAACCTAGTATTATATACACTAACTTATTGTGTGGTTACTCCACATAGATCACACTTGTTATTGACCTAGTACTATATACACCAACTTATTGTGTGGTTACTCCATATAGTTCACACTCGTTATTAACCTAGTATTATATACACCAACTTATTGTGTGGTTAATCCACAGATTTCACACTTGTTATTTACCTAGTATTATATACACCAACTAATTGTGTGGTTACTTCACATAGTTCACACTTGTTATTAACCTAGTATTATATACACCAACTTATTGTGTGGTTACTCCACAGATTTCACACTTGTTATTAACCTAGTATTATATACACCAACTTATTGTGTGGTTACTCCACATAGTTCACACTTGTTATTAACCTAGTATTATATACACCAACTAATTGTGTGGTTACTCCACATAGTTCACACTTGTTATTAACCTAGTATTATATACACCAACGTATTGTGTGGTTACTCCACATATTTCACTGTTGTTATTAACCTAGTATTATATACACCAACGTATCGTGTGGTTACTCCACATAGTTCAAACTTGTTATTAACCTAGTATTATATACACCAACTTATTGTGTGGTTACTTCACACATTTCACACTTGTTATTAATCTAGTATTATATACACCAACTTATTGTGTGGTTACTCCACATAGTTCAAACTTGTTATTAACCTAGTATTATATACACCAACCTATTGTGTGGTTACTCCACATAGTTCACACTTGTTATTAATCTAGTATTATATACACCAACGTATTGTGTGGTTACTCCACATAGTTCACTGTCGTTATTAACCTAGTATTATATACACCAACCTATTGTGTGGTTACTCCACATAGTTCACACTTGTTATTAATCTAGTATTATATACACCAACTTATAGTGTGGTTACTCCACATAGTTCACTGTTGTTATTTACCTAGTATTATATACACCAACTTATTGTGTGGTTACTCTACATAGTTCACTGTTGTTATTTACCTAGTATTATATACACCAACGTATTGTGTGGTTACTCCACATAGTTCACACTTGTTATTAACCTAGTATTATATACACCAACTTATTGTGTGGTTACTCCACATAGTTCACACTTGTTATTAATCTAGTATTATATACACCAACTTATTGTGTGGTTACTCTACATAGTTCACTGTTGTTATTAACCTAGTATTATATACACCAACTTATTGTGTGGTTACTCCACATAGTTCACACTTGTTATTAACCTAGTATTATATACACCAACTTATTGTGTGGTTACTCCACATAGTTCACACTTGTTATTAACCTAGTATTATATACCCTAACGTATTGTGCGGTTAAGCTTGTTTTACTATGCTTTAGAAGATAGCGCTTGTGTTGGTAGATACTTGTATAAATTGGTAGCTACTTGTGATACACTACAAATACTCTGTAATGTTATAATAACCATTTAGCATAGGGACCCACTACAAAATTAATTTTCTGTAATGTAATAATAACCATTTAAAAGTAATAACTTACTTACGATGTCATTAATCTTACCACACGTCATTATTACCTTGCGCACCTCATGCATATATAATACGAACTCTGACTGCACAATAAAAGTGCATTTCAACAACTGATCGTCCTGTTATGTAATGTTCACATGTTTGAAGTATGATGAGTTTGGTCCGTTGTAATATGACCGGTGTAATTTACACTTTTATCCAGCTTCCCAATGTGCATCAAGTTGATGTCAAATATAATACCCAGATTTATGTCGTAGTGAATGCATTGAGTTGATCATTTGAAAGTTATAAAAAATCAAATGGACATTTACCTGTAAGTATTACGTCTGCAATAATTTATATGGAAATTCACACCTAATTAATGGTTGATTACATACCTGACAGGTACATGTACCCTGATGACCTGATGCTTTAATGTTAGCCAAGTCTGATTACATTACTAATTGTTTGTATACAGTATTTTACATAAATCACCCTATAGATTCTTCCTACACTCATTTCTAATAAGGAGGTTAAACAATAATATACAATGATAAACAATGATCTTATATCCTTTCCTGTTATTTATTATTACACAGTTTACATCGTGTGGTGCACATTGTCCAAACAACCCAGACAAAATCTGCTCACAACCTTAACTCATCGTGCACACATTGTCCACACACCGCCCACCGTGTACCATCGTGCAATCTCAAAATTGTGGTCGCTATAGTAACACCACAATCACTATAGCAACGCCACAAGTACTGTAGCAACAGCACATTCACTATAGCAACAAAACATTCACTATAGCAAAACACAGTCACTATAGCAACAACACAGTCACTATAGCAATTCCACTGTTTATCATAGTAACACAGTTATACTTAATCTAGTAATGTTATATTATGACAATGTCATCCAGTATGTCATAAAGTTTTACCAGTACATCTGTTACTATAGTAACATCACATTGACTAACAGTAGCAATCAAAGTAACTAATCAATAAATCTGCTATCAGTATTAATCTGCTATGTTATTAGTAACATGGTGTGGTATTAACCTGTTAATGGTTTTGGTATAGTTTTATTCAAATTATCTCTATATTTTACATAAAGTCAGTAGCACAAGATGTGCAGAAATGTAATACTTAGCTTTTCTGACGATAAATGCTAAATAATATAGGTTCACTTAAGTGGATATTACATTGTAACTGTAGTAGTCCAAATAATGGTGCAGTATTACATGTAGATATATTATCATCCAACTGGTTAGTGTTTAAAAACCTAGAGTATAACATGTATATAGATTATCTTCATACTGGTTGGTGTTTAAGAACCTGTATTATTACATGCATATAGATCAGTCTCATACTGGTTGATGTTTAAGTACTTACAGTATTACATGTATATAGAATAGTAGTATACTGGTTGGTGTTTAAGAACCTGTATTATTACATGTATGTAGATTATTACCATACTGGTTGCTGTTTTAGAGCTTGGCGTTTCTCGACTCTAACTTGGTGCTCAACTCCATCGTGGATGACCAGAGGTAGGTTCTTCATTCTCAAAGTTGTTCAGGAAAGAGCTTTTTTCATGAGAACAAAATCAAAATTAATGATGAAAAGAATCGTTCCCTGCCTTGAGGGTGAGATAATGAAATCTCAACCCCCAGGCAAAATACTAAAATGTCAAATACACAGCAATTCGTCGTGTTTTGCAACAGAAGAATATTTCCCAACGGATTAAGATTCCCTGATCTCACCCCAAGGGGTAGTTATTCTATTAGTTCAATTTAGTGTTAGAAGCTTTTAACAAAAGTGTTTCTCAGGAATAAGCACCGGCTCATAAAGCTGTAGTGTACAGTTCTCTAGTCGAAATAGGCTAACTAAATGTCCGTCATTTCATCCCCAGTGTGGTAGCTATGAGTCAGCAGTTTCAGGGAGAAGTCAATGCGGAGCTGGCAAGAAAATCCAAGGACTTGGGCAAGAAAAGGTAAAGATGTTGTTACCTTAGACAATAATCTGCAGACATAATGGATGTCAAATACAAAATCAGAATAACCAATGTGTCAACAAAAGATTTTTTGTTTTGAAGTTATCGATATATATCTAGTTTTAATAATCAATTTTGTGTATAATTGATAGAAACATTAAAATATAAACAAAAACACAAATCATCTACATGTGCAAACTAGCAAAGTGGCCTGTATTTGTGCTAACAGGGAACCCTCATACTAGACTTTCTAGGTACCAGTTTGAAAGAATGCCACAATGTGGGGCTTCTAAAACGAAACAGGCCGTTTATACGTAGTTTTCCCGCAGTTTCTTTGTCACCAACATATTTATATTTTAAGCATATAATTTATTAAAATGTAAAACTATATAAACCTATATCATTATTAGCCTTACCTATCAATACTAATCAGGCATAACAATAATGTATGTTTACAAGCAGTGATGTAGAACTAATAGAACTGAAATTCAGAGTCCATTTTCCTGATTTATTGGGTTTTTTTATAGTTCCTGGAGTTCTGAAGGAGACTTTAACTGGCTACTGTTGACATTTAAGAACGGAATGGAGAAGGAGTACTCCAAGAGACCTAATCCCTCCTTCAGGATTGGTGTGCTGTGTATTGCTGGTATATTTATAGCAGTGCAGGTCATACAGGTCATCCTGTCACTAGGGTAAGTTAAAGGTCATACAGGTCATCCTGCCACTAGGGTACGTTAGAAGTCATACAGGTCATCCTGTCACTAGGGTACGTTAGAGGTCATACATGTCATCCTGTCACTAGGGTACATTAGAGGTCATACAGGTCATCATGTCACCAGGATAGTTAAAGGTCATACAGGTCATCCTGTCACTAGGGTACATTAGAGGTCATACAGGCCATCCTGCCACTAGGGTAAGTTAAAGGTCATACAGGTCATCCTGTCACTAGGATACGTTAGAAGTCATACAGGTCATCCTGTCACTAGGGTAAGTTACAGGTCATACAGGTCATCTTTCACAAGGGTAAATAGAGGTCATACAGGTCATCATGTCACTAGGATAAGTTAAAGGTCATACAGGTCATCCTGTCACTAGGGTACATTAGAAGTCATACAAATCATCTTGTCACTAGGGTAAGTCAGAGGTCGTACAGGTCATCCTTCACTAGTGTAAATAGAGGTCATACAGGTCGGCATGTCACTAGGGTAAGTTATATGACCATTAAAGAAGATTATGTTACTGTATGAAGATCAGCAGTACAATAGTTCCACGTCATTGAAGAAGGTTAACTGTTGAGCAGGCCATTCCGTCAGTATAAGTGTTTTAATGCCATCCACCTTTAGTATAAGTAAAACTCATATTTTTTGTCAAAACAATGAATCTTTTGCTGTACACCAAGTTACTGGCACTGCCAATTACCGAACTTTGTATGCGCAATGGGAAAGGTGATATTCGAATAAATTGGTAGTTTTAACTTTTAAATGTTGTTGACTAGAAATGAATACATGTATAGTATGCTAACATTGTGTTGCAGAGTCCTGCGCAGCACCTGGTTTGGAAGTGCTTCTGTTGGATTTGCATTCTTTTTATCTGTGATATTCATCTGCTTCATTGGGGACTTCCTTGTAAGTAAATATATATAACAACTCTTTGATAGTAACCATGACAACAAACTGACACATATATTTCTTTATTAACCAGAGGTAAAGATACTTGGATTCTGCTTGTGTAGATTAATTATTTCATTTTAGTTTTGCATATAAAACATGTTATGTTCAAACAACTATCAATGATGTAATTCTTAGAAGGTATTTCGTATTTATATCAACTATTGTAAAGTTTTCCTAGTGTCAAAAAAAAAGGGTAATAGCCTCTGTGAATCTGTATTGATGACCAGTAATGTTTTACTCACGATTGTGGACTCGGGCCTATGGTAACATTTCGCACGTCTAATGTTTTTGTTGCTAGGTCTGACGTAAAATGCCTGTGTTACTACGTCTGACGTCAAATGTCTCTGTTGCTAGGTCTGACGTCAAATGTCTCTGTTGCTAGGTCTGACGTCTAATGTCTCTGTTGCTAGGTCTCCGAAGACAAGGGAGTCATCATTGGTATACTTGCCCACCTGTCCGGACTGACCAAGAGGAGTGCACTCGTGCGGACCATTCTGGCCGTTCTGTGTGTGGCCGTAGTCTGTGTGTCCTCCATTATCAGCGTGGTCAGTTTCATTGCTGTAAAGTCTTTTATCTGTATCAACACATCAACATCACGTATTTGTACCTTGTCATATTGGATAATTGAAACATGTAATACATAGTAATATTTCGAGGTTCTTATAAAGTACGTGATGTACTTATAAAAACTTCGAATTAATAGTATTATTATTACTAACATAATGAATTGTACTCAACCCTTGTTCTTTTATACTTCATTAATAACCTTACTGACCTATCATATGTTATTGTCACGTCGTATTGTTCTAAAGTAGTTAAGTCGCCAACACTTCATATTCTATGTTTGAAATCTGTAAAATAAGGAAATGACATCAACTTAGATAATTGTAACTTTTAAATCACGTGTGAATAAAAATCATTATATAAGATATGTAATTGTATTTATGTATAGGTAGTTAAATATATATTTGAGGCAGTGTTAGTCTAGGGTTAAGTTAACACCATTCATGTCCGGTAAAGTTGGTTATGGATCTCAGACTTTATGGTGTGATCTTGTTTCAGGTGGACTATGAGAACTGTGATAACTGTATCATACTGACCAACGACAGTCAGGTCAACACGACGGAAGATGGGAAGTTTTACGGAGCACCTGTGGTGAGTGTTGAAGTGTAGTGAAATATACTTTATCATCCATAAGCCGTGACAAATTTTGTTACAGTAGTGTTTACTGTTATAGTGCCACTAACTTTGACACTAAATATATCGTTTGGTAGACCAAAGAACTGTATAATTGGACAGTATCTACCAAATCTCACCTCTCACCTGACCCTTACCCTAACCAAAGTACTTAGCTTGAAATAGGAAAGATGTCTCTAGATATCAAAACCTCCTGTTGAAATATAAATTCGTATGATTTTAAGTAAAGATGTTTTTACGTTTATGTTAAGTATTTTTGGAAAGAAGTTTTTTTCTGTCCTATTCGTTTTAGACTATTTTCCAAAATAAGTTTAGTAATTCTCAAGACATGCTAAAACTTTCTCTGATGTATGTATCTTGGCGTTTAACCCTACAGAATATAATAGTATATCAGTATTGACTGTTTGATAACAGGATACATACTAATTCGTTTGTTAATTTGTTACAGTATTGGACACACATCAGCCTCCTGGGCCTGGCTTCTACCAGTGTCTTCCTGCAGATTAGTTACCTCGTCAAAATGGCCATCATGATGGTTGTCATGGTGACGTTTAATCTTGTGTTCCACCTGATGCCAGTGTTCGGAACAGATCTACATATGCAGTAAGTATTGTCTTGTTTATATCATAGGATCACACCGTATATATGTTGAGAGGACACTGAACAATTCAGCAAACAAAATATTTTATAAACCACATGTCATTCAACACACCGTGCTGGGAACAGCTTTCCAGATTTCAACCTTTACTAAAGAAAAATGAATAGGTCTGAATAGGTCAGAAAAGGAACATACAGATTTATATTAAAATTTGCAATATATATTTTGTGACTGAATTAATATGTATCATGAATATTGTTTAGGGTATACATGTACTGTATACGCTACATGCAGTATGTAAATACTACTTACCTTTCAGATTCAGCAGTGTGCCTCCTCTTGATATGACCATAGCAACTTCTCTCTTGCTGGGACTTCTCTACCTGACTTTGTTCTTCATTGACCGACAGGTAAGTCTTATGTCCAAGTCCGTGAGTCACTAATATCAGCGATCCGTTACCTGGCGTTGTTCTTCATTGACCGACAGGTAAGTCTTATGTCAAAGTCCATGAGTCACTCATATTAGTGGTACTTTACCTGGCGTTGTTCTTCATTGACCGACAGGTAAGTCTTATGTCAAAGACCGAGAGTCACTCATAGTAGCGGTCCTTCACCTGACTTTGTTCTTCATTAGTTAACAAGAAAGTGTTTTGTCGAAGGCCGTGTGTTTGTTGACGAAAGTCTATTGCAAATTCATAAGTACTTCTTATTTCACTTATCAACATGCAACAAGGAACTATGAATGCAACAAATAAAAGTTAAAATAACTAGTATGACAGAACCTTTACATTTCTATAATTCCAGATAAATATTTGTTTTCAGGTAGAGTACACCAACAGACTGGATTTTCTGTGGAGGCGTCAATTTAATGAGGACACAGAAAATGTCAAGGTCACAGCTGAAGTAAACAAGCAGTTACTACAGAACATCCTACCCCAGCATGTAGCCGAGTATTTCATCAGGGGTACTCGCAAACATGATGTGAGTATAGTACTGATATATATTTATATTACTGTGACTTTTGGAACCACCCCTCTTGAGGATTTGAATTTGACAGTTGAATTTAATCGAAAATACCCATGATTCGTGAAACATTACCACCGTCGGAGTGACTATAGATGTTGAAACTCGTGCTCTCCTCAAAGGATTTATTAAAAAAATAATGTCTGATGAAATGTATGTTCAAAATTGTATGTGCTCCTAAAGTACTATGTAAACTATTTAGTCTTGGTGTTTTTGTTTCTCTCAGTTTGTGCCTAAATGATAATACTTGATCAGGTGGTCTTTTAACGTACATATTATTACATCCTAACAGGTCTGCTGTAGCCATAGATTTAGTTGATCATATTTAATCATTTCCTTAGGATTGCATACATAACAAATACAAAATGCTTCCTTTGGAATTGAGATTTTGGACTTGTTCCTAGTACTAAATTAAGACCAAATGATAATTAGAAATGTTGACATGATCGTTTAACCCACAGGACATGTACAGCGAGACGTATGGGTGTGTGTCGGTCATGTTCGCATCTATACCCAACTTCCAGGACTTTTATCAGCAGAGTGCTGCCAATCGTAACGGTCTCGAATGTATCAGAGTTCTCAATGAAATCATCGCCGAGTTTGATCAGGTAAGCAGAATTAAGAATAGACTAATTTTACTGGATTTCGAAATTCATAGAAGGTTCCTCGTTCACTTGTTACATTAGACTTTCCCATATAATAAATCAAGGGTATTTTTTTATACAGAACTATTTTTGCAATAAGTATGAAATGCAATATGATGATACACCTGTGTACCATGTTATGTTATACCTGTCTGTATCATGTTATGTTACACCTATCTGTTACACCTGTCTGTACCTTTTTTTGTATCCAGGTAATGGCGATGTCCGAGTTTTCCTCTGTTGAGAAGATAAAAACGATTGGTAGTACATACATGGCAGCCACTGGTCTACAACCTGGGCGTGAGGACATCATGGACCCAAAAGAACGACGCAATAACATAGTTACCATGACAACATTTGCATTAAGCATGATGAAGAAACTGGATGAGATTAACACCCATACTCTGAACCAGTTTAAACTCAGGATAGGTAAAGTGTTCATTCATCATATGTTCTGTCGCTGGTTAGATCAAAATATCAATTGAAAAATCAGTTTCTACTATAAAGAAAAAATAAACAATTCATTTTTTTGCTACAGTTGTTTAGTTAGCTTGGTCGATACACCGTGTAAAATATCTAAAGTACTTGCATGGGACGGTAATCAAGCCTAAAGGTTGCTACTGTACGATTGCAAAATCTAAACACTTATATTTTCAGCATTATATCTTAATCTGATGGATATGTTGGTAGAAAACCTATTGTAACTGTGATGTGTTTGTAGGCGTGAACCAGGGCGCGGTGATAGCGGGTGCGATTGTAACTGTGATGTGAATTGTTTTGTAGGGGTAAACGACGGCGCGGTGATAACGAATGTGATTATAACTGCGATGTAAATTGTTTTCTATGGGTGAACCACGGCGCGGTGATAGCGGGTGTGGCTATAACTGTGATGTGAATTGTTTTGTAGGGGTAAACCACGGCGCGGTGATAGCGAATGTGATTATAATTTCGATGTGAATTGCTTTTCTAGGGGTGAACCACGGCGCGGTGATAGCGGGTGTGATTGTAACTGTGATGTGAATTGTTTTGTAGGTGTGAACCACGGCGCGGTGATAGCGGGTGTGATTGTAACTGTGATGTGAATTGTTTTGTAGGCGTGAACCACGGCGCGGTGATAGCGGTTGTGATTGTAACTGTGATGTGAATTGTTTTGTAGGAGTAAACCACGGCGCGGTGATAGCGAATGTGATTGTAACTGTGATGTGAATTGTTTTGTAGGCGTGAACTACGGCGTGGTGATAGCGGGTGTGATTGTAACTGTGATGTGAATAGGTTTGTAGGGGTAAACCACGGCGCGGTTATAGCGGTGTGATTGTAACTGTGATGTGTTTGTAGGCGTGAACTACGGCGTGGTGATAGCGGGTGTGATTGTAACTGTGATGTGAATTGTTTTGTAGGGGTAAACCACGGCGCGGTGATAACGAATGTGATTGTAACTGTGATGTGAATTGTTTTGTAGGCGTGAACTACGGCGCGGTGATAGCGGGTGTGATTGTAACTGTGATGTGAATTGTTTTGTAGGGGTAAACGACGGCGCGGTGATAGCGGGTGTGATTGTAACTGTGATGTGAATTGTTTTGTAGGGGTAAACCACGGCGCGGTGATAGCGAATGTGATTATAACTGTGATGTGAATTGTTTTGTAGGCGTGAACCACGGCGCGGTGATAGCGAATGTGATTATAACTGTGATGTGAATTGTTTTGTAGGCGTGAACCACGGCGCGGTGATAGCGAATGTGATTATAACTGTGATGTGAATTGTTTTGTAGGCGTGAACCACGGCGCGGTGATAGCGGTTGTGATTGTTACTGTGATGTGAATTGTTTTGTAGGGGTAAACCACGGCGCGGTGATAGCGAATGTGATTATAACTGTGATGTGAATTGTTTTGTAGGCGTGAACCACGGCGCGGTGATAGCGAATGTGATTATAACTGTGATGTGAATTGTTTTGTAGGTGTTAACCACGGCGCGGTGATAGCGGGTGTGATTGGAGCCAGGAAACCTCAGTATGATATCTGGGGGGACACTGTGAACGTAGCCAGTCGTATGGACAGCTCTGGGGAGATGGGGAAAATACAGGTAAGAATGACACTTTCTCTTACCCTGGGGTAGAGATGGGGAAAATGCAGGTAAGAATGACACTTTCTCTTGCCCTGGGGTTGAGATGGGGAAGATACAGGTAAGAATGACACTTTCTCTTGCCCTGGGGTTGAGATGGGGGAAATACAGGTAAGAATGACACTTTCTCTTGCCCTGGGGTTGAGATGGGGAAGATACAGGTAAGAATGACACTTTCTCTTGCCCTGGGGTTGAGATGGGGAAGATACAGGTAAGAATGACACTTTCTCTTATCCTGGGGTTGAGATGAGAAAGATCCAGGTAGGAACAAAACTTTTTTGTCCTAGGGATTATATGGGAATATCGGTGGTGATATAACGTCACGTCAGCAATGCACCCACGCCACGTCAACCCCGAAGTTGGCCGTCAATATTACGTTATGCACATAATAAACATTGGGTGAACCGGGTAAGAGAAAAAACATAATCCCTTGAGAATGAGACAAGAAAACATTACCCCTTGAGAATGAGAAAAGAAAACATTACCCGCAGGGAGATTCATCAGTTGAGGCTTTCGAAGGAGAAAGGTTTAAAGGTCAAAATATGAATTTCAATTTATTATATTTCTAGTGCTAGACAATGCGAAATATGTTCGTCCTTATTGTCTCCGTTGCTCTAATTCCGCCTATGCTTTCTGTTTAGGTACCCGAGGCTACAGCGCAGTACCTTTTTGGTAAAGGGTTCAACATCCAGAAAAAGGGTCTCACTAAGGTCAAAGGTAAAGACCCAATGACAACGTACTTTGTGTTACCAAAGGTTGACTCACCAGACTCAGTGACTCCTCTTTGACCTTTATAACATTCATTTCAAGGTCAAACCTGCCATTTGGTGCTCTCTGTGATGTGGTGCTGGCCGGTCCTACTGGCCAAACGTTCAGGATACACATGACACTGTGTGACCTGGTGTTCTACTGGCCAAACATTAAGGATACACGTGACACTGTGGGACCTGGTGTCCTACTGGCCAAACGTTCAGGACACACGTGACACGGTGTGACCTGGTCACCTGTCCTACTTCACACGTATGACATTCGTAGACAATCAGGATACACCAGACTCCAGAACGGCTGAATGATAAAGGACTAATCATAGTGGCTGTATAGTGTCGTTTGTGGAGTACAACTCAAAGTGAGATGGTCATATATGACGGACTTCCTAGTATCTAAACAAGATGTGATTATGGTCCCTAGTGAGTGTGGATGATCTCAGTGAAGGAATCTACAACAAGTCCTACGGGGATAATGGGACAGAAAAGATCATTGGAGCGGAACAATGATGAGTGGTAGCGTCTAGTACTGTGTTTGTTCATCACGTTGTTGGGAGATATTTGGAAGAACTTTTTTTCACAATGATATATATTTCTGTATAAATTGTCTTTCCACTTTCTCATCTTACAAAGTGCATATGCTATTCTTATCAGATATGAATACCACAACCCATTTTAATATGATAACATCAGATACTACCCGTGAAATGGTGGATCTATTGAGTATACATCTAACAATGATATAAACACTTGACACAGTGCGGATCTTTGATTTGATGATTTAATGTTTTAAGATATGAAATAGCTACAAGAAAGGGTAAAGTTTTTTTTTCCTTTAAAATGTTTTCTGTTGGAATGCATGATCAATATGAATGCCAACTGGAAATCATAATTGAAACACAAGCACCCTTCATTATCATTTTGCATTTCTGGGGAGAGCGGTGTAATTTAAACTGTTATATTACAACTAATTACATATCTTCATTGGAATATCAAATATGTTACAATTACAAATGATCCTGATCACATTATCTACAATAAAATAACATCAAGTTATCCTCGCGAGAATATCAAATTACCTTCATCGGGATATCTTTATGGAACAACACGAAATTATACCAATCGGAATATCAGTATTGTTACTAAATTATTTTCAATACGATATATATTCTTCACATGGGATGCGTTTGTGCATTGTAACAATCTTCTAAATTATCTTCATGTGGATAAAAGTCACAACTACTCATTACTGCCATTTCGATATACATATATAGTTGTTGTAACTGACGAAATGCCATCAACAGAATGTCGCCAGTGTTTGGTGCCTCTGCCGGTTATTAATTCAGTTATTACAGGTTTCTCTTGACCTCAAAATGATTCTATTCTTTTAACATTACTATGTGATATTTTGCTTTTGCCCATTCTGTACAATAACACTTGATACAAAAATCTAAATTATTAGATATAACCTCAATATTCAGAGGAAATATGGATATATGGAAATTCTTATCACAGTTTTCTACGTGACTGTTTTCTTTATTCTTCAAGGTGCAAGATAAAACCTACTTGGGTACTGAATATTTAGGGTCAAGGTCAAACTATGTCAGTTACGAAGGAGACAATAAAGTACCTTGAAACGTATCAAAGCTTGGAACACATCAGTTTAAAATTATGTAACTGAGGAATGTACAACATAATTTATACGTACCATTTGTACAAAACAATATCAGTATGTAAACTTACAGCAGATAGTAATGTGATGACAAATGAAATAATTCCTGTTTCTATATTAAAAGTGTAAAGATTGTTCATGGAAACAACTCTGACAAGGGCGCCTCACGTTGTGTGGACAACAGGTTGTTTATGTGATACATGTTGATGAAGTGAGTGTTTGTAAGCAGATCTGTGATGGGTTATTGGAGATGTGCGATATGTCAAACATGGCGCGTGTCTGTATTTGGAGTGTGGTGACAGCGGAATGGACACAGTCTCTGTAACATGTCGTACCAAGTACATTATGTTTGAAATGTAAAAACAAACCGTCATTACCATATCAATAGTCATATTTATTATACAAATACAACTACAAACGTTCCAAAGTGGACATGAACAAATTCATGATATTTTAAATATTTTAAAATGTGAAAGTATCAGAAACATCTACTCTTTTATTAAATGTTTTATAGAATGTGGGCGACTGTTGACTGACCTTAGCGTATGTTAATGACTAGTCCTGTGTTGGCCTTCAGAGCGGGCTTTCAGAGTGAGCATTTATAAAGTGGTCCTTTACAGTGGGCCTTGGTTGGACTTTGTTTCAGAAGGGGCCTTGGGCGAACATTGTTTCAGAGTGGGCCTTGTGTGGACTTTGTTTCAGAGTGGGCCTTGGGTGAACTTTGTTTCAGAGTGGGCCTTGGGTAAACTTTGTTTCAAAGTGGGCCTTGGACGAACTTTGTTTCAGAGTGGGCCTTGGGTGGACTTTGTTTCAGAGTGGGCCTTGTGTGGACTTTGTTTCAGAGTGGGTATTGGGTGGAGTTTGTTTCGGAGTGAACCTGGGGTTGACTTTGTGTGTCAGAGGTGACCCGTGGCTGACTGTTTCAGAGTGGACCTTTGGTTGACTGTGTTTCAGAGTGTGTCGATATGTTGTCTCCTGTCTGTTCTAGCTTTATTTGGTGAGATGGGAGCTGTGAGGGCAAGGTTTGGTGATCTGTGTACCTTCTCGGACATGTTTGATTGAAGTTTGGCCTTCTATTCATTGACGTTTTGTCGGTCTTACTTTGATAAGTATTTTTTATATTATATGACAACAATTTTGATTCAGTTCAGTAAAATGATGCAAATGGTTCTTTAATAGGATACATCAATTTAGGCACAGGGCACAAGTTGTATAAAAAGGTCTTAATACACAGTGTGTTATCAGAAAAGCTTGACAAAGGAGTCAGTCTCGAAATATTTATCACGTTCATTGTTTCATTATAAGTTAAACCTTTGATTTGTGGCGAGAAGATTTTTATTCTGTGCGAGTATAAATATGGGAGATACTCTAATAGCTTCTAATATTTTTGAAGTATTTGATTAATGCTACTAATAATTCAGAACAGATTTCAACAATTTTCATCAAATATTATTAATAATTCAGAACAGATTTCAACAATTTTCATCACCAGTTTTGTATTTATTATATTCTGAAAGCAGAAAACATCTGTTTCTAAGCCGCCAGGACTAGACGTCTTTGATCAACTAAAATAAATCTGTATTTCCAGCGTGCTAGGTTGAACGTAAACATACATTATTATTGACAACTACTATTTTTTCAAACAAATGAGTTCTTCCAGCATGAAATAACGCAAAAATTAGTCGATGGAAAATGAGTTGTTCTATTCAAACAAATCTGGAGAAGAAAAAAGTAAGAAGGGACAATTCTGTTCTATCCAGCCAAATGGTACGTCACTGTTAGGAACGACATGGTCGGATCAGCTAATTAATGGCTTGCTATACCTGCAGCATTAGCTTAAAGGCTTCACTGAGACAGAAGGATATTTAAGATATATCATTATCCTACGGAGACACCGATGGTGTTATTCAATGACAGCTACAATACATAGACGAGTATTTCAGGGTTCATGTCACGGTGTATAATGTATTGTGTCGTTATTTTGTAAACATTCGTTGATATTTTAAACTTTTATTTTTTCATGGATCATTGTATTAGATTTGTGCCATTTTTTTAGTAGAAATGCTTAGTATCCCATTCACGATTATTATTTCATAGTATCCCATTAATGATAATTATTTCGTAGTATCCCATTCACAATAATTATTTCGTAGTATCCCATTTACGATAATTATTTCGTAGTATCCCATTCACGATAATTATTTCGTAGTATCCCATTCATGATAATTATTTCGTAGTATTCAATTCGCGATAATTATTTCGAACATTAAATCATTTTGTTAAGAACGTATGCATGTGCGTTTTAGTGGGAATAATTACATATTCATTTATTTATTATAAATAATTAAATTTTATTATAACTCGGTATATATCGTTTTTCTACTTGATATGGTATTAGACAACAAAGTAAGTTAGGTGAAAATGACGCTTGGCTACATATTCCAGATTATCAGTTTATTTTTCATATCTGCGTTCCTATGAAATTCTTACAGAATAAAACCATTTTGTGTCTAGGTTTACCATGATTTATATTTTAGGAGAGAACAATATCAAATTGTATTCCCCGGAAGTATTGTATGTGATATTGTTAAGTGGTGGCCTTGGTGCACTTCGTGTTTATTTTGTGATATCAGAGCGATTTTACTTAATTGTAATATAAAAAATAAAGAAAACAAAACATTATTTCCGTCGCTAATTTACTTATATATACGAATATAATGTCAATATACATTTATACATATAGCATTCCATCGTTACAGTAATTATTTTCAGCATACGTGGTCGTGTGCTGTGGTGTTAGTGGACATCTACTTCTGTGATACTTAAACGCGTTTAAGCTAATGCGCTTGCCGATTATTGTGAATTGTTGATTTACATGTATAATATATGATGTTCAAATCTAGTCTCTGGCAGTAGTCTCTGATATGGCGGTGTTTTTCTAACCAATAAACTGGTATAAACTCACATGGACGTGACGTTACGTACATTTTATACACGAATAAGCAAGCTTGAAAACAAAGTGTTTGGTACATATATACAACCACTTGTGTATTGAATTGGATATTATATATTTACTATCAAAATTATTGTATGATATGATTCATATGTACTGTCTGTTATGTTAGATATTATATTTACAATTGAGCATGGTAGATTATATTTATTCACTGTCCAACGTGTTAGATGTTATATCTTTACGGTCTAACATGTTAGATGTTATATCTTTACGGTCTAACATGTTAGATGTTATATCTTTACGGTCTAACATGCTAGATGCCATATATTTACTATCTAAACCATAAGATGTTATTTATTAACAGTCTTACATGCTAGATGTTTCATATTTACGGTCTTACATGTAAGATAATATATATTGACTGTCTAACGTGTTAGATGTTATATATTTACAGTCTAACATGTAAGATGTTATATATTTACTTTCTAACGTGTTAGATGTTTCATATTTACAGTCTAAACCATAAGATGTTATTTATTAACAGTCTAACATGCTAGATGTTTCATATTTACGGTCTTACATGTTAGATGTTTAATATTTACAGTCTAACATTTCAGATGTTATATAATTTACTAACATGATAGATGATTTATATTGACGGTCTTACATGTAAGATGTTATATATTTACTGTCTAACGCGTTAGATGTTACATATTTACTGTTTAGCATGTAATATGTTATATATTTACTGTCTAACATGTAAGATGTTATATATTTACTGTCTAACATGTAAGATGTTATATATTTACTGTCTAACATGTTAGATGTTATATATTTACTGTCTAACATGTTAGATGTTATATATTTACTGTCTAACACGTTAGATGTTATATATTTACTGTCTAACATGTAAGATAATATATATTGACTGTCTAACGTGTTAGATGTTATATATTTACTGTCTAACATGTAAGATAATATATATTGACTGTCTAACGTGTTAGATGTTATATATTTACTGTCTAACATGTAAGATAATATATATTGACTGTCTAACGTGTTAGATGTTATATATTTACTGTCTAACATGTAAGATAATATATATTGACTGTCTAACGTGTTAGATGTTATATATTTACTGTCTAACATGTAAGATGTTTTATATTTACTGTCTAACATGTTAGATGTTATATATTTACTGTCTAACGCGTTAGATGTTATATATTTACTGCCTAACGTGTAAGATGATATATATTTACTGTCTAACAGATTAGATGTTATATATTTACTGTCTAACAGATTAGATGTTATATATTTACTGTCTAAAATGTAAGATTTTATATATTTACTGTCTAATGTGTTAGATGTTATATATTAACTGTCTTACATGTTAGATGTTATATATTTACTGTCTAACGTGTTAGATGTTATATATTTACTGTCTAACGCGTTACATGTTATACATTTACTGTCTAACGTGTAAGATGTTATATATCTACTGTCTAACGTGTTAGATGTTATATATTTACTGTCTAACATGTAAGATGTTATATATCTACTGTCTAACGTGTTAGATGTTATATATTTACTGTCTAACGCGTTAGATGTTATATATTTACTGTCTAACATGTTAGATGTTATATATTTACTGTCTAACGTGTTATATGTTATATATTAACTGTCTTACATGTTAGATGTTATATATTTACTGTCTAACGTGTTAGATGATATACATTTACTGTCTAACGTGTAAGATGTTATATATCTACTGTCTAACGTGTTAGATGTTATATATCTACTGTCTAACATGTAAGATGTTATATATCTACTGTCTAACATGTTAGATGTTATATATTTACTGTCTAACGCGTTAGATGTTATATATTTACTCTCTAACGTGTTAGATGATTTATATTTACTGTCAAACATGTTATATGTTATATATTTACTGTCTAATGTGTTAGATGTTATATATTAACTGTCTTACATGTTAGATGTTATATATCTACTGTCTAACGCGTTAGATGTTATATATTTACTGTCTAACATGTAAGATGTTATATATTTACTGTCTAACGTGTAAGATGTTATATATCTACTGTCTAACGCGTTAGATGTTATATATTTACTGTCTAACGTGTAAGATGTTATATATTTACTGTCTAACGTGTAAGATGTTATATATTTACTGTCTAACGTGTAAGATGTTATATATTTACAGTCTAACGTGTTAGATGTTATATATTTTCTGTCTAACATGTAAGATGTTATATATTTACTGTCTAACGTGTAAGATGTTATATATCTACTGTCTAACGTGTTAGATGTTATATATTTACTGTCTAACATATTAGATGTTATACATTTACTGTCTAACGTGTAAGATGTTATATATCTACTGTCTAACGTGTTAGATGTTATATATTTACTGTCTAACATGTAAGATGTTATATATCTACTGTCTAACGTGTTAGATGTTATATATTTACTGTCTAACGCGTTAGATGTTATATATTTACTGTCTAACATGTTAGATGTTATATATTTACTGTCTAACGTGTTATATGTTATATATTTACTGTCTAATGTGTTAGATGTTATATATTAACTGTCTTACATGTTAGATGTTATATATTTACTGTCTAACGTGTTAGATGATATACATTTACTGTCTAACGTGTAAGATGTTATATATCTACTGTCTAACGTGTTAGATGTTATATATCTACTGTCTAACGTGTAAGATGTTATATATCTACTGTCTAACATGTTAGATGTTATATATTTACTGTCTAACGCGTTAGATGTTATATATTTACTGTCTAACGTGTTAGATGATTTATATTTACTGTCAAACATGTTATATGTTATATATTTACTGTCTAATGTGTTAGATGTTATATATTAACTGTCTTACATGTTAGATGTTATATATTTACTGTCTAACGTGTAAGATGTTATATATCTACTGTCTAACGCGTTAGATGTTATATATTTACTGTCTAACATGTAAGATGTTATATATTTACTGTCTAACGTGTAAGATGTTATATATCTACTGTCTAACGCGTTAGATGTTATATATTTACTGTCTAACGTGTAAGATGTTATATATTTACTGTCTAACGTGTAAGATGTTATATATTTACTGTCTAACGTGTAAGATGTTATATATTTACAGTCTAACGTGTTAGATGTTATATATTTTCTGTCTAACATGTAAGATGTTATATATTTACTGTCTAACGTGTAAGATGTTATATATCTACTGTCTAACGTGTTAGATGTTATATATTTACTGTCTAACATATCAGATGTTATATATTTACTGTCTAACGTGTTAGATGTTATATATTTACTGTCTAACGTGTAAGATGTAATATATTTTCTGTCTAACGTGTAAGATGTTATATATCTACTGTCTAACGTGTTAGATGTTATATATTTACTGTCTAACATATCAGATGTTTTATATTCACTGTGTAACGTGTTGGATGATTTATATTTACTGTCTAACATGTTAGATGTTATATATTTACTGTCAAACATGTAAGATGTTATATATTTACTGTCAAACATGTAAGATGTTATATATTTACTGTCAAACATGTAAGATGTTATATATTTACTGTCTAACATGTAAGATGTTATATATTTACTGTCTAACGTGTTAGATGTTATATATTTACTGTCTAACGTGTTAGATGATTTATATTTACTGTCTAACATGTAAGATGTTATATATTTACTGTCTAACGTGTAAGATGTTATTAATTTACTGTCTTACGTGTTAGATGTTATATATTTACTGTCTATAATGTTAGATGTTATATATTTACTGTCTATAATGTGAGATGTTATATATTTACTGTCTAGCATGTTAGATGTTATATATTTACTGTCTAACGTGTTAGATGTTATATATTTACTGTCTAGCATGTTAGATGTTTTATATTTACTGTCTAACATGTTAGATGTTATATATTTGCTGTCTAGCATGTTAGATGTTATATATTTACTGTCAAACATGTTAGATATTATATATTTACTGTCTAACGTGTTAGATGTTATATATTTACTGTCTAACGTGTTAGATGCAGTATGGAGGTTGTGTGGACGCAATTGTTACTCTGGTTTTACATGCAATGTTGATAATCTTTTATGAAAATAAAGTGTTGATGACGTCATATCTTGTGTTGATCTAGATATTCACTTTTGATGAAATGCCCAACATGCAAGATCAACACACTTTCTATGAAATAATGTTTAAAAGCGCTTACCTTTCCGGAACACGTGGTACTTATCCAATGGTCTCCGTGTACAAAACTCTTCCTTTGTTGCATTCATCTTGTTTATCCGTGCGCAGATGGGTGCTTAGTGGGTATGTCTTTCACATTATATTCACGTCTCGTGGAAAGATCAACCGACCTAGATACAAGATACAAGAAACTTTATTAAAGTCGCATATATGAACAAAGATAACATTAGCGCTGTAGTTCTATTTCTGCGACAAATATTGTAAAAATCAAACATAAAACAAGGTAAATAACAAAATGCATAAATAGAAAGCAAAAACTAAACATGGAAAACTCTACACTATCACTGAGAAATTATATCATATAAGTAAGATTATTGGAGACATACATGTATAACACAGCAGCATATAATTGAATATCAATTAACAGAAATATAAAATAAAAATATTTATTAATATTGAACACCTGCATATCACACAGTTGTTGTTATAAAAATGATTAAAGCACTATATTATAAGTCGAATTTACATAAATACTAATATGGCAAAGAATTATAAATTGACATGGTATACACTAATATAACGTTCATTAAAAGAAAACAATGATGTCATAGAATTAAACAATTTGTTAGAAAATTAGGGCTAAAATATATAATAACCTACAGATAAAACATATGTTAGCATCGTTAGCTGATTCATAATACCAAAGGCTAAAATATTCATATAGGACACCTTCCCCCGTAACCAACCAACCAAACAAAAAATAATAATAAAATATCTTGACCATTCTGTTGAGAAAATGTATGAACATATTTAGACCATCACGACTGTCGATTGACACGTGTATAATTATTAACACAGTAATGTTCTACCACAGAGAAGAACCAGTGATACCAGTGTTAGATAAGGAAGTAATCTTCTACCACAGAGAAGTACCAGTGATATCAGTGTTAGATAAGGAAGTAATGTTCTACCACAGAAAAGTACCAGTGATATCAGTGTTGGATAAGGAAGTAATGTTCTACCACAGAAAAGTACCAGTGATAACAGTGTTGGATAAGGAAGCAATGTTCTACCACAGAAACGTACCAGTGATATCAGTGTTGGATAAGGAAGCAGTGTTCTACCACAGAAAAGTACCAGTGATATCAGTGTTGGATAAGGAAGTAGTGTTCTACCACAGAAAAGCACCAGTGATATCAGTGTTGGATAAGGAAGCAGTGTTCTACCATAGAAAAGTACCAGTGATATCAGTGTTGGATAAGGAAGCAATATTCTACCACAGAAAAGTACCAGTGATATCAGTGTTGGATAAGGAAGCAATGTTCTACCACAGAATAGTACCAGTGATATCAGTGTTGGACAAGGAAGCAATGTTCTACCACAGAAAAGTACCAGTGATATCAGTGTTGGACAAGGAAGCAATGTTCTACCACAGAAAAGTACTAGTGATATCAGTGTTGGATAAGGAAGCAATGTTCTACCACAGAAAAGTACCAGTGATATCAGTGTTGTATAAGGAAGCAATGTTCTACCACAGAAAAGAACTAGTGGTATCAGTGTTGATTAAGGAAGCAATGTTCTACCACAGAAAAGTACCAGTGATATCAGTGTTGTATAAGGAAGCAATGTTCTATCACAGAAAAGTACCAGTGATATCAAGGTTGTATAAGGAAGCAATGTTCTACCACAGAAAAGTACTAGTGATATCAGTGTTGGATAAGGAAGCAATGTTCTACCACAGAAAAGTACCAGTGATATCAGTGTTGTATAAGGAAGCAATGTTCTACCACAGAAAAGTACCAGTGATATCAGTGTTGGATAAGGAAGTAATGTTCTACCACAGCAAAGTACTAGTGATATCAGTGTTGTGTAAGGAAGCAATGTTCTACCACAGAAAAGTACCAGTGATATCAGTGTTGTAAAAGGAAGCAATGTTCTATCACAGAAAAGTACCAGTAATATCAGTGTTGTATCAGGAAGCAATGTTCTATCACAGAAAAGTACCAGTAATATCTGTGTTGTATAAGGAAGCAATGTTCTACCACAGAAAAGTATTAGTGATATCAGTGTTGGATAAGGAAGCAATGTTCTACCACAGAAAAGTATTAGTGATATCAATGTTGGATAAGGAAGCAATGTTCTACCACAGAAAAGTATTAGTGATATCAGTGTTGGACAAGGAAGCAATGTTCTACCACAGAAAAGTATTAGTGATATCAGTGTTGTATAAGGAAGCAATGTTCTACCACAGAAAAGTACCAGTGATATCAGTGTTGTATAAGGAAGCAATGATCTACCACAGAAAAGCCCCAGTGATATCAGTGTTGGATAAGGAAGCAATGTTCTACCACAGAAAAGTACCAGTGATATCAGTGTTGGATAAGGAATTAGTGTTCTACCACAGAAAAGCACCAGTGATATCAGTGTTGGATAAGGAAGCAGTGTTCTACCATAGAAAAGTACCAGTGATATCAGTGTTGGATAAGGAAGCAATGTTCTACCACAGAAAAGTACCAGTGATATCAGTGTTGGATAAGGAAGCAATGTTCTACCACAGAGAAGAACCAGTGATATCAGTGTTGGATAAGGAAGCAGTGTTCTATCACAGAAAAGTACCAGTGATATCAGTGTTGGATAAGGAAGCAGTGTTCTACCATAGAAAAGTACCAGTGATATCAGTGTTGGATAAGGAAGCAATGTTCTACCACAGAAAAGTACCAGTGATACCAGTGTTAGATAAGGAAGCAATGTTCTACCATAGAAAAGTACCAGTGATATCAGTGTTGGACAAGGAAGCAATGTTCTACCACAGAAAAGTACTAGTGATATCAGTGTTGTATAAGGAAGCAATGTTCTACCACAGAAAAGTACCAGTGATATCAGTGTTGTGTAAAGAAGCAATGTTCTACCACAGAAAAGTACCAGTGATATCAGTGTTGGATAAGGAAGCAATGTTCTACCACAGAAAAGTACCAGTGATATCAGTGTTGTATAAGGAAGCAATGTTCTACCACAGAAAAGTACCAGTGATATCAGTGTTGGATAAGGAAGCAATGTTTTACCATAGAAAAGTACCAGTGATATCAGAGTTGGATAAGGAAGTAATGTTCTACCACAGAAAAGTACTAGTGATATCAGTGTTGGATAAGGAAGTAATGTTCTACCACAGAAAAGTACCAGTGATATCAGTGTTGGATAAGGAAGTAATGTTCTACCACAGAAAAGTACAAGTGATATCAGTGTTGGATAAGGAAGTAATGTTCTACCACAGAAAAGTACCAGTGATATCAGTGTTGGATAAGGAAGCAATGTTCTACCATAGAAAAGTACCAGTGATATCAGTGTTGGATAAGGAAGCAATGTTCTACCACAGAAAAGTACCAGTGATATCAGTGTTGGATAAGGAAGCAATGTTCTACCACAGAAAAGTACCAGTGATATCAGTGTTGGATAAGGAAGTAATGTTCTACCACAGAAAAGTACCAGTGATATCAGTGTTGGATAAGGAAGTAATGTTCTACCACAGAGAAGAACCAGTGATATCAGTGTTGTATAAGGAAGCAATGTTCTAACATAGAAAAGTACCAGTGATACCAGTGTTGGATAAGGAAGCAATGTTCTACCACAGAAAAGTACCAGTGATAGCAGTGTTGTATAAGGAAGCAATGATCTACCACAGAAAAGTACCAGTGATATCAGTGTTGGATAAGGAAGCAATGTTCTACCACAGAAAAGTACCAGTGATATCAGTGTTGGATAAGGAAGCAATGTTCTACCACAGAAAAGTACCAGTGATATCAGTGTTGGATAAGGAAGCAATGGTCTACCACAGAAAAGTACCAGTGATATCAGTGTTGGATAAGGAAGCAATGTTCTACCAGAGAAAAGTACCAGTGATATCAGTGTTGGATAAGGAAGCAATGTTCTATCACAGAAAAGTATTAGTGATATCAGTGTTGTATAAGGAAGCAATGTTCTACCACAGAGAAGAACCAGTGATATCAGTGTTGTATAAGGAAGTAATGTTCTACCACAGAAAAGTACTAGTGATATCAGTGTTGGATAAGGAAGCAATGTTCTACCACAGAGAAGAACCAGTGATATCAGTGTTGTATAAGGAAGTAATGTTCTACCACAGAAAAGAACCAGTGATATCAGTGTTGGATAAGGAAGTAATGTTCTACCACAGAAAAGTACTAGTGATATCAGTGTTGGATAAGGAAGCAATGTTCTACCACAGAAAAGTACTAGTGATATCAGTGTTGGATAAGGAAGCAATATTCTACCACAGAGAAGAACCAGTGATATCAGTGTTGGATAAGGAAGTAATATTCTACCACAGAGAAGAACCAGTGATATCAGTGTTGGATAAGGAAGCAATGTTCTACCACAGAGAAGAACCAGTGATATCAGTGTTGTATAAGGAAGTAATGTTCTACCACAGAGAAGAACCAGTGATATCAGTGTTGTATAAGGAAGCAATGTTCTACCACAGAAAAGTACCAGTGATATCAGTGTTGTATAAGGAAGCAATGTTCTACCACAGAAAAGTACCAGTGATATCAAGGTTGTATAAGGAAGTAATGTTCTACCACAGAGAAGAACCAGTGATATCAGTGTTGGATAAGGAAGCAATGTTCTATCACATAAAAGTACCAGTGATATCAGTGTTGTATAAGGAAGCAATGTTCTATCACAGAAAAGTACCAGTGATATCAGTGTTGGATAAGGAAGCAATGTTCTACCACAGAGAAGAACCAGTGATATCAGTGTTGGATAAGGAAGTAATGTTCTACCACAGAAAAGTACCAGTGATATCAGTGTTGTATAAGGAAGTAATGTTCTACTACAGAAAAGTATTAGTGATATCAGTGTTGGATAAGGAAGCAATGTTCTACCACAGAAAAGTACCAGTGATATCAGTGTTGGATAAGGAAGCAATGTTCTACCACAGAAAAGTACCAGTGATATCAGTGTTGGATAAGGAAGCAATGTTCTACCACAGAGAAGAACCAGTGATATCAGTGTTGGATAAGGAAGCAATGTTCTACCACAGAGAAGAACCAGTGATATCAGTGTTGGATAAGGAAGTAATGTTCTATCACAGAAAAGTACCAGTGATATCAGTGTTGGATAAGGAAGCAATGTTCTACCACAGAAAAGTACTAGTGATATCAGTGTTGGATAAGGAAGCAATGTTCTACCACAGAAAAGTACCAGTGATATCAGTGTTGGATAAGGAAGTAGTGTTCTACCACAGAAAAGTACCAGTGATATCAGTGTTGGATAAGGAAGCAGTGTTCTACCATAGAAAAGTACCAGTGATATCAGTGTTGGATAAGGAAGCAATATTCTACCACAGAAAAGTACCAGTGATATCAGTGTTGGATAAGGAAGCAATGTTCTACCACAGAATAGTACCAGTGATATCAGTGTTGGACAAGGAAGCAATGTTCTACCACAGAAAAGTACCAGTGATATCAGTGTTGGACAAGGAAGCAATGTTCTACCACAGAAAAGTACTAGTGATATCAGTGTTGGATAAGGAAGCAATGTTCTACCACAGAAAAGTACCAGTGATATCAGTGTTGGATAAGGAAGCAATGTTCTACCACAGAAAAGTACTAGTGGTATCAGTGTTGATTAAGGAAGCAATGTTCTACCACAGAAAAGTACCAGTGATATCAGTGTTGTATAAGGAAGCAATGTTCTATCACAGAAAAGTACCAGTGATATCAAGGTTGTATAAGGAAGCAATGTTCTATCACAGAAAAGTACTAGTGATATCAGTGTTGGATAAGGAAGCAATGTTCTACCACAGAAAAGTACCAGTGATATCAGTGTTGTATAAGGAAGCAATGTTCTACCACAGAAAAGTACCAGTGATATCAGTGTTGGATAAGGAAGTAATGTTCTACCACAGCAAAGTACTAGTGATATCAGTGTTGTGTAAGGAAGCAATGTTCTACCACAGAAAAGTACCAGTGATATCAGTGTTGTAAAAGGAAGCAATGTTCTATCACAGAAAAGTACCAGTAATATCAGTGTTGTATCAGGAAGCAATGTTCTATCACAGAAAAGTACCAGTAATATCTGTGTTGTATAAGGAAGCAATGTTCTACCACAGAAAAGTATTAGTGATATCAGTGTTGGATAAGGAAGCAATGTTCTACCACAGAAAAGTATTAGTGATATCAGTGTTGGATAAGGAAGCAATGTTCTACCACAGAAAAGTATTAGTGATAACAGTGTTGGACAAGGAAGCAATGTTCTACCACAGAAAAGTATTAGTGATATCAGTGTTGTATAAGGAAGCAATGTTCTACCACAGAAAAGTACCAGTGATATCAGTGTTGTATAAGGAAGCAATGATCTACCACAGAAAAGCCCCAGTGATATCAGTGTTTGATAAGGAAGCAATGTTCTACCACAGAAAAGTACCAGTGATATCAGTGTTGGATAAGGAATTAGTGTTCTACCACAGAAAAGTACCAGTGATATCAGTGTTGGATAAGGAAGCAGTGTTCTACCATAGAAAAGTACCAGTGATATCAGTGTTGGATAAGGAAGCAATGTTCTACCACAGAAAAGTACCAGTGATATCAGTGTTGGATAAGGAAGCAATGTTCTACCACAGAGAAGAACCAGTGATATCAGTGTTGGATAAGGAAGCAGTGTTCTATCACAGAAAAGTACCAGTGATATCAGTGTTGGATAAGGAAGCAGTGTTCTACCATAGAAAAGTACCAGTGATATCAGTGTTGGATAAGGAAGCAATGTTCTACCACAGAAAAGTACCAGTGATACCAGTGTTAGATAAGGAAGCAATGTTCTACCATAGAAAAGTACCAGTGATATCAGTGTTGGACAAGGAAGCAATGTTCTACCACAGAAAAGTACTAGTGATATCAGTGTTGTATAAGGAAGCAATGTTCTACCACAGAAAAGTATTAGTGATATCAGTGTTGTGTAAAGAAGCAATGTTCTACCACAGAAAAGTACCAGTGATATCAGTGTTGGATAAGGAAGCAATGTTCTACCATAGAAAAGTACCAGTGATATCAGTGTTGGATAAGGAAGCAATGTTCTACCACAGAAAAGTACCAGTGATATCAGTGTTGGATAAGGAAGCAATGTTCTACCACAGAAAGGTACCAGTGATATCAGTGTTGGATAAGGAAGTAATGTTCTACCACAGAAAAGTACCAGTGATATCAGTGTTGGATAAGGAAGTAATGTTCTACCACAGAGAAGAACCAGTGATATCAGTGTTGTATAAGGAAGCAATGTTCTAACATAGAAAAGTACCAGTGATACCAGTGTTGGATAAGGAAGCAATGTTCTACCACAGAAAAGTACCAGTGATAGCAGTGTTGTATAAGGAAGCAATGATCTACCACAGAAAAGTACCAGTGATATCAGTGTTGGATAAGGAAGCAATGTTCTACCACAGAAAAGTACCAGTGATATCAGTGTTGGATAAGGAAGCAATGTTCTACCACAGAAAAGTACCAGTGATATCAGTGTTGGATAAGGAAGCAATGGTCTACCACAGAAAAGTACCAGTGATATCAGTGTTGGATAAGGAAGCAATGTTCTACCAGAGAAAAGTACCAGTGATATCAGTGTTGGATAAGGAAGCAATGTTCTATCACAGAAAAGTATTAGTGATATCAGTGTTGTATAAGGAAGCAATGTTCTACCACAGAGAAGAACCAGTGATATCAGTGTTGTATAAGGAAGTAATGTTCTACCACAGAAAAGTACTAGTGATATCAGTGTTGGATAAGGAAGCAATGTTCTACCACAGAGAAGAACCAGTGATATCAGTGTTGTATAAGGAAGTAATGTTCTACCACAGAAAAGAACCAGTGATATCAGTGTTGGATAAGGAAGTAATGTTCTACCACAGAAAAGTACTAGTGATATCAGTGTTGGATAAGGAAGCAATGTTCTACCACAGAAAAGTACTAGTGATATCAGTGTTGGATAAGGAAGCAATATTCTACCACAGAGAAGAACCAGTGATATCAGTGTTGGATAAGGAAGTAATATTCTACCACAGAGAAGAACCAGTGATATCAGTGTTGGATAAGGAAGCAATGTTCTACCACAGAGAAGAACCAGTGATATCAGTGTTGTATAAGGAAGTAATGTTCTACCACAGAGAAGAACCAGTGATATCAGTGTTGTATAAGGAAGCAATGTTCTACCACAGAAAAGTACCAGTGATATCAGTGTTGTATAAGGAAGCAATGTTCTACCACAGAAAAGTACCAGTGATATCAAGGTTGTATAAGGAAGTAATGTTCTACCACAGAGAAGAACCAGTGATATCAGTGTTGGATAAGGAAGCAATGTTCTATCACATAAAAGTACCAGTGATATCAGTGTTGTATAAGGAAGCAATGTTCTATCACAGAAAAGTACCAGTGATATCAGTGTTGGATAAGGAAGCAATGTTCTACCACAGAGAAGAACCAGTGATATCAGTGTTGGATAAGGAAGTAATGTTCTACCACAGAAAAGTACCAGTGATATCAGTGTTGTATAAGGAAGTAATGTTCTACTACAGAAAAGTATTAGTGATATCAGTGTTGGATAAGGAAGCAATGTTCTACCACAGAAAAGTACCAGTGATATCAGTGTTGGATAAGGAAGCAATGTTCTACCACAGAAAAGTACCAGTGATATCAGTGTTGGATAAGGAAGCAATGTTCTACCACAGAGAAGAACCAGTGATATCAGTGTTGGATAAGGAAGCAATGTTCTACCACAGAGAAGAACCAGTGATATCAGTGTTGGATAAGGAAGTAATGTTCTATCACAGAAAAGTACCAGTGATATCAGTGTTGGATAAGGAAGCAATGTTCTACCACAGAAAAGTACTAGTGATATCAGTGTTGGATAAGGAAGCAATGTTCTACCACAGAAAAGTACCAGTGATATCAGTGTTGGATAAGGAAGTAGTGTTCTACCACAGAAAAGTACCAGTGATATCAGTGTTGGATAAGGAAGCAGTGTTCTACCATAGAAAAGTACCAGTGATATCAGTGTTGGATAAGGAAGCAATATTCTACCACAGAAAAGTACCAGTGATATCAGTGTTGGATAAGGAAGCAATGTTCTACCACAGAATAGTACCAGTGATATCAGTGTTGGACAAGGAAGCAATGTTCTACCACAGAAAAGTACCAGTGATATCAGTGTTGGATAAGGAAGCAATGTTCTACCACAGAAAAGTACTAGTGATATCAGTGTTGGATAAGGAAGCAATGTTCTACCACAGAAAAGTACCAGTGATATCAGTGTTGGATAAGGAAGCAATGTTCTACCACAGAAAAGTACTAGTGGTATCAGTGTTGATTAAGGAAGCAATGTTCTACCACAGAAAAGTACCAGTGATATCAGTGTTGTATAAGGAAGCAATGTTCTATCACAGAAAAGTACCAGTGATATCAAGGTTGTATAAGGAAGCAATGTTCTACCACAGAAAAGTACTAGTGATATCAGTGTTGGATAAGGAAGCAATGTTCTACCACAGAAAAGTACCAGTGATATCAGTGTTGTATAAGGAAGCAATGTTCTACCACAGAAAAGTACCAGTGATATCAGTGTTGGATAAGGAAGTAATGTTCTACCACAGCAAAGTACTAGTGATATCAGTGTTGTGTAAGGAAGCAATGTTCTACCACAGAAAAGTACCAGTGATATCAGTGTTGTAAAAGGAAGCAATGTTCTATCACAGAAAAGTACCAGTAATATCAGTGTTGTATCAGGAAGCAATGTTCTATCACAGAAAAGTACCAGTAATATCTGTGTTGTATAAGGAAGCAATGTTCTACCACAGAAAAGTATTAGTGATATCAGTGTTGGATAAGGAAGCAATGTTCTACCACAGAAAAGTATTAGTGATATCAGTGTTGGATAAGGAAGCAATGTTCTACCACAGAAAAGTATTAGTGATAACAGTGTTGGACAAGGAAGCAATGTTCTACCACAGAAAAGTATTAGTGATATCAGTGTTGTATAAGGAAGCAATGTTCTACCACAGAAAAGTACCAGTGATATCAGTGTTGTATAAGGAAGCAATGATCTACCACAGAAAAGCCCCAGTGATATCAGTGTTGGATAAGGAAGCAATGTTCTACCACAGAAAAGTACCAGTGATATCAGTGTTGGATAAGGAATTAGTGTTCTACCACAGAAAAGCACCAGTGATATCAGTGTTGGATAAGGAAGCAGTGTTCTACCATAGAAAAGTACCAGTGATATCAGTGTTGGATAAGGAAGCAATGTTCTACCACAGAAAAGTACCAGTGATATCAGTGTTGGATAAGGAAGCAATGTTCTACCACAGAGAAGAACCAGTGATATCAGTGTTGGATAAGGAAGCAGTGTTCTATCACAGAAAAGTACCAGTGATATCAGTGTTGGATAAGGAAGCAGTGTTCTACCATAGAAAAGTACCAGTGATATCAGTGTTGGATAAGGAAGCAATGTTCTACCACAGAAAAGTACCAGTGATACCAGTGTTAGATAAGGAAGCAATGTTCTACCATAGAAAAGTACCAGTGATATCAGTGTTGGACAAGGAAGCAATGTTCTACCACAGAAAAGTACTAGTGATATCAGTGTTGTATAAGGAAGCAATGTTCTACCACAGAAAAGTATTAGTGATATCAGTGTTGTGTAAAGAAGCAATGTTCTACCACAGAAAAGTACCAGTGATATCAGTGTTGGATAAGGAAGCAATGTTCTACCACAGAAAAGTACCAGTGATATCAGTGTTGTATAAGGAAGCAATGTTCTACCACAGAAAAGTACCAGTGATATCAGTGTTGGATAAGGAAGCAATGTTTTACCATAGAAAAGTACCAGTGATATCAGAGTTGGATAAGGAAGTAATGTTCTACCACAGAAAAGTACTAGTGATATCAGTGTTGGATAAGGAAGTAATGTTCTACCACAGAAAAGTACCAGTGATATCAGTGTTGGATAAGGAAGTAATGTTCTACAACAGAAAAGTACTAGTGATATCAGTGTTGGATAAGGAAGTAATGTTCTACCACAGAAAAGTACCAGTGATATCAGTGTTGGATAAGGAAGCAATGTTCTACCATAGAAAAGTACAAGTGATATCAGTGTTGGATAAGGAAGCAATGTTCTACCACAGAAAAGTACCAGTGATATCAGTGTTGGATAAGGAAGCAATGTTCTACCACAGAAAAGTACCAGTGATATCAGTGTTGGATAAGGAAGTAATGTTCTACCACAGAAAAGTACCAGTGATATCAGTGTTGGATAAGGAAGTAATGTTCTACCACAGAGAAGAACCAGTGATATCAGTGTTGTATAAGGAAGCAATGTTCTAACATAGAAAAGTACCAGTGATACCAGTGTTGGATAAGGAAGCAATGTTCTACCACAGAAAAGTACCAGTGATAGCAGTGTTGTATAAGGAAGCAATGATCTACCACAGAAAAGTACCAGTGATATCAGTGTTGGATAAGGAAGCAATGTTCTACCACAAAAAAGTACCAGTGATATCAGTGTTGGATAAGGAAACAATGTTCTACCACAGAAAAGTACTAGATATCAGTGTTGGATAAGGAAGCAATGGTCTACCACAGAAAAGTACCAGTGATATCAGTGTTGGATAAGGAAGCAATGTTCTACCAGAGAAAAGTACCAGTGATATCAGTGTTGGATAAGGAAGCAATGTTCTATCACAGAAAAGTATTAGTGATATCAGTGTTGTATAAGGAAGCAATGTTCTACCACAGAGAAGAACCAGTGATATCAGTGTTGGATAAGGAAGCAATGTTCTACCACAGAAAAGTACTAGATATCAGTGTTGGATAAGGAAGCAATGTTCTATCACAGAAAAGTATTAGTGATACCAGTGTTAGATAAGGAAGTAATCTTCTACCACAGAGAAGTACCAGTGATATCAGTGTTGTATAAGGAAGTAATGTTCTACCACAGAAAAGTACTAGTGATATCAGTGTTGGATAAGGAAGCAATGTTCTACCACAGAAAAGTACTAGTGATATCAGTGTTGGATAAGGAAGCAATATTCTACCACAGAGAAGAACCAGTGATATCAGTGTTGGATAAGGAAGTAATATTCTACCACAGAGAAGAACCAGTGATATCAGTGTTGGATAAGGAAGCAATATTCTACCACAGAGAAGAACCAGTGATATCAGTGTTGGATAAGGAAGCAATATTCTACCACAGAAAAGTACCAGTGATATCAGTGTTGGATAAGGAAGCAATGTTCTACCACAGAGAAGAACCAGTGATATCAGTGTTGTATAAGGAAGTAATGTTCTACCACAGAGAAGAACCAGTGATATCAGTGTTGGATAAGGAAGCAATGTTCTACCACAGAAAAGTACCAGTGATATCAAGGTTGTATAAGGAAGTAATGTTCTACCACAGAGAAGAACCAGTGATATCAGTGTTGGATAAGGAAGCAATGTTCTATCACATAAAAGTACCAGTGATATCAGTGTTGTATAAGGAAGCAATGTTCTATCACAGAAAAGTACCAGTGATATCAGTGTTGGATAAGGAAGCAATGTTCTACCACAGAGAAGAACCAGTGATATCAGTGTTGGATAAGGAAGTAATGTTCTACCACAGAAAAGTACCAGTGATATCAGTGTTGTATAAGGAAGTAATGTTCTACTACAGAAAAGTATTAGTGATATCAGTGTTGGATAAGGAAGCAATGTTCTACCACAGAAAAGTACCAGTGATATCAGTGTTGGATAAGGAAGCAATGTTCTACCACAGAAAAGTACCAGTGATATCAGTGTTGGATAAGGAAGCAATGTTCTACCACAGAGAAGAACCAGTGATATCAGTGTTGGATAAGGAAGCAATGTTCTATCACAGAGAAGAACCAGTGATATCAGTGTTGGATAAGGAAGTAATGTTCTATCACAGAAAAGTACCATTGATATCAGTGTTGGATTAGGAAGCAATGTTCTACCACAGAGAAGAACCAGTGATATCAGTGTTGGATAAGGACGCAATGTTTTACCATAGAAAAGTACCAGTGATATCAGAGTTGGATAAGGAAGTAATGTTCTACCACAGAAAAGTACCAGTGATATCAGTGTTGGATAAGGAAGCAATGTTCTACCACAGAAAAGTACTAGTGATATCAGTGTTGGATAAGGAAGCAATGTTCTACCACAGAAAAGTACCAGTGATATCAGTGTTGGATAAGGAAGCAATGTTCTACCACAGAAAAGTACCAGTGATATCAGTGTTGGATAAGGAAGCAATGGTCTACCACAGAAAAGTACTAGTGATATCAGTGTTGTATAAGGAAGTAATGTTCTACCACAGAAAAGATCCAGTGATATCAGTGTTGGATAAGGAAGCAATGTTCTACCACAGAAAAGTACTAGTGATATCAGTGTTGAATAAAGAAGCAATGTTCTACCACAGAAAAGTACCAGTGATATCAGTGTTGGATAAGGAAGCAATGTTCTACCACAGAGAAGAACCAGTGATATCAGTGTTGTATAAGGAAGCAATGTTCTACCACAGAAAAGTACTAGTGATATCAGTGTTGGATAAGGAAGCAATGTTCTACCACAGAGAAGAACCAGTGATATCAGTGTTGTATAAGGAAGCAATGTTCTACCACAGAAAAGTACTAGATATCAGTGTTGGATAAGGAAGCAATGTTCTACCACAGAGAAGAACCAGTGATATCAGTGTTGGATAAGGAAGCAATGTTCTACCACAGAGAAGAACCAGTGATATCAGTGTTGGATAAGGAAGCAATGTTCTACCACAGAAAAGTACCAGTGATATCAGTGTTGGATAAGGAAGCAATGTTCTACCACAGAAAAGTACCAGTGATATCAGTGTTGTGTAAAGAAGCAATGTTCTACCACAGAAAAGTATTAGTGATATCAGTGTTGTGTAAGGAAGCAATGTTCTACCACAGAAAAGTACCAGTGATATCAGTGTTGGATAAGGAAGCAATGTTCTACCACAGAAAAGTACCAGTGATATCAGTGTTGGATAAGGAAGTAATGTTTATGTGACAAAACGTTAACAACAGTGTTTAGTTAACACATATCATTTAGTAAAAACTTAATCAGGGCGAACATGTAGTTACTGACACCATTACAAGATAATTGGAGTACAACATATTTAGTTACTGAAATCATTATAGGGTCATTAAAATACCACAATATTTAAGTATAGAAATCATTATAGGGTCATTAGAATACCACAATATTTAAGTATAGAAATCATTATAGGGTCATTAGAATACCAAAATATTTAAGTATAGAAATCATTATATGTAATAAGAAAAAAAATCAGGGATTACCAATGTGTCAACAGAGCTTTAATCATAACTCAAAATCGGTTACACCAGAGGCAAGTATGAACAAAGTAAAGATCTACACGGAGACCCTAGAAAACGTACAAGAGAATAAGACCAGGACCTAGATTCAATAAACCATTCTCGTGCTCAAGAATGCATTCTGTGCTCAAACCAAATAATCAAAAGGCCAAATAAAATACTGGAAACACTGTTCCGCTTTTAGTCTCTTCAATGTATTTTCAATTTAGAGCCGAAACAAGAAATTAGGCTTGGGCACAAAATGCATACTTTTGCATGCGAACAATTGCATGAATATGGGCCCAGGTGTTCCAGAAGAGTAAGCGTCTTCTCTTTCATCGACCACACTCACTATGTAAATCCAGGAAAAGGCCGTGGCCTCAAAATGAGAACTGAGGCATAATTCTCAATCACAACAAGCAAGACACTCAGAAACGTGAACGTTGATATCATAAAAGGATACAGAATACAGAATGAGACAAAAATGGCGACCATAAACCTTCTCATAGTCTTGATTAACCCGCATCTCTCGAATCCCTGTGCCGTATGTTTGTTTGTCAGCTATTCTATTACGAAAATATCACGGGATATCCAGAGCATGCAAGCCCTAGAATAACGAATCAGTTGCGACATGTTAACACCATAGGATGGAGAAACAGGGGTGTTACTTATCAAGAAAGGAAATGTTTACGATAGGTTGAAGAAGCAGTGATGTTACTATCAAAAAAGAGAAAGTGTACAATCGGCAATTTGAAATCGCCACGTTCATCGTGCAGTTTAGTTGTAAGCCACCCCTGTTTGTCATAGTTCAAATAAAGATCGTGGTAAGGACCTGAAGAACGGAAAGAACATCACGGAGACATAGCAACACATTTAAGGGAGATATTTGAACTATAAGAATTTGAGAAGAAACATGCTGGTCTACATTGTTAAACAGCCCAAATATCACAAACATAAAACAGAATGCTGCAAACACAGTGTCGAATTAGAACAGCATAGTGTTCATATCAAGATTAATGTTTTTATACTTTGGTCTTAACACAAGATAGAAATGACTTCTGTCTTTGGTCAGCATAGTTTTAAGAGTAGCGAGCTAACTAGCTCCTTTGCTTCACTTCTTTTATTCTTAAATACATGTACTTGTAACTGACATTCATTATTTTGTATTATAACCCTATTTCTATATTAACTTTTGATATCCATTTTTAACTTTTTAGACAAAAGAACAAGAAGATAAATCTCCCGAATACACAGGAGATGTGATTAGAAAGTATATCTGTAGAATTGATTTAATTATTAAACTGATCTCAAAATTGTTTGCCATTTCATATGGAAACACATGGCAGACTTGAATAGTATGAACACGTTTATCTAGTACAGGAAATCATTGAAAAGTGGCGGTACAAGTTCTAAATTGTATTCCCCTTCAAACAAAAGTTTGGACAACTTACCTCTTTCTGTTTCCGTCTAAAACACAAAACAAAACATTAATAATTGAAGTTAGTATATGCTTATACAAAAACAGCATTCTGCGATACGTCTGACATTATTTGAGTCCGTACTATAAGATACTCTGTCGGTTAAACATTAGAAAGGTGTACGCCACGTAAAGAAGGTAGAACGAATTCGCGCTTTCTGGGCTGCGGTACCACTATAATAGGATCAACATCGAAAATTTGTTTTAAATATAAAACGTTCTAATCGTGAAGATAAAGAGAAGTATACCAGTACCATAATATGATGTTACAAAATCTTCCTCAAATACACTTCTTACCAGACTCGGAGTACATTGATATTTTAAGTCCCTTTCATCGAGTTGGGCACAACGGCGCATTACATTCCTGCACTTGGATATCAGTTACCCATTTCAGGAACAAGTTTATTAATGAATTTGGGAATTATGTTTATTGAACACAAAATTATCTTAAACAATATCAAAAAGGACGTCGTACATTAAACAAAAAATATAAAGCATACAGCAAGGTACAACTGTGCACAAAAATACGTAAATTCAGTTATCTAAATCTTCGCCAAAAAGCAGTGTGTTGTAGATTAGATTATATTGTATTAAGAAAAAAATGATTATGCTCACCTCTCACATTTTCACTGATTGATTCCACAGACTACACAACTGCGTCAATGGAGAAAATGTTAACATCAGAATTAATTTTGCGTACTTATGTACAGTACGTCTTAGTTGTTATTGATGTATATGCTGTATGAACCGCCTTTATTTGTCCCATGTGATATAGGACTTCGGGGTTTATTTCACTGCAAACCCCGTTTCAGTCATAGAATAATTGTTTTGAATAGGTAAGTGTTAGGGCCTTGCCAAATGCAGAACTATTACCCATTACATGGTGTTCCTGCCCGACAAAAGTGTTTCTATTGTGGTAAGCGAGGTAACTCCAAGCACAGTTGCTTCAGTTTCTGTCAGTATATATTTTTTTTATATATTTGGAGCCGCGGCCCATTACAGAATGTACTGTAATGGGAGGCTCATTTCACAAACATATATATTTATTATTTACTGACAGAAACTCAAGCAACTGTGCTCCAAGTAGCCATTCTTTCTTCCATGCATTTGCAAACATAGACTATATTTTAGGGATGAAACTTTGGGGACCATGCAGAAACTGTTCATGAAAATCTTCAAACAGCTTGCCTAAATTCACCAGACAACAATATTAAGTCATACGTACTATATAAGTATGTCCATCTTAGGATTGGATCTGGAAACAAGTTTTGCATCTGATGTTAATCCATCCCCAGTGAAATGATTACGTATGAAAATCATGAACCACATTTCCACTATAATATTGGGGGGAGGGGGATAAAGAGTAGAGAGGGGAACGAAAGGGAACAAAAGTGGGAAGAGAGTAGAGAAAAACACAGCTTAAACAGCTGTGCAGGGGTCGGTAAAATTTCCAGTTTTCAAGTAAGGACGAATTCGGACTCTATGAGCCGCTAGCCGTCCCAATATTTCAGCAGATCATAGAGTCAGAACCCTTCGGACTACTTGGGTTTTACCTAGAAAAAGAAGACGCTTACTCTTCCGGAACACCCAGTCTTATTATTTTGTACTGTTACAGGGGTGTCCATGTAAATATTCCCTTTGTTCATATTTTGCCTCTGGTTTAATCGATTTGGAGTTTGAGTTATGGTTTTGTTAACGCTCTGGTATTCTCCGGGTTTTTTTCAATGTCATGTGTGGATTGTTGACGTCGTCATCACTTGGCGGGAATTTACGAATCACTCCAGCTGTTTCCGACAGAGATTGTGGTAGAAACAGTTTACACGAGTCGTGGTTGTATGATATGGTATTCATTTCACACTCGTTAGTTAATTTCCAAACGTTATAAAAGACACCACTTTTAGCTACATACCTTGACAAGTTCTTAACGCTGTAAGGTAGGCCTGGGTGGACCTCCTCGGATTCCAATCTGTTTTAACTCTCAATACAAAACTCTCAAGCCTGGTCAATCATCTCGATAGCTCAGCAGTTATGTGATTAGAGTTGCTTTGACCAGCACAATTGAAATACCCTTGTGTCAAAAACAATTAATTATAATATTTTTTTAGGTATGTAGGTATGAGACAAGTGTGTGTGTGTGTATGACTTAAAATTAAAACTTGTAAAAAAGTGAAAGAGTAATATATAAGAACTTGCACGTGTGAAGATATAATACGACTTTTATTTATGTAATCTTGATCAATAAAATGTTTTGTAAAAAAAAACTCTCAATACACTCTCTTTCCATCTTCTATAGTCGTTTTTCAGCAGGTCCTTTTTTCTACTTAGTCCTCAGATGTTTGTCTACTCCTGGACCCGAATCCATGAAACTGTTCTCGTGGTCAAGCATTGGTGTTTTTTGCTATAAATTTTCAATATAATCCATGAAACTGTTCTCGTGGTCGAGCATAATTGGTGTTTTTTTGCTATAAATTTTCAATATAATCCATGAAACTGTTCTCGTGGTCGAGCATTGGTGTTTTTTTGCTATAAATTTTCAATATAATCCATGAAACTGTTCTCGTGGTCGAGCATTGGTGTTTTTTGCTATAAATTATTAATAAAAATCGTATTTTGGCTGTAACTTGAGAATACATTGACGAGGCTTTAAGTAGAAAAACATTTTAAGGTTTTTATTTGACCTTTTGTAACCGGGATTATATTTTGATATATAATGTATGTTATTTTAATTATTATTCAAGTAAGCAGGGTTGTGAGATTTGGTATTTGTTCTGTATTGTCAATGTCCTGTGTATGTCAGCGTATCTGAGTTAGCAAAGCCCTGTGTATGTCAGCGTACCTGTATACGTACTGTCCGTGTCACGTGATGTATGTTACCTGTGTTATGTATGTACGGGTAGGTGTAAGGTAAGAGTGAGTGCAAGTGCCTCGTTTTGGTTTTATATGGTCAGTGTCTTTGTGTGAAATTGGCGCGTAATCCATTTAGGAGCGGACATTTCACAGTGGACACATTGGAGATTGAGTTGACTTGACGTACGGGGAATTTTAGATAATTGGTATGTACTATATAATGTATTTTAATGATTTAAATATAAGCATTATTATTCTTACTTGAATATCTATATATATGTAAGTTAGAATAATATCGATTTGGATAAAATCTGTTCATTGCCATTTTTGATTGATATCTATCGTCAATCGTTTTGATGATTAAACTATTTGAAGATCGTCTTCTTTAGTATCTTTAGTATATAAATATTTTATTATATTTCAGTTATTACCATACTAGTCCACAAAATGAACATGTATTGAAGAAAGATAGACTACTTTGTCTTTAGACCCTTGACCCATTGTTGGGGTAGGTACATACGTACTTGATGTATTTCGTGTATAATTCTATATTGAACACGTATATAATTTATGATTCTATATGTATTGAATGATGTAATGTATATTGGTATCTGTTTAATGGAAATCTGTATTTCATTATAAAGTAATCGAGTATAAAGTAAACTCTCGTGTAATTTGGATAAATGTAAAACATATGTACAGTTGAGTGTAAGCTAACCTTTACACCTAGTGCACTAGTGCACTACGTTTAAACTAGTAGTGCACTACATTTAAACTACAGGTAAACTAGTAGTGCACTACACCCTGATCCCCATATAGGTCAAATACCCCTACAGGTAAATGGGCAGTCCCATCCATCTACCTGTGATTTTTACCTGTACCTCACCTTTGTCGTCTGCTGGTACTTTGAAGCTGGCTTTATCATTAGTTAATATTTATGACTTTAATCAGGGACGTATATACGTCCCTGTTTTAATGTATATATATATGCATCTTATGTAGTTATTTTTCTCAAACATTTTTTCTTTCATTTCAAAACTAGAAATTGTGAAATTATGATAATTACTCTTACAATTATCCCAAAAAATTTCTTGCATACATCATATAAATAAAATAGAAAATTAATATTTATCTAGCAGTTTGATGTCTTATATTTCATTTAATATACACTATTAACGTTTTTTTATATTAATTTACCAATTTACAATCAAGTATATTGAAAATTTGAAGGAACATTTATTGATTATTATTTGTTTAGAAGTATATTTTTAAATATCGTAAAAACTAATTGCGAAAATAACAAATAAATATTCTTTTATTACTTAATTATACTAGATATATATTTTTATAAAATACATTCATGCCTCAGATCTATATATTTATGAACGCACTATAGAGTTTTGATAATCTTTATTTCTAAATGTTTTCTATATTAAGATCTGTATGTATATATATCACCACATACAACAGTGTTAATATAAATATAAGAATTTGAAGTTAAAAAAAATAAGACAATAAATTGAAATTTAGTCAGATTGTTCAGTATGGGACAGATGTTTTGATTTGACCCTCAGGCCTCAGGCAATTACCTGACCTGTCTCAACCTTGTCTAGGAACACCTGCTGACATAAGCCTGTCAGTGACATAACTGAGGTGTGAATTTCTCATCTGACCATCACTGGTCAAACTTGAAACCAATTTGATTACTAAAGGGCTAAGCTGGATATGACCAGGATCATAAATATGATAATACATATTTAACTTTTACTCGGGTTTATCAAATTTATATGAAATTTAAAATCTTTGAGAATATATCTAGATATTTACACATTTCCCTTTAAATAGTGGATATTTTGAGGACTTTAATCCTTTTTTTTGTTTCATTCAAAACATTTAATTATACAATAATAAATTGATAGTACATAAAATAACATTGAAATTAATAATAATTAATTGGACAACAATGTAAGTCTATATCAGTCCTTTACCAGATTCTGGTTTTCTTAAAAATTAACTTAAAATACCAAGTATCTTATGACACTTGATGACGCATTTCGATTTCTTAATATTTACATATATATACTTGTTAAATGTTGAAAAATTATCTAGTTTATATTGGGTGTAATCAGGGACGTATATATATGTGAGAGAATATATACTCTCTGGCTCAGTCGCTTCATATATATAGTTTGATAATAAAATACTAACATTCATTATACTTAATTTTATTCTAATTATCAGTATAAAAGTATTTTAAAATGATACATTTCCAAAATTTAGGCCTAAATATTGAAGGCAATTACAGGTTGTATTAAATATGACTTGAAGGTTTATGCACATATGAAATAATGATTTTAAAAAAAGCAAAGTCAGTTTAATGGAATCATTTTAATTAATTCTATATTGTAAGTCTAAGTATACAACAAATAAATAATATGCAGTTATATTAACCTTACTTAGAACAAAGTTAAGCCTATGCCAGTCACACTTATTGTACTTTTAAATCAACCTAATGACTTATATAAAATCTAACTAAAAGGGACAAATATAGATCTTCAGGTAGAATCCTTTACCCTCCAGGCATAATTACGTACATGTACCTGACCTGCCTGGGCCACATCCTAACATAGAGGTCAAGATAGGGGACACCCCTAGGCTGTCTGTAGTTAGCCAGGTGAATTTCTCACCTCCCTCTCCCCCACAGCCATCACTGGTCAAGTCTGATTAAAGGCCTGAGGGCCCTAGCCTGTTAATTGATTAATGATGATAACATTGATTACAGTCAATTGGATTACATGTAGATGTATGTTGGTATTTTGATATGAAGAAGGAAATGGCTTTAAATGTTCTGGTGAAAGTAATCTTTTCTTATATTAGTACTTGATGTTTATATAACCTTTCATTCATATGCATTGTACCTGAGTGTATAGTGAAACAGAATACTAATACTGGTACATGTAGGTAGTATTGCCAGAGACGTATAAAACCTTGTACGTCTCTGATATTGCTCAGCTAGCTCATAATGTCAAATATTAAAAGTAATTTGTGATTGAAACAACTATACTAAGTACAAAAAATGTTCTTCTAATATCTATTTATTTTTTAAAATTACAATCTGTTTTTTACTTTATTTTCTGTTTATATTTTTAGTAGGATTAACTTAATAATTTCAACATAAAACATGTGTAAACCATTTTTTATTTGAACACATACCTTTCAATTTAATTGTAGAATACAAATATTTAAATAGTAAAGAATCATTGTTACTTCTTTAAAAAGAATTATAAGTTAGTATATCTAAATTATTATTTTATTTAAAATTTTGACATGCAGTGAATACATTTATTTAAAGTATTATGATAAATATCATCTGGCATAAACTCAGAATTGTTCATTCTTGTACTTATATGAGGAAGTACTGACAAACTAATGACTTCAATAGTATAACATAAGTACAGGTAAATCATATTACATCTGTACAGGTAAGGACACAGGTAGGTATGGACCCTCCCATTACCTGTAGGGGTTTTTGTGGTCACACCTGGCTGGACGTAGTGCACTACTAGTTTACCTGTAGTTTAAATGTAGTGCACTACTAGTTTAAACGTAGTGCACTCCTAGTGCACTAGGGTGTAAAGGTTAGCTTACACTCAACTGTATTGTCCATATATGTTGCAACACTTTTAACTAGGTTTTAAGTAGTTTGTATTGTCTTTGTAGGGTCGTCATCGTGATATTAAGTGATCGATTGACTGATTGTGATTTGATGACCATGATACAATAAATGATGAAGTATCGAAACCGTGTTTGTTACAATGGCGCCCAACGTGGATTGATCTAGAGGGAGACGAGGATTCCGGAAATTCTGACCCGGATCCGGACCGCCTCATCGTGGATTGACCACCCATTCCCCGTTTCCGGTTTCGTTTTCAACAGAGGAGCACACGTGTGTGTTGTGATAAAATGTGTGTTTTACAGCTTATTTAGCTGTTGTGTTTATTCTTATTCCTAATGGAAGGATCCCGCTTAGACCAAATATCAAGGTAACTTTGTATTTATCGTTGACATTGCATAGCAGCCATGGTATTCCAGTAACTATACGCTGTTCGGTCACTCGCACCTGTTCGTGACTTGGACTTATTATCTCACTCAACGTTGCAGAGATCCTGTTCATTGACTTTGATAACTTCATAATATCGTATGATTTGAACATTTATAGTTTTCATTGTATTTCTCAATTTTATAATCAGTAACTTTTGTGTTGTTTGTTCGATATATTCAGGTTGATTGAAATGTATTGGTAGATATATCGCTTATTCCATTTCATTGATTTTTTGACTTTGTGGATATCATTGTTGTGGTGAACTTCCGGTTTAGCAGTGAATTTCCTGTTCCGGTATTATGTAGATTTCCGGTTCCTTGTAAACATCCTGATTTATTGAGCCTTTTTGCTATTTTTTTTTCTTCAGTATTTTGTTTATATTTTGTTTCTAGATTTAACTTAGCTATTTTTTCCATAGTTTGCTATAGAGTTGTAATAGTAACATCACCTGGTGTGGACTATTGATTCAAAAGTAGTGATTGAATATATTTTTTTTTATTCATATATTCTAAACGTTGATTATTTTTTTTACTTCTGTGCATTTTTCTTTGTTTTGATTTTTTTTTTTTTTTTTTATAAATTCAACTTCAATTTTTTTTTCCATTCTCAATCGAGTAAATTTTTTTTTTTTTTGCTTTTGTTAAATTTTTTTTTCCCCCATTGAACTTAGACTGTGACTAAGAGACACCAAGACTTGGTTGACAGTTTGGTTGACAGTATTAACTTATCGTTGCGTGTGGTTTATGAGTTTATGTTGATTGAAAGGATTGTGTGTTCAGTGTTAAATGTTTTTGTGTCATTTGTGATATATTTGTCTTGAATTTCAGCTTTAATTTGCCAAGATATTGCAGACGGAACACCTGTATGCCACACCTTTATACATGCGATAGGTAAATTCTATTTTCAGGAGGTGAGTTCAATAACATTTGGTTATTTTGAATTTTCATACAGTGTGACTTCTTGTGTTATCTTATCGAATGTTTCCTTGCAATTTTCTTTTTATTATTTGTGTGTTTATTGTTTGCCATATATCATTAATCATGGATAGCGATCAGGTAGGTCAGATGGTCCAAGTATTTAAGGATATGGGTGTTACTCCTAAGTGCGACACACCTGAGGATTTCAAAAAGTGGATGATTGATTACTTGGCACAGACAGGGAGTATACCTGCAACGATAAAGGAGGAAAAACCTCAGACAGAGCCTGCAGCAAGTAAGGAGCATCACATTCTAACACATCCGCCAAGACTTCCTACATTCAGTGGAGATCCATCCGCCAAGGGGGAGGTACCATATGAGTTATGGAGGTATGAGGTGGAGTGCTTGAGGAGAGATACTTCTATAAGTAATGAAGTGGTGGCACAGGCTGTGAGACGCTCACTTAGAGGTAATGCTGGAATGGTAGCCATGAGACTTGGAACAACTGCAACCATCTCGGAGTTGATGACACAACTGGAAAGTAATTATGGAGTTGTTGAGGACCAGGAAGCATTAATGGGAAAGTTCTACAATGCTCAGCAGCTAGAAGGTGAGACAGTGTCCAGTTGGGGTTGTAGGTTGGAGGATTTGCTTACCAAGGCTATACGATCTGATCCTATTCCAAGGAGCAAGATGAATCAGATGCTTCACAACAGAATCTGGCATGGACTTAGGACTCCTTTGAAGGAAAGATCAGCTAGTAAATATGATATGGTCAAAGGATACGAAGATTTCAAAGTTGAACTGAGGAAGCTAGAATCTGAGATGTCTGTTAAAGTGGAGGAAAAGTCAGCGAAATCAGCTACAGCAAAGATGGCCTGTATCAGCCCTTATGATGAGAAGTTTGAGAAGCTGGAAGGGATGATTTGCCAACTTACATCAGAGGTGAAGGCTATTAAATCTGGACAGAGTAAGCAGCAAACACAGCAACAGAACCAGTGGAAACCTCCGGTTAAGTCTTCTGCTTCCAACTCATATCAGGCTGAAGCATCAGAGAATTATGAAGAGCCACAGTGTTGGAGATGTGGACAGCTTGGACACATGCGCATAGGATGCAAAGTGAGGCTGGATCATGTACGAAAACCAAATTATAGAGGTCAGCCACGCAGACAGTCTTTAAACGGACAAGGGCCTATGGGGAGGGGACACCCATAGGTTTCCGAGGACAGAACCCCAGCTCGGAGTTGGACAGTTACAACAATGGTTTAGTTGGTTCAGCGAATGAAGTAAAGATTAGGATTGAAGGACAGGAAACCTTATCGTTGTTGGACACTGGATCAACAGTATCAACTGTAAGTAAGTCCTACTATGACTCTAAACTATCCCATTTGCCTATCAAACCATTGACTTGTGTGTTGAACGTAGAATGTGCTGATGGTAATGCACTTCCATATTTTGGATTTATTGAAACCAGTATAGAGGTTACAGGACTACCAGGAAGTGGATTACAGTACTGTGTACTACTTGTCGTTCCGGATAGTCATTACAACACCAGGATACCAGTACTGTTAGGAACCAATGTTCTTTCAGTATTGTTGGAGAGCTGTAAACAGGAACATGGAGTAAGATATTTACAGGAAGCAAACCTTTTCACACCATGGTATCTCGCATTCCGTTGTATGTCTTTGAGGGAAAAGGACTTGGCTAAAAACAACTTCCGGCTCGGTATTGTGAGATGTGGAGAGGATAAATGCATCACTGTTGCTCCCAACAGTCAGGTAACTGTTAAGGCCTATGTGGATAAGGATATGCCATACCATCCCACCTGTGCTATACTACAACCTGCCATGGATTGTATTACTTCTTCAGATATAGATCTTACACCTGGACTGATAAGTTACCATTACAAAGGTAATAGGACTCTCAACATCCAGTTATCGAACATGTCCAGTCGGAGTATGGTGATCGCGCCAAGAGCTTTACTTTGTGAGGTCAGTCCAGTTAGCATAGAGTGTAAGGATAGATTTGACGAGGAGGAGGTTCGAGGACAATTTGATGACATCCTGGATAAACTGGACATTGGAACATCATCCCTCCCTCAGAACCAAGTTGACCAAGTGAAAACCATGCTAGAGAAGTTTGAAGATATTTTCTCCCACAATGATGAGGATATTGGGTTTTCTTCAGCAGTGAAGCACAACATCGAGCTCATTGATACAGAACCATTCAAACAGCGACATCGACGAATCCCACCATCAATGTACGAAGAGGTCAGGAACCACTTACATCAGTTATTGGAGATTGGGATTATTCGACCGTCACACAGTCCATGGGCATCACCCATAGTACTTGTGAGGAAGAAGGATGGACAGCTTCGAATGTGTATAGACTTTCGAGAACTCAACAAGAGGACAATAAAGGACTCCTATGCTCTCCCACGCATTGAGGAAATTCTTGAATGCCTTGCTGGTTCGAAATATTTCACTGTGCTGGATATGAAATCCGGATACCACCAGGTTGAGATAGAGGAATCCCATAAGCAACGCACTGCCTTTACAGTTGGACCTCTTGGATTTTTCGAATTCAACAGAATGCCTTTTGGATTATCCAACGCTCCAGCCACTTATCAGAGATTGATGGAAGAATGTCTTGGGGACCTACATCTTAACATCTGCTTGATCTACTTGGATGATCTTATCATATACTCGGACACCTATGAGGAACATCTTCGTCGTTTGGAAAAGGTTCTTCAGCGTCTTAGAGAGAGCGGATTGAAGCTTTCCCCGAAGAAATGTAAATTCCTACAGGACCAAGTTATTTACCTTGGACATCTTGTATCAGCTGAAGGAATTTCACCAGACCCATCCAAGTTAGATAAAGTACAGAACTGGCCTATTCCTACTGACCCAGAGGACGTCCGTTCCTTTTTAGGTTTTGCGGGATATTATCGTAAGTTTATTCAGGACTTCTCGAAGATCGCCAAGCCGCTGAACGATTTACTTCCTGCATGTATCAAGAAAAGGAGAGGACGGAAAAAGACAGTAACAGAAAGACCATCATGGCACTGGGGTACGGAACAAGATGAAGCTTTCAGGAAGCTGAAGGAACAACTGGCATCACCACCCATCCTAGGATATGCTCAGCATGATTTACCATTCGAGCTGCATACAGATGCATGTGGAAGAGGATTGGGTGCTGTATTGTATCAGCGTCAGGGTGGAGAACTTCGAGTCATCAGCTATGCAAGCCGTGGACTTAGTAAGTCTGAGAAGAACTACGCAGCTCACAAACTCGAGTTCTTGGCGTTGAAGTGGGCCATTACAGAGAAGTTCAACGACTACCTCTATGGACGGAAGTTCAAGGTTTACACCGATAACAATCCACTAACCTATGTTTTGACTTCTGCAAAACTGGATGCTACTGGACATAGATGGGTGTCAGCATTAGCTGCCTTTGACTTCGAGATCTTGTATAGACCTGGCAAATCCAACATTGATGCTGATGTACTATCAAGACTTCCAGTATCCACTGAAGATGATATAGATCATAACCCCTTGCAGCATGTTACTGTGGAAGCCATCCATGCTGTTTGTCAGACTGTCACGCCTCAGCCGTATATACAGAGCCTATGTTTGTCGTCCACAGTTGTAGATGAACTGTTTGACCCTGGAGTTAGTCAGTTGGAAGATATGACCCCTAGGGATTGGCGGCAGGCACAGCGTAATGATCCAGTACTTCGGCCATGGATGGATATCATCACCAACCATAGACAACCGAGACGTAGACAGCTACCGATGACTAGGGAACACACCCAGCTGTTCAAAGTGTCTGGGAGTTTGACGATGCGTCGTGGAGTACTATTTCGGAAGATGATGACAGATAGCAACTCCAAGTTTCAACTTGTATTACCCTCATTTTTCATCGAAAAGGTTCTAAGGGGACTACACGACGATGTTGGACATCCAGGGCGGGATAGATTTCTTTCGCTTCTGCAGGATAGATTTTATTGGCCATGCATGACAAGAGATGCGGAGGAATGGTTGAAGAAGTGTCAGCGTTGCATCAAGGCAAAGTCATCAACAAATGTGCGAGCACCATTAGTGAGTATAGAGACATCCCATCCATTGGAGCTTGTCTGCATAGATTATCTCTCACTAGAGACATCCAGAGGTGGATATCAGAGTGTACTAGTGATTACAGATCATTTCACTAGGTATGCCCAAGCCATTCCAACACGCAACCAGACCGCCAAAACAACAGCCGAAGCGCTTTTTAACAACTTCTTCGTTCATTATGGCATGCCGAAAAGACTTCATTCAGATCAAGGTGCTAACTTCGAAAGCAAACTCATATCGGAGCTTTGTCAACTTACAGGAATGACCAAGTCGAGAACTACTCCGTACCACCCCATTGGTAATGGAATGACAGAACGGTTCAACCGTACTCTGATCAACATGTTAAAGACTTTAGACCCAGACCAGAAAACGGATTGGAAGAGCTACGTTGCCCCTTTAGTTCACGCCTATAACTGTACTAGACATGAGTCGACCAACACTTCGCCATTTTTCCTCATGTTTGGTAGGGAGCCACGTTTGCCTTTGGACATCACCTTTGGTATAGGGAAGTTGGTTGATGAACCCCAGTCTCTCACTGACTATGCAAAAGGACTCAGAGAACGCCTTGCCTACAGTTATGATTTAGCTTCTAGATCATCTACAAGTGCGAAGAGGAGACAGAAGGCATCCTATGACCTCAGAGTCCGAGGAGCATCATTGACCATCGGAGACAGAGTTTTGGCGAAGGCTCTAGCCTTTGATGGCAAGCACAAATTATCTGATGCTTGGGAGGATGAAGTGTACATAGTGATGGAACAGCCCAATCCAAGTATACCAGTATTCCGGCTGGAATCTGAGTCTGGACAAGGTCGGAGTAGAACACTCCATAGGAACAACTTACTTCCTATAGGAAATTTACCATCGGGATCTACTGAGGCAGTTAAGAAGACGGAAGCCACTGTTCCAGTTAAGAAGTCAGTAGATACCCAGGACGAGATAGTTGATTTGCCCCCAACATATATTGAAACAGACAGTGAAAGTGATGAGGAACAGACTGTTATTTATGTAGATCGCCAGTATGGACCACGGGATTCTGGAACCTGTAGGATTTCAGACAACCGTGTGGAAGATTTGGCCACACAGGAACCAGATGACGATCTTGGTACTCCTATGGTGGTCGCTGATTCGCCTGGTGACGACCAGCTCTCAACAGAGGGGAGAGAGTCAGTAGTTGATTCCATAGAAAGGAATGAGGAAGGAGGCAGTGATGTCGGAGATCGACAAAGGGACGCCAGGCAAGATGCTTCTGAGGAAGTAGTTGAGGAGGCAGAACCGCCACAAGCCTTGCCTGTTCCTGCGCCAAGACGGAGCGGGAGAGATCGTCGCCCTCCTGACTGGATGACGAAGGGAGAGTTTGTTCTTGCTCATCAACACCAGTCTGTTGACAACGATTCGACGATAGCCAAGACAAGACTCGTCGAAACCCTTGTAAATCAAGGAGTGTTTTCAGATCTTTCGACTGAAATTTCTAACATGATTCTTCTTTCAGTTTTCAAGTAGTTTTATTGATATATTATTTTTATTTATTGACAGGTTAACATTATTTTTTTCCAGTAAGTCTGTATGACGAGGACGCCATTTTCCAAGTGAGAGGAGAATGTAACCGGGATTATATTTTGATATATAATGTATGTTATTTTAATTATTATTCAAGTAAGCATAGGGTTGTGAGATTTGGTATTTGTTCTGTATTGTCAATGTCCTGTGTATGTCAGCGTATCTGAGTTAGCAAAGCCCTGTGTATGTCAGCGTACCTGTATACGTACTGTCCGTGTCACGTGATGTATGTTACCTGTGTTATGTATGTACGGGTAGGTGTAAGGTAAGAGTGAGTGCAAGTGCCTCGTTTTGGTTTTATATGGTCAGTGTCTTTGTGTGAAATTGGCGCGTAATCCATTTAGGAGCGGACATTTCACAGTGGACACATTGGAGATTGAGTTGACTTGACGTACGGGGAATTTTAGATAATTGGTATGTACTATATAATGTATTTTAATGATTTAAATATAAGCATTATTATTCTTACTTGAATATCTATATATATGTAAGTTAGAATAATATCGATTTGGATAAAATCTGTTCATTGCCATTTTTGATTAATATCTATCGTCAATCGTTTTGATGATTAAACTATTTGAAGATCGTCTTCTTTAGTATCTTTAGTATATAAATATTTTATTATATTTCAGTTATTACCATACTAGTCCACAAAATGAACATGTATTGAAGAAAGATAGACTACTTTGTCTTTAGACCCTTGACCCATTGTTGGGGTAGGTACATACGTACTTGATGTATTTCGTGTATAATTCTATATTGAACACGTATATAATTTATGATTCTATATGTATTGAATGATGTAATGTATATTGGTATCTGTTTAATGGAAATCTGTATTTCATTATAAAGTAATCGAGTATAAAGTAAACTCTCGTGTAATTTGGATAAATGTAAAACATATGTATTGTCCATATATGTTGCAACACTTTTAACTAGGTTTTAAGTAGTTTGTATTGTCTTTGTAGGGTCGTCATCGTGATATTAAGTGATCGATTGACTGATTGTGATTTGATGACCATGATACAATAAATGATGAAGTATCGAAACCGTGTTTGTTAATCGTTTAACATGATTTAGGTGAGTTACAAAAAAATGTAAGGTTGATTCCAGATTTGAGTAGAAGAACGATTAGACGAATACCGACCCGGGTCTTGTCGACTGTTAGAGTTCTGAGGATAAAGATGAATTGTCCCCTAGGACGGTGTCCAGTCTACGTCATACCTAAGTCCCTTAACTAGGACTGTTTCGAGGCCAGAACACAACGCCGGTCGAAACACCGATGGTAAACGGCGTTAAACTCGTAACTAACTAAAGGCCAGAACATACCAAAGTCCTTTGGGATTGTCCGCGGGCAACGTCATACCAAAGTCCCTCAGGACTGTGTCCAGACCAGAACATAGCAATGTCCCATATCTTAGGACTGTGTCCAGACCAGAACATAAGAAAGTCCCCACATTAGGATTTTGTCCAGACCAGAACATAGCAATATGTGTAATGTGGTTATGTTTAGCCGCAAGTTCAAGTGAACGGCAGTTTAGTGGCAGATAACATGTCACCAACGTAACACTAGAGGTGTTTCTGTGTTCGTTGTTGACAATCATGCAGATCTTCTCTTAGCCATTGTTATTGTGTTGGTGTCTGTCTTGTTGTATTGGTATAATACAGAGAGTTGGTCTTACTACTGTCTTGTATTAGGCCTAGCTACTGCTCCTGGACAGATGTTGAACCGAATAAACAATAATAATGATATTTATTCAGGTAAAAAAGCAACAATAACTTGCATACAACCAATATTTGGATGGATAATAAAGTATCACAGATGGTAACGATCACAGATTTTAAATTGAATTATAACTTTAATCCTTTTTCCTCCATCGGATCAGAGACGTATAAAGCCAGAGATTGGCAACTCTCTAGATCTCTTTCTCTTACCGGAGCTCACCCGTGTCGGGCGGACTATGCGGAATCCACCAATTTCATTGCTGCGGTCTATGATATTATTAGAGGAGTTCCGAAATGTAAAAATTACGGCTGCCATAGGCGGCATTGCAAATCTTGTTATCTTAATAAAAAATCAATATTATATGCTTTGATTTTCCCTAGAAGATCTATTTCAATATATTTTGATTACTATTATTGTTATTATTCGTTGTTTTTCACTTCAACTCCATAAAATAATGACTATGCAGTTAAAATATGAAAATTTACCGTGATTTACTGTATAAAGAAAATAGGCAAGAATGTTCTCTAAACTTCTTTTTTTCTAGATGGTCAATTTTAAATCTGTTTGGTTATTTGTATTTTATAATATGTTTCATATCAGTCTTCTTTGGTTCAGCTTCGGGAAATAACTGCAAAATTGCTTAATTCATCTAAGAATATACCAGTATTTCAAAATGAGGTTACTATGAAAAATTACCGTGATTTACTTTGTAAAGAAAATAGGCAAGAATGTTCTTTAAACTCCTTTTTTTCTAGACGGTCAATTTTAAATCTGTTTGGTTATTTGTATTTTATAATATGTTTTATATCAGTCTTCTTTGGTTCAGCTTCGGGAAATAGCTGCAAAATTGCTTAATTCATTTGAGAATATACCATTATTTCAAAATGAGGTTAAAATATGAAAAATTACCGTGATTTACTTTGTAAAGAAAATAGGCAAGAATGTTCTTTAAACTCCTTTTTTTCTAGACGGTCAATTTTAAATCTGTTTGGTTATTTGTATTCTATAATATGTTTTATATCAGTCTTCTTTGGTTCAGCTTCGGGAAATAACTGCAAAATTGCTTAATTCATCTGAGAATGTACCAGTATTTCAAAATGAGGAAGTCATAATACCAAAACAAAAACAGGCAAAACTGTCGTTAAACTCCTTTTTTCTAGACGCTCAATTTTAAATCTATTCGTGATTTAAATTCAATTTTTTTCTCTTAATATCGCTTCTCATATATCGATTTGAAATAAAATCTAACTGAATATAGGGTGAACTATACCATTAAAAATATATTTTAAAAAAAAACATGTGATTTCATAATGTTTAACTTTTATATGAGCATCCAAATGGTCATTTTATTCACTTCGCCCACAGGGGCTAGGCACGGACCTATGTCACTATAAAATGATTGTCAGATACTTTTTTTTACCTTTCTCGAATATAGCCCCTCCCACTACTATATATCTGTGACAGATATATAGTAGTGGGAGGGGCTATATTCGAGAGAGGTAAACAAAATATCTGACAATCATTTTATAGTGACAAAGGTCCGTGCCTAGCCCCTGTGACTTCGCCTATTTGTTAGTTGCCATTTCAACGCTAATTATATACTGGGACACACAAATAACCTCTGCGGGGATGGAGAGCCGCGGGGGTCATTACAGGTGTGAGATGACTTACCTGTGTGGCGATCTTACGGGAGCCGAACAAAGGGAGGAAGGTGTAGGTAGGGATAAAACGCCCCAAGGGATCGTTCAGTACTGTTAATTGTAATCTTACACTTCTGACTAGTTAGTATAACTATTCTAGGCGAAGTTCATAACATATTTACACACCTTGCCAACTGCCAATTCATACCCAATCTCTTACAGGTAAAAGTATATAATTGACATTTTCACACAAGTTAGTCACCCTTATTTTACACTATAACGATCCCCATGGATTGTGCAAAGTTCATATACATCTATTTTATAAATGAGATGGAGTTTCTATATTATCGCATGTTTAGTTTTTGAGACCTGTCATTAAACTTGTCTCCAGTATCTACTACACGCAGACCGCAGCCCTATCTCGCGACACATCTGAGAACAGTAGGCTCATGCGAGAAATTGCGAGATCTATGCGAGTTGCCAATCTCTGGCTTTATACGTCTCTGATCGGATGACCATAAAGTCTTATTATATTATAGGCTTATTTCCAATGGGATCCCTAAGATTAAAGAATGTAATTTACAGTTTTGTTGTACTGAGTATTTTCCTCATCTTTGTTATAACATTATTATTCTACATGTTTACATTAGAAATTTAACTGAAGTCTGTAACTCATAAATATATCGTCAGTTTATGTAAAGAAATGACAATAACGTCTGACTATTCCGGAAATGTTTACCGGTATTGTCCATTTATTACACACCCATTGAGGGTTTCCTGTTGTTTTTTTTTATGTTATTTTGACAATCTCGCTATGTCGTTTTCGATTAGTTTTCAACTGTTACGTCAAAGGGAATTAGACCAATTAAGTGTCTTCATTAATACCATAAATTTCAATATATTTCTTATGAATCTGGTGATGAAGTGACATGGATTTTCGAAAAGTTATCGATCTTTAATCTAAAAATACCCGACGTGCAGCTCACGTCACAAATTGAGGTGCCGTGTGCCAAATCTACGCTAAATAGGACGTGGAGATTGTGGACTATTCGGCTATGGTACACATGTCATATTTCCTAAAATATGACAACCGAATTTAGAAGAGAAAGAAAATTAAGTATGTCATATATTTATTCTTATATGCTTCATATCCGTAAGTCGTAAATTTATTGCAGGAGTTCGTTTCGCATGACTGCGTCTTGACACAATGTTTGGAAATGACAGTATGACTGCTAAATTTAGTTCAGTATATGTTAATACCATATGGTATTCCCATGCTTTTATGCAGTCATAATCTGTGTTAAATGGGATTGAAGCGATTGATTGAATGTATATAATGAGACATGAGAAAATATATTTTTGGAATAATTCATGTTTTCATAAGTACTTAAAATCCTTTGTATGTGTTCTGTACATGTGTAGCTTAATTAATATTAGTTGGTGAATAGGTTACACCCAGTAATCCCATGTGGAGTATATGTACTGTTGTATTATGTATACATACATTAGCATTGGTTGGTCATACATGTACTCCAAGGTAAAATAGGTTTTACACGGCGAGATAACTTTGATGGGTGCCAAATTGCAATTGTTGCAGTTGGCAAGTTCATATATCCAATACGACCAGTGGCCTCTTATGTTAAAGGAGTATGGCCGGTCAATATTTTTGGAGATATTTTTTAATAAATATTTATATAAGGTTTTGATCGATATCTAAAGTAAGAAAGAAAAGGTTGTGTGAAAGAAATTTTACATGTTTGGGATGGTATACATATTTGTAAGGTAAAAGGTCTGTCTGTGTATAATTCATTGGTACATTTATTTGTTACAATTTGTTGATTTTGATTTTTGAGATCAAACGAAAAGTAATAAGTAAAGGTGTCATGTTCTTCAAATCAAATGACATCACATTTTAGCATGCATGGCAGCATATATAATTAAAGGCCCAATATACTTAACTTTCGTCAAAACATGAAGCGAAAATCAAGCCTAAAAACTTATTATATTTATAGATTTATTTAAGATTAACTGATATCAGATATATTCAAGATGAATTCTTTCGCAGTTACCGGAACATGTACAGCAGCAGTTGAAACACGTACGCTATTTGTAAACACACGTCCACTACGAACCGTCTTCTACCTTCGGTTTGTTGTTGAAGTGTGCCCCACCTGAATTATTTTCAATTCTTTGGATTTTTTTGTGAAGAGATTCTTGTTAGTTACCATTCAGGTTTACTTCGTTTAAGGCTTATTTTTGCATGGTTATCAACTGGATTTTTTTCAGAAATTTTCAGGATCACAAATATTTCCCTGAAGTTACGTATACGTATATTGGGCCTTTAAGAATTGATAAGCAAAGTTCCATTTTTTAAATCTTTATTCACAACTTAAATGTGCTTCTCGAAAGTACATAAGATAATGCATTTGGTAGTTCCACACTTGCGTTAATACCTTTTTGAGATCTGTTTATTGGGCAGAACTTCTTCAGCAATCTAGACTTGGCTTTTGGTATTGCAACAATTCGTAATATTTCAAATGGGCTGAACACATGACAGAATTACCATGCTTGGTCATTATATTATTCAGTTATTTACATTCATTTCCAGGTGAGGCAGAGGAGGATTACCTGACATGTGGAAGGTGTCAGTGTGAATTCCCCCTCCAGAGGATCACTACCTTCATTGAGCACAAGAAGCAGGAATGTGATGGACCAGTGGCTGATGTTCAAAGCAAGAGCAGAGAGTCTGGTATAATAAGCATGTAACATAATTATATAGTTAAATACTTAGGTAGTATGTGAGAAATAACATTTTCAAACATGATATTTACAATATTATAAACATTCACAGATTAAACTATGACAATATTCATTATTTATTTCAAAAAAATAGAAATACCTGGTTCTGGAAATTTTAATTTGTAAGTTTTAAAGTACAGTGTATTAACTATATCTACCAATACAATTGTTCATATAACAAGATGACAATTTGTGATTTAATCAATGATTAAATCTGCGATTCTTTTCCATGGTCATGTATGCTTTGGAAAATTGGTAATTGACTTTGTAGTTGACAATCAAAGATTATAGCTATATCAAAATGTGCTGAAGAAGCTACAAAGCTTACCATTGAAGTCTAAATCTACATGTATGTGAACCATGTGAACTTCTTACATTTATAGAAGTGATCCTTGTTTAATATCTGCTGAAGTGAGTTGTGTAAAGACAACTTATGCAGTATTCTCTACATGAATCTTACTTTTTGTGTATTCCAGGTCTGCAATGTGTGTCCTGCCCCATGGCCTTTATGACAGCTGTGGGCATGTTAAAGCATGTCCAATTCTCACACAATTTGCGCCTGTTTCTGGAAAAAGGTGCCTTTTCTAAGGGAATACAGGCGACAAGCTTTCCCAACAGCCTAACTCCTCTTTCAACCTCTACCTCAGCCCAAAACCAGCTTCCATTGGAAAAAAGGAAAAGTCCAAACAGAAATAATGTGTCAGAGCAATTAACGACTTCCCACACCAGTTCTGCAGCATCAAGTACTGTATCACAAAGTACCGTATCACAAAGTACTGTATCATCAAGTACTGAATCACAAAGTACCGTATCACAAAGTACTGTATCACCAAGCTTTCCACAGGACAAGAAATCAACATGTCCACCTGCGGTTCAAACACAAGAACACGACCAGCCAAACCCATTAAAGTTGTCCCTCTCTGATATAACTAAGGCCGGTCAATCAGTGACAAACACTTGGAATAGTTCACCCACGAAATCTGTTTATAACTCACCAAAGAGACCAGCAACTCAATCCCCGAAACTGTCCGGTAATAAAGCTTTACATTCTGCTTTGACACGGCCCCCCAACTCAGGCATGAACCAGTCACAGAAATCAGTATTTGTACAGTCAAAGTCAGGAAGTATTAATCAGTCGCAGAAATCAACCTCTTCTCCGACACATTTGACTGGCACCAACCAGGCACACAAATCAATGTCTCTGCAGACACCGTCTTTAGCCATGAACCAGGCACAAAACTCATCCTCTCCACAGACACAGTCTTTAGCAATGAACCAGGCACAAAACTCAACTTCTGCACAGACACAGTCTTTAGCCATGAACCAGGCACAAAACTCAACCTCTCAACAGACACAGTCTTTAACAATTAACCAGGTACAAAAACCACCATCTCTGCAGACATTGAAAGCTTGCATGAACCCGTTACAGAAATCAACCTCACCAAAGAAACAGTCCTTGAACCAGTCACAGATATTAACCTCTCAGCTGACACAGTCAACAGGTATGAACCAGTCACAAAAATCAACTTCTCCGCAAACACTGTCCCATTCTTCAGTTCCAGTAAGCTCCCAGAGAAATGACAGCAGACAGAATGCCACAAAACAGCCCATTCTGTTTCCTGTTACTTCACAATCATCAGCTACACTTCCAAAAATCAACATTCCTGTGCATCTCCTGAATTCAGATGGCAGCACTCCTTCCGATACGTCGGTGTTGGTGGGACAGGACGTGGGTGTGGGGAAGGTTGTACCAATCGTCCTCTTGTCTGGTCAGATGGTAGAAATGGCTGCTAAGGGCTGCACACCGACTCAATGTTCACAGGTGCCAAGTATCACATCACAGTGTGTAGCTAGCAGTCAAGGTACACAAATACCCAGTGTCACCTCACAGTCTGTTGTCAGCAGTACAGATAAGCTGAGCATCAGCCCACAAGCAAACCTCAGTACACAAGTACCGAATCCCAGCACACCAGTATCCAGTGTAAGTAAACAAAAACCTCAACTTCAAGCTGTTAACAAACTTCACTCCGACAACATTCCTGATAAAATGGAAGTTTCCTCTGATACTTCCCACGAAAAGCAAAGCTTGTCTGATGAAAGACGAGATTCACTAGCGACTGGTGAGTCGGTAGAGGATGACACCTTTATGGTTGGGGGACCATTGATTGTTTCGTTGACTGATCCTATAGAAAGTGTCAATAGTGATGTAATAATGGCTAGTCTGTCTACAGATCCAGCTCCCCAATTACCTGCTGATGGCAAAACTGCTGTACACCAAGTTCATGATCACGGCTGTTCAATAAATACTTCCCAGCAACCTAAGAATGACATTGTGGCTACTGCCCAAACTAGCAATAGAACTGTAATGGACAGTTGTAGTCAGACAGAGAAGTCATTGAAAAGGGTTCCAGAGGGGATCCAAAATTCCTCGGAGGAAGCTTGCTGTGGACGGCAGTGCTGTGGAGTGACAGTTATCCCGGGTACTCATGAAAATACACGGAAATGTTGCAGTTCAGTTCTACCAAAGAAAAGGAAACGCCACATGGAGACAAAGCATATGTCATACTCTTGGTCACGATATAACCGGCGCCGTCTGTACAGTGGGCTGGACAAGGCACGCAGTGGGGGAACTATTTACATTGATGTGGAGGATGTCCGGGATGATCCTCCAAGGTCACAAGTTAGGACAGGTTGCCAGGAGGATTCCAGGACACAGGTTGCTGGAGATAAAGAAAGCTGTGTAAATAATGTTTCCTCATCTATGACAAGTCGTGGATCAGTTATTCTGCAACCTGGAGCAACATTTTCCATCCCTATACCTTACAATACTGTTTCGTCAGGGAATCGTCCACGTACCAGCATCATCCCCATTCCAGGAGCACAGAAGAAGCTTCCCTCCATGCTCCCTCACCCTACAGACAGCAAATCCCATTCTCCTGTCCAAGCCAAAGACTCCAAATCACCTCCAGCGTTGTCTGAAAACACAGACCAATCCGTGTCTTTTTCAGAGACACTTGGAATGTCAAACATTGATACAGGATCTGAGATCGGTTTGGACCCCAACTATGCTTTTTACCAGGGGAGGAAGCGGCGATATCCCACCTCCCGGCCCTTTAAGTGTGACCAGTGTGACAATGCCTTTAACCAGAGGATCCACCTCAAAAAACACATGAGTAAACATACAGGTACGCTTACATTTCTACATCAGTCAGCTTTACTTTCTTATTTGAAAAACAAATTCAGTGTCTTTTAGAAGTAAGGCAACATATTCTTGACACAGATTTTATTTAGGTCAACTCCAATATTTATTTTAGACTTACGTCTGTTTCCTGATTCTAGGATCTGGCACCTCATTTCTACATGTACAGAAGGCATTGGTACATGTACCATTCATTTCAGGATTAAACATTATAAAATACCAATATTTTGTTGCAGAGCAAGGAATACCTGTTGGATGTCTTGTTGCATTTTTTGTTAAATTAATTTTCTTTCATTAACAGGTATCAAACCATACAAGTGTCAGCAGTGTGATTACTCCACGGTAGAGAGAAGTCATCTCAAGGTGCACATCCGTATACACACAGGTAAGACAGTCAAGTTACTCTCACCTAGTTACCTCTATACATAATGTAGGTCAACACAGGTAAAACAGGTAAGTTACTCTGATCTAATTACCTCTATACATAATGTAGGTCAATGCAGGTAAGACAGGTAAGTTACTGACCTAGTTACCTATATACATAATGTAGGTCAACACAGGTAAGACAGGTAAGTTACTCTCACCTAGTTACCTCTATACATAATGTAGATCAACACAGGTAAGTTACTCTCACCTAGTCAACTCTATACATAATGTAGGTCAACACAGGTAAGACAGCCAAGTTACTCTCACCTAGTTACCTATATACATAATGTAGATCAACACAGGTAAGTTACTCTCACCTAGTTAATTCTATACATAATGTAGGTCAACACAGGTAAGACAGCCAAGTTACTCTGACCTAGTTACCTCTATACATAATGTAGGTCAACACAGGTAACACAGGTAAGTTACTCTGACCTTGTTACCTCTATACATAATGTAGATCAACACAGCCAAGTTACTCTCACCTAGTTAACTCTATACATAATGTAGGTCAACACAGGTAAGACAGCCAAGTTACTCTGACCTAGTTACCTATATACATAATGTAGGTCAACACAGGTAAGTTACTCTCACCTAGTTACCTCTATACATAATGTAGGTCAACACAGTTAAGACGGCCAAGTTACTGCGACCTAGTTACCTCTATACATAATGTAGGTCAACACAGGTAAGACAGCCAAGTTACTCTGACCTAGTTACCTCTATACATAATGTAGGGCAACACAGGTAAGACAGCCAAGTTACTCTGACCTAGTTAACTATAAATAATATAGGTCAACACAGATAAGTTTAGTTATTATAGCCCTGCAACAATGTTAATGGAGGGGGTCTGGAATACCCTTACCCTAGCATTTCAGATAAGTTACACAATGTTATGCATGCTCTGACCTAGTTAATTCTATTGATATGCATTATTATCAGGTAATATAGGTCAACACAGTTTTGTCCTTAATACAGAACAATTAATTAGTTTTAACAATACATATGTTTATTTATTCACTTGTTACAGCAATAAACATAAATGTACTTCATAGTGAAATAGAAATTTGACAGCAAGAATGCACCTAATGTAAGTCATCTGCCTTAATTAATGTGGTCATATAAGCTTAAAAACATGTAGGAACCAAATGCTGAAAGTAAAATTGAAAACATTTCTGCAGTATTTGTACATAAATGATAAAAGAAAAAGTATAAAGAAAATGTAGATACTGAAACACACAGTAGAAACATTCTCAATTTATCTAAATTAATATAAGTAAATAGTTTCATGATTTCTAGAAATGTTTGATGTACTTTTTATATAAAAGTGTAAAGTTTAGAATTGTAGTGTTAAGGAGGCTCGACCCTACGTAATACACACGTTTTGATTCTTGTTTTGTGGTGACGTAGCTTCATATTTGTGTACCCGGTATTTAAAAACAGGGTATCAAATTCGTTCTACACCGTGATTTGTCGCGATGTCAACAATGGCGAGATGAGAGGGAACGGTTCAAGTCTTCAACTTAAGATTACGAGCAAATAAAGTATTGTCACGACCACTCCTATTGCAAAACAACAACAAAAATAGATGTACACTATATCGACACATGGTCGGACACTGACAGCAACGGCAACAGTATAGAAACAGAATCGGAAGGTAGGCCTATAGTACCGGTACAACTGGCCATGTTTTCTCAAACTGGAGAGAGAGTCGGCGAGTGGTAGAATTATCCGTGTTGGCAGAACATTTGCGCAACGGCTGTGCCTGGTGTCATTATATATGCACTATTATGTTGTTGAAATATAACACAGAACGCCGGTAGTTGTTATGTTATAAAATGATTTTGGCTTGTACGAATTCAGTGTGTATGTCATGTAAAAATACTACCCACTATAAAAACTTCCTAATAGCATCAAGGGAGACAACCTACCCTAGACACAGTTTTACATTTAGTTTTCAACATGTAGCATAAAAAGCTTGTCTGTGATATTTGATTCAATTTATTGCTTGTGCTTTATGTAACTATATGGTATGTACAAAATTTGACTGGGAATACTGAAATTTGTCCGCTAGATATAAAAATAACACACTTTGTAACAATCGTTTTGTCTATTTTTCCACAAATAAAATATTTTTGAGGTAGCTATTGATTTCTTTTTGTATTGTATTGTATGTTTGTGATTTTCAACAACATTCACAAGAAAAAAAATAGAAAAAACAATAAATTTTGAGAAAAATAATTTTTTTGGTGTTTTTTACCAAAAATGAAACAAGTCATAGGAAGGCTTAGATTTTCACAAAATCATCTCTACCTGGTAGCATAGTCAACATATGAAAGTTTTAAGGAAATCTAGCGGTTAATTGCGAAAGGGTCGAGCCTCCTTAATGTATGTAATACTAGATGTGTTGTGTTACAGGTGAGAAGCCATTTAAGTGTACATACTGTGAGTATGCCACTGCCCAGAACAGCACTCTTAAGATCCACCTGAAGCGTCACCATGGCAGCCAGCTGCTGGAATGCCCGACCTGTGCCAAGTCTTTCACTCAGCACGACATGTACCAGGTCCACCAGCAGGAACACCAAGGAGATGACCTCACTGACAGCAGTCTGGGCCAAGCACCAGATCCAAATAGTGAAAGTATCAGGGGAGAGGAAGGACAAGGTCACCTTCAGTCAGGACTAATAAATGTTCATCCAAAGGAGGAAGTGCCTGACCCGTCAGACACTGAAACAACGACTAGAGAACAGGCCGAGTGTTGACTGTCACAGCTAGAGAACAGGCCGAGTGGTGACTGTCACAGCTAGAGAACAGGCCGAGTGTTGACTGTTACAGCTAGAGAACAGGCCGAGTGGTGACTGTCACAGCTAGAGAACAGGCCGAGTGGTGACTGTGATAGTTAGAGAACAGGCCGAGTGGTGACTGTGATAGTTAGAGAACAGGCCGAGTGGTGACTGTCACAGCTAGGGGACAGGTCGAGTGGTGACTGTTACAGCTAGAGTTGCTGAATTGTCATCAAAGAGTCCAGTTATCCTGATTGTGATTTAAAGAGTATCTGTTGTATTATACTGTTTAAGTTAAAGAGTATTTATTGTATTATTGTGTTTTAGAAATGTAAGGTCTGTAATGTTACAAGACATGTACTTTCATTCACAATAATTACTCTACTGGAAAAAGTAGGAGTTATTTCGCTTCAACCCTTTAAAAAAGGGCCAATTAGCATTACTGGTGAAAAGGAGTAACTAGAATAATAATCCAATGTGAAGGACAGAATCAACACTGGGCAATATAGATTTTCATGTGAGGGGCGGAGGTTTCCTTATTTACAGTATTAGGTCACTGTGTGCATGGTATGTGTTGTTGGATTAGATAGAAATGAGTTCAGCTAATAATGTATATTTCTAGATATAAAGGTATCAGCTAATAATGCATAATTACTAGATATAAAGGTATCAGCTAATAATGCATAATTACTAGATATAAAGGTATCCGTTAATAATGCATAATTACTAGATATAAAGGTATCGGTTAATAATGCATAATTTTTAGATATAAAGTATCAGCTAATAATTCATAATTTTTAGATATAAAGGTCTTTATTATAATTTTGTGCTTAATTTATAGTTCAACATTGTATAGATATTACAAATATAATTTTACTATTTATTTATTTATTTGAGATTTTATTTTGATGATTTTCTCCCGTGAAATACAGTTACTTGTATGGATTGTAGTGGGGAATTAAAAGAGTGCTACATGTATTGAAATTAGGTTTTAATTACCAGTGCCAATAATACCAGACTGACAGATTTCTTTTCAAAGGTTTTTGTCTCTTGTGCCAAATTTGTATATTTTTTATTTGTTTATGTGGTTTGATGACTGATGAAGATTTTGCTGTTGAAATTGCACGGTATTCATATAAAAATAAAATGCAATTTGGATTTAGGCCTAATGCCACACATTTCATTTGCTAACTACCAACTAATTTTTTACGCGATTTCCTCAATGGTACACTACTGATAATGATAGCTTGTTAGCTCACCTGGTCCAAAGGACCGAGGTGAGCTTATGCCATCCCGTGGCGTGCGTGCGTCCGTCCGTGTGCGTCAACAATCTTTTAAACAACTTCTTCTCTATAACCACTGATTGGAAATCAGCCTTATTTGTCAGGTAGCATCCCTAGGTGCCCTGGATTCAAAATTATACTAATGGTTGGACTTACCCCCAGGGGGCTGAGGGGCGGGGCCAAAAAGAATTATTTAGCTATATTAATATTATGTGAAGATGCAGAGTTTGTCATCTGTTCGTCCAATGTCCGTCTGGTGTTCGTCAACTTTTCCTTTAAAGGACTTCTTCTGAAATACCGAAAAACTTAGTGACATGAAATTTGGCTGGTATCTTTCTTGGAAGAAGCTGAACAAAGTTTGCGAAAAAAAAATCACTTTTACTTATTTCTAAGGTCATAGGGGTCAAATATGTCAAATCTGTTAAAACCTTTAAACAACTTCTTCTGAAATTCCAAAAGACATAGAAGCATGATATTTGGATGTAAGGTTCCTTGGATGAAGCCTGACAAAGTTTGCAAACAGAAATTACCTTAACCCATTTCCAAGGTCACAGGGGTCAAATCTGTTAAAACATTTGAATGACTTCTTCTGATTAACCAAAAAGCCTAGAAGCATGATATTTGGCTGAAAGGTTCCTTTGATTAAGCCCCACAAAGTTTGCGAAAAGAAATGAACTTGATCCATATTCAAGGTCACAGGGGTCAGATCTGTTATAACCTTTAAATGGCATTTTCTGAAATACCAAAATGCCTAGAAGCATGATATTTGGCTGGTAGCTTCCTTGGATGAAGTTGGATAAATACTGCGAAAAGAAATGACTTTGACCTATATTCAAGTTCACAGGAGTCAAATCTGTTAAAACCTTTGCATGACCTCTTCTGATTAACAAAAAGCCCTAGAAGCATGACAGTTGTCTGAAATGTTCCTTGGAAGAAGTCCAGAAGTGTTTGCGTAAAGAAATAACCTTGACATACATGTATTTTCAAGGTCCCATGGGTCAAACCTGTTCAAACCATTAAACAACTGCTCCTAATTAACCAAAATTGGATAATGCCTTACAAAATTTGAAAAAAGAAATGACCTTGACCCGTATCCAAGTTCAGTATTCAGATCTGTTAAAATCATTTAACAATTTCTGATGAAATACCAAAAGGCCTAGAAGCATGATATTTAGCTGGTAGCTTCCTTGGATGAAGCCAGATAAATTTTGCAAAAATATATGACCTTGACCTACATTCAAGGTCACAGGGGTCAAATCTGTCAAAACTTATAAACAACATCTTCTGAAATACCAAAAGGCCTAGACACATGATATTTGGCTGCTTAGAGATTTCTTTGAAGAAGCAGAACAGATCATATTTGGCTGCTTAGAGATTTCTTGGAAGAAGCAGAACTAATGCTAATGAAAATGACTTTGTTTTACTTTCAAGGTCACAGGGGTGAAATATGTTCAAATCTTAACATGCTATTCTGAATGTCTTGCACTAATAGATTTTAGGCAACTATTGGATTACAGGTGAGAGATTTTTACCAGGATGATAAATGCAGGCCCATTGGGCCTCTTGTTCTGTCTTTTAATCCTTCTGACCATCCATCCATCCTTCTTCTTTCTTGTCTAGGCTCCATTTCTTACACTATTTGTCATGTCATACTTGTGGTATGGGTTCACTTTGGTGAGGTGGTGTGTCATGTATCAGAAGTAGGTTACTTTGACCTTCATTTTGACCTTTCACCTAGCTACATCAACGGAAAAGTTTGTCCAGTCTCTAGGTATTCCATACACTACAAGTCACTGAAACTTCATACTTATGGTATGTGTTCACATTGGTGAGGTGTTGTGTCATTTTTCAAAAGCAGATCACTCTGACCTACATTTTGGCCTTTGACCTACATTAAAGAACAAGTTTGTCTTGGCTCTATTTCCTACACTACTAGCAACTAAAACATATTTGGGGTATGGGTAGACATTCTTTTAATCGGTGAGGGCGTCACATCCGGTGGGGGACTATAATTTGTCAAATTGTCTTGTTTTCTCATTATTTTTGAGTTATGAGTTGGTCAGAGTTCTACAGACCTGCATATCTTTGCCAGAGAGTGTAGCTCTGTTACAATTTGGTGTGTGCTTTCACCTTTTCATGTTTCTTGGCGTCAAAACCATGTCTCCGAGCTACAAAAAAAAAGTATTTTATTCATTCCAATGGCAATATCTTTGAGGTTTTGAAGTAGAACGTCAGTTTCATTTCCTTGACTTCACACTACATTTTGTTGGGGACTTCCTGCCAATCCTGGCATATTATATATAACAATGAACTGCATTAATAACATTGTCTTCTCTCTCTCCCTGTGTTCATACATATCAATGTCAGAAATTTTGTGGTTTTGTCCTTTCATCTCTGGGATATGTTGCCATGGTGATGTTCATCATTGGTGGAGGTTTTCAATGATTTCGGCATAAGATTAACGACCATGTCATATCTGACACCTTGTTTTAGCAAATGTCTCACACATTGGCCATTACATCAACAAAAAAGTATAGTTTAATCACTTACTTTTAAGCTGTGGGCTGTGTCCATCAGTTTCTCTGACATGCCATGTTCTTGCCCAACAAACAAAAAACAGATGATTAAGCCTTATTAGTTGTAGGGTGTTGGTTTTATTCTGCCGTGTACAAGATTACTTTAGTAACAGGATTATTTTTTTTACCAAGGAAGAATAAACCCAACATGCTACAAAGAAAGGATTTTGCCTGTTTCGTGTAATTTGTTTCATATGAACACGGCATATAATGGCTACTCTATCCAGCAGGCAATACTTACGATATACTTATTCTATAGAAATCCTTGTTATGGTGAGATTGTTGTCTTCTTTGTCTGATATTGTTGCTGAAAATGTCTTCAAATATTATCCTCCTACTCATATTGTACTAGAAAACTCCAGATTATTTGTCTCGGTCAAAATAAATCAATAATACAAACTAAATAATTTTCTGTGTTCTTTTTTAAACAAATAATTGCAGAGTGATAATTTCATGCTTTTTTCTTACAAAAGCCTTAGCATTTCAGTACTTTCAGTATTTTGATTTGTGAAGAAACCTTGTGAACAGACTGGTACATATTATGATAAGATGGCATTGTATATGTGCAACTTTGCAGAGTGTAACCCAAAGATCAAGATCACCAAAAGGTCAAGACAAGATAACCATTGTCCAGGTCATACAAAGCATTTGGCAAGGTAACATGAAGGATTTTTTTAACACACAAAAAAAATTCTCAGGATAGTACTTTAATTCACCTCGTAACAAAATTTCAAAGTACAGTAACAACAATTACAGTTTATTACTATTTAAAAAAATATATATGTTCATGACACCTGATACACAAATAAGTCATACAATATTCAATATGTTAATTGTAGGAAATTTTCACAAGTCCATACCATGTGACTGTGGAGGTACATTGCACAACAATATAATGTCCTCATCACAAGGCTTTGAAGCAGACAGAATGCTCCTGAGAAAGATTTTAAAAAAGAAATCTTCATATCACTCTAGTAATACTCCTCACTGATTGGTCACTCAGGTACTTATACAACGTCACGTCGATTAGTCTTATAGAGCCTGATGTAGGATTGTAATAACCCCGCAATGTCACCGAAAACATGTATAAATACATCAGATATCACAGACTTGGTAATCGAGTGGTGCAACCTTAAGTAAAGGTGAGTAGGACGGTCACCAACTCAATCCAAGGTAATGTTCTGAATCACGGAACAGATCTATAATATAATCCAAGGAAGTGCCTTGAATCACGGAACAGATCTATAATATAATCCAAGGAAGTGCCCTGAATCATGGAACAGGATATAATTTTAATCAGTTTGTAGCCCCCTAGATCATGAATCTACCATGTTCATTATATCCAGCATTGTCTTCTCTCGGTTCTTGAGACGACAGAATACACAGACCGAAACATCTCGGAAACTCTCCAGCTGTGTCATAGAGAACGGCTTGCCACACTTCCCACACTGAAAACAAACAATTATATAGTTAGTCATAGAAAACGACTTGCCACACTGAAAACAAACAATTACAGAGTTAGCCATAGGAAACGGCTTGCCACACTTTCCACACTGAAAACAAACAATTATACAGTTACTCCAATACTCTATATACATTAATATGGAAAACACCAATATTCTATATTTTTTTCTATAATTATAACAATACCCTATCAAGGTTTTATTAAAATAAATTGTTACACCTGAGACTATTCATATAACTATGCAGAACAAGACTTTATTTACATTTGTAAATGTAAATGATTAATCAACCAATATTTTCATTACAAAATTCATTCATCCTCTACTAGACTGTAACTATAAGTAACACCCTGTGGTTATAACTATAAGTAACACCCTGTGGTTATAACTATAAGTAACACCCTGTTGTTATAACTATAAGTAACACCCTGTGGTTATATCTATAAGTAACACCCTGTGGTTATAACTATAAGTAACACCCTGTGGTTATAACTATAAGTAACACCATGTGATTATAACTATAAGTAACACCCTGTGATTATATATAACTATAAGTAACACCCTGTTGTTATAACTATAAGTAACACCCTGTGGTTATATCTATAAGTAACACCCTGTGGTTATAACTATAAGTAACACCCTGTGGTTATAACTATAAGAAACACCCTGTGGTTATATCTATAAGTAACACCCTGTGGTTATAACTATAAGTAACACCCTGTGGTTATAACTATAAGTAACACCCTGTGATTATATATAACTATAAGTAACACCCTGTTGTTATAACTATAAGTAACACCCTGTTGTTATAACTATAAGTAACACCCTGTTGTTATAACTATAAGTAACACCCTGTTGTTATAACTATAAGTAACACCCTGTGGTTATATCTATAAGTAACACCCTGTGATTATAACTATAAGTAACCCCCTGTGATTATATATAACTATAAGTAACACCCTGTGATTATATATAACTATAAGTAACACCCTGTGATTATATATAACTATAAGTAACACCCTGTGATTATAACTATAAGTAACACCCTGTGATTATAACTATAAGTAACACCCTGTGATTATAACTATAAGTAACACCCTGTGATTATAACTATAAGTAACACCCTGTGATTATAACTATAAGTAACACCCTGTGATTATAACTATAAGTAACACCCTGTGATTATAACTATAAGTAACACCCTGTGATTATAACTAGAAGTAACACCCTGTGATTTTAACTATAAGTAACACTCTGTGACTATAACTATAAGTAACACCCTGTGATTATAACTATAAGTAACCCCCTGTGATTATATATAACTATAAGTAGCACCCTGTGATTATAACTATAAGTAACAACCTGTGATTATAACTATAAGTAACACCCTGTGATTATATATAACTATAAGTAACACACTGTGATTATAACTATAAGTAACACCCTGTGATTATATATTACTATAAGTAACACCCTGTGATTATATATAACTATAAGTAACACCCTGTGATTATAACTATAAGTAACAACCTGTGATTATAACTATAAGTAACACCCTGTGATTATATATAACTATAAGTAACACACTGCGATTATAACTATAAGTAACACCCTGTGATTATATATTACTATAAGTAACACCCTGTGATTATAACTATAAGTAACAACCTGTGATTATAACTATAAGTAACACCCTGTGATTATAACTATAAGTAACCCCCTGTGATTATAACTATAAGTAACAACCTGTGATTATAACTATACGTAACACCCTGTGATTATAACTATAAGTAACACACTGTGATTATAACTATAAGTAACCCCCTGTGATTATAACTATAAGAAACAACCTGTGATTATAACTATAAGTAACACCCTGTGATTATCACTATAAGTAACACCCTGTGATTATAACTATAAGTAACACCCTGTGATTATAACTATAAGTAACACCCTGTGATTATAACTATAAGTAACACCCTGTGATTATAACTAGAAGTAACACCCTGTGATTTTAACTATAAGTAACACTCTGTGACTATAACTATAAGTAACACCCTGTGATTATAACTATAAGTAACCCCCTGTGATTATATATAACTATAAGTAGCACCCTGTGATTATAACTATAAGTAACAACCTGTGATTATAACTATAAGTAACACCCTGTGATTATATATAACTATAAGTAACACACTGTGATTATAACTATAAGTAACACCCTGTGATTATATATTACTATAAGTAACACCCTGTGATTATATATAACTATAAGTAACACCCTGTGATTATAACTATAAGTAACAACCTGTGATTATAACTATAAGTAACACCCTGTGATTATATATAACTATAAGTAACACACTGTGATTATAACTATAAGTAACACCCTGTGATTATATATTACTATAAGTAACACCCTGTGATTATAACTATAAGTAACAACCTGTGATTATAACTATAAGTAACACCCTGTGATTATAACTATAAGTAACCCCCTGTGATTATAACTATAAGTAACAACCTGTGATTATAACTATACGTAACACCCTGTGATTATAACTATAAGTAACACACTGTGATTATAACTATAAGTAACCCCCTGTGATTATAACTATAAGAAACAACCTGTGATTATAACTATAAGTAACACCCTGTGATTATCACTATAAGTAACACACTGTGACTATAACTATAAGTAACACCCTGTGATTATATATTACTATAAGTAACACCCTGTGATTATATATATATAACTATAAGTTACACCCAGTGATTATATATTACTATAAGTAACACCCTGTGATTATATATAACTATAAGTAACACCCTGTGATTATACCTATAAGTTACACCCTGTGATTATAACTATAAGTTCCACCCTGTGATTATAACTATAAGTAACCCCCTGTGATTATATATAACTATAAGTAACACCCTGTGATTATATATAACTATAAGTAACACCCTGTGATTATAACTATAAGTAACACCCTGTGATTATAACTATAAGTAACACTCTGTGATTATAACTATAAGTAACACCCTGTGATTATAACTATAAGTAACACCCTGGGGTTCTATATAACTATAAGTAACACCCTGTGATTATATATAACTATAAGTAGCACCCTGTGATTATATATAACTATAAGTAACACCCTGTGATTATAACTATAAGTAACACCCTGTGATTATAACTATAAGTAACACCCTGTGATTATAACTATAAGTAACACTCTGTGATTATAACTATAAGTAACACCCTGTGATTATAACTATAAGTAACACCCTGTGGTTATATATAACTATAAGTAACACCCTGTGATTATAACTATAAGTAACCCCCTGTGATTATAACTATAAGTAACACCCTGTGATTATATATTACTATAAGTAACACCCTGTGATTATATATATATAGCTATAAGTAACACCCTGTGATTATATATAACTATAAGTAACACCCTGTGATTATATATAACTATAAGTAACACCCTGTGATTATATCTATAAGTAACACCCTGTGGTTATAACTATAAGTAACACCCTGTGGTTATAACTATAAGTAACACCCTGTGATTATATATAACTATAAGTAACACCCTGTTGTTATAACTATAAGTAACTCCCTGTTGTTATAACTATAAGTAACACCCTGTTGTTATAACTATAAGTAACACCCTGTTGTTATAACTATAAGTAACACCCTGTGATTATAACTATAAGTAACACCCTGTGATTATATATAACTATAAGTAACACCCTGTTGTTATAACTATAAGTAACACCCTGTGGTTATATCTATAAGTAACACCCTGTGGTTATAACTATAAGTAACACCCTGTGGTTATAACTATAAGAAACACCCTGTGGTTATATCTATAAGTAACACCCTGTGGTTATAACTATAAGTAACACCCTGTGGTTATAACTATAAGTAACACCCTGTGATTATATATAACTATAAGTAACACCCTGTTGTTATAACTATAAGTAACACCCTGTTGTTATAACTATAAGTAACACCCTGTTGTTATAACTATAAGTAACACCCTGTTGTTATAACTATAAGTAACACCCTGTGATTATATCTATAAGTAACACCCTGTGATTATAACTATAAGTAACCCCCTGTGATTATATATAACTATAAGTAACACCCTGTGATTATATATAACTATAAGTAACACCCTGTGATTATATATAACTATAAGTAACACCCTGTGATTATAACTATAAGTTACACCCTGTGATTATAACTATAAGTTACACCCTGTGATTATAACTATAAGTAACACCCTGTGATTATAACTATAAGTAACACCCTGTGATTATAACTAGAAGTAACACCCTGTGATTGTAACTATAAGAAACACCCTGTGATTATAACTTTAAGTAATATCCTGTGATTATAACTATAAGTAACACCCTGTGATTATAACTATAAGTAACACCCTGTGATTGTAACTATAAGAAACACCCTGTGATTATAACTTTAAGTAATATCCTGTGATTATAACTATAAGTAACAACCTGTGATTATAACTATAAGTAACACCCTGTGATTATATATAACTATAAGTAACACACTGTGATTATAACTATAAGTAACACCCTGTGATTATATATTACTATAAGTAACACCCTGTGATTATAACTATAAGTAACAACCTGTGATTATAACTATAAGTAACACCCTGTGATTATAACTATAAGTAACCCCCTGTGATTATAACTATAAGTAACAACCTGTGATTATAACTATAAGAAACAACCTGTGATTATAACTATAAGTAACACCCTGTGATTATCACTATAAGTAACACACTGTGACTATAACTATAAGTAACACCCTGTGATTATATATTACTATAAGTAACACCCTGTGATTATATATATATAACTATAAGTTACACCCAGTGATTATATATTACTATAAGTAACACCCTGTGATTATATATAACTATAAGTAACACCCTGTGATTATAACTATAAGTTACACCCTGTGATTATAACTATAAGTTACACCCTGTGATTATAACTATAAGTAACCCCCTGTGATTATATATAACTATAAGTAACACCCTGTGATTATATATAACTATAAGTAACACCCTGTGATTATAACTATAAGTAACACCCTGTGGTTATAACTATAAGAAACACCCTGTGGTTATATCTATAAGTAACACCCTGTGGTTATAACTATAAGTAACACCCTGTGGTTATAACTATAAGTAACACCCTGTGATTATATATAACTATAAGTAACACCCGGTTGTTATAACTATAAGTAACACCCTGTTGTTATAACTATAAGTAACACCCTGTTGTTATAACTATAAGTAACACCCTGTTGTTATAACTATAAGTAACACCCTGTGGTTATATCTATAAGTAACACCCTGTGATTATAACTATAAGTAACCCCCTGTGATTATATATAACTATAAGTAACACCCTGTGATTATATATAACTATAAGTAACACCCTGTGATTATATATAACTATAAGTAACACCCTGTGATTATAACTATAAGTTACACCCTGTGATTATAACTATAAGTTACACCCTGTGATTATAACTATAAGTAACACCCTGTGATTATAACTATAAGTAACACCCTGTGATTATAACTAGAAGTAACACCCTGTGATTTTAACTATAAGTAACACTCTGTGACTATAACTATAAGTAACACCCTGTGATTATAACTATAAGTAACACCCTGGGGTTATATATAACTATAAGTAACACCCTGTGATTATATATAACTATAAGTAGCACCCTGTGATTATATATAACTATAAGTAACACCCTGTGATTTTAACAATAAGTAACACTCTGTGACTATAACTATAAGTAACACCCTGTGATTGTAACTATAAGAAACACCCTGTGATTATAACTTTAAGTAATATCCTGTGATTATAACTATAAGTAACACCCTGTGATTATAACTATAAGTAACACCCTGTGATTGTAACTATAAGAAACACCCTGTGATTATAACTTTAAGTAATATCCTGTGATTATAACTATAAGTAACAACCTGTGATTATAACTATAAGTAACACCCTGTGATTATATATAACTATAAGTAACACACTGTGATTATAACTATAAGTAACACCCTGTGATTATATATAACTATAAGTAACACCCTGTGATTATATATAACTATAAGTAACACCCTGTGATTATAACTATAAGTAACACCCTGTGATTATAACTATAAGTAACACCCTGTGATTATAACTATAAGTAACACCCTGTGATTATAACTATAAGTAACACCCTGTGATTATAACTATAAGTAACAACCTGTGATTATAACTATAAGTAACACCCTGTGATTATAACTATAAGTAACACCCTGTGATTATAACTAGAAGTAACACCCTGTGATTTTAACTATAAGTAACACTCTGTGACTATAACTATAAGTAACACCCTGTGATTATAACTATAAGTAACACCCTGTGATTATATATAACTATAAGTAGCACCCTGTGATTATAACTATAAGTAACAACCTGTGATTATAACTATAAGTAACACCCTGTGATTATATATAACTATAAGTAACACACTGTGATTATAACTATAAGTAACACCCTGTGATTATATATTACTATAAGTAACACCCTGTGATTATATATAACTATAAGTAACACCCTGGGGTTATATATAACTATAAGTAACACCCTGTGATTATATATAACTATAAGTAACACCCTGTGATTATATATAACTATAAGTAACACCCTGTGATTATAACTATAAGTAACAACCTGTGATTATAACTATAAGTAACACCCTGTGATTATATATAACTATAAGTAACACACTGTGATTATAACTATAAGTAACACCCTGTGATTATATATTACTATAAGTAACACCCTGTGATTATAACTATAAGTAACAACCTGTGATTATAACTATAAGTAACACCCTGTGATTATAACTATAAGTAACCCCCTGTGATTATATATATATAGCTATAAGTAACACCCTGTGATTATATATATATAGCTATAAGTAACACCCTGTGATTATATATATATAGCTATAAGTAACACCCTGTGATTATAACTATACGTAACACCCTGTGATTATAACTATAAGTAACACACTGTGATTATAACTATAAGTAACCCCCTGTGATTATAACTATAAGAAACAACCTGTGATTATAACTATAAGTAACACCCTGTGATTATCACTATAAGTAACACACTGTGACTATAACTATAAGTAACACCCTGTGATTATATATTACTATAAGTAACACCCTGTGATTATATATATATAACTATAAGTTACACCCAGTGATTATATATTACTATAAGTAACACCCTGTGATTATATATAACTATAAGTAACACCCTGTGATTATAACTATAAGTTACACCCTGTGATTATAACTATAAGTTACACCCTGTGATTATAACTATAAGTAACCCCCTGTGATTATATATAACTATAAGTAACACCCTGTGATTATATATAACTATAAGTAACACCCTGTGATTATAACTATAAGTAACACCCTGTGATTATAACTATAAGTAACACCCTGGGGTTATATATAACTATAAGTAACACCCTGTGATTATATATAACTATAAGTAGCACCCTGTGATTATATATAACTATAAGTAACACCCTGTGATTATAACTATAAGTAACACCCTGTGATTATAACTATAAGTAACACCCTGTGATTATAACTATAAGTAACACCCTGTGATTATAACTATAAGTTACACCCTGTGATTATAACTATAAGTTACACCCTGTGATTATAACTATAAGTAACCCCCTGTGATTATATATAACTATAAGTAACACCCTGTGATTATATATAACTATAAGTAACACCCTGTGATTATAACTATAAGTAACACCCTGTGATTATAACTATAAGTAACACCCTGGGGTTATATATAACTATAAGTAACACCCTGTGATTATATATAACTATAAGTAGCACCCTGTGATTATATATAACTATAAGTAACACCCTGTGATTATAACTATAAGTAACACCCTGTGATTATAACTATAAGTAACACCCTGTGATTATAACTATAAGTAACACTCTGTGATTATAACTATAAGTAACACCCTGTGATTATAACTATAAGTAACACCCTGTGGTTATATATAACTATAAGTAACACCCTGTGATTATAACTATAAGTAACCCCCTGTGATTATAACTATAAGTAACACCCTGTGATTATATATTACTATAAGTAACACCCTGTGATTATATATATATAGCTATAAGTAACACCCTGTGATTATATATAACTATAAGTAACACCCTGTGATTATATATAACTATAAGTAACACCCTGTGATTTTATCTATAAGTAACACCCTGTGGTTATAACTATAAGTAACACCCTGTGGTTATAACTATAAGTAACACCCTGTGATTATATATAACTATAAGTAACACCCTGTTGTTATAACTATAAGTAACTCCCTGTTGTTATAACTATAAGTAACACCCTGTTGTTATAACTATAAGTAACACCCTGTTGTTATAACTATAAGTAACACCCTGTGATTATAACTATAAGTAACACCCTGTGATTATATATAACTATAAGTAACACCCTGTTGTTATAACTATAAGTAACACCCTGTGGTTATATCTATAAGTAACACCCTGTGGTTATAACTATAAGTAACACCCTGTGGTTATAACTATAAGAAACACCCTGTGGTTATATCTATAAGTAACACCCTGTGGTTATAACTATAAGTAACACCCTGTGGTTATAACTATAAGTAACACCCTGTGATTATATATAACTATAAGTAACACCCTGTTGTTATAACTATAAGTAACACCCTGTTGTTATAACTATAAGTAACACCCTGTGATTATAACTATAAGTAACACCCTGTGATTATAACTATAAGTTACACCCTGTGATTATAACTATAAGTTACACCCTGTGATTATAACTATAAGTAACCCCCTGTGATTATATATAACTATAAGTAACACCCTGTGATTATATATAACTATAAGTAACACCCTGTGATTATAACTATAAGTAACACCCTGTGATTATAACTATAAGTAACACCCTGGGGTTATATATAACTATAAGTAACACCCTGTGATTATATATAACTATAAGTAGCACCCTGTGATTATATATAACTATAAGTAACACCCTGTGATTATAACTATAAGTAACACCCTGTGATTATAACTATAAGTAACACCCTGTGATTATAACTATAAGTAACACTCTGTGATTATAACTATAAGTAACACCCTGTGATTATAACTATAAGTAACACCCTGTGGTTATATATAACTATAAGTAACACCCTGTGATTATAACTATAAGTAACCCCCTGTGATTATAACTATAAGTAACACCCTGTGATTATATATTACTATAAGTAACACCCTGTGATTATATATATATAGCTATAAGTAACACCCTGTGATTATATATAACTATAAGTAACACCCTGTGATTATATATAACTATAAGTAACACCCTGTGATTTTATCTATAAGTAACACCCTGTGGTTATAACTATAAGTAACACCCTGTGGTTATAACTATAAGTAACACCCTGTGATTATATATAACTATAAGTAACACCCTGTTGTTATAACTATAAGTAACTCCCTGTTGTTATAACTATAAGTAACACCCTGTTGTTATAACTATAAGTAACACCCTGTTGTTATAACTATAAGTAACACCCTGTGATTATAACTATAAGTAACACCCTGTGATTATATATAACTATAAGTAACACCCTGTTGTTATAACTATAAGTAACACCCTGTGGTTATATCTATAAGTAACACCCTGTGGTTATAACTATAAGTAACACCCTGTGGTTATAACTATAAGAAACACCCTGTGGTTATATCTATAAGTAACACCCTGTGGTTATAACTATAAGTAACACCCTGTGGTTATAACTATAAGTAACACCCTGTGATTATATATAACTATAAGTAACACCCTGTTGTTATAACTATAAGTAACACCCTGTTGTTATAACTATAAGTAACACCCTGTTGTTATAACTATAAGTAACACCCTGTTGTTATAACTATAAGTAACACCCTGTGATTATATCTATAAGTAACACCCTGTGATTATAACTATAAGTAACCCCCTGTGATTATATATAACTATAAGTAACACCCTGTGATTATATATAACTATAAGTAACACCCTGTGATTATATATAACTATAAGTAACACCCTGTGATTATAACTATAAGTTACACCCTGTGATTATAACTATAAGTTACACCCTGTGATTATAACTATAAGTAACACCCTGTGATTATAACTATAAGTAACACCCTGTGATTATAACTAGAAGTAACACCCTGTGATTGTAACTATAAGAAACACCCTGTGATTATAACTTTAAGTAATATCCTGTGATTATAACTATAAGTAACACCCTGTGATTATAACTATAAGTAACACCCTGTGATTGTAACTATAAGAAACACCCTGTGATTATAACTTTAAGTAATATCCTGTGATTATAACTATAAGTAACAACCTGTGATTATAACTATAAGTAACACCCTGTGATTATATATAACTATAAGTAACACACTGTGATTATAACTATAAGTAACACCCTGTGATTATATATTACTATAAGTAACACCCTGTGATTATAACTATAAGTAACAACCTGTGATTATAACTATAAGTAACACCCTGTGATTATAACTATAAGTAACCCCCTGTGATTATAACTATAAGTAACAACCTGTGATTATAACTATAAGAAACAACCTGTGATTATAACTATAAGTAACACCCTGTGATTATCACTATAAGTAACACACTGTGACTATAACTATAAGTAACACCCTGTGATTATATATTACTATAAGTAACACCCTGTGATTATATATATATAACTATAAGTTACACCCAGTGATTATATATTACTATAAGTAACACCCTGTGATTATATATAACTATAAGTAACACCCTGTGATTATAACTATAAGTTACACCCTGTGATTATAACTATAAGTTACACCCTGTGATTATAACTATAAGTAACCCCCTGTGATTATATATAACTATAAGTAACACCCTGTGATTATATATAACTATAAGTAACACCCTGTGATTATAACTATAAGTAACACCTTGTGGTTATAACTATAAGAAACACCCTGTGGTTATATCTATAAGTAACACCCTGTGGTTATAACTATAAGTAACACCCTGTGGTTATAACTATAAGTAACACCCTGTGATTATATATAACTATAAGTAACACCCGGTTGTTATAACTATAAGTAACACCCTGTTGTTATAACTATAAGTAACACCCTGTTGTTATAACTATAAGTAACACCCTGTTGTTATAACTATAAGTAACACCCTGTGGTTATATCTATAAGTAACACCCTGTGATTATAACTATAAGTAACCCCCTGTGATTATATATAACTATAAGTAACACCCTGTGATTATATATAACTATAAGTAACACCCTGTGATTATATATAACTATAAGTAACACCCTGTGATTATAACTATAAGTTACACCCTGTGATTATAACTATAAGTTACACCCTGTGATTATAACTATAAGTAACACCCTGTGATTATAACTATAAGTAACACCCTGTGATTATAACTAGAAGTAACACCCTGTGATTTTAACTATAAGTAACACTCTGTGACTATAACTATAAGTAACACCCTGTGATTATAACTATAAGTAACACCCTGGGGTTATATATAACTATAAGTAACACCCTGTGATTATATATAACTATAAGTAGCACCCTGTGATTATATATAACTATAAGTAACACCCTGTGATTTTAACTATAAGTAACACTCTGTGACTATAACTATAAGTAACACCCTGTGATTGTAACTATAAGAAACACCCTGTGATTATAACTTTAAGTAATATCCTGTGATTATAACTATAAGTAACACCCTGTGATTATAACTATAAGTAACACCCTGTGATTGTAACTATAAGAAACACCCTGTGATTATAACTTTAAGTAATATCCTGTGATTATAACTATAAGTAACAACCTGTGATTATAACTATAAGTAACACCCTGTGATTATATATAACTATAAGTAACACACTGTGATTATAACTATAAGTAACACCCTGTGATTATATATTACTATAAGTAACACCCTGTGATTATAACTATAAGTAACAACCTGTGATTATAACTATAAGTAACACCCTGTGATTATAACTATAAGTAACCCCCTGTGATTATAACTATAAGTAACAACCTGTGATTATAACTATAAGAAACAACCTGTGATTATAACTATAAGTAACACCCTGTGATTATAACTATAAGTAACACACTGTGACTATAACTATAAGTAACACCCTGTGATTATATATTACTATAAGTAACACCCTGTGATTATATGTATATAACTATAAGTTACACCCAGTGATTATATATTACTATAAGTAGCACCCTGTGATTATATATAACTATAAGTAACACCCTGTGATTATATATAACTATAAGTAACACCCTGTGGTTATAACTATTAGTAACACCCTGTGATTATATATAAATATAAGTAACACCCTGTGATTATAACTATAAGTTACACCCTGTGATTATAACTATAAGTAACCCCTGTGATTATATATAACTATAAGTAACACCCTGTGATTATATATAACTATAAGTAACACCCTGTGATTATAACTATAAGTAACACCCTGTGATTATAACTATAAGTAACACTCTGTGATTATAACTATAAGTAACACCCTGTGATTATAACTATAAGTAACACCCTGGGGTTATATATAACTATAAGTAACACCCTGTGATTATATATAACTATAAGTAACACCCTGTGATTATATATAACTATAAGTAACACCCTGTGATTATAACTATAAGTAACCCCCTGTGATTATAACTATAAGTAACACCCTGTGATTATATATTACTATAAGTAACACCCTGTGATTATATATATATAGCTATAAGTAACACCCTGTGATTACATATAACTATAAGTAACACCCTGTGATTATATATAACTATAAGTAACACCCTGTGATTATATCTATAAGTAACACCCTGTGGTTATAACTATAAGTAACACCCTGTGGTTATAACTATAAGTAACACCCTGTGATTATATATAACTATAAGTAACACCCTGTTGTTATAACTATAAGTAACACCCTGTTGTTATAACTATAAGTAACACCATGTTGTTATAACTATAAGTAACACCCTGTTGTTATAACTATAAGTAACACCCTGTTGTTATAACTATAAGTAACACCCTGTGATTATAACTATAAGTAACACCCTGGGATTATATTTAACTATAAGTAACACCCTGTTGTTATAACTATAAGTAACACCCTGTGATTATAACTATAAGTAACCCCCTGTGATTATAACTATAAGTAACAACCTGTGATTATAACTATAAGTAACACCCTGTGATTATAACTATAAGTAACACACTGTGATTATAACTATAAGTAACAACCTGTGATTATAACTATAAGAAACAACCTGTGATTATAACTATAAGTAACACCCTGTGATTATAACTATAAGTAACACACTGTGATTATAACTATAAGTAACACCCTGTGATTATATATTACTATAAGTAACACCCTGTGATTATATATTACTATAGGTAACACCCTGTGATTATATATAACTATAAGTAACACCCTGTGATTATATATAACTATAAGTAACACCCAGTGATTATATATTACTGTAAGTAACACCCTGTGATTATATATAACTATAAGTAACACCCTGTGATTATATATAACTATAAGTAACACCCTGTGATTATATATAACTATAAGTAACACCCTGTGGTTATAACTATAAGTAACACCCTGTGATTATATATAAATATAAGTAACACCCTGTGATTATAACTATAAGTTACACCCTGTGATTATAACTATAAGTTACACCCTGTGATTATAACTATAAGTAACAACCTGTGATTATATATAACTATAAGTAACACCCTGTGATTATATATAACTATAAGTAACACCCTGTGATTATAACTATAAGTAACACCCTGTGATTATAACTATAAGTAACACTCTGTGATTATAACTATAAGTAGCACCCTGTGATTATAACTATAAGTAACACCCTGTGATTATATATTACTATAAGTAACACCCTGTGATTATATATAACTATAAGTAACACCCTGTGATTATATATAACTATAAGTAACACCCTGTGATTATAACTATAAGTAACACCCTGTGATTATATATAACTATAAGTAACACCCTGTGATTATATATAACTATAAGTAACACCCTGTGATTATAACTATAAGTAACACCCTGTGATTATATATAACTATAAGTAACACCCTGTGATTATAACTATAAGTAACCCCCTGTGATTATAACTATAAGTAACCCCCTGTGATTATAACTATAAGTAACCCCCTGTGATTATATATTACTATAAGTAACACCCTGTGATTATATATATATAGCTATAAGTAACACCCTGTGATTATATATAACTATAAGTTACACCCTGTGATTATAACTATAAGTAACAACCTGTGATTATATATAACTATAAGTAACACCCTGTGATTATAACTATAAGTAACACCCTGTGATTATAACTATAAGTAACACTCTGTGATTATAACTATAAGTAGCACCCTGTGATTATAACTATAAGTAACACCCTGTGATTATATATAACTATAAGTAACACCCTGTGATTATATATAACTATAAGTAACACCCTGGGGTTATATATAACTATAAGTAACACCCTGTGATTATAACTATAAGTAACACCCTGTGATTATAACTATAAGTTACACCCTGTGATTATATATAACTATAAGTAACACCCTGTGATTATAACTATAAGTAACCCCCTGTGATTATATATATATAGCTATAAGTAACACCCTGTGATTATATATATATAGCTATAAGTAACACCCTGTGATTATATATATATAGCTATAAGTAACACCCTGTGATTATATATATATAACTATAAGTAACACCCTGTGATTATATATATATAACTATAAGTAACACCCTGTGATTATATATATATAGCTATAAGTAACACCCTGTGATTATAACTATAAGTAACACCCTGTGATTATATATAACTATAAGTAACACCCTGTGATTATATATAACTATAAGTAACACCCTGTGATTATATATAACTATAAGTAACACCCTGTGATTATAACTATAAGTAACACCCTGTGATTATAACTATATGATAAGTAACACATTTTAATCTACCTTGATTATCTTGAGACCTATTGCCTTCTTCCTCTCCATGACAACCGGGATTTTGTCGGACTCCTCTACATTCCATATCCTTATTGTGCCATCCTGTTACATAATAAAATGTCCATCAGGTAAAAAGCAACTTCATGTACATGCAAATACATTGTATATATATATGTGCATGCTGTAATTCAATCACTGCTCCACAAAAACCAACCAAGCATAGTAAATGTCTACACCTACACACCATACCAGTACAGCATCCTAGGTTGTAACTTTAGACAGTGAGACATGTAAATATAATCCTAGTTGGTACATGTGAATAATGTTATTTTGACACAAACATGCAGTTATTGAAATCATATTTGGGAGCTTTCCAATGACCGATGTCTCAACTCTTAACCTCTGAAAACAAACACACAATCAGCCTCATGACAGTGGGCCGAATCAGGTACAGTCAGCTGTTAGACGTTATAGAGACACTTCACCCAATTATGTAATACTGCAGGCAGCCAAACTCTGAGTATTAAAACTCAACTTTGTTAAAATAAGACTTGACATACCTTAGAGGCAGACATGACGTACTGCATGTCCTTAGTAAACGCCACGTCTAACACCCAGTCATCATGGCCCTAGGGAGAGAAAAGGAGTTAATTCAGCCAACCATGAGTACAGCATTCAGTAAACAGCATGACAAGGGGATGGAGGAGGTCAACAATATAATTATACTGAGTACAGAGGTTGGGGAACTCAGCCACAGTAGTTGGCATGGTTACATATACCTAATATATATGCATGGGCATCACTATGGGAGAAATCACACAACAAATCATTAAAGCTGCCAAATATGTACCAGTGATTTGTAGAAATATTAGGCTTCTCAACAATCAAGTAAACTTATCTTACATGGTCTACTAATATCACTGACATATTTCAACCACTAGGCGTTCGTAACCAGGACGTTTTTCACAACTTTCAATTGCCCAGACTGTTAAGTACAATCTGAGGTTCAAGATGGTTTAAGTTGTTAGGTAAACATTACATATATAAATTTAAGGTGATTTACCAACACTGGCGAACATCATAGTGTTATTGTATGTACATCAGAGAGTGGGAAGTATATGTTTGAATTTACATACCAGTAACTAGAACTCCAATACTGAAATAATAGGTGATGTGTGTATAGAAAATATGACTATTTACACGTCACCCGTAACAAACCAGCTATGTTATGGTGTAATGTAGCTGTTGACTTGTCATTTTATAAATATTTCATAACTATATGTAAATTGTTCTTTCTCATAAAAAAGTGTAGCAAACTTTCACCTGTAACTTGAGTTTCTGAACTTGGTTTTCCACATCCCAGACAACAATAGTTTTGTCATAGGACCCTGTGGCCAACATCAGGCCGTCATTGCTGAAACAGCAAGAGCTCACTGACCCATCGTGGCTACCAGACAGGGTCAAAGGTCCCTTAGATCTGTAAACAAAGCAGGGTAAAAAGTCTCTTAGACCTTAGATTTGTAAACAAAGCAAGGTCAAAGGTCCCTCAGATCTGTAAACAAAGCAAGGTCAAAGGTCCCTTAGATCTGTAAACAAAGCAGGGTAAAAAGTCCTTACAACAAACATAGAAGGGTCAAAGGTCCCTCAGATCTGTAAACAAAGCAAGGTCAAAGGTCCCTTAGATCTGTAAACAAAGCAGGGTAAAAAGTCCTTACAACAAACATAGAAGGGTCAAAGGTCCCTCAGATCTGTAAACAAAGCAGGGTCAAAGGTCCTTCAACAAACATAGAAGGGTCAAAGGTCCCTTAGATCTGTAAACATAGCAGGGTCAAAGGTCCTTCAACAAACATAGAAGGGTCAAAGGTCCCTTAGATCTGTAAACATAGCAGGGTCAAAGGTCCTTACAACAAACATAGAAGGGTCAAAGGTCCCTTATATCTGTCAACATAGCAGGGTCAAAGGTCCTTCAACAAACATAGCAGGGTCAAAGGTCCTTCAACAAACATAGAAGGGTCAAAGGTCCCTTAGATCTGTAAACATAGCAGGGTCAAAGGTCCTTCAACAAACATAGAAGGGTCAAAGGTCCCTTAGATCTGTAAACATAGCAGGGTCAAAGGTCCTTACAACAAACATAGAAGGGTCAAAGGTCCCTTAGATCTGTATAAACACAGCAGGGTCAAAAGGTTGATAAAGTTAAAAAGACATGGTGGTGTAAATCCAACACATCAATGTAAACATGACATATGATGTTTCCATTTGATCAAATTTGTCAGCATGATTTATGAACCCCAGACCCTGATTTGTGTAGATGGTTGTACACACCTGTAGCCTCCTGTGGCAATGTCCCAAATACCGACAGTCTTATCCCAAGATCCAGTGGCAAATTTACGCTCATCAAACGTCACATCACAGGAAGATATTACATTGATATGTCCCCTGTTCAATAAAAACAATTTCTGATTTTATGTTTGAAGAATGATTTCCCTTACTGTCATTGCAGGTTTAAAAAGTAGAAGAAATTGCTTTAGTCAAGTTTTTGCAATAAAAACTCACAAATATTTTCTATGTCAAATAGATTGATCTCTCCCCACTCCATCTTGACACTAAATGTTTGATAGAAACTTACTCGACGGTGATGGTGACCTTGTTGGAGCGAAGGTCAAAGAACTTTGCTGACTGGTCCATTGAGGTTGTGATGACCTTGTCATCAAGAGGGGCGAACTGACAGCTGGTGATTGTGCTGGAGTGTATGTCTGTAAACATTAGTCCCAACGTTTTATACTTTAGTCACTGATACAGCATCACTTAAAACTCATTTATTCAATATTTACATATTATCATCAGCACATGAATGTCAATATAATCAAAGAGCACTGCAAGTCTTAATATTAAAGATAAGCTTGTATTGTAAGGAAACATTTTCTGGTAAATCTGCATTTCCATCATTTACAATAAAAGTATATATTTATCTTGTAGAACATATTTACTAGTGACAAAAAATGCTTAAATTACTCTGTAAAAATTCACTAGTACATGAAAAAATACATAGGATTACCTTCTATATTGTAGATGAGTTCGCCTGAGTTGGCGTCCCAAATTTTTAATGTATTGTCCAAGTCTGATCCAGAGACAACCATTTTTCCATCATGTGAAAACTTACAACTGGTGACTATTCCAGCGTGCTTCCCTGACCACTGAAAGTCAGAGATACAATATGTATATAGCTGGTTAGGAATTCAGCATGCTTATTGCTTACCTGACCACTGAGAGTCCACAGGGGCTAGGCACGGACCTTTGTCACTACGAAACGATTGTCAGATTTTTTTTTTTACCTTTCTCGAATATAGCTCCTCCCACTACTATATATCTGTGACATATATTAGTGGGAGGAGCTATATTCGAGAAAGGTAAAAAAAAAAAAATCACAATCATTTCATAGTGACATAGGTCCGTGCCTAGCTCTTGTGTGAGAGTCAGGGATACACTATGTATATAGCTGGTTAGGATTCCAGCATGCTTCCTTGACCACATGTCTAAATTAATGTTTTACTGCAATTTTATGATTAACAAAATAATTTGATCACAATATGAACATAAATAAAAAAATATATATGAATGAATTGTTGGGTGAACTTTACCAACATGTTTCCTGACTCAACATCACACACTCCAATCTTCTTATCCCAGCCAGATGATGCAAACCTTCAATATAGAGGTAAAGACTTATTTACACAGAGGTATAGACTCATTTACACAGAGGTATAGACTTATTTACACAGAGGTATAGACTTATTTACACAGAGGTATAGACTTATTTACACAGAGGTATAGACTTATTTACACGGAGGTATTATAAGGCTTATTTACACAGAGGTATAGACTTATTTACACAGGTATAGACTTATTTACAGAGGTATATACTCATTTACACAGAGGTATAAACTTATTTACACAGAGGTATATACTCATTTACACAGAGGTATAAAATTATTTACACAGAGGTATAGACTTATTTACTCAGAGGTATAGACTTATTTACACAGAGGTATAGACTTATTTACACAGCGGTATAAACTAATTTACACAGAGGTATAGACTTATTTACACAGAGGTATAGACTTATTTACACAGCGGTATAAACTTATTTACACAGAGGTATAGACTTATTTACACAGGTATAGACTTATTTAAAGAGGTATATACTCATTTACACAGAGGTATAGACTTATTTACACAGAGGTATAGACTTATTTACACAGCGGTATAAACTTATTTACACAGAGGTATAGGCTTATTTACAGAAGTATAGACTTATTTACAGATACTGTGTAACTTTAAGTATTACACTTGTTAACTTTGCAGCATTATTCTCAAATAATGTATACTATCATGTATGCTTGTTCAATAAATGGAACAGCTATCTTTCAGGTAGGGTCAATGGTATCCAACGTAACAATTATGACATCATAGTAATGATGACATTAACAATTGGGCCATGGCATCTATAGCCTACTGGTTTGCCCAGCTAAGATTGATACCAGGCTTATAAAGAGGCAATGCTAATTGCTATACAATGGTAAATATAGACAGAATAATTACTATGGCGGCTAACTGGTAACTTACCTGCGTCCATTGTCGTTGATGCTAACAGCACTAACTGAATCTGAATGACAGTTGTAGCTATTAGTTACAATGCCTGTGTCAATGTCCCATATCTTCACTGTCTTGTCCGAGGATCCTGATAATATTTTTGTATCATTGTCGATATACTGACAGGAGTTCACATCACCAAAGTGTCCCCTGAATACCTTGATCCGTACCTGGTGGATAAAGATAAATAAACTTCAATGAAAATCTTTGTTTTGTTATGGAAGATGTTTGCATTTAATTACTTTTTGCAGTTACAGGGTACATTGACCTATTTAATGTTTTCCTTGCCCAGGAAATATTTATACATGTAGTTCATTAGTTAGGTCATTACTGATTCACTAGCATTGAATAATAGGCCTACAGTCTGTGTTTCTCCTTGTCCCCACTCAAAATATTTTAGTCTGGTGTCAGGGCCAGAGGAAACACCTTGCGACGAATATAAAAATAGTTGTTAAAACTAGGTTGTTATTTTCAGGTGCGATCCCTGCAGACCAATATGTTAATGTATGCTGCCGGATTCGTTAGTGCAATCATTCAGTCTGCGGTGCCAATTGGTACATAGTTAAAGAGGCACAGGGACATGTACTTCATCTTCATCTTCATATATAATGATGATTAGGGACAGTGAAGGGGGATTGAACAGAGGCGTGATTAAAAGTAGTGGATAAGGGTTTTTTTGTTGTTAGTTTTTTTTTAGTGCATTGGTATAAGATAAAAGTTGGTAAAAACAGTGTTGGTCTTTAGGTAGCTGCGATAACGTAGCTCTTCACGACGAGACGATTTTTATATATTGCGTCGTTAGAGCTACGAAGCGGTCCCATGCCTGGTAGTGGAGCAAAATCAAAAGTGTTCAATCTGTAAGATTTCATTTAATTACCACCTCATTTGAGCATAATGTTGTCAAAATAATGCAGGATTGCTGAAATATTGAGTGTTTACCATGATAAAATCTTTTTTTCACAAAATAAGCAGAACCAGAAATGTCCTTCTTGACAAACACTAGAAACTATCGCCATGACAGTTCACGTGTGAGGTTATCTCAAATCTCGTTTTTATATATGGCCTGAATGGCCAAATATAGAGTTACTACGGCATACTACGACTTCCTTATTTGAAAAGTAAGGAAGTCGCATACTACAACTTCCTTATTTGGTCCGCACGCGTGCGTCCATTCACAAATTTAGAGGAACTCTTCAGAAAAGAAACCAAGAAATTTACTGAAGTCTTAATCATGGCTGCCGCTACTTATTTCAGTTGATGCTTCGTTACTTAAACTTGATATTTAACGATATTTTTGGTGGATTTTAATTACAAGTTGGGTAGGCGATCGACAGAAATGGTTTATAATTTGTGTATATTTATCGATGAGAACAAATCGGGCGATAAATGTTGCGAAAATCGCCCCGGTGTGAATCACACCGGGCTTGCTCCATTACAAGGCATGGGACCGATTTAATACCCGGCCGGGGCAGAGCCATAAGAGGCCGGGTTTTAATATTAGTACTAGTCTTTAGGGTATGGTTATGAGGGATTCAAGGACTGTGGGTGGGTTGTGTGCCTTGAAGCCCTCTAGTGTTATGCATTGTACTGCTGCTACCGGAATGAAGTTCCATTGTGTAATTGTGTGTGGGAAAAATGAGAATTTATATGTGTCTTTGGTAGCAGATATGTGTCTGAATGTGTAGGGGTGTGCTTGTCTAGTTGTCTGTAGGATTGTAGTAGAATATATAGACTTATACAGTATGATAAAATTTAGTGATAAATATCTTTATATGAATATAGGTATTTATCACTAAATTAATAATATAAGTCTATACATGTCTCGGTGTAAATACTTATATATATTTATACAGCGATCAATCTACGGGGGTGTACGTGCGAGTCCCGAGTCCAGTACTCATAAAATTATGAAAGGACTCATAGAAATTCTGGCCTTACTTCAATTTAACATTGTGGGACCCATCGTTTTCGCCAATATGTACAAAAAGGACCCATGAAAATAAATTGTAAAGTGATCGCTGTATATATAGGCATTTATCACAATTTTTTATCATATCAGTCTTTAGGATGTCCCTGTGGAGTGTGGACTAGGTGAGGGTCGGTAGCGCTGCGCATATTTGCCAATTCTGGTATGTATTCAAACCTGCGCTAATTGTTCATGTTCCCATGTCGCTCGTGTTTCTCTTCCATCTTCTTCAAAATCTATAGGAGTTGTTTCTATGGCCAAAGAATAGCTTTCGTCGTCGGACATTTTTTCACATTTTCTCTTGCTCCGCGTCCTTAGTTTCCCAAATACTACCGCAAACGAGTCTATGCATACTGACTTCCGGTGATTGTGTGTCGTTATTTACCAAAAATAACATTTAGCGTCTGAAATACATAATTTTGTGATTAAAATACTTAGAATAAGTTTAATTTACCACACATAATAACATGTAATAGTATCTCTAATTTAAAATGTGATCTCTTCGATACAAAATATTTACGACTTAAGTATGTGACAAGATGGAGGAACAAGAGCAAGACGTACAAACAGGTACTGGCGAGGAATAAGCTGGTTTACATGGCCCTTTTGTCTCGATGGAGGATATATTTTGTTATATGATTTATATGCATACTTTGTATTCTGCTGATATATATAGATTTTATCTGAGATTGATTTTATTATTGTTTTTGCATCAGTTATGTCGCTGTTGCCGTTTCTGGTTTTGTGATGGGCTGTGACATTTCGGCCTACACAAACGCATGTATGAAGTGTGTACGCCATGTGTAATGTTTAGTAGGGTTATTAATACCTACATGTGACAGTATCATCTTTCGTGATTCTCACCACTAGATCATCATGCTGTAGCCAGGGATTAATCTGGACAGTTAAAAGACAGAAATCTGATAACAGTATCATGTTGCACAGCATCATGAATCAACATACTCGAGTTCCAATGTCCTTGGATTAAATGTCTGAACATTAGGCTATAAAGGAGCACAATGTTAGGTCCATAATGTGTTATACTGTAGAAAGATGGAAAAGACAAAAACAGGGCCTGCTTAAGCTTGCAATTGTGGATATATTCTTTAAATGTCTGTGTATCTTTAGAATTGTTGCATTATATAAACAATTCCATTATTAAAATGTATAAAGAATACCTAGAAATATAAGCTATATCAAATAATTCCTTTTATGATAGGCCTAATGATGCAAACTGATTGTAAATTTTAATCTTGCTCCAAACCTCTATGCAAAGTTGTATCAAGCACATCGGTGATCGATTATTATCATCATGACAAGCATGTGCGACAAATTTTAATTGTCTAGCTTCGAACTAGAAGAAATTTCCCATTAGCTCAGTGACAAAGCTTGGAGATTGAGGGTTGAAGCAGAGTGCATGTGGAAGCACACTATTCTCTTTCCTGTTACAAATGGTGTCGGTGGCCCTCTGTGTGGCGACAGCAGAGTTAACATTAGAACCTGGGTCGTGGTGTTTGTGGGCAAACACATTTAAAAGGGGGAATTAAGTGTGGCAGATATTAAATGTAATAAGTATAGGATGAAGATACCTTCGAGCTAGAGGGAGTTTCCCTTTAGCTCAATGGTAGAGTACTCAACTGTGAGTATGAAAATCATTGTTTCAAATATGGTTATGATAAACCATGCCTATTGAATGTCTTTAAATATAGCTGATCATAAAGTAAAATGGCTATGGTGACATTTTGTAATCAATCATCGTCCAACCATGCATGTCAGCATTAATTTCATGTACATGTATCGTAAAAAGAGGTGATTAATTTTGGGACCCCATGCAGAACTGTGCCTTTCTTAGGCATCTACTTGGGGACACAAAAAGTTACTAAAATAAATCTGCTGCACCCACATGTATATCATATGGATGATGATGACGACGATGATGATGATGATGATGATGATGATGATGATGACGATGACGATGACGATGACGATGATGATGATGATGATGATGATGATGATGATGCAACCTCTAATCAATGTTCATCTTTTAAATTCTATATGTAGTGACTTTGAGAATCAAAAAGATCAGGTGTACATTTTAATCCACCCATTAAACATAAGATGCATTCTTGACTCATAGCCTGCATGTACAAAGAGTATTCAGGGTGTTTTATAAAGAATGAGTTAGTTACATTAGGTATGTCCATGATGTATCAAATAATGCTAAAGTAACCATTTGTAACTCGATAAATAAACAGTTCTAAGTTAACCCAGCCAGTTAGTGTTATGGTTGATCTTAATGTATATAAAATGATTCTTGACCATTTTGTTTACAGACATATGTCGTGTCTGTCGCTGTGAGAGTACACCGGATAAACCTCTCTATCATCCATGTGTGTGTACAGGAAGTATACGATACATCCATCAGGACTGGTAAATATTCCTTCTGTCTATCTGGGTTTATAGTGGTAAATTTCTTTCTTCCTTTGTCTGCTTATTATTATGCTAGTACACTGAAATTTTTTTTTACACCCCTGTTATATTGTTGATTAATCGTCTGATTAACGTCCTGTTTCCAAACCATTTGTGTTTCCAAACCATTTTTGAGTGACGTTTTCCCTTACCAGGCATGACATTATCACAACTTGACAAATCATTGATGTTCTAAATATTTTTGAGAATCCCGAAACATCTATGAACAAAACTGACTATGAGTAGTAATTATATAATGGCAATGTTTAAGTATATTCATTTCCAATCCTATTTTGAACATTTTACAATGTTAAAGTCTAGAGTAAGTTTGGATTTAACCTCTGTTAAACATATGTGCCTTTCTTTTTCAGTCTTTTACAATGGTTAACTTATAGTCGAAAAGAATACTGTGAATTATGCAAGCACAGATTCACATTTACTCCAAGTAAGTATACAATGTTTATTAAAAATCTGATGTATTTATTTCTACTGTTGAACTTTTCCCCTTCAGAAAAACCTATCCAATTCAACAGAATCTGTTTGAGTGTATATGCAGGCCTGGTAACAACTGAGGGGGATACTTTGTTTTTCAGTTAGAGAAACCATTTCTCAATCACTTGGTATCAGGGAACATAAAGAACGGATCTGTGTTGCATACAATGAAGGCTTAGCATGGTTTCACTGCTTCTATCTCTTGTTACCAGTTTGATGTTTACTGTGTATATACGTACCTATCAAATACATTTACATTTATCACTGAATTTGCATTAGAAATATAACATACCAAAAAAACAATATCCGTCTCCATTCATTGGTTAGAGAAATGAAACTGCTACATATTTTAGCATATTGTTTGTACTTTCCAGTTTACTCACCGGACATGCCAAAGCGACTTCCTATCAAGGATATCTTCAGCGGCCTTCTCACCAGTGTGGGGCGCGCCATACGTTACTGGTTTCACTACACGTTGGTTGCATTTGCATGGCTGGGGGTTGTACCTCTCACTGCCTGTAAGTCTGTGTAAAGCTGGGGGTTGTACCTAACCTTTCTTTGTAGTTTTATTGGGACATGCAGGGTTTTCCCTGATGCACAAAAACCTGCATTTTGACTCCTAAAATTGTCAAAGGACTCCCAAAATTGAAAAAGTTTTACTATATATTATAAGTGATGGGAGTCCCAGGACTCCTAAATTTATTACATTTGAGGGTCCCATGGAAAACCCTGACATGAGACCTTCATTGCTGTGGGTTATATATACTTGACCCATACTCTCATTGTAAGAGACCTTTTTGTCCCCACATTTATACCTTTTCTATCAGAGGGCATTTGCAAAGGGCCTCTTTATAACTTGGATCTATACCGGTACTGTGTCTGACGGGAGGTTTGTAATGAATATAAAAGATATCTATTCTACATGTTCAGAATTTATTTTATAATTTTTTACTTCTCTATAAAGTTTGCTTACTTTTAACAATAATACCAACCTATTAAACTTTTTTATAACATAAATCAAGAAGTTTTATACATATGCCTGTGTAATAGATCAAACATTTTCTATCGTGTCTGTAATAGATGTAAATAATGTCTTAACTCTGGGTATCTGTTACAGGTCGTATTTACCGATGTCTGTTCACGGGATCGGTCAGTTCTCTTCTCACATTACCACTTGACATGCTTTCTACGTAAGTATTGCTACATAAAAGTAACTTGATATAAAAAAAATATAAAATCATATTTTTCAGTTATAATAATGAGAAGTATATTAAAGGCCCAATATACGTAACTTTTGGCAGAACTAGAAGCGAAAATAAAGCATAATAGCTTTTTATTATTAATAGATTTAGTAAGATAAACTGATATCAGCAATTTTCAAGATGAATCTTATGCGGTTACCGGTACAGCAGCAATTGAAACTCTGTATTTGTAATGTGTCCATTTTGAACTGTCTTCTAACTTCGGCTTCTTGTTGAAGTGGGCCACACCTGAATTATTTTCAATTCTTTGGAATTTTCTGTCAAGAGTTTCTTGTTAGATACCGCTGAGGTTTACTTTATTTTAGGCTTATTTTTGCATGGTTATTAACAGGATTTTTTTCAGAATGTTTCAGAATCACGAAAAATTTCCTGAAATTACGTATATTGGGCCTTTAAATATGATGATAAAACATCCATCAATGTTTTATGTACTTCAGTCTGTTGCTTTATTTGATGTATGTAATCAAAGAACCAATTTCTGTTTCAGTGATAACTTGGCATCTGACTGTTTTCATGGCTGCTTTGTCGTGACATGTACACTCTGTGCATTTATAAGTCTGGTGTGGCTCCGAGAGCAGATTCTACATGGAGGGGGGCCAGATTGGCTGGAACAAGAAAATCCTGGGGGAAATCAACCCAGGGTAGGTATTGATGATGTGAGCAGTGGTACACAGGCTAAAACAGGAAAATCCAGGGTAGGTATTGGTGATGTGGGCAAGGGTGCATAGGCTAAAACAGGAAAACCCCAGGTAGGTATTGGTGAAGTGGGCAGGGGTAAACGGGCTAAAACTAGAAAATCCTGGGGTAAACAAACCCAGGGTAGGTAATGGTGATGTGGGAAAGGGTGCATAGGCTAAAACAGGAAAACCCCAGGTAGGTATTGGTGATGTGGGCTGGGGTACACAGGATAAAACTGGAAAACCCCAGGTAGGTATTGGTGATGTGGGCTGGGGTACACATGCTAAAACAGGAAAACCCCAGGTAGGTATTGGTGATGTGGGTACACAGGATAAATCCTGGGGTTAACAACCCAGGGTAGGTATTGGTGATGTGGGCAGGGGTACACAGGCTAAAACAGGAAAACCCAGGGTAGGTATTGGTGATGTCGGAAGGGGTAGACAGGCTAAAACAGGAAAATCCTGGGGTTAACCACCCAGGGTAGGTATTGGTGATGTGGGTAGGGGTAGACGGGCTAAAACAGGAAAGTCCCGGGGAAATCAGCCTAGGATAGGTATTTGTGATGTGGGCAGGGATAGACCAGCTAAAACAGGAAAACCCAGGGTAGGTAATGGTGTTGTGGGCGGGGAAAGACAGGCTAAAACAGGAAATGTGGTTGACCGTAGTATGCCTAGAACAAGCACTTCAGGGGTGCTCAACCTAGAGTCAGTAATGGTAATGTGTTTTGTGTGTGCAGAAAATCTTTGATTCTTCAAAAAATGTATCACATGGGGTGTTAGTTATTGAAGTTCAACTGAAGAATGCAAAAGAAATTTGTGATCTGAATGTGAGTTTCCTTAATACTGTCATTCTGTATTGTAGAATTTTCTGGATGGAGGGGTAGTCAACAATTTAGTAAACTTAGGAGGAGTGCCTAGAGCACAACCAGTTAATCAAAATGATCTAAACAACCCACCAATGGCAGCGCCCAATCCTGTAGCCAATGAGGAGGAAGGCGAGGAGGACGGAGGCATGGACGGGGGTAACAACGGCAACAATGCAGCACAAGGTTAGATTCTACGCGGAGATTACAGATCATATGTACGGTTAAAGAAAAACAAAATGTATAAATAGAAAAACACAAACATTCAACTGACTAGTACTTATATTCCTTAACAAGCTGCCAAATCCCATTTAATCAAATGTTGTATATATTGAATTATGTATTGTAAATAATTGTGAATAAAATACTGTTAAAACCAAACCAACAAGAAGAAATGAAATTTATATAGAATTATGATGATAATCAGTTCCAGGATATTTCATCTAGTGTATAATTGCTTTATATGATATGTCATCAGGTAAAATAAGACTGTCTGAAAATGTCCTTTCTTATACACATGTATTAACATCACAAAGCAATGGTATAATGATGTATACCTACTGTATTGGTTTGTTTCTGCACCAGATGACAACAACTGGAACCCTATAGAATGGGACAGGGCAGCAGAGGAGTTGACCTGGGAACGGGTAACTAGCTTCTTTAGTTAATTACTTATGTTGTTTCTAATTGCTTGGTCATGAAATCTTAACTTGAATGTTTGTTCCACTTTTCTCATGGTAATTACTTGGTGAATGTCAATCAGAATTTCAGATTTTTTTTTACATGATTTATTTACTGTCATTTAGTCATTCCACAACCAGAAACATACCACCAATTTATTTCCAGTACATATGCAGGCACTCACACATATGGAGGTATTAGCCATGTGGCATTTGACCATTCATATGTAGTGTCTGACAAGGCAACTGATGGCTATTGAAGTGCCTCAACATGACTTATTGTAACTCGATAATTAGATTTTACATAGTGATCTTAGTAATACAGCCGGAAGATAGATTGTCAAAGTATTATAATTTCAGTGACTACAGTTTTGCTTCAGTTCAGTATTACTTGATGACTCATTTGTGATATTTTGTTGTGAATTATAATCATTGTTAATATGTTAGTACATGTGCAACATGTTGCGTTAACAGTAAGTGCTATATTTGGAAGCCTGTCACTTATTTGTTATAAAAAGATCTTAAACACCAATCAAGTTGAAGTAAATTAATCTTTTCTAGTACTAGTAAGAGTAAGTAACAAATATTTTAAGTATTATACCATGAAGTTTAATCTCTTTGTCTGTTTACAGCTGCTGGGTCTGGATGGCTCCCTGGTGTTCCTGGTAAGTAAATGGCTGATCTCAGCTGGTAAAAGTTAAACACTGTGTCACAAATACAACTTGGTTTAAACAGTATTTTATTCTAAATTATTTGCAATACAAGATTCAATATATACAACATTTGATTAAATGGGATTTGGCAACAAGAGTTTACTCTTATATTAAGCCATCTCCCAACAGCAGATAAGTTGCAAATTTAACAAACAAATTAAATTATGTCAAAACTTTAAGTACAGCGGAAAAAAGCCAAGATAATATAAACAAGGCCGACTAGAGTCATAATGGTAATATTTGATATCTGTAATATGGAAATCAATTGAGAGAGAGAGAGAGAGGGGGGGGGGGGGAGTGAGAGAGAGAGCGAGGTTTTTTAATGAGGAAGTTGATATGAAACCTGTATGATAGTTAAAATCTGTCTGTTTTAATAATAAAATTTTGCACATGATTAAAGATAATTATCCTTATTTTCATCATCTGACAAGTTTGGATCACCATATAACAATTTCCTGACGTCCTTGTTCATCCCTACCCTTGCAAATACAACTTCTATAAACATCAATCAGGAGTTTCTGGTATTTCAGCTAATGTGGATGGTTTAACCATCAATATGTCGGTTGTGGACTTCATGATGTTTTAACATTTTAAAATTGAATGTAATTTCTGTTTCAATTTAACTGCTGTAGGCTTTAGTATCAGATCTCTGTCACGCCGAGCTTGTAAACTTGATTTTATAGTATTGTATGGCCTGGATTTACTTGTGACAAAGTTTGTTAGTACTACATGTTACAATATTGTAATCTTCGTGTCTGGACAGATTGTTGGGGTTTTTCATGTCTATAATATCTGTATTTACCTTACAGGAACATGTGTTTTGGGTGGTATCTCTCAACACACTCTTCATACTGGTGTTTGGTAAGTTATATCGTCCAACCAGTATAATTGTAATTAAAACATATCATCAAACCAAAATTGAATATTTAAGTTAATTAACACATAAAATGTCAAATCAATCAACTTGAAATGACAATGTCAAACAACACAGTATATTAACCGTAGTATGATGTTTTAATATAAAAAAATCAAATGATGTTTTTAATGCTTAGATGATCGTCACTGACAGATAAAGGAAACCAAAAGGTCAAATTTATATCAAAGTAAGTTAGGTCATATGATTCTTCTGTGATATCTTGTATTATTTCTGTGTTTTGATCAACATAATCTTGTATTTGCTCCTGTTCTAAATACAGATATTTATTAACATCACCACAAAGAGTTGATCATCTTTGACTTTAGAATCTAATATTGAAGGATATTTTACCGTTGTATATAACGTGACTGCTGTGTTTGTAGCCTTCTGTCCTTACCACATTGGACACTTCACACTGGTCGGACTCCATCTGGATGACTTTGTAAGTGAAATGTGTACCACTAAACAGAATAAATACATCTACTGCCTAACTAGATTACCACTTATACAGTTTGAAATAAATCATTTTTCAGAAAAATAAAAACTCATACAGATATGTTGTACTGTTGATATGCCTATCGTTATATCTGTTTTAAATTTTCTTAAACTGAAGTCCTTAACAGGTATAATGTGTACGATACTTATTTGTGTAAACATTTTTCATGTTTGTCAAAATATTGATGACTAGATAATATAAAAATTAGGTGGTCTAGCCAATCTCTTCAAAAAATTGGAAATTTTATTTGAAATTTTACAGGCAAAATAAATACAACATTTTAGATATTTGAATTTAATACAAGCAATTGATGTTTTCAACATTTAGACAGTGTGCATAGCATTTGAATTTCACTATAGAAACAACTTTCTACCATTTCACAGATTTCGTATTTAGTGCTATACCTCTCCCCAAGCTAATGTATTTAATGAGAAAAACAGGTTATTGCATACAGTGAAATCTAATGAAAACCTTTATATCCTACAAGTTTTTCTGAGTGTATTGTACCTTAACAATGAATCTGTACCTTATTACAACTTTGTTTGAGTAAGTCTGTACCTCCCAGGTAAATAATTCCTTGTAATGCTGTGTTTATGATACAGGCCCTGTCCACCCACTTTGAAGGACTGATGACCACCATGATCGGATATGTAGTAATAGCTGTATCGCTCGTCATCCTCTACATGATGTGTGCTATAGCTAAACTCAAAAAGTAAGTCTCCCTCGTCATCCTCAATATAATGTGTTTTAAAGGTAAACTCAAAAAGTAAGTCTCCCTCGTCATCTTCAATGTGATGTGTGTTAAAGCTAAACTCAAAAAGTAAGTCTCCCTCGTCATCCTCAATGTGATGTGTGTTAAAGCTAAACTCAAAAAGTAAGTCTCCCTCGTCATCCTCAATGTGATGTGTGTTAAAGCTAAACTCAAAAAGTAAGTCTCCCTCGTCATCCTCAATATAAAGTGTGTTATAGCTAAACTCAAAAAGTAAGTCTCCCTCGTCATCCTCAATGTGATGTGTGTTAAAGCTAAACTCAAAAAGTAAGTCTCCCTCGTCATCCTCAATGTGATGTGTGTTAAAGCTAAACTCAAAAAGTAAGTCTCCCTCGTCATCCTCAATATAAAGTGTGTTATAGCTAAACTCAAAAAGTAAGTCTCCCTCGTCATCCTCAATGTGATGTGTGTTAAAGCTAAACTCAAAAAGTAAGTCTCCCTCGTCATCCTCAATGTGATGTGTGTTAAAGCTAAACTCAAAAAGTAAGTCTCCCTCGTCATCCTCAATATAATGTGTGTTATAGCTAAACTCAAAAAGTAAGTCTCCCTCGTCATCCTCAATGTGATGTGTGTTAAAGGTAAACTCAAAAAGTAAGTCTCCCTCGTCATCCTCAATGTGATGTGTGTTAAAGCTAAACTCAAAAAGTAAGTCTCCCTCGTCATCCTCAATATAATGTGTGTTATAGCATAACTCAACCATGCTTGCTATATATAGTGTAATCAAACTTTATTTAATGTTGTTTAAAAAGTAATTGGTTTCAATTGTAGGTTCAGAAGAGTACTGGGCCTTTGTTATGTGGTTGTCAAGGTGATGCTTCTGGTAGTCATAGAGATCGGAGTGTTTCCCCTGATCTGTGGCTGGTGGTTGGACGTATGTTCACTGGTGAGTATGTGTGTTGTAGTATTAGGAAGGAACACCTATGATGCTGGTATATATGAATGTTGTACAAGTGTTTATCTATCATGGTGTGTGTGATAATTATAAGGTCCAAATTACCCTATAATAGTGTTAAGAGTATAACCAGTTTTTGACCAGATGTACATGAAAGTCCAGTAATGAGATTTTCATGATTTTCCAAAGATAACAAAGGAATTTTAAATTGTGTGTAACTTAAGCATAGAATGAAGCCCAAAGTTGAAATACTGGTTAATCTTTAAAAGACATCTTCTTCAAAAATTTGAGTTTGAATCTTCATGACCACTTGTTTTTCAAACAGATTTAAAAAAACTTCTTCAAACCATTTTGGTCACAATAGAGTAAAACATATGCAGAGCTCCTGAAAATGTGCTATTATCTTTTTAGTTTGTTCTAAATTTGAAATGAATACTTTGTCCTTTTAGGAAAATAATATAATTTTGACTCCTAATGAACTTACTTTTCCCACAGTCAATGTTTGATGCGACACTGAAGGACCGTAAGAACGGGTTCCACCTGGCCCCAGGGACATCCATGTTTATCCACTGGCTGGTAGGAATGGTGTATGTGTTCTACTTCGCCTCCTTCATCCTCCTGCTGCGGGAGGTCCTCAGGCCGGGTGTACTCTGGTTCCTCAGGAACCTGAATGATCCAGAGTTCAACCCAATACAAGAGGTAGGGGTAACATATATACTACAGGACCTGTGTCAAAATTGTAGGTACCCCCAAACCACTATGGGTCAACTATTAAGTCAATCATAAATACACCAGTTTGTGTGTATGTGGAATTTTTTATTTTCTATAAACCAATTATACTCAATAGAAATTGTCAAAATATAGATTTGTACATTTTATCAGAAAGAAAATTTTGTTAGCATAGGAAAGTATGCTGATTCTTTTGAAGCGTCCATATATTGGAAACATGGATGTTGAACAGCTGTAATTTTATGTGAAAAATAATACAGTTGTATTAAGTTTTCTGTTTTCTCCTACAGATGATCCACCTGCCAGTTTACAGACATGGGCGTCGCTTTATAGCCTCTGTGGTAGGTACCCTGTACCTGTGTAAGGTGTTAACAGTAAATCTCTTTACTCTTCATAAAACATTACTGATTCAGAAAACTGTACTCACATATATTGCATAAAACAATGAGTGACTGTTGGTAATATTTGGATTTAACTGTGTTTGTTATTTGTAGAAAATCTTTGGGTGAACTATGTTTGTTATTTGTAGATAATATTTGGGTTAACTATATGTTTGTTATTTGTAGATAATCTTTGTATTAACTATGTTTGTTGTTTGTAGATAATCTTTGTATTAACTATGTTTGTTGTTTGTAGATAATCTTTGTATTAACTATGTTTGTTGTTGTTTGTAGATAATCTTTGGAAGCACAGTGCTACTGATGCTGTGGCTGCCGGTTCGAGTGATAAAGAGAGTGTTGACAGGTTTCCTACCCTACCATGTCATGCTGTCCAGGTAAGTCACCCAAGTTATCAATCGCATCATAAGTTATAGTTTACCTTCTCTTATAGATACAAAGGCAGTTTTCATTTATGTGGAACAAACGGGTTGCAGCTTTTAAATGTAACAGTTTAAGGTAAAAAATCCTGACGGACTTGGAAATGTTTATACAGGCCTTGCAAAGCTCGTCTGGAAGCAGCATCAGATAACTAGGTCTGACCTTATTTAATAAAGAGAAACTGTGGTCTGACAGGTTCAACCACTTGAACAAAAACAAGTTATCTCCAGAAATCATATCAATCTTGTTTAAAATAGGAAATTGTTATTATTGTCGATTTTGTCATTTGTGACACCAACTTAATGACTTTCTATAGGATTATTCCAATACACGTATGTATACTCCAATGTTCTGTGATATACTCTATTATTGTATCATTAAGAATCTGGTCTGACTACTTTACAGTGATGCCCCAGTCAGTGAATTGTCCCTAGAACTACTCCTGCTACAGGTGGTGCTGCCGGCTCTACTGGAGCAGGGTCACACCCGCATGTGGCTCAAGGGGATGGTGCGGGGCTGGACCGTGGCTATGGCTTCTATGTTAGGGCTTCGGTCCTACCTCCTTGGTGACCTACCCTTACAGGACGGGGTAAGTAGTTTACAAGAAAATGTACATACTGCCCACTGCACCTTGTTCATGTATGATTTTGATTTTGTAAAAATCCACAATCTGAACTAAAATCTATGTTAATATTGAAGTAAATTCCATATAAGTTTCTTGATGCTTCAGTTGTTAGCAATTTAAATCATAGAATATATCAGGTGATTTTGTTATTAAGAATATTGATTATTGTGACTTTTTCGTGGTGTATATATGGATGATGGTGATTTCCAGGACAACGTGGTCCAGGGAGACCCTCCAGCTCCCCTGGTGCCCCCAGCTAATAACAACGCTGCACCTGCAGTGGGAGGAGGCCTTGGGGGAGGATTGGGGGCGGCCCACCAAGCCATGCTGCAGGGGGGAGGACCGACAGGCTTTCAGGCCTACAAACGACCGCAGCTATTCTATCTAAGGGTGGGTACTACATTGTTTATCTAACTAGCCATTGAGTCGAGGTTTCTGATTTGATATTTTACTTATAATGCATGTTTCAAAATATTTATTTTATAGCTCATAAATTAAACAGCTTTCCTTTTCTGAAAAGCCTATATTTGTGTATGTGTTAATGTTTTAAACTACCTTCATTCCTGATTAAACAATGAAGAACAATTGGTCAAAGAAGTCTTCACAGTTTATAATTTAAGTTCTTAATGTTACTCATAGTGATATTTAAACCTCCCTTTTAGGTAATGTTACTGATAGTGATTATCTCCCTAACTGATTATGTTACTAATAATGATTACCTCCCTTACAGGATAATGATTACCTCCCTTACATATTATGTTACTGATAATGATTATCTCCCTTACAGATTATGTTACTGATAGTGATTACCTCCCTTACAGATTATGTTACTGATAGTAATTACCTCCCTTACAGATTATGTTACTGATTGTAATTACCTCCCATACAGATTATGCTACTGATAATGATTACCTCCCTTACAGATTATGTTACTGATAATGATTACCTCCCTTACAGATTATGTTACTGGTAGTGGTTACCTCCCTTACAGATTATGTTACTGATAATGATTACCTCCCTTACAGATTATGTTACTGATAATGATTACCTCCCTTACAGATTATGTTACTGGTGCTGTTTATGTGTGTGACGCTCTTTGCCTCCAGTCTTATGTCACTAGTCTTGCCAGGTAGGTAGGCTGACCAGCTGAAACTTCCTCACTTCATTGTTTAATATATGTTTGATGTAAAAAATAATATTTTCTTCAGTGTACATTGGATTCCACTTCTCTGACTTGACAATATAGAACCAAATCATATGAATATGCAAAAAGAAAATAATGTCTTGAAAACATGTAATGTTTAGCTTTTTTTTTCTTGATTGAAACAAAACTTTCCTGAAAACATTGTTAAACTGTTTGTGTTGCCAGTATTTTTCGGACGTAAGCTGATGTCGCTATGGATGGGGGATGCTAAGATCCACGAACTGTACACAGCAGCCTGTGGTTTGTACGTGTGCTGGATGATCCTCAGAATCAGCACCGTGCTGTACAACTGGATTCCCCAGGGTACCTCCGCTATCCTCAACAAGATCAAAGAGTGGGCTTTGTTGGTATGTAGCTCTCCTCTGTTCTATAAACAATGTACTCTCTGTTGAAGTTATCTCCCCTGTAGCATGAGCTGAGAGACATCAACAAGCTTCTACAAACACCTGCTTTCAGTAATCAGTGCTGATTAAGTTCAGCCTTTAGACCAGCCACTACAAATTGATTATGAAATGTTTTATGGATTTCTAGGACATTATTCCAATCCAAGGTTGGTTGAATATGTACAAACTCGGTCGGAACCAAACAAACTGATTGACAAATGAAGGGTATTCGAGTAAACCGGGTTCGTGCAAATGGGGTTTTACTGTATATAAATTAAAGCTGAAACATTTTTCCAATGCTCTTACTACTATTGGCTGACCCACCAAGTGTGTGTGTCATGAATTCTTCACTGCAGTCTATTGTTCATCTTTACACTCTTCGGCCGAATTCACAGCCAATATACCGTAAACCAACGTAGTAGTTAAGTATGAATAATAATGTATGTTATCTACACTGATCTGTCGTGTTGACAGGCCATGAAGTGTATCATTGTGGCAGCGTTACTGATTGGGGTGGTGCCCCTGTTACTGGGGCTCCTGTTTGAACTAGTCGTGGTGGCTCCCCTACGTGTACCTCTAGAACAGACACCTATATTTTTTCCTTGGCAGGTAAGTCAGGATATTTGAACTCTGTTCATGTTTGAAAATAACTTGGTAATATAATATGTATTCAAGTAGAAAAATACTTTCATAGCCTCATAAAACTAAAGTTTACATTACACACTTTTTTTCAAGAAACTCCAGTATTGATTAAATTTCTGCTTTGCTAGCTGTTCACATTAAGTGATATGACATGAATTAACTATTTTGTGACTTTACCTTCACTTCCGATTATTTGGGATCTTAACTCCCGGTACCCGGTAGATAGTTTGTGACCGAGTATCATTTTATACAAATGACCTTAATCCCATTAAAAGAAAGTGAGTAACCTTACAGATAATTGGTCACCCTATTCTGTTTACCAGGATTGGGCTCTAGGAGTCCTCCATGCCAAGATTGTGTGTGCAGTCACGATGATGGGGCCCCAGTGGTGGCTCAAGAGGGTCATTGAACAGGTAGGTAACACTGGGTGGTCGGGTGGTGCAGTGGATAGCGCACTTGCCTTTCACCAAGGCGGCCGGGGTTCGATTCCCCGATCGGACATGAAAAGGTACGGGGTCACCTACCACGTGGGTTTTCTCCAGGTACTCCGGTTTCCTCCCACAATAAGACCCCTCGAGCGCTAACATCCGGGCCAACAAGAGTGATTAATATAAGTTGTATAGCTTGTTTCATAATTGTTGTAAAATAAATAAAGTTTATATTTATAACACTGTTGACCATTTTACCAGGTACATAACATGTTTAACACTGGTCATTGATTAGGTAATACTTGACCATTGGTCTTATTAATAGGTAATACTTGACCATTGGTCTTATTAATAGGTAATACTTGACCATTAGTCTTATTAATAGGATTATTGTTCCTTGAATAGGTGCTTGTATATGTTACAAATCTGATGATACTGACATTTGGCAAGTGATCAAACACTAAATTAGCATTAGCTCAGACCCTGGTTTCATCAATGTTCCCTTAATGAAATTCCTTAACTTAAAAATCTTGATATGAAAGCATTACAGAATTTAAGGAAAGTTCCTTAACTAAGGATTTCCCCCTTAACTTCTGTAATGCTTTCATATGGAGATTTTTAAGTTAAGGATTTTCCTTAAGTTAGGGAATGTTGAGGAAACCCGGGCCTGATACTTGCTCTGTTTCTCACAGGTCTACAATGACAGTATTTGTATCATGAACCTGTCTGATAACACAGCTCTAATACTTGCTCTGTTTCTCACAGGTCTACAATGACAGTATTTTTATCATGAACCTGTCTGATAACACAGCTCGGATACTTGCTCTGTTTCTCACAGGTCTACAATGATGGCATTTGTAACATGAACCTGTCTGATAACACAGCTCTAATACTTGCTCTGTTTCTCACAGGTCTACAATGATGGCATTCATAACATGAACCTGTCTGATAACACAGCTCGGATACTTGTCCTGTTTCTCACAGGTCTACAATGACGGCATTCGTAACATGAACCTGTCTGATAACACAGCTCGGATACTTGCTCTGTTTCTCACAGGTCTACAATGACGGTATTCGTACCGCGAACCTGTCTGATAACACAGTTCTGAAACATGTCCTGTTTCCCACAGGTCTACAATGACGGTATTCGTAACATGAACCTGTCGGATAACACAGCTCTGATAATTGCTCTGTTCCCCACAGGTCTACAATGACGGTATTCATAACATGAACCTGTCTGATAACACAGCTCTGATACTTGTCCTGTTTCTCACAGGTCTACAATGACGGTATTCGTAACATGAACCTGTCTGATAACACTGCAGCTCTGATACTTGCTCTTTTCTCACAGGTCTACAATGATGGCATTCGTAACATGAACCTGTCTGATAACACAGGTCTGATACTTGCTCTTTTCTCACAGGTCTACAATGACGGCATTCGTAACATGAACCTGTCTGATAACACTGCAGCTCTGATACTTGCTCTTTTCTCACAGGTCTACAATGACGGCATTCGTAACATGAACCTGCGGTTTATCCTCACCAAATTGTGTGCTCCTGTGGTCGGCATTCTCGGCATGTCACTCTCTCTGCCATACGTCGTCGCTAAAAGTTTTGTTCCTTATCTAGGTAAGTATCTTATCTTACTAATACAATTTTGATTATAGCATTAATATGGATGTTATTAAAGGCCCAATATACGTAACTTCAGGGAAATTTTCGTAATTCTGAAAAATTCTGAAAAAAATCCAGTTGATAACCATGCAAAAATAAGCCTAAAACTAAGTAAACCTGAGCGGTAACTAACAAGAAACTCTTGACAAAAAAAACCAAAGAATTGAAAATAATTCAGGTGGGGCCCACTTCAACAACAAACCGAAGGTAGAAGACGGTTCGAAACGGACGCGTGTTTACAAATAGCATGTTACAACTGCTGCTGTACCGGTAACCGTGCAGAATTCATCTTGAATATTGCTGATATCAGTTAATCTTAACTAAATCTATAGATATAATAAGTTATTAGGCTTGATTTTCACTTCAAGTTTTGCCGAAAGTTACGTATATTGGGCCTTTAAATACTTTCTTTTCAACAAAAATATTTTAGTTATTTAGAGAGTATAATAGTGTATACTTTGTATAATGTTTTAGTATCTACAAGTTAGAAGTTGATGTGAATCATTGTAAAATACTTTGTGATTAATGCTATTGATCCATTTGTTTTCCAGGTTTTAATTTCCAGACTCAGAATCTGGTTCTGAGGAGGATATACCCATTCCTTCTTGCCTGTATTGTGTTTGTCCTTTTTGGAATATTTCAAATCCGGCAGTTTAAAAGGCTCTATGAGCACATTAAAAATGACAAGTAAGTGACTTATTGCTGCACTGAAATAAAATGATTACAACAGGTTCGACTCAAGGAGAACTCACTATGTTTTGTCATCTCTGTTTGACATTTAATTAGTAATTAGACAAGCTCAATACACATATGGATGATGTCAATGATACCTGATACTCTTGAATTTTTTATCAGGATCACAATTTCTAAAAGAAAAGACTATTTTATGTATCAGTTCTATAAAATACAGCTTTTGACAGAATTGTATAATTATTACAATGTTGATCATAGTTCTATGATGTGTTAAATAGTTATACAATGTGGTAAATAGTCCTTCAATGTGGTGTGGTAAATAGTTATACAATGTGGTACTGGTAAATAGTTCTACAATATGATAAATAGTTCTATGATATGGTAACTACGTCTACAATATGATAAATACTTCTACAATATGATAAATACTTCTACAATATGATAAATACTTCTACAATATGATAAATACTTCTACAATATGATAAATACTTCTACAATATGATAAATACTTCTACAATATGATAAATACTTCTACAATATGATAAATACTTCTACAATATGATAAATACTTCTACAATATGATAAATACTTCTACAATATGATAAATACTTCTACAATATGATAAATACTTCTACAATATGATAAATACTTCTACAATATGATAAATACTTCTACAATATGATAAATAGTTATACGATATGGTAAATACTTCTACAATATGATAAATACTTCTACAATATGGTAAATACTTCTACAATATGATAAATACTTCTACAATATGATAAATAGTTATACGATATGGTAAATACTTCTACAATATGATAAATAGTTATACGATATGGTAAATACTTCTACATTATGATAAATACTTCTACAATATGGTAAATTGTTTACAGGTACCTTGTTGGACAAAGACTTGTGAATTACGAGCCAAGACAAAGGTTTCTCTCACAAATCCGTCGCCAAATGTCATGACTACCCGGTAGGAAGGATGCCTGATAATTTATGTTTTTGTGTAGTGGTGGTCACTGGACAAGGTGTAGTGACACCAACAACATGGTATTGTGGCCATTCTAGTGAAGGGATGTGGTCGCGGTCAGCAGTGAAGCATTAAATGCGGGTAAATTTATTAAGACAGATTTTCTCCCTACTGACAACAGAGTTAGAGGTAAACTGGATATTTGAGGAGTGGGATGACATATAGATTACCAAAGGAGGACTGAAACAATCAAAGATAGTGACATTGTACTGTTTACAGCATAAAGCACATGGCCTGTACTATTACAGCAGTATAACACTGGCTGGTATACAATACAAATGGGATTTACAACTATAACTTCACTCCAGTTTGTTATTACTCCAAAAATGATGAGTGTTGGCCTAAAGAAACATTGGACAGGTGAGTGTTGGCCTAAAGAAACCGTAAACAGAAAGTATATCTGTTTAAGATACAGGTGATTCCATGCAGCTGGTCTTGGTCGATTTAGGACTGATGTTACATATATATACCGACGGGACTATAGTACATCACAAGTGGGATTGATTCCACTATTGAATCAAAACTTTACACAAGAGGAATATATGTGGAATTGACTCGACACTTTGCTTCAGAGGCACTGGTACAAGTGAAGTATTCCATGTTTCGCATTGGAGGAGGAACAGGCCTTTAATTTCACACAGAACAGGTTTGATGTGTGATTTCACATAGAACAGGTTTGGTGTGTGATTTCACACACAACAGGTTTGATGTGTGATTTCACACTGAACAGGTTTGATGTGTGATTTCACACAGAACAGGTTTGATGTGTGATTTCACACTGAACAGGTTTGATGTGTGATTTCACAGAACAGGTTTGATGTGTGATTTCACACAAAACATGTTTGATGTGTGATTTCACACAAAACAGGTTTGATGTGTGATTTCACACTGAACTGGTTTGATGTGTGATTTCACACTGAACAGGTTTGGTGTGTGATTTCACAGAACAGGTTTGGCCTGTGTGTTCACACAGAACAGGTTTGATGTGTGATTTCACACAGAACAGGTTTGATGGGTGATTTCACTCAAAACAGGTTTGATGTGTGATTTCACACAGAACAGGTTTGGTGTGTGATTTCACATAGAACAGGTTTGGCCTGTGATTTCACACAGAACAGGTTTGATGTGTGATTTCACACAAAACAGGTTTGATGTGATTTCACACAGAACAGGTTTGATGTGTGATTTCACACTGAACAGGTTTGATGTGTGATTTCACAGAACAGGTTTGATGTGTGATTTCACATAGAACAGGTTTGATGTGTGATTTCACACTGAACAGGTTTGATGTGTGATCTCACAGAACAGGTTTGGTGTGTGATTTCACACAAAACAGGTTTGAGTAAATGATCCCATGTCCCCGGGAGACATGCATTATGTGTGGTTTCACACTTTACACATGAGGAACAGGTGTTTGAATGCAATACTTTTTGGTATGTTTAAAAAAAGAATGTTGTGAATCACTCTTTAGTATTATCTAACAAAGCTGTTTTTACTGAATGTGAGATTTTGTTGAACTTGTGTATAGAGACTGTCTGTACTTCACGTGACGTGAGATTTAGTGTCTGTTCTGTTAGCTTGTTACGTTTTGATGATTTCTGGAATAGGAGCTAGTTCCTCTGTTTATTAGCTTAACAATGTTTCCCATCTCATTCACCCCTGAAAATCATGATTGAGTTTGATTATGCCAATCTTTGAAACGGATGAGTTCAAATTATAAACGAGTCTTTATGGGTGGAGAAGATAACTTTTCAGTAAAACTTAAAATTAGTATGTTATGTTGCTCACGTTTTATAATGTATATATATGATAGAGGGACTTCATGAGGTTGGGAAATAAAAACTGAAATATTTTACAATAGAAGGATCACACTTACTTTTAAGTGCATGAGTGCATCAATGCATTTTACAATTAAATAATAGTGCTCTAGCTCTTCATTCTGTGTGTAAAATTAACAATGTATGGGGATTTAAAATACAAGGTCTCTACTAAATATCTCACCATAAACAGTGTGAAGACTTAAACTATAAAACACATGTTCACCACCAGGCACCGGTTTTATCAACGTTCCTTAACTTAATGAAATTCCTTAACTTAAAAAAATCTCTATAGGAAAGCATTACAAAATTTAAGGAAAGTTCCTTAACTTTAGATTTTCTCCTTAAATTCTGTAATGCTTTCCTGTGGAGATTTTTAAGTTAAGGAGTTTCATTAAGTTAAGGAATGTTGATGAAACCAGGGCCAGATGTGGCTGTAGAGGGAGAACTTCTGTAGGCAGTATCTGATGTTGGAATCTGTTTGCTCCTTTTTGTCCATAAAATGTGTCGAGTTAAAAATAAAAACATGTTAATGTTTCTCTGAACCTATTTATAGTAACATAGTTCTTGTTCAATCATTGACTTAAACGTCAGGATAATGAACAGGTAGGTGGGAGAGTAGGGATTACATCTGACATGTAATTTGTCAGTTTAAAAAAAAAATAATGCACATGTTTCTCTTGCTTAGAGCAAGTGTTATAATTATTATTTATTGTAATTGTTTGGCATGATACAACAAACACAACATGGGGTTAATATGGTCTTTAAAATATCAGAAATACTGTGAAGTGGTTCCTTTTGATAAAAATAAAAGCAGGTGATGGATACAGGCCTCTGGGGCCTCTTGCTGTTTAATAGGTACATGTGTACTGTTAGAATTATAATTATGCATAAATCTGTAAACAGAAAATCTGCCTGTGGTATAAAAAGGTCAGGTTAAGCAGCAACCATTGATGGTTGTCAATGTGATATGTTGACGGTACTGTGTCCTACACAGTGACTTTACAGTGTGTAGGTGTATTAAAGCATAGAAGGTGCTCATGTTTTGAGTCCACAAGTTTGTGCACTCGTTAGTCTGGGTTGATTGGGAGTTGTGTGTGCTCATTTGAAATGAGACTTTTTTTTTTATGTTAATAAGTCTGTGTGAATGTGTGCTGCCTATACCGAGTCAGTTGTCTTGTGTAGTCGGGTGTTGATTATGTGTTTTAAACATTACACATTATATCAATGATAGCTATATCACAATTCGTGTTGGAGTTTGTACTGTTAATGTTTTCGGTAGGTTTGCACTGCTTAAGTGTATATTTAAAATTTTAAGTTCAAAACAGAGTACAAGACTTTCAGATTGTATTATCTGTATTAAGAAATGGTCCGATCTTCTAAAATTCAGATTTTGTTAAATGTTTTTCAGTTTTGTTTTTGTTTAGATAAATCAGGATCTAAAATCTAGACAGTAATAAGCTTGATTTCAGTGAACAGAGATGTCTTTCATGGTGTACTTGTGGGAGTGGTAAAGTTGGTGTGTCTGTTTATGATGGGTGTGGTCAATTGTGTTGGGTGTGGCATGTATCATTGAGGACTGTTTATGATGGGTGTGGTGAGTTGTGGTGGGTGTGGCATGTATCATTGAGAAGGACTAGGGTGCAGGTGGCATGGTTTGTACCGTGATAATGGATGTAACTTGAAGGCTGAAGAGATGGGAGAGATGAGGCTAAATGTAGCTTGGCTTGTAAAAATGGTTGTAGCCTGTAGACTAGCACATCTTGTAAGTATGGTTCAGCCATGTTTAGATGGGAGTGGCCTGCTGTAAGGGGTACTGACAGGTGTGACCTATACTGATGTAATGAACGATGTGGCCTGTTATTAGGGGTGTGGCCTGCTCTAATTGACATATCAGTATTGGATAGGCATATGCATGACCTGTACTGATGTGTAATGAAGGGTGTGGCCTGTTATTAGGGGCGTGGCCTGCTCTGCTCTTATTGTAATATCTGTATTGGATAGGCATGGCCTGTAATGATGTGTAATGAAGGTGTGGCCTGTTATTAGGGGCTTGGCCTGCTCTTATTGACATATCTGTATTGGGCAGGCATGCATGACCTGTAATGATGTGTAATAAAGGGTGTGGCCTGTTACTAGGGGCGTGGCCTGCTCTTATTGACATATCTGTATTGGATAGGCATGGCCTGTAATGATGTGTAATGAAGGATGTGGCCTGTTACTAGGGGCGTGGCCTGCTCTTATTGACATATCTGTATACGTATTGGACAGGCATGGCCTGTAAAGACTGGCTTAGCCTGTTATCATTGATGGGTGTGGGCATTAATATAACTTTGGTCAGATATCTAATTACAAGATCAAAGTTAAAACAGGAAATACAATGTACATTTACAAAAAGGAGGCTATGTTTTAGTGTAACTAGGGCTGAATGGTGTTTTGAAGAAAATGTGTCTGATTGGGTGATCACCATATATTGTAGGAGAGTGTAAGAAATATGTAGTGATGGATAGATGGTGTGAGAATTATGTTGTAAGCAAGTATTTTATTATTTTATTGAATGTTAATGACGTGCAAATTAAATACTGACAGATGGTTTTCATGTCTTGTTATCTGTGTAACAATAAAGGTTTGATGTTGGAATAGAGCCTGGTACACACATACTTAATTGATACTCTATCAAGTTAAATATTTGTGAAAATGACAAAAAGCAGGACCGGAAGTTCAGGAAATCATGGAGGCGCCATAGCAACAAGATCAAAATAAGCTTCACAGTCGGGATCAAAACAACACAATTCTAAATCGGAGGAATCATTCAAAGATGTATGGACAGAGGAACAGGGCAGCTGTAAGATTTGCTCCAAGGATGCAGAAAAAATGTTGGAATGTAACTGATGCAAGGATCATTTCTGTATGGGATGTCTGAACTTTGTTAAATAAAAAAATGAAGTCCAATTGAAATTATTACTTACAGCCAATAAGTGTTAGTAGTACCATAGAGGTATAAGATACACAACAACAAAGTCAAACAGAATACACAGCATATTTTAATTAAAAATGATAAACATATATAGTGATTATATCACAGGTAAAATGTTCCACCGGGATATGACAACGGGAGAATATTAACAAGGTACATTTATAAAGATATGTAAGTATATGTGTCGAACATGCTGGCTGAGAGGTTAACGAGCCTCTACACTTTGTGATTCAGGTTTTCCAGCTATTTTTAATGTTAGCTGTACACATGAAATGGTCGGATTGATTATATGTTGGGTGCAGTCTAAGTCAACTGACATGCATGGATGATTTGAACTTCATTAATAACAATATTCCACCAATTATAACATTCACTGTACAAATATTTCCTACTCAAGCTTTTCAACTTTATCTTTAAAACTTTGTTTTGTGGCTATTAACGTTGTGAGTTCAGCTGTGTACACTATCATGCACCAATTACAATTTTACAACCCATGTTGATGGGAAAACAACTGTATCAAGTTCACCTCTAGATCTGCGTGCCTTTGCAGGTGAGATAACTGTCTAAACCTCAGTGTGTTTGGGCAAGGGATACAACTATCTACACCTTGGTATGCCTGTGAAGAGGATATAACTAACTATACACCTCATCATGCCTGAGTAGGGGAAATAACTCTACACCTCTGCGTGTCTTGGCAGGGGAGGTAACTGCCTTTTTGACATATCTTTTCTTTCTATTCTTGAAAGTGAGGAAATGGAAGCTGATCCTGACAGGACAGGTTTCTTGTTTGCCCGGGGCAGTGTAGAGGTGGAGACAGACTCTGACAGTACAGATGTTTTGATTGGTCGAGGAAGGGTGGATGTTAGACTGTCTGCCTCGTCCTTATGCTCCCCAGGAAGGACTTCCAGATAGTCGTGCATGGACTTCCGTCGGAAAGATTCTCGGTTAGATTCTGTGATTTTTGATGTTCTGCAACTGAACTGGGACAGCAGCTTGCCCCCAGTCATATCCAAGTAGTCTGTTTGGCTGGCGGAGTCCTTCCTTATGATCTGAAACATAAGGTTGGTACAACAATCATAGCATTACCTACTGAATCAATGTTTGGCTGGCGGAGTCCTTCCTTATGATCTGAAACATAAGGTTGGTACAACAATCATAGCATTACCTACTGAATCAATGTTTGGCTGGCAGAGTCCTTCCTTATGATCTGAAACATAAGGTTGGTACAACAATCTTAGCATTACCTACTGAATCAATGTTTGGCTGGATGCTATTTTGAGTCATGTTTAGCAATTAACTTTCTGGATTTAAGCTTTAAGCCATGATGTTAAACCTTGAAAGACGAGGGGCCATGTATTTATTCCTTTGTCCATGCATCCATATATCTTATACTAAGTTGTTATTGTACTGCCTACCATTATTCTTGACAACATGTATAAATGTGTTCAGTACTAAAACAGCCACAGTTCACATTTCAAAGAGCTGGTGTAAAGGAATCAGGTTCATCATTCTACACTTGATCTCTATCAGTTACAATCCTCTCGCAGATGGTACTTTAAATAAAAACTCGTTACATTTTTGGCTAACATTTAAGTTCAGAACAAGTGATTGCACAAATCTTGATAGGTGAGTGTCTCTTATGATAATAAGAAATTATGAAACATTTTTGGTTAAGGTTATTGTTACTAAAATAAGAAGTATACCCTGTCCACAGGTTACATTAAGAACAAAGATGACATTTTATTTGTGGGTTACTTGAAGTAAGAGGAACAATGCTAAGATTTGAGGTGTAGTTTGTCAAAAGTTCAATGTCGCTGTTACTGAAAATGGAACTATCTTGGCTAAAAACAATTTACATAAAAGGAAATCCTTTGAAGTGACTCTGGGAATAGTTCATCAAAGGTCAAGATCACACCTGCTAAACTAGAACTTTGTCCAATAATAACTTCAGAAGAAATACTTGCACAAAGTTGAACTTGGGTTTCTCTAGAGGAGAGATTCAATCTTCAAAGGTCATGCAGGGAAAGCAACATTATATTTTACAATTCTTTCCTAATCAAACAACTTCAAGGTATTATGTACAAATACCAACAGGAATTTAGGGGATATCCTACACTTGGTGCTCTTTTGTTAAATTTCACTTTCTAGTTGGGTGTGGACATTACCTTGCTGCCGGACTGTTTATGTTTCGGGTCTGGGATGTTAGGTTCGACGTAGTTGTAATCTTCATCATCAAGCTTTTTAGCAGCAGTCTCCCCGGACCTCTTCCGTCGCCAACGAATGACTTTGTCTAACACAAGACCATTTGTCATGTCCACGTAGTCAGTCTGGCTGGCAGACTCTGTCCTCATAATGGAGGCATTGCTCTTTTTCTTCACTGGACGTTTCTCATCGTCCTTATTTGACCTTGAAACCTTCTTTGGTGTGGGTAATTTATCCCTATTTGCCACAGATGCTTGAGTGTGCTGTGATTGTGGAATGTCGTACGTGACTTCGAGGGGCGGAGTCTGTACTTCCAGGGAATTGTTATAGGTATTGATGTCTCTAGATGTAAAGTTAAATGCTGTGTCAGATTTCACCTCGGCTGGGTAAGGAGATGTACCAGTGTTGACATTCTGTGGACATGTTGTAGAAGGAAAAGAGTTGTCTGCCCTTCCCACAGGCAAGTCTGCGTAGGCATACATGGGAGATTTGAAATCTTTCTCAATCGTCTGTAAAAAAAAATATTCTTTTCATAAGCAAAGTTAAAAGAACAACAAGTCAAATAATTTCTTTTGGTCCATGAACTAATACCCAGACAAGTTTCATTATCAAAAGGTCATCATTGTACAGTGAGGGGCACAAGACTGATTTCAGCTGGCTACACTTAACAATGTATTTTGACATTGCGTTGTTTTACTGTAAATCTTTTTGTTCCCCTCAAATTTTAACCCTTAACCAAATCTAAACAGATCAGTGCTATGATAAATTGGAACAACCACAATACTTGCCACAGAAATAAATGAACAGAAATCAAAATTCGCACAATGATAATGTAGCGGAAAGATTTCAGCACAAAAAGCACTAATATAAGATGTTAGCAAAAATACATATATTTACAGCATTCACAGTGTAACATTTATGATTTTAAGTTAAATGTGGACCATTTCCAGCCCTTCAAACTGATACAGTGTACATGGATCTCTGGACGATATTGATAAGGAAATGTTGATCACTTGAAAAAGTTATCAGTGATATTTTCTGTTCTGACATTACCAATGATAATATTTTTACCTTTTCTGTAGCTGTATTTGCATATGACGGTATTGAAGGACGTTCATTTCCTGTTTCCGCTATACTGTTCTGTAAATTATCCTTCTTGGTCTCTGTATCAACAGAGTTATCAACCTTGGTCTCATCCTCCTCCTTACTGTCAAAGCTTTCACTAGATGGCTCAAACCCACCACTCTCCATGTCATGTTCTGAGTCAGAGGGCACCATGTCACCACATTTATCAAGCTTTCCTGACAACGGGAGAAGCTTTTTGTTGTCATTTTTCTCCTTCAAGTTCGTGTACTCAAACTGGTTTTTATTGTGTAGCGGGCTGATGTAGCTGTCCCCTTCAGAGAACACGGAGTCATAGTGAGTACCTAACTTCTTGGCACAGTCACTGGCAGTGTCGGACAGCTCTGACGTTTTACGAGCCGCTTCTCGCTCCAGGTTACACTCCTTGTTGCTGCGTTTGGAGGAGTAGGTTGATGAGCCTCGCTGTATTTCAGATTTAGTGCTAACACAATAGGGATCAATGGCGGAGTCACTCAGCTCAGCATACATGTTATCTGTAGTATAACAAAACAATCGAGTCAATCACCTCAGCATACATGTTATCTGTAGTATAACAAAACAATCGAGTCAATCACCTCAGCGTACATGTTATCTGTAGTATAACAAAACAATTGAGTCAATCACCTCAGCGTACATGTTATCTGTAGTATAACAAAACAATCGAGTCAATCACCTCAGCGTACATGTTATCTGTAGTATAACAAAACAATCGAGTCAATCACCTCAGCATACATGTTATCTGTAGTATAACAAAACAATCGAGTCAATCACCTCAGCATACATGTTATCTGTAGTACAACAAAACAATTGAGTCAATCACCTCAGCGTACATGTTATCTGTAGTATAACAAAACAACAGGTATCAGTGGCGGAGCCACTCAGCTCAGCGTACATGTTATCTGTAGTATAACAAAACAATTGAGTCAATCACCTCAGCATACATGTTATCTGTAGTATAACAAAACAACAGGTATCAATGGCGGAGTCACTCAGCTCAGCGTACATGTTATCTGTAGTATAACAAAGCAATAAGCCCATTGGCCTTAACAGTCATTTGACAATCTATATAATCTTTTGTTGGTAATTGTAAAGTTGTTCAAAGATACATGTATTACCGTATTTGACCTCTTTGATCTTGTAATTTGGTCAATGAACAAACATGGTATCTTAGCATACTACTAGCAAAACAGCAGTATCCTAGGACCTTTAGTTACTGAGAAGAAGTGCTTGAAACATTTTAAGACAATTGACCCCTGCGACCTTGAAAGTGGGTCAAGGTCCATCTTTTGAAGAACTTTGTAGCCCTTCATCCCAGCATGCTACAGGCCAAATATCAGTACACTGGGCCTTTAGGTTATTGATAAGAAGTTCTTGAAGAAATTCTAACACATTTGACCCCTGTGACCTTGAAAGTGGGTCAAGGGCATTCATTTGAAGAAACTTGGTAGCCCTTACTACCAGCATGATACAGGTTAAATATCAGTACACTGGGTCTTTCAGTTACTGAGAAAAAGTCGCTTGAAAGAAAAGTTTACGCACAGTGGACAGTGCACAACAAAGGACAGTGCATGATGGCTGTAGGTCATCCTGACTCTTAAGGTCAGATGAACTAAAAACAATGCAAAATGAAAATGAGGCAAGCATCACCTTGTCAGCTGTAACATATAGATGATCTTGAACTTGGGGATTTTATGGCTTTGACCAGAGGAACATTTCTTACAGGGTACGTGTAAACACCTATCCATATGATAAACTATACCACTCTGTTTACCTGATGGCTGGCGGTCAGCGAGGTCATCAAACACGGGGTTGGACAGCAGCTGTAAGGACAGATTGTTTGTGTTGTTGAGCCTCACTCTCTGCATCAACCTACAACAGACAGAATACTGATAGTAACATCAGCCTACAACAGACAAAATACTGATAGTAACATCAACCTACAACAGACAGAATACTGATAGTAACATCAACCTACAACAGACAGAATACTGATAGTAACATCAACCTACAACAGAACAAATACTGATAGTAACATCAACCTACAACAGACAGAATACTGAAAGTAACATCAGCCTACAACAGACAGAATACTGATAGTAACATCAACCTACAACAGACAGAATACCGATAGTAACATCAGCCTACAACAGACAGAATACTGATAGTAACATCAACCTACAACAGACATAACACTGATAGTAACATCAACCTACAACAGACAGAATACTGATAGTAACATCAACCTACCACAAACAGAATACCGATAGTAACATCAACCTACAACAGACAGAATACTGATAGCAACATCAACCTACAACAGACAGAATACTGATAGTAACATCAACCTACAACAGACAGAATACTGATAGTAACATCAACCTACAACAGACAGAATACCTATAGTAACATCAGCCTACAACAGACAGAATACTGATAGTAACATCAACCTACAACAGACAGAATACTGATAGTAACATCAACCTGCAACAGACAAAATACCGAATACTGATAATAACACCAACCTACAACAGACAGAATACTGATAGTAACATCAGCCTACAACAGACAGAACACTGATAGTAACATCTAACCTACCACAGACATAACACTGATAGTAACATCAACCTACAACAGACAGAACACTGATAGTAACATCAACCTACAACAGACAGAACACTGATAGTAACATCAACCTACAACAGACAGAATACCTATAGTAACATCAGCCTACAATAGACAGAATACCGATAATAACATCCAACCTACCACAGACAGAATACTGATAGTAACATCAACCTACAACAGACAGAACACTGATAGTAACATCAACCTACAACAGACAGAATACTGATAGTAACATCAACCTACCACAAACAGAATACCGATAGTAACATCAACCTACAACAGACAGAATACTGAAAGTAACATCAGCCTACAACAGACAGAATACTGATAGTAACATCAACCTACAACAGACAGAATACCGATAGTAACATCAACCTACAACAGACAGAATACTGATAGTAACATCAGCCTACAACAGACAGAATACCGATAGTAACATCAACCTACAACAGACAGAACACCGATAGTAACATCAACCTACAACAGACAGAACACTGATAGTAACATCAGCCTACAACAGACAGAATACTGATAGTAACATCAGCCTACAACAGACAGAATACCGATAGTAACATCAACCTACAACAGACAGAATACTGATAGTAACATCAACCTACAACAGACAGAATACCGATAGTAACATCAACCTACAACAGACAGAACACCGATAGTAACATCAACCTACAACAGACAGAACACTGATAGTAACATCAGCCTACAACAGACAGAATACTGATAGTAACATCAACCTACAACAGACAGAATACCGATAGTAACATCAACCTACAACAGACAGAATACTGATAGTAACATCAACCTACAACAGAACGAATACTGATAGTAACATCAACCTACAACAGACAAAATACTGATAGTAACATCAGGCTACAACAAACAGAATACTGATAGTAACATCAACCTACCACAGACAGAATACCGATAGTAACATCAGCCTACAACAGACAGAATAGCAATAGTAACATCAACCTACAACAGACATAACACTGATAGTAACATCAACCTACAACAGACAGAATACCAATAGTAACATCAACCTACAACAGACAGAATACTGATAGTAACATCAGGCTACAACAGACAGAATACTGATAGTAACATCAACCTACAACAGACAGAATACCGATAGTAACATCAGCCTACAACAGACAGAATACCGATAGTAACATCAACCTACAACAGACAGAATACTGATAGTAACATCAGGCTACAACAGACAGAATACTGATAGTAACATCAACCTACAACAGACAGAATACCGATAGTAACATCAGCCTACAACAGACAGAATACCGATAGTAACATCAACCTACAACAGACAGAATACCAATAGTAACATCAACCTACAACAGACAGAATACTGATAGTAACATCAACCTACAACAGACAGAATACCGATAGTAACATCAGCCTACAACAGACAGAATACTGATAGTAACATCAACCTACAACAGACAGAATACTGATAGTAACATCAACCTACAACAGACAGAATACTGATAGTAACATCAACCTACAACAGACAGAATACTGATAGCAACATCAACCTACAACAGACAGAATACTGATAGTAACATCAACCTACAACAGACAGAATACCGATAGCAACATCAACCTACAACAGACAGAATACTGATAGTAACATCAACCTACAACAGACAGAATACCGATAGTAACATCAACCTACAACAGACAGAATACTGATAGTAACATCAACCTACAACAGACAGAACTCTGATAGTAACATCAACCTACAACAGACAGAATACCTATAGTAACATCAGCCTACAATAGACAGAATACTGATAATAACATCCAACCTACCACAGACAGAACACTGATAGTAACATCAACCTACAACAGACATAACACTGATAGTAACATCAACCTACAACAGACAGAATACTGATAGTAACATCAACCTACCACAAACAGAATACCGATAGTAACATCAACCTACAACAGACAGAATACTGAAAGTAACATCAGCCTACAACAGACAGAATACTGATAGTAACATCAACCTACAACAGACAGAATACCGATAGTAACATCAACCTACAACAGACAGAACACTGATAGTAACATTAGCCCTGCACCATTACTAATTTTCCACAACTTGTAATTAACGGTTCTTTGCTGTGCTGCTATAAGGTAAAGTGATCTTCCTCGGGCAATTTATACAAACACTTACTTTGATGTGCGGCTATAAGCGACCCTCCTCAGCCGAACCACTACAAATACGGCCAGTACAATGAGACTCAGCAGCAGAAATATGATCCCCGCTACTAAGTAGGTGACGGCGTCCTTACCCGGGTCAGATCCTTTTCTCTTTGATGTTCCTTCTGTAAGGAATTGCGATCATTTCATTGTTTGCAAAGCATTAAATATATAATATGGTTATACTATTATTTGTTTATAGGTCATTTAGTACACTTAAATTATAAAACATTGCTTTTATTTATCAGCAACAGTGCTTTTGCTTTGAAGTAGCCTTCTCCACTAAATTACTGAAATAAACCTGCTGAGATAATCTTTTCAAGATTTTCAATTTCCTGTTATTACTCTTAATAAACTTGATGGGTTATTTATCGTTTTAACTTCACTGTTGAATCCCTTAGATCATTGGGGAGAGTACCGTCGGACAAGGCCTTGAAGGAGAATTTCCTGTGGGATACTGGGAGGTTCCCTAGGAAGCCACTGAGCAGACTGTCCTCCAGGACCTGTCGGAGGTTAGCCATGGTCAGGACTGGACCCTCACTGTCCAGGAACTTTGTATACAGCAGGGTATAGGTGACCATCATCTGGTGTGGCCGGCGACCAGGTCTGTTGGTAGTATCATTGTGGTGTCAGTACATAGGATTGTAACAGTACATGTAATTCTTATTTGTCATTGTAACAACTTCATTTATTTGCAAAAATAATATTTTACATAACTGTTGAAAGGAAATTATCTAAATGGAGTATGAGAAGTAATGAGTTCCTCACCTGAAATATATGTTGTAAGTATTTTACATAACTGTTGAAAGGAAATTATCTAAATGGAGTATGAGAAGTAATGAGTTCCTCACCTGATATATATGTTGTAAGTGTTTTACATAACTGTTGAAAGGAAATTATCTAAATGGAGTATGAGTAGTAATGAGTTCCTCACCTGATATATATGTTGTAAGTGTTTTACATAACTGTTGAAAGGAAATTATCTAAATGGAGTATGAGAAGTAATGAGTTCCTCACCTGATATATATGTTGTAAGTCTTCACTCGATCCTCAGCATTAACCATCCCAGAGTACAGCATACTCACCTGTAATACAACATGGGGCAGATTTAGGGAAGAATAGCAAACTTCATTTTAAAGATGGCTTTCCTCAAATACAGAATTCTTTTTACATTAAGTTGTTATCAATCTGCCTGGTCAAGGTAGTCTTTTGAAGTATCAAAATGACTCACCTCTAAGCTAAGTTTCCCCTTTACGTACACTCACCTCTAAGCTAAGTTTCCCCTTTATGTACACTCACCTCTTAGCTAAGTTTCCCCTTTATGTACACTCACCTCTTAGCTAAGTTTCCCCTTTATGTACACTCACCTCTTAGCTAAGTTTCCCCTTTACGTACACTCACCTCTAAGCTAAGTTTCCCCTTTACGTACACTCACCTCTAAGCTAAGTTTCCCCTTTACGTACACTCACCTCTTAGCTAAGTTTCCCCTTTACCTACACTCACCTCTTAGCTAAGTTTCCCCTTTATGTACACTCACCTCTAAGCTAAGTTTCCCCTTTATGTACACTCACCTCTTAGCTAAGTTTCCCCTTTATGTACACTCACCTCTAAGCTAAGTTTCCCCTTTACGTACACTCACCTCTAAGCTAAGTTTCCCCTTTATGTACACTCACCTCTAAGCTAAGTTTCCCCTTTATGTACACTCACCTCTTAGCTAAGTTTCCCCTTTATGTACACTCACCTCTAAGCTAAGTTTCCCCTTTACGTACACTCACCTCTTAGCTAAGTTTCCCCTTTACGTACACTCACCTCTTAGCTAAGTTTCCCCTTTATGTACACTCACCTCTTAGCTAAGTTTCCCCTTTATGTACACTCACCTCTTAGCTAAGTTTCCCCTTTACGTACACTCACCTCTTAGCTAAGTTTCCCCTTTATGTACACTCACCTCTTAGCTAAGTTTCCCCTTTATGTACACTCACCTCTTAGCTAAGTTTCCCCTTTATGTACACTCACCTCTTAGCTAAGTTTCCCCTTTATGTACACTCACCTCTTAGCTAAGTTTCCCCTTTATGTACACTCACCTCTTAGCTAAGTTTCCCCTTTATGTACACTCACATCTTAGCTAAGTTTCCCCTTTATGTACACTCACCTCTAAGCTAAGATTCCCCTCTAGATATTAAATGACTGGCCTCTTAGTTAAGTTCTCCCTTTAAATTCACTCAACTCTTATCTAAGTTCTCCCTTTAACTTCACTCAACTCTTATCTAAGTTCTCCCTTTAACTTCACTCAACTCTTATCTAAGTTCTCCCTTTAACTTCACTCAACTCTTATCTAAGTTCTCCCTTCAAGTATACTCACCTCTTATCTAAGTACTGCTTTTAAATATATACTCACATCCTTGCTAAGTTCTCCTTTAAATACATACTCACATCCTTGCTAAGTTCTCCTTTAACTTCACTTGTCCCTTATCCAAGTTCTCCCTTTAAGTACACCCACTTCCTAGCTAAGTTCTCCCTTTAAATATATACTCACGTCCTTGCTGAATTCTCCCTTTAGACTCACTCACCTCTTTGGTAAAGTTGTGTTTGAAGAGCCAGCCGTGTTTGTAGAATGTGTGATATGGCTTCTTCACCAAGATGGTGGCTTGGTACTCCTTGTTTACTACAACAGGAAATACACTGTTAAAGTTCTGCAATCAACACATGCTTTCACCATTTTACATAATTGAATACCACTTAGATGTAAAATTTTAGAGGAACCGGTATGGGTGGATTGTCAGTGACCAAGTAACTCTATTTATAGAGAGTTTTAAAGTTTGGTAGTTTATGAATAATTTCTTCTTAAATCTATGTTTGTTCAGCAGTCTCCATATTCATTGCAGTGTGTTTTTATAATCAATTTTGCAATAAATTTCATTAGTTCTGCCTCAACCTCTCTCGACGAAGTTTTAGGGGGGATGGGGTGTACTGGAACCTGGTTGTCTATCCCTCTGTCTCCGTTCATCCGTTCGTCTGTAGACACAACGATGAACCAGCTACTCCACCTAAACCCTGTGTAGTCTAGTGTACATATACAGTGATCATGAGACCTACCTCTATGTACCTGGTACAGTCCCTCCCCGTGTAATCTAGTGTACAGATACAGTGAGACTTACCTCTCTGTCTGTACCGGGTACAGTCCCTCCCTGTGTAGTCTAGTGTACAGATACAGTGATCCTGGCCTTGTCTGGCTATGCATGTGCCGCCATTATCACAAATCAAAGTCAAACACAAGTTTTCTCTGCCTATAATGTAAAATGTGTCAGGTGATTGCTTTGTATAGGTTATTCAAAATTCAACTTTTTGAAAATATTTTCTTTCATGCTATTTAAAAATATTTTCTATCGTGCTTTTTAGATATTTATGTCGAACAAAAATATGTGAGTGACATCACCTGTATATTGGAGTGTTTTTGCAGTGGTCTGGGTGTGTGTGGTTATTTCCATGGAGAGTTGTATCACTTTTGGAGTGGTCAGTTTAATGAGATTCCCCTCACACTGCTGACCGGTGCTGTTAACTGGACATACACAGCTGTAACTATCATTATCCAGGAGGATACATGTCCCTGAGTTCTTACAAGGATTCATTTCACAAGGGTTGTGTTCACAGTTAGGTCCGATTGTCGTCCTAGGTGAAGATCCACACTCACAGGTATAGCCTAACTCCTGATCAGGGGAGACAACACACGTACCGTTGTTCAAACAGGGATACATGTCACAGCTGGGTACAAATGCTATCTCACAGTTATCACCTTTCCACGAGTTTCTACACTGACACTTATAACCATTACTTGTGGTTGTACAGGTACCACCATTCTGACAGGGATTCCCATGGCAACCAATGACCTTGACCTCACAAAACTGACCTTGGAAGCCAAGAGGACATATACATTGTGGTTGATTGGTCTCAGTTAGGTTACAGATGGCGTTGTTGTGACAGTAGCCTAGGTAACAAGCCCTGACAGGAGAATCACAGTGAGTGACCCCTGGTGGACAGACACATTTGTGACCTCCATCTGACCCCAACACACAGGTACTGTTGGCCTGACATGGACTGGAGTCACACACATTGATCCTCACCTCACAGCTGGATCCTACCAGGTATAGAAGGAAACAAATTACAGATTGTACTGGCAAAATAAGATTCATTCAGACAACAAAACTAATTATTTAAAAGTATTTGACTTTTTTTCCTAAAACACCTGAGTGTTGACTAGAACAAATCTTAATGTTTAATACAATGGTCATGATAAAAATATCTTCCTGGGATTTGAGATTTTAACTGATGAAACTTTGGCCTCATTGTATTCTTAGGTAGCTAGTTTGTCACTAGTATGCATTGCTGATATGAATTTAATGATTTTTTCCTCACAGCAACTCACCTGTGTACCCATGTCTGCAGTCACAATGGAAATCAAAAGGAAGAGGTCCATCCAAACATCCAGCCTCATTCTGGCATACACTCAACAGGCATTCATTGATTGGCTTGTCACAATGATCGCCCTGGTAACCATAACTACAGTTCTTACATTCAAACCCACCAATCAGGTCTATGCATTGCCTGTGCAGATTACAGTTGTTGGTCAGTGGGGACAAACATTCATTCACATCTGAAACCAGGATAGTGTATACACAAAATTATGTTAAGATCCCTGTCGATAAGATGTTCTATCAACCTACATTACTGAATGATATATATAAAGGATCTTAAATCTAGATTCCTATAAAAATAATACAATAACAAGAGAAGTTTTAAGTTTTCAAAATACTTGAGTACTGGTTATCTTTTTTTTTCATATTATAATTATTAAGATGTTCTGTAAACCTACATTACTCAGGGTCATATATCAAGATTGATAATAAAGCAAGATCTATGGAGGTAACACCTGTAGGGGAGAAAACTTAGATCTATAGAGGTAACACCTGTAGGGAAGATAACTTAGATCTATAGAGGTAACACCTGTAGGGGAGATAACTTAGATCTATAGAGGTAACACCTGTAGGGGAGATAACTCAGATCTATAGAGGTAACACCTGTAGGGGAGATAACTCAGATCTATAGAGGTAACACCTGTAGGGGAGATAACTCAGATCTATAGAGGTAACACCTGTAGGGGAGATAACTCAGATCTATAGAGGTAACACCTGTAGGGGAGATAACTCAGATCTATAGAGGTAACACCTGTAGGGGAGATAACTCAGATCTATAGAGGTAACACCTGTAGGGGAGATAACTCAGATCTATAGAGGTAACACCTGTAGGGGAGATAACTCAGATCTATAAAGGTAACACCTGTAGGGGAGATAACTCAGATCTATAGAGGTAACACCTGTAGTGGAGATAACTTAGATCTATAGAGGTAACACCTGTAGGGGAGGTAACTTAGATCTATAGAGGTAACACCTGAAGGAGAGGTAACTTAGATCTATAGAGGTAGCACCTGTATGGGAGATAACTTAGATCTATAGAGGTAACACCTGTATGGGAGATAACTTAGATCTATAGAGGTAACACCTGTAGGGGAGATAACTCAGATCTATAGAGGTAACACCTGTAGGGGAGATAACTCAGATCTATAGAGGTAACACCTGTAGGGGAGATAACTCAGATCTATAGAGGTAACACATGTAGGGGAGATAACTCAGATCTATTGAGGTAACACCTGTAGGGGAGATAACTCAGATCTATAGAGGTAACACCTATAGGGGAGATAACTCAGATCTATAGAGGTAACACCTGTAGGGGAGATAACTCAGATCTATAGAGGTAACACCTGTAGGGGAGATAACTTAGATCTATAGAGGTAACACCTGTATGGGAGATAACTTAGATCTATAGAGGTAACACCTGTAGGAGAGGTAACTTAGATCTATAGAGGTAACACCTGTAGGGGAGATAACTCAGATCTATAGAGGTAACACCTGTAGGGGAGATAACTTAGATCTATAGAGGTAACACCTGTAGGGGAGATAACTTAGATCTATAGAGGTAATACCTGTAGGGGAGATAACTTAGATCTGATACAGCCTCACTTTTGTACCAACTACTATGTGTATTTAGCTAAATAACATTCTAACTCAGAAATACACAACAACAGGATGTGATGAAAGAATGAAGTATCGACAGTACACTATCATATACACCATTTTATAGTTAACACCATTATAAAGTACATCTTAGTTTGTTTAATGAGTACAGTGATACACCATTTTAATTATATCCTAGTTTTTAAACAAAACACAGTTATGTGTATTGCAAACAAGTATATATCATCTTATGTGTTAACAATTTGTTATTTGTAGATGAAACAGCCTATCACAGAACAACTTACCGAGACAGTGACTACCTTGCCGAAATCTGACATTACCATGGTGATTTCCCACCACCTCTGTCCAAGCCACAACATTTCCGTAAGTTTTGTTACAGATGTTTTGATTGGCCAACCTCAAAATATCTTCATTATCAAGCACTCGGTCGAAAACATTGAATTGTGACAGTTCCCCAACAAAGGCCTCCGAGCTGCTGAAGGAGTCACCAACAGAGTGTTGTTTCTGTCCTGTAGGTACAAATTGATGGCCATTAGCTTTCAACTGTCTACAGTGAGTTAGGAAAAAGGGTTATGCTTACTATACAGTGTACCCTCGACCTATCGCCACCCTCGCATACCGCCACCTAAACCTCCAGAACGGATTTCCCTTTTATATAATTCCCTCGTTAAGTTCACCATCCTTGCATATCGCCATCCGCCACACCCCTTCAAATACAAACGCCCTGAATCGCTATACATTTCCGTCGACGATAACGCCATATTGTTCTGTTTCTGGAGATCGAGGAAAGGAGATCAATAACTATTTTCAGATATAAATTTGTGCCAATGTAGATCTATATGACAATATAATACTAAACTTGGTTTTAATAAAATGTTAGAAAAGCAATCTATTATGCAATTTAATTCATGGTAATAATTTTCATAATTCCATACTATCACCACCCTCATTATACTGCCATAATTGCTGTGGACAAAAGGTGGCGGTATAACAAGTGTACACTGTAGTTAGATATTTGGCATATCACCCCTTCTTATTATTAACGTGAATATTTAATCAGGAACATACAGGTACCAGTGAGTGTAAATGATACAACCAATGACAAACCATTACCTTGTTCTCAAGAATTGTATTTTGTAAATTCTGGCCAAACCTGAATAGCCATAATTTAAACAATATATGTATTACAGAGTTTACCTAGGACCAAGTATCCTTCTCCCGGAATGGTGTCACCTGGTGCCAGGTTATCTCCCCTGTGTACTAGTGTTCCGTTGACATACATCCACCAGAGGCCGCCACTGCTCTGCCAGGCAACACACACGTGCTGCCACCTGCCATCATTCACCCTAACAGTGGTCAATGCACTATCACCGTGGATGTATAACTGTAATAAGTAACAACAAAATAATCAACTGTTAGTGCATTTTTCGGTTTTTGGCATATTAGCGCAATGATAAATTTACACTTTCGTGATAATTATTATAAAAGTGTATACTTTCAGCGCGAAGAGTGCTAAAATAAGATCACCACAAAAATAACTGTAGGTTTACATTATTTTCCACAACCAATATATAAGGATTGTAACTCATTTTGACTGCGTATACGGTAGTATGCCCGCAGTTGGCAACGAACATATTCTATGGTGTGCGTTAGCGCTCCATAGTGAATATGTTCGTTGCCAACTGCGGGCATACTACCGTATACGCAGTCCAAATGAGGTACAATCCTTATATTTACACCATTATTAATTTTCAAGTGCTATACAAAGAAAAAAGCATTCGTAGCGGGTTGCTAAGATGGTAACTACGATGGCCGTGGTTCCTAAGATAATATAGTCCCGTTGGATTTCATCAATATATTGGTAGATTTAGAAAATACACGATGAACAACACTATTTTTCTTCATAACATCATATGTAAATTTGGTATTAAATAATATTTCTAGCAACTCGAATTTATTTCTTTATTTTTAACGGTCGTTATGCACACGCATTGACACAGTGATCTGGTTGTGACGCGGTCCGACGTCAGACGTCACAACTGCAGGGCGCCGCCATGTTTGCGTTACCGTGAACTGATTTCGTATGCGCATCATTTGGAATCAAAAGTTTGCTAGAAACTATTTATTGTTTAATCAAAACAAATTTATTCCATATATGTTCCATGTTTCAAAATCTTGTAGGAACCAAACAATGGCCTACAGCGAATACTTATTTTTCTGAAGCGTGAACGACGCCATATTTGAACAAATATCAATCCGCCAAGCGTTTTTTCACTGTGTATACGGTAATATATTCGCAGTCAGAGTTTACTAAGCACAAGAAGGGAGAGGTGTAAATATATATCAATGTGATATTTTGACTAGTACAGTATATATACTCAGTGACCTTTATCAGACATTGCCTAATGAAGGTGACAGTGTATATAACGTAATAGTCATTGAAACATCGCTTAAACATTTATTGGTTGTTGAAAATAATCTTTGCATAAATCATACCTTCCAACCCGAAGAAAATGTTTACGAATTATGAAACAGCCTTTGATCAAAGAGACAGGTAAAAATGTTAGAGTCTAGAATAAGGCTTGAAGTCCAGTATGCAATGACTACACTGAAGGTGATATATCCAGTGTGGAGGGCCTACTGACTACACAGAAGGTGATATATCCAGTGTGGAGGGCCTACTGACTACACCGAGGTGATATATCCAGTGTGGAGAGCCTACTGACTACACCGAAGGTGATATAATTAGTGTGGAGGGCCTACTGACTACACCGAGGTGATATATCCAGTGTGGAGGGCCTACTGACTACACCGAGGTGATATATCCAGTGTGGAGGGCCTACTGACTACACTGAGGTGATATATCCAGTGTGGAGAGCCTACTGACTACACCGAAGGTGATATAATTAGTGTGGAGAGCCTACTGACTACACCGAAGGTGATATATCCAGTGTGGAGGGCCTACTGACTACACCAAAGGTGATATATCCAGTGTGGAGGGCCTACTGACTACACAGAAGGTGATATATCCAGTGTGGAGGGCCTACTGACTACACCGAAGGTGATATAATTAGTGTGGAGAGCCTACTGACTACACCGAAGGTGATATATCCAGTGTGGAGGGCCTACTGACTACACCAAAGGTGATATATCCAGTGTGGAGGGCCTACTGACTACACAGAAGGTGATATATCCAGTGTGGAGAGCCTACTGACTACACCGAAGGTGATATATCCAGTGTGGAGGGCCTACTGACTACACCTAAGGTGATATATCCAGTGTGGAGGGCCTACAGACTACACAGAAGGTGATATATCCAGTGTGGAGGGCCTACTGACTACACAGAAGGTGATATATCCAGTGTGGAGGGCCTACTGACTACACCGAGGTGATATATCCAGTGTGGAGGGCCTACTGACTACACCGAAGGTGATATATCCAGTGTGGAGGGCCTACTGACTACACAGAAGGTGATATATCCAGTGTGGAGGGCCTACTGACTACACCGAGGTGATATATCCAGTGTGGAGAGCCTACTGACTACACCGAAGGTGATATATCCAGTGTGGAGAGCCTACTGACTACACCGAAGGTGATATATCCAGTGTGGAGGGCCTACTGACTACACCGAGGTGATATATCCAGTGTGGAGAGCCTACTGACTACACCGAAGGTGATATAATTAGTGTGGAGGGCCTAGTGACTACACCGAGGTGATATAATTAGTGTGGAGGGCCTACTGACTACACCGAAGGTGATATAATTAGTGTGGAGGGCCTACTGACTACACCGAGGTGATATAATTAGTGTGGAGGGCCTACTGACTACACCGAAGGTGATATAATTAGTGTGGAGGGCCTACTGACTACACCGAGGTGATATATCCAGTGTGGAGAGCCTACTGACTACACAGAAGGTGATATATCCAGTGTGGAGGGCCTACTGACTACACCGAAGGTGATATAATTAGTGTGGAGAGCCTACTGACTACATTGAAGGTGATATATCCAGTGTGGAGGGCCTACTGACTACACCGAGGTGATATATCCAGTGTGGAGAGCCTACTGACTACACCGAAGGTGATATAATTAGTGTGGAGAGCCTACTGACTACACCGAAGGTGATATATCCAGTGTGGAGGGCCTACTGACTACACCAAAGGTGATATATCCAGTGTGGAGGGCCTACTGACTACACAGAAGGTGATATATCCAGTGTGGAGGGCCTACTGACTACACCGAAGGTGATATAATTAGTGTGGAGAGCCTACTGACTACACCGAAGGTGATATATCCAGTGTGGAGGGCCTACTGACTACACCAAAGGTGATATATCCAGTGTGGAGGGCCTACTGACTACACAGAAGGTGATATATCCAGTGTGGAGAGCCTACTGACTACACCGAAGGTGATATATCCAGTGTGGAGGGCCTACTGACTACACCGAAGGTGATATATCCAGTGTGGAGGGCCTACTGACTACACCGAAGGTGATATATCCAGTGTGGAGGGCCTACTGACTACACCTAAGGTGATAAATCCAGTGTGGAGGGCCTACTGACTACACAGAAGGTGATATATCCAGTGTGGAGGGACTACTGACTACACAGAAGGTGATATATCCAGTGTGGAGGGCCTACTGACTACATCAAAGTTGATATATCCAGTGTGGAGGGCCTACTGACTACACAGAAGGTGATATATCCAGTGTGGAGGGCCTACTGACTACACAGAAGGTGATATATCCAGTGTGGAGGGCCTACTGACTACACCGAAGGTGATATATCCCATGTTGAGGGCCTACCTTGAGTTGTCCATAGTCGGTGAGAGTAAACATGTTACGCTCCACCCAAGCTAGCTCATTAGTCTCTACAGCGTAGGAGAAAGGTGTCCCATAGTTCATGCTGTCCTGGCTCCTTATCCACATACAAGCTGTAATGGACTTCAGATCCCCAGGAGTGGGACGAAGCTGTACCGACCCAGGAGACCCCAAAGGGTTGAATACAAGGTCAAAATCAGGGGAAATAACTGAAAAGGCAAGGTCACCAAGAAACATGAAATAAATGTCGAGAAAGGTCATTGTAAGGAGGGTCACTGTATATCTGTAGGTCATTGCTAAGAGTGATAACTATATCACAAGGTCATTGTAAGGGGAGATATCTGTATCGCAAGGTCATTGTAAGGGAGATAACTGTATTACAAGGTCATCGTAAGGGGAGATAAATGTATCACAAGGTCATTATAAGGAAGATAAATGTATCACATGGTCATTGTAAAGAGGTTAACTGTATCACAATGTCATTGTAAGGGAAGATAAATGTATAACAAGGTCATTGTAACACATTGATAAATGGATCACAGGAATATTGAAAGGGGAGATAACTGTATCACAAGCTCATTTTAAGGGAGATAACTGTACCACAAGGTCATTTTAAGGGGATATATCTGTATCACCAGGTCATTGTAAGGGGGCTAACTGTGTCACAAGGTCATTGTTAGGGAAGATAACTGTATCACAAGGTCATTGTAAGGGAGATAACTCTAAGGAGGGTCACTGTATATCTGTAGGTCATTGTTAAGAGTGATAACTGTATCACAAGGTCATTGCAAGGGGAGATAACTGTATGACAAGGTCAGTGTAAGGAAGATAACTGTATCACAAGGTCTTTGTTAGGGAAGATAATTTGTATCACAAGGTCATTATAAGGAAGATAAATGTATCACAGGGTCATTGTAAGGGGAGATAACTGTATCACAAGGTCATTATAAGGGGGAAAACTGTATCACAATGCCATTATAAGGGAAGATAACTATCACAATGTCATTGTTAGGGGAGATATCTGTATCACAAGGTCATTGTAAGGGGAGATAACTGTATCACAAGGTCATTGCTAGGTTAGGGGAAACCTATGTTTTAATAAAGAGAATTAAGGTATTTTTAGGTGAAATAACTTCATATCAGAAGTCATCGTCACGGGAGAGCCTTTATGCTCTTATAAAACAAAATTATCACACCACTTCTAACAAACCTTACACAGCTTAGTGAGATAATTTCCTGAGAACACTTTACCTTGTTCACAATTCTGACCTCCATAGCCCGGCACACATCTACAATGGGGCTGATGGTCAATAACTCCACACATCCCTCCGTTCAGACATACCACTCCAACACAGGTCTCATTGCTGGGGGTCTCACACTCCACACCTGTGTACTCTGGTCTACAGCTACAGACATGACCTGTCGACCTGGAGGTACATGTCCCACCGTTCCTACAAGGTCGCGACACACAATGGTCAGGCTGGTCACACAGTTCACCTTCGTTAAAAAAAAAAAAAAACAATGTTCACATCTTGTAAGTAACTGGCCCCAAGATAATTATGTACTATCACAAAACTTTTGACAACTTTTAAGATAATTCAAATAGATGCTGTATCACATAGGAAAGGATTGTTCATTAAGAGCCTCCTAAGCAATAACTTATATATGATAGCTGCAAAATATCAAGTTTATGTTCAATTCAGGCTACATATGTCTTTCTTGTTATATATGCACAATGTCATATTCATTCTCAAAATGATAACTCCTGAAATGACGATAAAAAGTATTGAATGAAAAACTGTTTTATGGTTTTTTTTTATATTCATTAAAACAATTTCGTTTGGATTCTTACCCATAAATCCAGGATGACATCTGCAATGAAAGATTGGGCCGATTGTCTCACAGTTACCATGGTTACAAGGTCTACTTGCACAAGGGAGATAACTCTGACAAAGACTCCCGGTGTATGAAAATGAACAATAGCAGTGATAGCCTTGGTCTGTATCTTCACAGGAACCACCATTCTGACAGGGTCTGGAGTCACACAGACTCACCCGGGTCTCACATCTCTCACCTGTAGAAACACAAAGAGATTACAGCAGTGAAACAGCCGAATAGGTAAGTAATACAGATTACAGCGGGGAAACAGCCAGGTACGTAAGTAATACAGATCACAGTAGGGAAAACAGCCAGGTACGTAAGTAATACAGATTACAGCGAGGAAACAGCCAGGTACGTAAGTAATACAGATTACAGTAGGGAAAACAGCCAGGTACGTAAGTAATACAGATCACAGTAGGGAAAACAGCCAGGTACGTAAGTAATACAGATTACAGTGGGGGAAACAGCCAGGTACGTAAGTAATACAGATTACAGTGGGGAAACAGCCAGGCACGTAAGTAATACAGATTACAGCAGGGAAAACAGCCAGGTACGTAAGTAATACAGATTAAAGCTGGGAAAACAGCCAGGCACGTAAGTAATACAGATTACAGTGGGGAAAACAGCCAGGTACGTAAGAAATACAGATTACAGCAGGGAAAACAGCCAGGTACGTAAGTAATTGTAACAGCCTTACCTGCATTGGGAGATTGCCATTGTTATATTTACGTCTTTACCTGTATAGGTAGATTGACATTGTTAAGGTGACTGCCTTACCTGTATAGATAGGTTGACATTGTTGAGGTGATTGCCTTACCTGTATAGGTATGTTGACACTGTTAAAGTGACTGCCTTACCTGTATAGGTAGGTTGACATTGTTAAAGTGACTGCCTTACCTGTATAGGTAGGTTGACACTGTTAAGGTGACTGCCTTAATTGTACAGGTAGGTCGACACTATTAAGGTGACTGCCTTACCTGTATGGGTAGGTTGACATCGTTAAGATGACTGCCTTACCTGTATAGGTAGGTCGACACTGTTAAGGTGACTGCCTTACCTGTACAGGTAGGTCGACACTGTTAAGGTGACTGCCTTACCTGTACAGGTAGGTCGACACTGTTAAGGTGACTGCCTTACCTGTACAGGTAGGTCGACACTGTTAAGGTGACTGCCTTACCTGTATAGGTAGGTCGACACTGTTAAGGTGACTGCCTTACCTGTACAGGTAGTTCAACACTGTTAAGGTGACTGCCTTACCTGTATAGGTAGGTTGACACTGTTAAAGTGACTGCCTTACCTGTATAGGTAGGTTGACATTGACACAGGAAGTCATCGGCGAGGTCCTGACAGGTGGAGTTGTGGAGACAGGGACCAGCTTCACACTCATTTATCTCAATATCACAGGTGTCACCAGTGTACCCTCCATGACAGTCACAGCGATAGCCATCCACCAGCGAAACACAGTCACCATGGTTACAGTTGTCCTGGGTTATATCCTCACAAAAGTTAATGGCTGAAGAAAACAACATGTTTACAGTGTAATCCTTTTGTCAGAACGTTCCAGTTGTGCTAACTTGGAATTGCTCTGCTAAATGGAACAGAACATTCCGAATTTCATTCTTGCAGATGAAAATCTAATACCAGTAATCAAAAAAGGAAAAAGAAACAAATTTTCCAGAAATAACCAAAACGGTTCAGTCCTAAAATCAGCAAAACAGAACAACCAGAATGTTCCACTAAATAGAACACGCTATTAGACTTGAAAATTAGCTTAGACTTGTTGAAATATTTAGATATGTGTTGATATAGTTTTTTAAAGAATAATCAATTCTTTAACCTATTATTTATTAACACTTTTTACCTCTAAGCAAGGTTGAGTAATACCAGTCATTATCTTAATATAGTTAGGACTTTACTTACCCTGACAGACATCCATGTCAGTAGTCCCTGAGGTGAGAGTTGTCATGTTGTTAGGACATAGGATACAGCTGAGTGATCCAGGGTCAGGCTGGAAAGTTCCCACAGGACAAGGCAGACAGGGACGAAGTCCAGAACTAGAGTTGTAGGTCCCTGCTCCACACCTCTCTGTGGGCAGAAAATTTAGCACCTTCAATTCTGTCTTATTATCAAAGATTCTACAAAGCAAAAAATCAGTGTCATCAATTAATGAGTTTGTCAGTAAATTTCTTTACCTTTGCAGCTGTCGATTGTGTCTGTGTGTCCTGGGATGTTTGTAGTGTTAGCTGGACAGGCTTTACAATACCTCTGACCTCTGACCTCCTGGTATGACCCCACAGGACATGGAGAACAGGGCTCTAGTCCAGTCGGAGAATAGTGCCCAACAGGACACCTCTCTTAGAGAAAATGACAACCATTTTAGTAACAAATTCACTTAAGTTACTACCATACAAATATTTTAGTAACAAATTCACTATAAGTTACTGCCATACAAACATCTTAGTAACAAATTCACCTAAAGTTACTGCCATACAAACATTTTAGTAGTAACGAGAACATCGCTATAAGCTACTACCATACAAACTGTTCCATATGTTTGCTAATTGCACTTAAATGTCGATCAAGCTTTTAGATTGGTATAAACGTCATTATTTGTTCATCAAATTGTCTAAAGAGAAGATGTTTCTAAACGTAAAATTGAAATAGTAAGCTAGTTCATTAAGTGCTATTGTTCACATGTTCATAAAGATAAAAAGGCAGAATACAAGTACCATTCACCTAAACATTTGGTGACATTATCTGCTCCAGGGGTCAAGGTCATTGTGTCTCCAGGACAGGGTTCACAGTCCACACTCCCCTCCTTGTCCTGGTACGTTCTGAGCGGACACGGTTTACATGTGTCTTCACGCTCATCATGGAACATTCCAACAGGACAGGCAACTACAATACAATACAGGCAGATAGCATATAGGACAGGCAACTACAATACAATACAGGCAGATAGCATATAGGACAGAAATACACAGCGTACACAATGATCAGAAAAATAATAATAGATCAGCTTTTAACTTATGCCCTGGTTGTCTTCTGCTTCTATTATATTGTTCTGAACAAGGTTGTGTTGCCTATATAGAAATGTTCTAAATAATGGAAACTTGTGACTGTGGGCCGGGCGACAAGATGTTTTATCACCTTGTCATGTGACCAGTATCATCCAATCAGACACACTGTTATAAAGAGAAGGTTTTCCTTTTTGGCAAGATATTGTATAAACAATCTGCAAATAAAAAAATATACCACAAATAATCAGCTAAAGACAATCATTTTATTTTGTATACCAAATGTGGACACTGATACCTACCACAGGACACAAAGTGGATGTTTAACACCTTGGTCACAGAGCCCTGGCCACAGTCCTCAAACTTGCGACCATATAAAGGGTGAAAGTCCTCCCTCAGAAACATGTTGGTTGACTTGTTGTTGGCAGAGTCAGTCACTGTGAGGTTCTCACTTCCGAAGTAGCCCTGTAAAGCCATCTCAATCCGGCGCAGAGTGAGAAGGATCACTTTCTGTCCCCGGAGTGTGTTGTTGTAGGTTTCAGCACTGACATTGACAGCAAAGTGAACGTCCAACTTGTGTCGTCTACTGTCTGCTGGGCTGGAGGAATTATCCATTCCTGAATGAGTTACTTCCCTTTTATGTCTGGATGCATCACCAGCTATACCCAAAATAGTTGCCCGCCGTTTGCGAGATAGTGTGCCACATTTCACAGTTACCTCCCCTGTCACACACTTGACTCTGCCACACATCTGTTGCGTCACTGATCTGATCTTCGTGAGGAACCTCTCCACCACGTGCTGTTTCATGTCCTCACATTCTCCGCTGTAGTAGTAATACTCATACTCGGACTGCATCACCGCCATCCCCGGGAAATGTTTCTCTGTCAGAGTGATCAGAAATACAACCATTACATGTAATTCTGTAGAAGATACTACAACATTATCTATTAAAGGTATTGGAACCCTTAAAGAAATTCTGATGAACAATATGTTAATTATATTCACCCCTAAAGTTGCATTTAACCTCCAAATCACAGACTGAGCAGGTCCAGTTTACACATTTAGAGGGTTAATATTGTGGCTACTAGATTATAAGAACAAGAATACCACTCCATTTTGGACTTTTCTTTACTCCAACAATGTGAGAGGTTTAACACGCGGAGTAACTTTTGACATGTCCTGTGTAAGATTTTCCAATGCAATCAGGCAATATTAAGACCTCTTATACGTGTATGGGTATATTTTTCCCAGGAATACTCAGTATTTCAAACTTTTCCCATGGACACTCATTATTACTTAAGGTTCAGAATTAACTCACAATTTCAAACCAACCTAATAATACTTATTGGATAATTAGCCATGGAATAAAACCATTCAACACAAACAATATAGCACATGTAAAACAAACATGCCTTGTTACTATGGGAATCCTACTGTGATGTCACTCATAAATGACGTCACGTTATTGTAAATGACTTCAAGTTGTACGTCATATGAGTCTCCTGTTATGGAGTAGAATAATTGATAATACGTCAGGAAGTTAGTTTCTCAGGTTATATCATGATTAGAATCTTACGCTCAATTTCATGTAATATTGCGTTTAAATTATAATATGAAATTAATAAACTTGTTCATTACATGAACACGTATGTTAGATCCTGTGAACTTATGTATAACTACAATGTGTTACAAATGATCTGAAAATAATAAGCTTAATCAATTAAACTGATCCTCCTGAGATTGATCAAAATGATATTGTTGAGTTACAGTGTATACACTTACCAAGTGTTGATATTATAGGCCGTGTGTTTTTGTGGTGAATTGGTGCCATGTGACAATCGGATGACGTAATTTCCATTTATGACAACATAAATACAGGGTGCAAATTTGTTTCAAAAATACTTCCCAATGCAGCCATGATATGGCAAACAAGGGAGATAATAACACTTTTGGAAAGGCCTATAGCCCCAGAGATACTGACCTGAGCAGTCCGGCCAGAACTGACCATCGCTGAGTGACCACTGGCCATTGAGTTGACAATTATATACTTCTTGGGGAAAGTCGTAAAAGTCGTATTGGTCATTACACTGTACAATACACTGCATCAGGTAGTCGGAGGTCTGTGGACAGATCAAGCTGCCGTGCCTCGGAGGTGGGGGGTAATCACACTGTCGCCCTGGAACGTCAAGGATAGACTCCATCAACACATTCTGTTATAACCTTTATAATCATCTTGATATCTTTAACTGCTGACAGTATCATAGAATCAATATTTTCGACAATTAATTTGTATCAATTGTGTTTATGTCATGAAAATTTTATTTTTTTTTGTCCCCGAATCATCTATTTGGAGCAATTAGTTTAATGTAACACAGTTATAGTGATTTGTACTAAATAATTTCATCTGACAGGCACCATGGAAACCAAGCTTATTTGTGATCTGTCATATCTTAACAACACCATGGTGCAAGCTTACTTGTGAGACTGATCTGTCATATCTGAACAACACCATGGAAACCGAGCTTACTTGTGAGACTGATCTGTCATATTTTACCAACACCATGGAAACCAAGCTTACTTGTGAGACTGATGTAGAACTGACAGCTGGCTGTTTGACCCTGCATCAGAGGTTCACAGAATACACTGTGAGTTGCCATGGAGAAAAGTGTTCCCCTCTGAGGATTACAGTAGAACTCAACACTGTCGTTGTTGTTGTCAAGGAATACAGGTGGTTGCCAAGTCACTTGCGTTTTGTATCCAGCCACATCAACTCTTGTTATGTTGCCAGGACAAAAGGTGTTCCGGACAGTTCTCTCTGGTACAGCAGAAAACAAATAGATAATATTTATCTCTTAAATTACAATGTATTGATATTTTTTAAAGCAACAATTCAGGTTAAGTGGATCATGAGCATGATATAAAAGGATATATTTACATTTGCACTGCAACTCGCTATATGAACATTTCCAGCAAAAATGCCTTTCATTAAAGTATGAAAGCAATGGTTCTCGAGACGTAGCATGTGGTTTGATTATGACGTCATTGGTCAAGCTTGTTCAATGAGTCTTGCGGTGCCACTTTGAATAACATGGAGAATGCTCTTGCGTCAAACGCCCAAATGACTAATTATTATTATTGGCGCCAATTTTATTCAAGCTGGACTGTTTCGTCAATTTCGTTTAAATGACGACACAAATACAAATACAGGTAATAAACAATTAATTGGAAAAAATATTGATGGATTTAAGCAACTGTTCTATAGTAAAAATTCAAATATATGGATTGAAAGTCATTTTTTTTAACTTTTATAGTGCTATGAAAGTTAAAAAAAATGACTTTCAATCCCTATATGAAGAACTTTTTTTTGTACTAAGTACAAGAGATTTCTAGTACATCAAAAGGTCATTGATGCTTATGTAATGGGAAAAAGAGAAGTACATGTGCATTTACCAGGAATTGAACAAGTGATCCTACACTTCCTAGTAGTCAAAGGTTCTATCATGTGATCCTAGACTTCCTAGTAGTTAAACATTCTACAATGTGATACTAGACTTCCTAGTAGCCAAAGGCTCTACCAAGTGATCCTAGACATCCAAGTAGTCAAACATTCTACCATGTGATCCTAGACTTCCTAGTAGTTAAACATTCTACAATGTGATACTAGACTTCCTAGTAGCCAAAGGCTCTACCATGTGATCCTAGACATCCAAGTAGTCAAACATTCTACCATGTGATCCTAGACTTCCTAGTAGTCAAAGGCTCTACCATGTGATACTAGACTTTCTAGTAGCCAAAGACTCTACCATGTGATACTAGACTTTCTAGTAGCCAAAGACTCTACCATGTGATCCTAGACTTCATAGTAGTCAAACATTCTACAATGTGATACTAGACTTTCAAGTAGCCAAAGACTCTACCATGTGATACTAGACTTCCTAGTAGTCAAAGGCTCTACCATGTGATCCTAGAATTCCTAGTAGTCAAAGACTCTACCATGTGATCATAGACTTCCTAGTAGTTAAAGGTTCTACCATGTGATCCTAGAATTCCTAGTAGCCAAAAACTCTACCATGTGATCCTAGAATTCCTGGTAGTCAAAGACTCTACCATGTGATACTAGACTTCCTGGTAGTCAAAGGTTCTACCATGTGATCCTAGACTTCATAGTAGTCAAACATTCTACCATGTGATCCTAGAATTCCAAGTAGTCAAAGGCTCTACCATGTGATCCTAGAATTCCTAGTAGCCAAAAACTCTACCATGTGATCCTAGAATTCCTGGTAGTCAAAGACTCTACCATGTGATACTAGACTTCCTGGTAGTCAAAGACTCTACCATGTGATCCTACACTTTCTAGTAGTCAAAGGCTCTACCATGTGATCCTAGACTTCAAAGTAGTCAACGACTCTACCATGTGATCCTAGACTTCCTAGTAGTCAAAGACTTGACCATGTGATACTAGACTTCCTAGTAGCCAAAGGCTCTACCATGTGATCCCAGACTTCCTAGTAGTCAACAACTCTACCATGTGATACAAGACTTCCTAGTAGTCAACAACTCTACCATGTGATACTAGACTTCCTAGTAGTCAAACATTCTACAATGTGATACTAGACTTTCAAGTAGCCTAAGACTCTACCATGTGATACTAGACATCCTAGTAGCCAAAGATTCCCATGTGATCCTAGACTTCCTAGTAGCCAAAGGCTCTACCATGTGATCCTAGAATTCCAAGTAGTTAAAGACTCTACCATGTGATCATAGACTTCCTAGTAGTTAAAGGTTCTACCATGTGATCCTAGAATTCCAAATAGTTAAAGACTCTACCATGTGATCATAGACTTCCTAGTAGTTAAAGGTTCTACCATGTGATCCTAGAATTCCAAGTAGTTAAAGACTCTACCATGTGATCCTAGACTTCCTAGTAGTCAAAGGCTCTACCATGTGATCCTAGAATTCCTAGTAGCCAAAAACTCTACCATGTGATCCTAGAATTCCTGGTAGTCAAAGACTCCACCATGTGATACTAGACTTCCTGGTAGTCAAAGACTCTACCATGTGATCCTACACTTCCTAGTAGTCAAAGGCTCTACCATGTGATCCTAGACTTCAAAGTAGTCAACGACTCTACCATGTGATCCTAGACTTCCTGGTAGTCAAAGACTTGACCATGTGATCCTAGACTTCCTAGTAGTCAACAACTCTACCATGTGATACTAGACTTCCTAGTAGTCAAAGAACTTCCTAGTAGTCAAAGACTCTACCATGTGATCCTACACTTCCTAGTAGTCAAAGGCTCTACCATGTGATCCCAGACTTCCTAGTAGTCAAAGAATCTACCATGTGATCCCAGACTTCCTAGTAGTCAAAGGCTCTACCATGTGATCCCAGACTTCCTAGTAGTCAAAGGTTCCCATGTGATACTAGACTTCCTAGTAGTCAAAGACTCTACCATGTGATCCTACACTTCCTAGTAGTCAACGACTCTACCATGTGATCCTAGACTTCCTAGTAGTCAAAGGTTCTATCATGTGATCCTAGAATTCCTAGTAGTCAAAGAATCTACCATGTGATCCCAGACTTTCTAGTAGTCAAAGACTCTACCATTTGATCCTAGACTTCCTAGTAGTCAAAGACTCTATCATGTGATCCTAGACATTCCTGGTAGTCAAAGGTTCTATCATGTGATCCTAGACATTCCTGGTAGTCAAAGGTTCCCATGTGATACTAGACATTCCTGGTAGTCAAAGACTCTACCATGTGATCCTAGACATTCCTGGTAGTCAAAGGTTCTATCATGTGATCCCAGACTTCCTGGTAGTCAAAGGCTCTACCATGTGATCCCTGACTTCCTAGTAGTCAAAGGCTCTACCATGTGATCCCAGACTTCCTAGTAGTCAAAGGTTCCCATGTGATCCTAGACTTCCTAGTAGTCAAAGACTTGACCATGTGATCCCAGACTTCCTAGTAGTCAAAGGCTCTACCATGTGATCCTAGACTTCCTAGTAGTCAAAGGCTTGACCATGTGATCCCAGACTTCCTAGTAGTCAAAGGCTTGACCATGTGATCCTAGACTTCCTAGTAGTCAAAGGCTTGACCATGTGATCCTAGACTTCCTAGTAGTCAACAACTCTACCATGTGATACTAGACTTCCAAGTAGTCAAAGGTTCTACCATGTGATCCTAGACTTCCTAGTAGTCAAAGGCTCTACCATGTGATCCCAGACTTCCTAGTAGTCAACGACTCTATCATGTGATCCCAGACTTCCTAGTAGTCAAAGACTTGACCATGTGATCCTAGACATCCTAGTAGTCAACAACTCTACCATGTGATACTAGACTTCCAAGTAGTCAAAGGCTCTACCATGTAATCCTACACTTTCTAGTAGTCAAAGGCTCTACCATGTGATCCTAGACTTCCTAGTAGTCAAAGACTTGACCATGTGATCCTAGACATCCTAGTAGTCAACAACTCTACCATGTGATACTAGACTTCCAAGTAGTCAAAGGCTCTACCATGTGATCCTACACTTTCTAGTAGTCAAAGGCTCTACCATGTGATCCTAGACTTCCTAGTAGTCAAAGGCTCTACTATGTGATCCTACACTTTCTAGTAGTCAAAGGCTCTACCATGTGATCCTACACTTTCTAGTAGTCAAAGGCTCTACCATGTGATCCTAGACTTCCTAGTAGTCAAAGGCTCTACCATGTGATACTAGACTTCCTATGAGCTTAAAGCTAAGTCCCTCTTTTGTGGAGAAGTCCACATTCATATGTATCAATGAAATAAAGTCTGCTACATTATTATTTCAGATTTTATTTTTTAATTATAGATTACAGATGGCTAAAGGCATAGTTACCCAAAAACAGGAGCTGAATAGAATACCGACATCACCTACCCACTACCAGGATCCCTAGTGTACAAAAGGCCTGGTTGCCCGTCTTGTCCTCAGCCATAAACTCTATCTGATGGTAACCAGAAGCCATTTTAGCAGGGCTTTCCTTCCAAACCGTCGGCTTAGTTGTGACCTCCCCTGAATTGTCTATGACCTTTGGCATCTTGTCTTGCCAGTGTACGAAGGTGAAGTTGCCCTCCGTGATGGGGACTCGGATGTCCTCCGGGCAAGTAATGACTGGTGGCTCCACATCTTTAAAAAGATACAATCGTAAGATTTTGTGACACAGTCCTCTGAATATCTGTGTATACACATGTTGGTCATTACAATATGTTTTGTGATTACAATGTAGTGTTACATGTTTCTTTTATGAAAAAAATAGATGTCAAAATTGAAAAAGGAATTTGCAGTTGTAGAAATACCTTATTCAATGGAAGCTGTTTAAACTGAAGTCATCGGTACCAAAAGTTTGGTCGGTTTACACAGGTCTTGTTTGTAGAGGTAAGATATAAGTTTTTTAAGAGGAAAATGCCAGAATCCAATGGTAAGGCTAGAATAGCCAGGGTTTCAGATTAGACAAGTTATACTTTAGTATATTATACTTTTTTTCTTTTTCCTTTCCAATGTGTGATCCCCGTAATTTCACTGACAGATAAACAAGCTATCCTGTCACCTGGAACGCCTCTATCTTACCGACACAGGACGTATTCAGGGCCAGTGTCCAATGTCCAAACAGGTCACATGTCTGGGCTGCAGGACCATGAATCTGGTAGCCATGGTTACACGTGTAATCACACACCTGGCCTGGCATCTGGCGGCCTTGACTGCAGCTTTCCGGAGTTATCTGCCCTTGTGAAATTGGGGGCAAAGGAGGACATTTGGATTCTGGAAAGAAATATGTCAACAAGCTGTAATTGAATTGATCATATAGCACGAAATTCATTTAAATACTAGCAATAACAAGTGTAAGAACATCATTAAGGTTACATGAAACATTGAAACATTTTTGTCACAATTTTTTTATAACCTGTTGTACAATTTTCTGTTGGTATGTAGATTGAGAAGGACAATATATTATCAACAACCGCTTGGAGTGTGGTGATCGGGCCTTGGGACAGTAACGTGCAGGCGGTCACCCATCCAACTACTGACTACTGTTAAACTATCTTGAGTGGGTCCCCAGATTACACTGTGAGGGTTAAACAGGACATAGGTGTATTGAAATGCACAAATCCAAAGAAACTGTGGCATTGAGGATTCTTTATTAATGTTGGGCACTTATACAAATTACTAGCACTAACATCTCTGGGTTAGGTTATATTGATTTGAAGAACAGTGGCTTACCTACACACCAAGTCCTGGTACCGGACCAAGTTCCGTGATGGGTACAAGTCCTCAATGTGTCCCCAAATGCTCGCCAGCCTCTATCACATGTCACGGTCAGAGTGGCGCCATATGTGGTGCTGTTAGTGGTGTAGGTTGTCACACCATGTGTTACTTCCTGTTGGTGGAATGCCAAGCTTTGACAGTCTATCACTGAAATACAGAAAAGTCAGTTTTTACCAACACAACAAAGTTAAACCACTGCAATCAATTCTTACCATAAATATAAAATCATTATAGTACAAATATCTAAAGACTTGTTAAAATGTGGTTACCTTGACAATTAGGGACCTGACCCTGCCATGTTCCATTTGGAAGACAGATAAGACCCGGGTGGCCTGTCAGCCTGTAACCATGGTTACACTGGTAGTGACAGGAGTTGTCAGGGAGGTTGTCACATGGAATGCTAGTGTCTGGTCGCTCATCATGTACACGACCTTGAACCTGAAACTTCCTGCCAAAAGGTATGCTGGGTAACTCCTCACATTGTTTTACTGTTCAAATGTAAATTAGAAACTGATGTTAGATGTACATTACCACAAACACTAGCCTAAATGTTCATTATAAGATAGGGCAAAACTTCACATATACATCAAAACTTGGACACAGTCATGGGAGGAAATGTGTGAGGTAATACTTACGCTGACATGGCAACCCTTGTGCCTCTCTGTAGTACGGAGATTTACAGAGACAATGCTGGATGGAGGTGGCCCCTGGGGATCTGGTCACAGAATGAGCTGGACAAGGACGACACCTGCCAGGAGCAAGTCCCTGCTTGTAGAAGCCAACAGGACACACTGAAAATAAAGGAATCTCAACAGCTTCACACAGCATGTATAGTACTTCAAGTACAATATAGCATACATTGATCAGTGATAAGAGTTAATGATGTCCGAATACCAGGAATGAAAAATCAAGTTTAGAAAAATGAGACAACTTTGCAAAGCGGATTACTAACTGTAAAGAAATGGCTGATGTTCATAATCTACAAGAAAGATATTGCCTGTGTTTACAACATATTTGCAATCAGTATATAACTGGGACATTTTTCAGGGACATTATTTGGTTGATCAACAAGTCTAGTCTGATGCAGAGATTGATAAGTATACTTACCCTCACATGTGAGACCATTACCATGGTAACCCTCTTTACAGACACAATGGTAGTCACCTGACCGTGTTCCGCACGTACAGTGAGCATGCTCAGAACAGCCCATGTGACACAATGATCGATCAGACAGGAGATGCCAGTTCTCAATCTGTTGGTCTGACAGGAAACAATAGTAATATACAGTGTTAGAGCGATACATGTTAGAACCAAAATCTTCTTTCCACATTGTCTGATATACATGCATGAACTGCAACTGTACCATAATGATAATAAATTAAAGAGCAAGTGATCAAATGTGATTTAATTAAATCACTTGGATGTGGAGAAAGATAATTCAATCTTTAACATGTGATCACCTATGTTAAAAGAGACTACTAATAATGTTTGTCACTATTGATATTGTAAACTTGACTTGTATGTACAGACCACCTACAATAAGAAAACTTACCTTGATGTAGAGAACGGGCGAGTTGCTGGAATGCCCTGAAGTTTGGTAGATGGTATGTGTGATTGGGGAGTGGAGAGGCAATAGAAGTCAGCTCTGAGAGAACTGCATTCTGAATCCCAAAGGCGTAGATCTCCAGTTGTGGACCCCCGATAGAGGCGTTCCATGTGGAATTCCACTGAAGAGACCGGAGCTCTACAGACGCACGAACAGGTGGCAGTCCAATGTTGGACCTACCATCTGTCAACACAAACACCGCCTTCTTGGCACCGCGGCGGGAAGAGTACAGGATGTTTCGAGTTGTCACAAGAGCATCATGTGTCGCAGTGAAGCCAGACAGCTGATGTCGCGTCAACTTCTGTCTCATCCTCCTCAGTAACGAACACTTGTCCTCCAAAGTTTCACCAAGGTCATTAATGTCCACACTTGGTACAGTGCTGTACGTTACTATGGCCACCCGGGTATTATCATTGTCGACTGTGAAATGTTGGAGAACTGACCTGACAAATGCAAGCATGGCTCCCCAGCCCTCGGTCATCACACTTGCTGACCGGTCCAAGACAAACACAAGATCTACCTCATAATTAGAGTAACGATGATAAAACTCCTCTAGAACTTGATGACCTCTTTCTACTATGTCTGACCTCTGGTCAGTAGACTGGACATGGGAGAGTGTACTGGTGGCTAAAAGTAGCAGTGTAAATATATTCCAAATCATCTCCAGCACTCCTACACAGCAGTTCAAAAAGAAACAGGTCAATATCTGAAACAAAAATATTTGTCAGCTACTTTTTCTTTTAGCTGGCAAAACATTTATAAGATGGTATAATGGTGTGCCTTGACTATAAGCTAGTCTCACCACCTTCCATTTAACCTTGACTAAAAGCTAGTCTCACCACCTTCCATTTTCATGGAGTGACCTTGACTAAAAGCTAGTCTCACCACCTTCCGTTTTCATGGTGTGACCTTGACTATAAGCTAGTCTCACCACCTTCTATTTTCATGGAGTGACCTTGACTAAAAGCTAGTCTCACAACCTTCCATTTTCATGGTGTGACCTTGACTATAAGCTAGTCTCACCATCTTCTATTTTCATGGAGTGACCTTGACTAAAAGCTAGTCTCACAACCTTCCATTTTCATGGTGTGACCTTGACTACAAGCTAGTCTCACCACCTTCCATTTCATGGTGTGACTTTGACTTAGGCTGGTCCTATACCCTTCCATTTTGGAGACAGGGCTGCCAATAGAGTTGTGTAAAAAAAAACACTGAAAACAAACGTATTGTTTCTTACAATGTTGTATCTATAATATGGTCTGGTTCTATCCTTTCTTATGGCAAAATTTCCATTCTAAAAAGTAAAATTCATTTTAACAATAATTTAATGACGAACGTTATTGTTAGTAAATCTGATGGTATCGTGTAAAAGTAAATTTAATGTTCACATCAACTCCTAACACCAACTTTTGACAGCTATTAACTAATTGCACATTACCTGGTAAGTGAGTTTCTCTTGGCTCCAGAGGTTATAATCCCTTTCCGTTTAAGATCCGGCACATATAATTTTGTATAAAGATAAATAAATATTGTACAAACATAAATATTGTGTCCATACCCTTATGACTGACGCACAGACCACAGAGACACGCGCGGCCCCGGTGTACTGGGAGAAGGAGGCTGAATCAGGCCGTAAGAATGTGTCGCGGGAAGTCCTACGGATAATGGGAGTCGTTATCGGTGACGTCCCTCGCGCACCGCCAATTAACGCAAGGGGCACGATCCCTGTCTCCTAAATCATCGGCTAACGTCCGATGGCAAAGGTACGTATCTCCAAGGACCTCACAGAAAAGACCTAATACGCAAAACAACGGAGCAATTAGTCCTTGCTTGATTTCAGATTATAACCGTGATTAAACTAACATTCAATGATAATGAATGTTAGTACAGAAACCAGTCGATCCTGTACACGGGTTTGGCGTTTATAACCGTATTTTGACTTCAAAAAGCCCCTCGTAGCATCGCTAACGTAAGTTAAGAGGCGGCAAATTCGAAACGGTTGCTGAACTCGGATGTTTCCATATAATCGTCTTAACGTTACAGTACATAATTAGTAGGATTGGGGTACTTACAAGCTATACGTGTGGTATCCATAAACGTTCAACGCGCATACACGTGTGTCCCAGCTCCTGTGGACATGAACTGATGTTTCGTTTTCCTTTTACCCCCATGCAAGCTTTATCAAACAAAATGCGTAATTCTTCTTCTTCGGTGTCATATTTAGTATGAAAGCTTATTTTATTTATAACTGGTTAAATGTTATTATATAACGCCAGTAACTGTACGTCAATGATCAAATCAAACGCTATTTACGGTATATTTAAATATCATACGAAACACTACCTTTCTAGGGAGGGGGTGTCAAGCGATTATTTCTATTATATTTTGCATACTGTACGAACGTTCGCGCATCCTCACTCAACAAAGCATATTCGTCTGAGACATCCCGCTCTCGAAAGCGCAATTACCCATCATAAGAGTCGATGCAATGTCAGCTCGGAAGAATATTGAATAGACCACTAATGTACATCCTCAATTCCCAGGGGTTACGATCATCTACGCTCTCTACACCCCTGGATATCGAGGATGACTAAAGATTGAAATGAATTGAAACTAATGATGATACAGACTGAATTGAACATAATTCGTGGCTTCCAATTCAAAAATTGTTAAAAAAAATATTTGCAAAAACCGGTCTATCAAAATATCGCATTTGGAAAAAATTATCTGTACTGTTTTATTTTAAAAGGAAAATAAGTACACAACGTATCACTGAATTCTACGTATGTTTGTATGATAATATATGGAGGTCTTACATTCGATAACAAGCCAGTAGAGTGTACCTGTGTGCAGAGACGTATATAATGGGAGTCGTTATCGGTGACGTTTATACGTCTCTGCTGTGTGTAATGTGACACACACCAGACCTGTCCGCGTTGTAAACAAGGCCTTTTGAGATGCCCCAGACCTCCCTACTTTAGATAAGTGGTGACGATTTCTGTCTGGGTGCGGGCTGTGTTCAGCTCCATTGTTTGTGTACTCCAGTCGCTTATCTTGCAGTTCCTGGAGCTGTTATCCTTAACGTATTAAACAGGTCGTCTACATCATATTGTTGCTGTTCAATAAATCGCATATATATCCTCAATGTTTTTTTTATATTAAAAAAAATGTGCAATTGTATTCATTATAAGGACAGACATGTTTAAAGTAACTGTTAATCGCAGGGACGTATATGTACGTCCCTGGTTAATCGCAAGTTCATGAGTTCCGAATTGTACTTTTCATCTAGGTTAGAACTATCCAAGTCTAGCAGGTTTAAACAGTCATTACTATAGGATGTTTGAGGGATCACCCCAAACCCCCTCCCGATCCGGGGGGGTCCCTATCAAAAGAGGACAAAATATATGGAAAATTTGTTTCAGGTACATTTTGTATAACATTTTTTTCTCTCGCATGCGCTCAAACGCACTCCATCTCCAGTACTAGGATATGTATGTATTTTCTTTCTAGTTAATGGCCAATTATCATTTTATTTTATAAAGGGCCAGAACATTTTTATAATTACCTGGCCCACACACCCCTCAAAATGTACATGTTACAAAATTCAAATTCAAATATTTATTGCACATTTCCAGGGACGTACATTTCTAATTCCACGTATAAGCAGTATTGATGACAATAAACATGCAAACATATATAGAGGATATGATTATACTGGAAGCGTGCAACCAGAAATATAACTTTAAATTACATACTATTTGAGGGCTTACCATTTCAAGTAAGTTATTTTTTGGGTGGTCGGGTAGGGCAATAGATAAAGCACTTTCAACGCGGCCTGTGTTCGATTCCCCGACCTTACGTGAAGAGATTGGACCTCCTAGGTTTTCTTTGGGTATTCCGGTTTCCTTCCACAATAAGACCTCACTACTCGTTAACATCCAGGAAAGCAAGAATGACTTAAGAAATACGGAATAACTTGTTTCATAATTGTTAGAAAAGAAATAATGTGTAATTTATTCATTCGCACATGCCTCATATTTATCATCCAGTAGTCACATTTGAGACCATTTCGGCGTTTGTTAATTTTGAACATTTTTAATTGTTCCAAAATTGTTTTTAAATTTGATATAAGCACGGAATTAGATAAGTAAATAAAAGAAAACAAATTGTTGTGTGAAACCGGTTTTGAAACGACCCCTTATCATTTAAAACAGGAAGTAGTTTAAAGTTATCTCCCTTGTATAATTTTATCACTTCCTCATGTCATGTGCTGTTTGTTATGAATCAGACAAATTAGTAAACAGAAAAAAGGTATGTATCGCAAGGCCTGCAGTTCTGGCATACATGGACGATTTTTTCGTTCAATAGCAAAGTAAGTTTGGATGGTTATGATGAATGGAACAAACAGCGGGTATAATTCCGTTCGGGAATTGTTTCTCATTTCTCACCACCTCGGATCGGGCACCTGCTGATTTTCTGGTCACTGATCACAGACTGTACTAGTCCACGCCTGTTTGTCCAGCTGGCCACAGGGACACGCACAGTCTTATATGATAACATTAATGTTCTTATTAATCAATCGGAAGTGAAATAGTTCTTTTCACTCCATTAAAAATGGTTACTGAATGGATTAGTTAAAAATGGAGGTAAATATTACCTGGATCTGCTTTGATATGATACTTTTTGGCCATAATTGCTACATCCTCACATTTGTATTCTGGATGCACGTAGCAGCAATCAGTATATTTTTAACACATTTATAGCATTTTTTGATTGATACTCCTACAAATTGCTTGTTCAATATTAATTGATATAGCCCCGACACAAGACTTAGACTAGTATGAAGGGTTCTTACTCTATGATCCCTGAAATATTTGGACGGCTAGCGGCTCGTAGAATCTGAATTCGTCCTCGCTGTTTAAGCTGTATTTTCTAATATGAAATGTTTTCAATCACATGCAAATTACATGTTTTTGTAGGTATCAATAGAAAGAGCAGATATTTTTCTACTTACTTGCACATTTAATCAAGCCACAGGAGGTTGAAAAGTAACTGTCGCCACCCATTTCTAAAAATTAACCAGATTCCTGTTTGAAAATGGCCACCTCCTAACGTCACATGATACAAAATAGAAAGTTCAGAATGAAACTCTTGTGGGATCTCGCGACACGCGACCATTTTCAAACAGATGTAAGGAATCTGGTTATTTTTTAGAAATAGGTGGCGACAGTTACTTTACAATCTCTTGAGGCTTTCTTAAATATGTGCTTTTATAGGTAACAATTGTTTACAAAAGTATATTTCTGGAAGCGTTATGACATTTTCCTATGTTCATGTATATAAACATTTTGATATATAAAAATATAAATTATCTTTGATTTTCAAATGATAAAAAAAGTGATAATGATAAAATTAAAGTAGATTGGTTACTTGCTGGAACATTTTGTCTTTCTTTCAAGGTTTACACACGCTGCAGTTCAACACTTCATTTGCATGTAAGGTTGAATATGATGTTTAACTCCTTCCTTTCATATCTGCATAAAAGATTAATATTCTTCTTTTGTTTGCATGTTTTCTTATCCGAGTATTTACCTGTTCTATCAGTTAGAAGCTTTCTTATCCATAGAAATGCAGTTATAATGAAAAATCAGTGCTAACATATTCTAGATGGAAAACTTTCTTATGTATTTTAAGTATTTTATTCTGTGTATCTTAGATTTAGATGTAAACAGCACTCCAGTATGATTATAAAACTATTCTGGAGTATGGATATGACCTGAGATAATCTGAAAAAGAAACAAAATACTTTAAGAATACAATGAATCCATTTAACATTTGTATTGATATAGCTGACTGTAATTAAAAAAAAAACTTGGTAGTTTGAAGAAGATTTGATAAGTTATGTTAGTTGATGTGCGTTCACCTCAAGGTAAGGATACATCTTCTGATTCTCCTTAACACCTAATCTATTGACCCGCACATCACTCTGGCTCACCACCTACTCTTCTGGCTGTATAGCTAGTAACATGACCATCCACTCTGGCTGTGTGGCTAATCACATGACCATCTACCCCTCTGGCTGTGTGGCTAGTCAGGTGACCATTTACTCCTTTGGCTGAGTGACTAGTCACATGACCATCTACTCTGCTTGTGTGGCTAGTCATGATCACATGACCATCTACTCCTCTTGCTACATGGCTAGTCACATGACCATCGACCCTTCTGGCTATATGGCTAGTCACATGACCATCTACTCTGCTTGTGTGGCTAGTCATGATCACATGACCATCTACTCCTCTTGCTACATGGCAAGTCACATGACCATCTACTCCTTTTGCTACATGGCTAGTCACATGACCATCTACTCTGCTTGTGTGGCTAGTCATGATCACATGACCATCTACTCCTCTTGCTACATGGCTAGTCACATGACCATCTACTCTGCTTGTGTGGCTAGTCATGATCACATGACCATCTACTCCTCTTGCTACATGGCTAGTCACATGACCATCTACTCCTCTTGCTACATGGCTAGTCACATGACCATCTACCCTTCTGGCCATATGGCTAGTCACATGACCATCTACCCTTCTGGCTGGGTTGCTAGTCACATGACCATCTACCCCTCTGGCTGTGTGGCTAGTCACATGACCATGTACCCCTCTGGCTGAGTGGCTAGTCACATGACCATCTACCCCTCTGGCTGTGTCGCTAGTCACATGACCATCTACCCCTCTGGCTGTGTGGCTTGTCACATGACCATCTACTCTGCTTGTGTGGCTAGTCATGATCACATGACCATCTACCCCTCTGGCTGTGTGGCTTGTCACATGACCATCTACTCTGCTTGTGTGGCTAGTCACATGACCATCTACCCCTCTGGCTGTGTCGCTAGTCACATGACCATCTACCCCTCGGGCTGAGTCGCTAGTCACATGACCATCTACCCCTCTGGCTGTGTCACTAGTCACATGACCATCTACCCCTCTGGCTGAGTGGCTAGTCACATGACCATCTACCCCTCTGGCTGTGTCGCTAGTCACATGACCATCTACCCCTCTGGCTGAGTGGCTAGTCACTTGACCATCTACTCCTCTGGCTGTGTGGCTAGTCACATGACTATGTACCCCTCTGGCTGTGTGGCTTGTCACATGACCATTTACCCCTCTGGCTGTGTGGCTTGTCACATGACCATCTACTCTGCTTGTGTGGCTAGTCATGATCACATGGCCATCTACCCCTCTGGCTGAGTGGCTAGTCACATGACCATCTACCCCTCTGGCTGTGTCGCTAGTCACATGACCATCTACCCCTCTGGCTGTGTGGCTTGTCACATGACCATCTACTCTGCTTGTGTGGCTAGTCATGATCACATGGCCATCTACCCCTCTGGCTGAGTGGCTAGTCACATGACCATCTACCCCTCTGGCTGTGTCGCTAGTCACATGGCCATCTACCCCTCTGGCTGAGTGGCTAGTCACATGACCATCTACCCCTCTGGCTGTGTCGCTAGTCACATGACCATCTACCCCTCTGGCTGAGTGGCTAGTCACATGACCATCTACCCCTCTGGCTGTGTCGCTAGTCACATGACCATCTACCCCTCTGGCTGAGTGGCTAGTCACATGACCATCTATTCATTAACAAGGCGTCACTATCCTCTGCAGTACAGCTGTATCTGATGTGTTTAGTTAGGTCATGCCTCTTTTTGTGGCTATTTATATCTGTACCCAACATAAGCTGAGCCAAAAATCTGTATTTTATTATTCCAATTATTTTCTGAATGACAAATACTCTTAAGTGACATATGTGTATATTCAATAAAAAAACCTGCTACTTCTGACAAACATTGAATATGTATAATTTATGTTCATAAATGTGCCATGTATTACAATAATTTCTTGATATTTTGTGTCAGTAAGCAATGTGATACTGTAGATATGTTCAGTTTGCCCCTGTATGATGGTGCAGCTTGGTGGACTAGAGCAACAGTAGTGTATGTAAGATACACTATTCAGATATTACTTGTGATGTGTAGATCAAGACTCTGTAAATATCACTGTCCAGCCATGTGTAAACTTTCTATATAAATATCACTATCCAGCACTAACCTCTGCACATTTTGCCCTAACATTAGCTATATATAATATAATCATACACACACAACACTGAATTGCCCAATGCTCAATCAGTTGATTTCGTAAGCTAGATATAAATGATTCTCACATAATGTTATATTTAGTTAACATGTTAATTAGTGGTAAGTAACAAATTACTCTACATTCTGTAAAAAATAAACAGTGATAATATATTCTTAAATCTTTTGCATAAACTCATTCTGTGTGGTCCGTACTAATGAATTTGAACGAATTTTATAACTATATACATGTCTATGCTTGTATATTTATGAATAATATAACTGTAAAGAAAACTTAACTTGCTGGCTTAATGATATTAACCTCTCAGTTTATTCTGTAAATATAAACTTAACACAAGCCTCACAGTGTTTTATGGGTACTGTTACCCATACACTGTAAATATTTCATGAAAAATCTGATGTTTCTGTTCAGATGTGTGGGTCCCAGCGCAGTTTTTATGTGAAGTAAGTTCTATGTCTCTGCTATAAATCACTCAGTCTCTTAATTTTGTAAAGCCAACTTTTTCCCTTCTGGTTTTTATTGACCATTATAGGAGTTATCGATCTAAATAATGACATTTATGACTTAAGATTATGAAATAATTCTATGGGTGTCCCTGATGTGTAATATAATTTTCTGGGTGTCCCTGATGTGTAAAATATTTCGCTGGGTGTCCCTGATGTATAATATAATTCTCTGGGTGTCCCTGATGTATAATATAATTCTCTGGGTGTCCCTGATGTATAATATAATTCTCTGGGTGTCCCTGATGTATACAATAATTCTCTGGGTGTCCCTGATATATAAAATAATTCTCTGGGTGTCACTGATGTATAAAATAATTCTCTGGGTGTCCCTGATGTATAATATAATTCTCTGGGTGTCCCTGATGTATACAATAATTCTCTGGGGGTCCCTGATGTATAAAATAATTCTCTGGGTGTCACTGATGTATAAAATAATTCTCTGGGTGTCCCTGATGTATAATATGTTTCTCTGGGTGTCCCTGATGTATAATATAATTCTCTGGGTGTCCCTGATGTATAATATAATTTTCTGGGTGTCCCTGATGTATAAAATAATCTCTGGGTGTCACTGATGTATAAAATAATTCTCTGGGTGTCACTGATGTATAAAATAATCTCTGGGTGTCACTGATTTATAGAATAATTCTGTGGGTGTCCCTGATGTATAGAATAATTCTGTGGGTGTCCCTGATGTATAAGATAATTCTCTGGGTGTCCCTGATGTATAAGATAATTCTCTGGGTGTCCCTGATGTATAAGATAATTCTCTGGGTGTCCCTGATGTATAAAATAATCTCTGGGTGTCCCTTATGTATAGAATAATTCTGTGGGTGTCCCTGATGTAAAAGATAGTTCTCTGGGTGTCCCTGATTTATAAGATAATTCTCTGGGTGTTCCTGTTGTATAAGATAATTTTCTGGGTGTCCCTGATGCCTTATATGGTAATGTAATGGTGTTAATTATATACAGATGTATATATAGATATCATTTTATGTTCATTGTCACATGAACATGTGACGGATTGATTATAATGAATTTTCTATTCTGTATATTGTTTTTGCAAAATGTTTGCAGACAATGAATAATTGCGATGTATTAAGTAGCAGCGTATATAATTAATCACATGCTTGCAGTCATGATCAACAGAACCTGATCCTCACTATCGCAATATCACAATCAGTCTAGCTCTGCAGGTCTTAGATTCGTACATAATTATGTGGGATAATATCAGATAATTAGAATAATAAATCAGCAAGCAATATTGCATTTGAATATTTGTAATTACTGTCATATCATAACACATCTTATCTTAATAGAAAGTATATTACTTATTCAGATGCAGGAAGAGTGATTAATAAAACATTGAATTATTTGTTTTGAAAAATGGTGTAACATAGAACTTTAAAAAAAAATCAGTAATTCCTCAGTTTTTTTTCGGAAGAATAAAATGATTTGAAAGTAATTATAGAATTATTCACTCATTTCCAAAATAGAAACTGAAGAACTTTAACTTAATGGGTGTTTAACAGTTTCCTGGGAGTGTTGATATTAGGGTTTACATTACTGGTACACAGTTTATGTATTCTGAAGGTAGTGATCAACTCCAGGTAGGTTATTATTATGTAAGAGAGTACAGGTAAGAATTCACCATTCAAAGGTAGATATACTACACACAGCAAGGAAAGGTAAGGATACAACCCATAAACCCACCAGGACAGATTATAAGTAACTGTGGAGGGGTAATTAGGGTTCAACAACTACAGAACAAAACCTTGAGTGAGAGAGTGAGTGAGGGAGATATGATTCTTTAGCATTTATTGTTGTGTAAACACCCTAATCCCTCTATCTGTTGACCTATCTTACTTTCTATTGAAACATGTGTGGCTTGTTACTCCACCCCTAATTATAAGTACATATACAGGCTGTATGTACATACTGTCATTGTACCTACCCAGTGGTCCTCAGGGTTCAGCTGTTCTGTCTGATAGGCCTGTCCATCCTGTATTCGTCGTTGTATTATATTTATCAGTTTTAGCATTTATTTGGACACTTAAAATGGTTTTGATACAATTTGCAAGTTTTGCTGATGCTTTTTTACAAGGTAACTTAAGGAAAAATAATTGTATTTTAACTTCAAAAATCATATGGATCAGTACCAAAGTCTTAATTAAATGTTCCGTCATTTCCTTTGGTCATAAGATTTTAAAATATACAGGTATAATCTGATATCCAAATTTATATGATAACCACCATATTTTGTAACACACTTCAATATAACAATATTCAATGATACTTTATAGACATTGTACTGTGATACTATAATGTATTATCATGTAATATAGCATACTAACTTCTAAAATCATTTTACAATATATTGTTATACAGTGTATCATTTTACAATGTATCATTATATGTATATGACATTGTTATACAATGTATCTTTCTTGTTTTTCAGATAAACGTACCCTAGAGAGGTGTCTGACCGTGTGTTACGATGTTGGGAGTAGAAGGGTGATGGGAGATCAGGCTACAAAGATTATTTACCCTGATGATAAGTTTGAAACAAAAACAGAAGCTCCCCCCAATGATAAAGATGGGTCATGTGACAAGGATATAGTGGTGCCACCTTGTGGCCAATCAGGAGACAATGAGTACATGCCATGTGAGAGGCAGGATGCAGACAATTTGTCTGAGTCTAAAGCCTCCCTGACCACCCGTACTGAAAATGGTGTGCCCTCCCTGACCACCCGTACCGATAATGGTGTGCCCTCCCTGATCACCAGTACTGATAATGGTGTGCCCTCCCTGATCACCAGTACTGATAATGGTGTGCCCTCCCTGATCAACAGTACCGATAATGGTGTGCCCTCCCTGGGGGAGTCTGACATGGAAGGTGTCTCTGTATCATTACAGGGTACTGGTCACTCCCAGATCACCAGCACACCTCTGACCAGTGTCTCCCTCGACCACACACGCATGGCCGCTCACCTCAAGAGGGCATTCTCACGATCTCACAGTCGAAATGAGGAGCCCGCCTCTTCTCACAGGGTGACTGGGATGAATGAGGAGATCAAGGTCCCCATTGTAGGGTTTGAGGTTATGGAGGAGAGGTCGAAGTTCACAGTGAGTTTCTTGTTCATTTTTTTCGTAACTATTAAGCTATTTAATGTATAATTTTTATACTATAAATGTACATATTTTAGCAGTGATATTATTTCAGTAATTTTTTTTTTTGGCACTAAAAGCATTTTGCTGAATTACGATTGCGCGGATACAGGAAGTATTGTGAGTGCACCTATTCATCATTGCACTGATCTGTTTAAATATCGGGAATGCACAAAAATTTGAGTGTGCAAAGTAGTATGTACATGTATGTAGTAGTATGTATATTGAATTTTGTTGTATATAATGGGTAATGTACATAACTTTTATATTTGTAAATCTGTACGTATATTACAAGTCAATCCCTCGTTTAACTGACAGGTGTTCAAGATCCAGGTGCGGGTATCCACCACAAACAGTTGGTTTGTGTTCCGACGATTCTCCGACTTCGTACACCTTAATCAGAAGGTAAAAACACACAATGCTCTTGAACATGTGTATCACAAACATCTTATGTTGGTGTATCAGTAACATGTTATGTTGGTGTATCAGAAACATCTTATGTAGGTGTATCAGTAACATCTTATGTAGGTGTATCAGTAACATGTTATGTTGGTGTATCAGTAACATGTTATGTTGGTGTATCAGTAACATCTTATGTTGGTGTATCAGTAACATCTTATGTTGGTGTATCAGTAACATGTTATGTTGGTGTATCAGTAACATCTTATGTTGGTGTATCAGAAACATCTTATGTAGGTGTATCAGTAACATCTTATGTAGGTGTATCAGTAACATCTTATGTAGGTGTATCAGTAATATCTTATGTAGGTGTATCAGTAACATCTTATGTAGGTGTATCAGTAACATCTTATGTTGGTGTATCAGTAACATCTTATGTAGGTGTATCAGAAACATCTTATGTTGGTGTATCAGTAACATCTTATGTTGGTGTATCAGTAACATCATATGTTGGTGTATCAGTAACATCTTATGTTGGTGTATCAGAAATATCTTATGTTGGTGTATCACAAACATCTTATATTGGTGTATCAGTAACATCTTATGTAGGTGTATCAGAAACATCTTATGTTGGTGTATCAGTAACATCTTATGTTGGTGTATCAGTAACATCTTATGTTGGTGTATCAGTAACATCTTATGTTGGTGTATCAGTAACATCTTATGTTGGTGTATCAGTAACATCTTATGTTGGTGTATCAGAAACATCTTATGTTGGTGTATCAGTAACATCTTATGTAGATGTATCAGTAACATCTTATGTAGGTGTATCAGTAACATCTTATGTTGGTGTATCAGTAACATCTTATGTAGGTGTATCAGTAACATCTTATGTAGGTGTATCAGTAACATCTTATGTTGGTGCATCAGAAACATCTTATGTTGGTGTATCAGAAACATCTTATGTTGGTGTATCAGAAACATCTTATGTTGGTGTAATAGTAACATCTTATGTTGGTGTATCAGTAACATCTTATGTTGGTGTATCAGTAACATCTTATGTTGGTGTATCAGAAACATCTTATGTTGGTGTATCAGTAACATCTTATGTTGGTGTATCAGTAACATGTTATGTTGGTGTATCAGTAACATCTTATGTTGGTGTATCAGTAATATCTTATGTTGGTGTATCACAAACATCTTATGTTGGTGTATCACAAACATCTTATGTAGGTGTATCAGTAACATCATATGTAGGTGTATCAGTAACATCATATGTAGGTGTATCACAAACATCTTATGTAGGTGTATCAGTAACATCTTATGTAGGTGTATCAGTAACATCTTATGTTGGTGTATCAGTAACATCTTATGTAGGTGTATCAGTAACATCTTATGTTGGTGTATCAGTAACATCATATGTAGGTGTATCAGTAATATCTTATGTTGGTGTATCAGAAACATCTTATGTTGGTGTATCACAAACATCTTATGTTGGTGTATCAGTAACATCATATGTAGGTGTATCACAAACATCTTATGTAGGTGTATCAGTAACATCTTATGTTGGTGTATCAGAAACATCTTATGTTGGTGTATCAGAAACATCTTATGTTGGGGTATCAGTACCATCTTATGTTGGTGTATCAGTAACATCTTATGTTGGTGTATCAGAAACATCTTATGTTGGTGTATCACAAACATCTTATGTTGGTGTATCAGTAACATCTTATGTTGGTGTATCAGTAACATCTTATGTTGGTGTATCACAAACATCTTATGTTGGTGTATCAGTAACATCTTATGTTGGTGTATCAGTAACATCTTATGTAGGTGTATCACAAACATCTTATGTTGGTGTATCAGTAACATCTTATGTAGGTGTATCAGTAACATCTTATGTTGGTGTATCAGTAACATCTTATGTTGGTGTATCAGAAACATCTTATGTTGGTGTATCACAAACATCTTATGTTGGTGTATCAGTAACATCTTATGTTGGTGTATCAGTAATATCTTATGTTGGTGTATCACAAACATCTTATGTTGGTGTATCAGAAACATCTTATGTAGGTGCATCAGTAACATCTTATGTAGGTGCATCAGTAATATCTTATGTAGGTGTATCAGTAATATCTTAAGTTGGTGTATCAGTAACATCCTATGTAGGTGTATCAGAAACATCTTATGTAGGTGTATCAGTAACATCTTATGTTGGTGTATCAGTAACATCATATGTTGGTGTATCAGTAACATCATATGTTGGTGTATCAGTAACATCTTATGTTGGTGTATCACAAACATCTTATGTAGGTGTATCAGTAACATCATATGTTGGTGTATCAGTAACATCTTATGTTGGTGTATCACAAACATCTTATGTAGGTGTATCAGTAACATCATATGTTGGTGTATCAGTAACATCTTATGTTGGTGTATCAGAAACATCTTATGTTGGTGTATCAGAAACATTTTATGTTGGTGTATCACAAACATCTTATGTTGGTGTATCAGTAACATCTTATGTTGGTGTATCAGAAACATCTTATGTTGGTGTATCACAAACATCTTGTGTTGGTGTATCAGTAACATCTTATGTTGGTGTATCACGAACATCTTATGTTGGTGTATCAGTAACATCTTATGTTGGTGTATCAGAAACATCTTATGTAGGTGTATCAGTAACATCTTATGTTGGTGTATCAGTAACATCTTATGTAGGTGTATCAGTAACATCTTATGTTGGTGTATCACAAACATCTTATGTAGGTGTATCAGAAACATCTTATGTTGGTGTATCAGAAACATTTTATGTTGGTGTATCACAAACATCTTATGTAGGTGTATCAGTACCATCTTATGTTGGTGTATCAGTACCATCTTATGTTGGTGTATCAGAAACATCTTATGTTGGTGTATCAGTACCATCTTATGTTGGTGTATCAGTAACATCTTATGTTGGTGTATCAGTACCATCTTATGTAGGTGTATCAGTAACATCTTATGTTGGTGTATCAGTAACATGTTATGTTGGTGTATCAGTAACATGTTATGTTGGTGTATCAGTAACATCTTATGTTGGTGTATCAGTAACATCTTATGTAGGTGTATCAGTAACATCTTATGTTGGTGTATCAGTAACATCTTATGTAGGTGTATCAGTAACATCTTATGTTGGTGTATCAGTAACATCTTATGTTGGTGTATCAGAAACATCTTATGTTGGTGTATCAGTAACATCTTATGTAGGTGTATCAGTAACATCTTATGTTGGTGTATCAGTAACATCTTATGTAGGTGTATCAGTAACATCTTATGTTGGTGTATCAGTAACATCTTATGTAGGTGTATCAGTAACATCTTATGTTGGTGTATCAGTAACATCTTATGTTGGTGTATCAGTAACATCTTATGTAGGTGTATCAGTAACATCTTATGTTGGTGTATCAGTAACATCTTATGTAGGTGTATCACAAACATCTTATGTAGGTGTATCAGTAACATCATATGTTGGTGTATCACAAACATCTTATGTTGGTGTATCAGTAACATCTTATGTTGGTGTATCACAAACATCTTATGTAGGTGTATCAGAAACATCTTATGTTGGTGTATCAGAAACATCTTATGTTGGTGTATCAGTAACATCTTATGTTGGTGTATCAGTAACATCTTATGTTGGTGTATTAGAAACATCTTATGTAGGTGTATCACAAACATCTTATGTAGGTGTATCAGAAACATCTTATGTTGGTGTATCAGTAACATCTTATGTTGGTGTATTAGAAACATCTTATGTTGGTGTATCACAAACATCTTATGTTGGTGTATCAGTAACATCTTATGTAGGTGTATCAGTAACATCTTATGTTGGTGTATCAGAAACATCTTATGTAGGTGTATCAGTAACATCTTATGTTGGTGTATCAGTAACATCTTATGTTGGTGTATCAGTAACATCTTATGTTGGTGTATCAGTAACATCTTATGTTGGTGTATCAGTAACATCTTATGTTGGTGTATCAGAAACATTTTATGTTGGTGTATCAGTAACATCTTATGTAGGTGTATCAGTAACATCTTATGTTGGTGTATCAGAAACATCTTATGTTGGTGTATCAGTAACATGTTATGTAGGTGTATCAGAAACATTTTATGTTGGGGTATCAGTAACATCTTATGTTGGTGTATCAGTAACATCTTATGTAGGTGTATCAGTAACATCATATGTTGGTGTATCAGAAACATCTTATGTTGATGTATCAGAAACATCTTATGTTGGTGTATCAGTAACATCTTATGTTGGTGTATCAGTAACATCTTATGTTGATGTATCAGTAACATCATATGTTGGTGTATCAGAAACATCTTATGTTGATGTATCAGAAACATCTTATGTTGGTGTATCAGTAACATCTTATGTTGATGTATCAGTAACATCTTATGTAGGTGTATCAGTAACATCTTATGTAGGTGTATCAGTAACATCTTATGTAGGTGTATCAGTAACATCTTATGTTGGTGTATCAGAAACATTTTATGTTGGTGCATCAGTAACATCATATGTTGGTGTATCAGTAACATCTTATGTTGGTGTATCACAAACATCTTATGTAGGTGTATCAGTAACATCTTATGTTGGTGTATCAGTAACATCTTATGTTGGTGTATCAGTAACATCTTATGTTGGTGTATCAGAAACATCTTATGTAGGTGTATCAGAAACATCTTATGTAGGTGTATCAGTAACATCATATGTTGGTGTATCAGTAACATCTTGTGTTGGTGTATCACAAACATCTTATGTTGGTGTATCAGTAACATCTTATGTTGGTGTATCAGAAACATCTTATGTAGGTGTATCACAAACATCTTATGTTGGTGTATCAGTAACATCTTATGTTGGTGTATCAGAAACATCTTATGTAGGTGTATCAGTAACATCATATGTTGGTGTATCAGTAACATCTTGTGTTGGTGTATCAGTAACATCTTATGTTGGTGTATCACGAACATCTTATGTTGGTGTATCAGTAACATCTTATGTAGGTGTATCAGAAACATCTTATGTAGGTGTATCAGTAATATCTTATGTTGGTGTATCAGTAACATCATATGTTGGTGTATCAGTAACATCATATGTTGGTGTATCAGTAACATCATATGTTGGTGTATCACGAACATCTTATGTAGGTGTATCAGAAACATCTTATGTAGGGGTATCAGTACCATCTTATGTTGGTGTATCAGTAACATCTTATGTAGGTGTATCAGTAATATCTTATGTAGGTGTATCAGAAACATCTTATGTAGGTGTATCAGTAACATCTTATGTTGATGTATCAGAAACATCTTATGTTGGTGTATCACAAACATCTTATGTAGGTGTATCAGTAACATCATATGTTGGTGTATCAGAAACATCTTATGTTGATGTATCAGAAACATCTTATGTTGGTGTATCACAAACATCTTATGTAGGTGTATCAGTAATATCTTATGTAGGTGTATCAGAAACATCTTATGTTGGTGTATCAGAAACATCTTATGTTGATGTATCAGAAACATCTTATGTTGGTGTATCACAAACATCTTATGTAGGTGTATCAGTAACATCTTATGTAGGTGTATCAGAAACATCTTATGTTGGTGTATCAGTAACATGTTATGTTGGTGTATCAGTAACATCTTATGTTGGTGTATCACAAACATCTTATGTTGGTGTATCAGTAACATGTTATGTTGGTGTATCAGTAACATGTTATGTTGGTGTATCAGAAACATGTTATGTTGGTGTATCAGAAACATGTTATGTTGGTGTATCAGAAACATGTTATGTTGGTGTATCAGTAACATCTTATGTTGGTGTATCAGTAACATCTTATGTTGGTGTATCAGTAACATCTTATGTTGGTGTATCACGAACATCTTATGTTGGTGTATCACGAACATCTTATGTTGGTGTATCAGAAACATCTTATGTTGGTGTATCAGAAACATCTTATGTTGGTGTATCAGTAACATCTTATGTTGGTGTATCAGATAAACTTAAACCTGTTAAGATTGATGTCATGCTTTTTGCATTCTGTTTTACAGCTTAAGAAATTATTTCCCGGGTTACGATTAGCTCTTCCACCCAAGCGGTGGTTCAAAGATAACTTTGACAGGAACTTTTTGGAAGATAGGATGCTGGGATTACAGGCGTTTGCCGACAACATCACTGGTCATCACGACATAAAACAGAGGTAAGAGTACAGACTCTGGTCCAGTCTTTGTCCTGATAGATGTAGGCACTGCGTTTCACAGGTCATAGTTAATCTTTTCTGACTACCCGTAAGTCTAAATATAGGATATTACATGCGTTTCCATTTCATATGGTATTTATGAAACAAGTCTGAAAGATTTGAAAATTTATGACATAAACCTCATATGAAATGTAAACAATGTTAATATTTTTATTGCATTGTCAAAATTTGTGGTATTTGTTTGTGTAAAACATCAATTTTCATACCATTGAAATGTAAAATGCCACCATTTTGACGTCAGTGCGAAAGTCAACGTCGTCATGTAATTGTCTTAGACATGAGGTCACAGTTAGAAACTGAAACTTACAGCCAGTCATAGAGCTGATAGGTCATATTTCACATGTGTAATAAGCAGAAATATGATATGAGATATTCCCTGCATAACAAGACAGTCATTTGATCAATTTTGTTTTTTTATTTCAGTCAGCCAGTGCGAGAGTTTTTCTGCCTAGATGAGCCTCCTGGACCTCACGACAGCTTGGAGGAGAGTCGGGTACGTGTTTGTAGAGATATATACCGGGTATAGGGAAACATCTCAGGTCCACTACTCACAGCACATTAGTCATGCAACATTTAAACTTATAAAGAATCGTTTGTGCATTTGTAGCCTGAACTCTTATCAATAAGTAGATCAATATTAATGAGAGATTTTACTAACATTGTTATCTCCCTTGCCAATAAACTGATGACCTTCACCTAGAAGTGGCGACATTTTGACACCCCCCCCCCCCCCCCCCATTAGCTCCTACCTTGTAAGACTGTTATGATAAACTTTTTCAAGTAGCTAGTTATAATCTTTTCATTGAAATGCTGGTGACCTTGGCCTTTAATGACCTGTTGACCTTGACCTTTCAGGCTCATTGTGAGGAGCTGGAGGATACTGTTTACAGTCTAAAGAAAGAGATGGCTGATCGAGATTCCGAAATCTCCCTCCTCACTGATGAACTCCAGCTTTACAAAAAGCAGGTGGAGATGTTAACCAAGGCCCTCAGGTACCAATCTCTGTACAATATGTTGATGTTAACAAAGGCCCTCGGGTACCAATCTCTGTACAATATGTTGATGTTAACCAAGGCCCTCAGGTACCAATCTCTGTACAATATGTTGATGTTAACCAAGGCCCTCAGGTACCAATCTCTGTACAATATGTTGATGTTAACCAAGGCCCTCAGGTACCAATCTCTGTACAATATGTTGATGTTAACCAAGGCCCTCAGGTACCAATCTCTGTACAATATGTTGATGTTGATGTTAACCAAGGCCCTCAGGTACCAATCTCTGTACAATATGTTAATGTTAACCAAGGCCCTCAGGTACCAATCTCTGTACAATATGTTGATGCTTACCAAGGCCCTCAGGTACCAATCTCTGTACAATATGTTGATGTTAACCAAGGCCCTCAGGTACAAATCTCTGTACAATATGTTGATGTTTACCAAGGCCCTCAGGTACCAATCTCTGTACAATATGTTGATGTTTACCAAGGCCCTCAGGTACCAATCTCTGTACAATATGTTGATGTTAACCAAGGCCCTCAGGTACCAATCTCTGTACAATATGTTGATGTTAACCAAGGGCCTCAGGTACCGATCTCTGTACAATATGTTGATGTTGATGTTAACCAAGGCCCTCAGGTACCAATCTCTGTACAATATGTTGATGTTAACCAAGGCACTCAGGTACTAATCTCTGTACAATATGTTGATGTTAACCAAGGCCCTCAGGTACCAATCTCTATACAATATGTTGATGTTAACCAAGGCCCTCAGGTACCAATCTCTGTACAATATGTAGGTGTTAACCAAGGCCCTCAGGTACCAATCTCTGTACAATATGTAGGTGTTAACCAAGGCCATCAGGTACCAATCTCTGTACAATATGTTGATGTTAATCAAGGCCCTCAGGTACCAATCTCTGTACAATATGTTGATGTTAACCAAGGCCCTCAGGTACCAATATCTGTACAATGTGAAGGTGTTTACCAAGGCCCTCAGGTACCAATCTCTGTACAATATGTTGATGTTAACCAAGGCCCTCAGGTACCAATCTCTGTACAATATGTTGATGTTAACCAAGGCCGTCAGGTACCAATCTCTGTACAATATGTTGATGTTAACCAAGGCCCTCAGGTACAAATCTCTGTACAATATGTTGATGTTGATGTAAACCAAGGCCCTCAGGTACCAATCTCTGTACAATATGTTGATGTTAACCAAGGCCCTCAGGTACAAATCTCTGTACAATATGTTGATGTTGATGTAAACCAAGGCCCTCAGGTACCAATCTCTGTACAATATGTTGATGTTAACCAAGGCCCTCAGGTACCAATCTCTGTACAATATGTTGATGTTAACCAAGGCCCACAGGTACCGATCTCTGTACAATAGGTTGATGTTGATGTTAACCAAGGCCCTCAGGTACCAATCTCTGTACAATATGTTGATGTTAACCAAGGCCCTCAGGTACCAATCTCTGTACAATATGTTGATGTTAACCAAGGCCATCAGGTACCAATCTCTGTACAATATGTTGATGTTAACCAAGGCCCTCAGGTACCAATCTCTGTACAATATGTTGATGTTAACCAAGGCCCTCAGGTACCAATCTCTGTACAATATGTTGATGTTTACCAAGGCTCTCAGGTACCGATACAATATGTTTTTAGTGTTTAAGTGTTCAGTGAACACGTACACTAGCAGATCAGTAAAATGTTTGTTTTCGTGAGCCACTTACTAGGTAGTTCATGACTCAGATTACTACTTTAAACTAAAACTGTGAGGGTGTCAGAGTGTTTTACTATTTATATTTTAGGTACATGTTTAAACCACAATGTTGTGTACATTGGACCACTTCTTCATTTTCTGTGGTGTATTTTAAAGCACCTCATGTTAGAATAATTGTCAGAATAATGTGATCAGTGCTGTTTTCATTTATATAGAGGAAATGATCCAGATTGTACAGAGATATTTGGTGATAAAAATAATAGGCTGTGCTCAATGATTTTGTTTCAGCTAGCACCACTAGTTCCCTCGATTAACATCCACTCAATATTCTGGATGATACATTTCTATATGTGCTTGTCATTACTTTGAAAATTCAACCAATGTTAAAAATGTTAGAAGTGAATTAACAAAACTGTACAAGATGTCATGTTACTGTTACAGCTTGTCTTATTTCAGTTAGGTGGTGATTTAATATAGCCTTGTGTTATTTAGATAACAGCTGTAAGAATAAAATATTTATTTTCTATAAGATAACACAACATTTGTGATACAGTCAAAAGTAACTCTGGAACTAGGACTGGTTGTGATGTTGTACCTCATTCTTTACAGAGATAAGAATACGAGTCAACAAAGTCTCAACTCTGCTGGCTCTGGTGACCGAAGTTCATCGGCGGGGTCAGAGGCTGACATGTCAGAGGTCAGAGGTCGGACATCAGTTGGCAGGTGAGTACATGGGAATACTGAAATTTATACCCATAAAACTGCTTTAAAAAGTCTTTTTTAGATAATTGGCTTTTAAAAGCAATTTCTAGTGATAAGGATCAAGGATATATACTATTTTACACATTATAACTGTACTCTCATGGTAAATATGTTTGTGTTGAAGTTGTCTCCATTAAGGATACTCACTATCTGTAATTTGTGTTAGGGGTTATCTCCCTTCAGGATATGAACTGCAGTTAAAAACACCTATAATTGGTGTTAGGGTTATCTCCCTTCAGGATATATGAACTGCAGTTAAACCACCCATAATTTGTGTTAGGGGTTATTTCCCTTCAGGATATATGAACTGCAGTTAAAACACCTATAATTGGTGTTAGGGTTATCTCCCTTCAGTATATGAACTGCAGTTTAACCACCTATAATTGGTGTTAGGGTTATCTCCCTTCAGGATATATGAACTGCAGTTAAAACACCTATAATTTGTGTTAGGGGTTATTTCCCTTCAGGATTTGAACTGCAGTTAAACCACCCATAATTGGTGTTAGGGTTATCTCCCTTCACTATATAAACTACAGTAAAACCACCCATAATTGGTGTTAGGGTCATATCCAAGGAAGATTTAAACTACCTTACACATTATAAATGTTATTATCATTTTAGCCCATTTGATAATTTATGTTGAGGGATATGTTCCTCGGCACTTTCAATTCAGGGAAAACTAGAAATTGAAGTTTATCGCATGTGTTTGGATTTTCCATCTGCTTATAGAATGTATGACCTTTGGTGTTTCAAAGACAAAACTCTGAATAGACAAGTTAATAGAGAATATCACTCTCTTTACAGATTTATTACAAGTTTTATTTTGAAATTCTTTAGAACAGATATTTATGTCATTATGGTACATACAGCATTAACCCTAAACAAAAAAAAACTTTAGTCTACAACTTGTATCATCATACATATAATCTATGTTACATTTCACCTACAGAAATACCTCAAGGAATGGGTCAATATCAAGCCTGAAACTGACCAAGACCCGGAGTGACTCTGTTACCATGGAAACGTGACTGTTGGCAAACCTGTGATCTCAGCATATACTACTTGGCTACTGTCTTTCACTAAGTCCCTCGCAGAGTTATCTATGTAGAGTTGTAGCCCAGAGGGGTGTGTGTTGTGCGAGTGTGTGGTGTGTCTGATTAATTGGTTAGTGAGATGCTTCAATATTGAAGTTGATTTTTGGAAAGCAAACTTCAGCGCATAAAAAACTATTTTATGCAAATTTTATTTAACATGGACTTTTGATTTATTATTTAAACAACGAAGTTTATTTCACTTCAAATTGAAAAGGTATGTTTGATTACCTATCAATAACAAAAGTAAAGGTCCAAATTTTAGAAAATATGTTCCAATTTTCCATCTTTTTTATTGGAGCTTGATTAACACAGCACTGTCAACCTCTGTATCAGCTGTAAACCTGTCAGTGTTGTATTAATTTAGTTAACCAATCAGTCAGGTACACCTCATCTGGGTGAGGCAGAGTGTGAGATGTGATGAGAATGTGAGACAGAGTGTGAGATGTAATTAGAACAGAAATCCTGTAGATGACTGGTGCTGTATTGTCACATGGTACAGTGTGTGTCTGGTGAGAGTAAAGGGTGCAGTTAAAAATTTTAAAATAATATTCCCAAACAGGTAAGTAAGATCAACCAGCTAGCTTAATCATTGTCCAGTCCCCCCTTTGATCATCACTATTTGATGATGCAGAGGGGGCTGGGGATTGACAAATGATTATTACTGAAGTCTATTACTAGGAGTCATTAATTATAATGTACATTGTCCAGGCCCCCACCCCGTACCATGAAAGCAGATTAAGCCCAAGACAACCTTTAGTTCAAAGTTTGTTTTAGACTTAAGTTTGTTTCATGATTCTGGGTCCAAAAATATAACGCTGCTAAACTAAAAAGATCTCTGGCTACACAACTTACCATGTGACAATATTTTACAGGATTTTTGTTTCTATTACTAGGGACCAGATTTTATTTTCAAATTGTGGTGCTGTTGTATTCGAAATTGTGACATATGTGTAGTGGGATATTTTGTTGTGCCTATCACCATGGTGACAGACTTTTATAGATGACAGCTCAATATGTGTGTTGGTGCCGGTACTGTTAAATCTTTATACGCTGATCTCGCTAGTAGATAGTGCTATCTTGCATATGCTATGTAGTGCTGTCTCCTAATATAGTACTGAGGTACTGTTTCTGGAGACTAAAACAACGAACCAGGAAATGGTAAAGAAATGTTGGGTCTAAAACTATACCCACATTGTAATAATACCCCCACAGACCTGCTGGAATCTTACAACTGGTCACCAAGTCAGGCAAATGTGTCAGTTGATATGTATTGTATGACATTGTACTCAACAGACAGTCAGCTCACTTCATGTTTCCTAAAGCCGACTTGTAGCAGTCTGGTGTACAGTCATAAAATTCACACACACTTAACGTTTTAATGCCTTAAGGATGAGAATGAAATCCTAATAATTATATCCAGTTTTTAAATAATGTATATTTTAGAGATTACTACAATCTTTATATGAGGAAGGTGTTTTATTTATTTACACATATTTTAGAACCTTGTTATCATTGTATTGTTAATTCGAGTCTTTCATCACGGGATGTCTTACAATAAAATCTACAATAGATCAAGACTGATTTCTTATGCTTCAGAGGATAGGGGCATATTATATGTTTAATTGGTTGTGTGATTCAATGTTCCTTTTTACCAGTTTTATGAGAATAATGAGACATTATTTATTTATAGATGTAAACTACTTTGTTGTTTGTCACAGTCATTACTTTATTTTAACCCTAGTGTGAAGCAATGTGTTCATAATTTGATTACAGTCAAGTATTTTTTATTTTTTTGCTTGGTGTAGTGATATCTTAGACTCAAAATTGGTTTGTGGAGATTTTTTGTTGTTTGAAAAGTGCAATTGTAGTATTGTAGTATGTTTTAGTGTTTAAAGCATGAAAACCAAGGTGTTACTATCAGAACTCCAAATACATGTACTCATAGTAGTTGCTGTTTGGTTCTAGTTCTTGTTTTTTTGTAAGTAAATTTCGCATGCAAGAACTAGATCAACATGCATTTACAAAAGAAATTTCTGAATCAATTTTGTTTGACATTTATACTTTAAAATGTAATATATTGACATTTACATTTTATTAATGATTGCCAATTATTATTCACTCATATTAAAGAACAAACAATTATTTTCAAAGAATAACAATTATTTTTCAAAATATGGTGCTATACCTGTAAGGTATATTTGGTATAAAATGGGAAACCGTTAAACTTTTGTATTCTTTGGAGAAATGTTCTGTGTAAATACCTTCTTGGAGAATGCTTTTTGCTTTTATTTTGGTGCTTGTTATATCAATATACTCTTGCCTGTTTTTTTTTAAAAGGTCAAAAGATGACCTTGAATTATACCCAAATAGACTTTATGCTTTCCTTTTTATGTCCCAATTATATCGTACATCCCACAACTTATCAAATTGGTATACTTGAATCAGGGTCCCTGTGTATCCATCTACGTTAGTTCTGATAGTGTCTCCTTATACTATACTTTCAGTATAAAAAAAAATTATCAACTTTGAACATGTTATCAGTATGTATTTTTATTATGTGACAATTTATTTTTATTTCCACTATTTGCAGAATTATGCCCCTTATAGTATTAGAACTATGGACAGTAATGGATAATTTTCATTGAAACTTGGTACACTGCATCATTACCGTAATTTCCTGCGTATTGCCCGCAGGCTTTACGATTTTTTACATCAGAAGATGCCTAGTGCAGGCTATTTGCCGGTGCGGACTATCTGTGGTTTGTTTAACCAAATTATTAAAACATGCGGGCTAAACGTTAAATGTTTCCACTTTTATCAACATGTAGATCTACGCTATTTGTAAACAAAAGATATCATTGATAATATATAGCGATAATTATACATATACACATATTTATTTACAAAATAAACACAATATTTCCATCATACACATGTATGTCTCTGATTTCCAACATTCAAAATAATAAATCACAAAGTCACATACGAAGTACTCTTGTACTAAGCAAGTATACATTCAACATATAACCTGCGAGCAATCTACCAGTGCTGGTTATCTGGAATTTATTTTACAAAAACCTCAAAAATGCCTTATTTTACTTCCCGGTGCGGGTAATACACAGGAAATTAGGGTATGCAAAACAGTTAACTTCATTGTGAATGATATTTCTTCATTACAACCAAAAACCATAACCCCAAAAAGATACAGAAGTATCAAGTTACCAGTCTTGCTGTTATTTATGTCTAATTTTAGGGGTTTTTTTACATTATAACTCCGTTTTTTTTTAAATCAATAATTAAATCAATTCGACACCGTATCCTGTGAGAGTGACCCGTTGACCCTGCCATACTTATATTTTTTAGCCTGCTTACATTACTGGCAGCTAAAGACCAGAAACTTAATATTACTGTTTCTAGGAGTGTATTGTGATTGTTCATAGATTAGCCTGATGATTTTAGGCTTGAGGGTCAATAGACTGCTACTGGCTCACTTTTGAAATATTTCAAACATTATTTCTATGCAAAACTATGAGATGTGATAAATATGAGATTGTGTATGATTGAAGTACATGTAAGTCAGAATTTAGACAATACAAATTGAACACACAGGGGATTGTCAGGAAATATCCGGATGCATCATCATTTATAAAGGAAGGGCAAAGGAAACATTTCTGTTATAATCTTAAAGTGGTAAAATTTCTAACAATAATGGAGATGTTCCCCGTGGACAGAACATTGAGTACCCTATAGTTCACACCATTGTTATGATGTGGTCTCGCTACTGTCAGTCTGTTAACACAATATTTTAATGGTAATTGTTGAATTGCTTTATTACTCCAGTGTACAAATTTTATATAATATCTTTTATTGGTGAATTATTTATCGCTTCATTTCTTCAGAATTTTTTTAATGGTGGCATTAACTTGGTCTACTTGTATATTTATTAAATCACTTTTTAATTGCTACATGCTACACCAGCTTTAATTAGACATCAAACATTGTTATGTCTCGCTGTCCATTTAAACAACGAATTGTTAAGAAACATGTTTGTGTAGAGTACATTGTAGCTAGCTTTACCCCGTGATAATTTGCCTTATCCGTCTGCAGACATATTCCTCATCCAGGTCCTGTACTGGCGATACAATATATTTGTGTTTGGTGGTTGTAACTATATACTGACTGTATTGAGAGTGTTACATCAGTATGACGTCTTAGCTGTATGTATGATATTGGTATGTTATTGTACAACATCTTATGTGGTATGTATGTTACCAGGGTGTATCATCTCTGGTTGGTAGTAAACTGGAGGTGGTCACTTAAATATATCTATTAGGTACCACTGGTGGTGGTCACTTAAATATATCTATTAGGTACCACTGGTGGTGGTCACTTAAATATATCTATTAGGTACCACTGGTGGTGGTCACCTCAGTATAGATATACTGTAACACTTCTCTCCAAATATTCCAATGAATGCCTAGCTTGATTCTAGAAATTTATTCACTGTAAGTCCTTGTATTGTAATAGCTGCAGGTGACCAAATAATATAAAAAAAATATAAGATAATATCTGATTACAGGTATTGCTGTAGAAGATATATTTCGCAACATTTCAAATGATAGAAACTGGATTGTGAGGTCAGGGCTTATAGGAGATAGAAGCTGAAGTAGAATACAAGTTTGCTAGGTTGAGATTTGTAGGAAATAAAGTTGAAGTAGAGTTCACTACAAGTTTATTAGGCCTTCTATGGCTTTGTGAAGTCAAACCACTATAAACTGTTGTCTAATGTTAAATAAACTAAATTTCATGCCATGAAGTTGTTGTGACTTTTCATTTTAATTTAAAGGCTCGTAAATGCTATTGTCAAATATCAAAGTGATGCAGCAAGTTGGATTCCAACAAAATTTAACAAAAATCAGATTTCATTGTTTGAACATTTTATTCATTGTACATATGTTTATTGCACAGTCGTAACTTCTTTACTGAGATTCTCTGGAACATGGTGACAGACGGTCTCCATGGTAACAAATCTAAGTGTACATCAGGTTTGTACATGTGTGATTTAAAGTATGGTGCCAAATCTAAGTATACATCAGAGTTTGTACATGTGTGATTTAAAGTATGGTACCAAATATAAGTATACATCAGAGTTTGTACATGTGTGATTTAAAGTATGGTACCAAATCTAAGTGTACATCAAAGTTTGTACATGTGTGATTTAAAGTATGGTACCAAATCTTCTAGTCATTGTGTAGTTAGATATCCTCAGTCAATTCTGTACACATTGTATCTTTTGTTGTCTATACTATCATGTGTCCGTATGTTGTCGTGTTTGAGAATACAACCCATAGATAATCAGCTGTGGTGACTTGTGGACTTTGGTAGGGTGACTTAACCCTAACCTTACCAAACAGCAAAGTGAGGGCTGATACCAAACAGTAAAGTGAGGGCAGATACCCTAATGGTAATAATGGTAAATGGATTTACCCCAAAACCACAACCTTATATAATAACAATATGCACTGTACATAATAACCTTTTAGTCAGTCGTCTCACACGGTCACGCTCCTGACATATCTTCCTTCTGGTCGCCTCATATGGTCACACTCTGCATTATCAACTATATAGATCTACATTCTTACCTAGTTCTAGTGTCACTATCTAAACACTATCAGTCACACTATGGAATGTGTCACACTCCACATTACTCAACTATAGAGATCTACATTCGTATCATAGTTCAAGTGTCACTATCTAAACACTATCAGTCACACTATGGAATGTGTCTGTAGTCATCAGAAACAGCTATCTAAATGTTAAAAACATGCTTGAGTTGGAAACAGATATTCTGCTTGTGGAAGAAACTTATACCCCACTGATTATGTGTTAGGGGGTAAAGCCTGACACCCTCTCTGGCTCTGCCAGTATGGTTTTAGAAGACAAAATTATGTCAGATCACTTTCCCTTTAATTGTTATAAATCCTGAAGTTAACAGAAGTTTGTATAAGTATGACATGTAAATGTAATGTAGTATACAACATATGTCACTTAAATATTGTACAATTGTCATTTACAAAATAAATATAACAGATAAATTAACAAAGAAAAATGTAACAGATAACAGGTACTCAAACAATCCATGTAATTATCAAACATTGCATAGACTTTCTTATTCCTGAAAGTCAACAAGGGAGGCCTGACTAACAGGTGAGTTAGCTCCCTTGTGTCAGTTTTGGGTAAGGGAGCCAGACTTACAGGTGAGTTAGCTCTCTTGTGTCAGTTTTGGGTTCTGTGGATAACTATTTGATAAAATAACGACTAACAAAACATCTTCTGACAATCAAACACAAGTCAAAAGGGCCTGAAAAACATGAATAATATGTCAACATGTCAATATCAAACTTAGATGTCCAGTGTTTTACTGACATGTATACATCTCTTATACCAGGTATAGCCAAACAACCTTACACAGATTCCTCAAAATATTAATATACTTTTCACAATACACACAACCAAAGAACAGAAACAGATTCCTCACTAATTAAATACATGTACCTGCAACAAAATAAAAACAAACATATCTCTCACAATGAAATACACACAACTAATGAATGGTGAGTGTCTCCTCACATAACAAAGACAATCTCAACCACAGGAATAATAACAGATTCCTCACAAACAAGTACATACAATCAAAGGGATGTTTCCATGGTAATAATATAAATAAATGATCTTTTTTGATAAATTCCTGAAACAGTTTATATACAGAGTCAAACAACAGAATAGTCAGCTGTTGGTATGTTGTGGAAGAAATGTATTGGATCATCAAAACTGACATATAAATGGTGAAATTCATACACCAGCCAACATGATTGGATTTCAATGGAATGGTAATTATGTATATATTCTCTATAAATTTATATGGCAGAACTTTGGTCAGTAAAATAAAATTACATCTAAAGAAAAAAATAATTAAAATAAATCCTATGTAAACAACATATTTTTATCAGAACAGACCTTTAATATTATGTTACCATACAAGTTGAAGTACATCATACATATGTAAAACTAAAACTTAATATACAGGAAAGATCACACATAGATCAAAGAATTATTACAAAGCATACAAAAACAAGAACTGTAAGCTAGATAGCCCACGTGTTATCCAATACCACCTAATCCTGTATGAAAATCATCAAAATGTATTGTTATGTAACGAGGGCAGGGAGGGGTGCGACACATCTGTCCTAACACAGGCAGGGAGGGGTGGGGTACAACTGTCCTGACATAGGCAGGGAGGGGGTGAGACACATCTGTCCTAACATAGGCAGGGAGGGTGTGGGTACACCTGTCCTAACACAGGCAGGGAGGGGTGGGGTACAACTGTCCTAACACAGGTAGGAAGGGGGTGGGGTACAACTGTCCTGACATAGGCAGGAAGAGGTGGGGTACATCTGTTCTAACACAGGCAGGGAGGGGGTGGGTACAACTGTCCTAACACAGGCAGGGAGGGGTGGGGTACAACTGTCCTCACAAGGGAAGGAAGGGGGAGGCTCCTAACACAGGCAGGGAGGGGTGGGGTACAACTGTCCTGACATAGGCAGGGAGGGGGAGGCTCCTAACACAGGCAGGGAGGGTGTTGGGCACATCTGTCCTCACAAGGGCAGGGAGGGGGTGGGGCACATCTGTCCTCATAAGGGCAGGGAGGGATGGGGCACATCTGTCCTAACATAGGCAAGGAGGGGTTGTGGTACACCTGTCCTAGGGAAGGGGAGGCTCCTAACACAGGCAGGGAGGGTGTGGGGTACAACTGTCCTAACACAGGCAGGGAGGGGTGGGGTACATCTGTCCAAACACAGGCAGGGAGGGGTGGGGTACAACTGTCCTAACATAGGCAGGGAGGGGTAGGGTACATCTGTCCTAACACAGGCAGGGAGGGGTGGGGTACAACTGTCCTAACACAGGCAGGGAGGGGTGGGGTACACCTGTCCAAACACAGGCAGGGAGGGGTGGGGTACAACTGTCCTAACACAGGCAGGGAGGGGTTGGGTACAACTGTCCTAACACAGGCAGGGAGGGGTGGGGTACATCTGTCCTAACACAGGCAGGGAGGGGTGGGGTACAACTGTCCTAACACAGGCAGGGAGGGGGTGGGGTACAACTGTCCTAACATAGGCAGGAAGGGGTTGGGGTACAACTGTCCTGACATAGGCAGGGAGGAGGAGGCTCCTAACACAGGCAGGGAGGGTGTGGGGCACATCTGTCCTCACAAGGGCAGGGAGGGGTTGGGCACATCTGTCCTAACATAGGCAAGGAGGGGTTGGGGTACAACTGTCCTAACACAGGCAGGGAGGGGTGGGGTACATCTGTCCTAACACAGGCAGGGAGGGGTGGGGTACATCTGTCCTAACACAGGCAGGGAGGGGTGGGGTACAACTGTCCTAACACAGGCAGGGAGGGGGTGGGGTACAACTGTCCTAACATAGGCAGGAAGGGGTTGGGGTACAACTGTCCTGACATAGGCAGGGAGGAGGAGGCTCCTAACACAGGCAGGGAGGGTGTGGGGCACATCTGTCCTCACAAGGGCAGGGAGGGGTTGGGCACATCTGTCCTAACATAGGCAAGGAGGGGTTGGGGTACAACTGTCCTAACACAGGCAGGGAGGGGTGGGGTACATCTGTCCTAACACAGGCAGGGAGGGGTGGGGTACATCTGTCCTAACACAGGCAGGGAGGGGTGGGGTACAACTGTCCTAACACAGGCAGGGAGGGGTGGGGTACAACTGTCCTAACACAGGCAGGAAGGGGTTGGGGTACAACTGTCCTGACATAGGCAGGGAGGGTGAGGCTCCTAACACAGGCAGGGAGGGTGTGGGGCACATCTGTCCTCACAAGGGAAGGGAGGGGTTGGGCACATCTGTCCTAACACAGGCAGGGAGGGGTGGGGTACAACTGTCCTAACACAGGCAGGGAGGGGTGGGGTACACCTGTCCTAACACAGGCAGGGAGGGGTGGGGTACAACTGTCCTAACACAGGCAGGGAGGGGTGGGGGTACATCTGTCCTAACACAGGCAGGGAGGGGTGGGGTACAACTGTCCTAACACAGGCAGGGAGGGGTGGGGTACAACTGTCCTAACACAGGCAGGAAGGGGTTGGGGTACAACTGTCCTGACATAGGCAGGGAGGGGGAGGCTCCTAACACAGGCAGGGAGGGTGTGGGGCACATCTGTCCTAACATAGGCAAGGAGGGGTTGGGGTACAACTGTCCTAGGGAAGGGGAGGCTCCTAACACAGGCAGGGAGGGTGTGGGACACATCTGTCCTCACAAGGGCAGGGAGGGGAGGCTCCTTACACAGGCAGGGAGGGTGTGGGATACATCTGTCCTCACGGGTGGGGCTCATCTGTCCCTAACAGCCCAGTAATAACAGCAGTAACTAACAAGGGATCATTTCCTACCAATGCAGAGAAAAACATAATCTTGGGACTAAATAACACATTGACAAAACTCAATACCAAAATGCTGGATCTTGAGATTTCCTTAACCATTAAACTTTTAACACATGGTAACTCTATTTTCTATCAATGTGAAAATAACAGAGTGTAGACGGAAAGAGAATGGAAATGACTAGAGAGTACAACCATTTATCTATACAGTCACTAGAATCTTAGAGAGATCTGAAAGCTGGTCATTGGAATTCCTGCTAGTACTATGGATAGATTAGGACAATGACATACAAAAAACAAATACAATAGATTAGAATATGAGACTCAGTTAGCCCTGAGGTGGAACATGAGTTAACAAAGGTGTACTGCCACTATTACAAGTTTTATCAGACTTCAAGTAAGTCAATACCGGGTAGTAACCTGAATTTACTTATGGATTTCATGATTTGATTGTGGTTTTAAGTACGAAATTCAAAATTTCTTCAACATTACTTTATAAGACTCTTTCATGACCAGGGGTGTAAGATAGGGACATTCCACCCGAGAGGTTTCCTTTGGTAAAACCTGAGGTTTGTATGGGTTTTGCCAAATTTGAAAATCCAGATGGTACATCGTTGGTCATGAAAGAGTATTTTTCTCTCAATTTAACTACCTGAATAATCTCAAAACCATGAACACACATTCTGACTTGCTACCATTTTGAAAATATCAACTTTTGCCTTGAGACAAAAAACTAATTTATCTCGGCGAGATAACACATACCCCGAGTTTACCGTATTCATGATGTCACATTATTGTTGAGCCATTGTGACATCGAGTGACTGTAATTGCATGGGCAGATGTGTAATACAACCACAGCCATTATAGATGCATTACTCTAGACAGACCAGTATTACACACTTAGAAATGAGAAAGCTCTCTGGCCTCTTACAATGTACCTCACTTCTATAACTTCGGACGATGTACCTCACACTTATATAGCTCTGGGCGATGTACCTCACACTTCTATAACTCCGGGCGATGTACCTCACACCTCTATAACTCCGGAGGATGTACCTCACACCTCTATAACTCCGGGCGATGTACCTCACACCTCTATATCCACTGGGTTGTCCTGTAGTGTCTGTTGCCCCTCGGAGAGTAGAGGATCGTCACAACTTGGTGTAGAAGATCGACTGTCACTGTAATCAGCTCCTGACTGTATTTCACAGTCAGAGTGACCAGCATCAGTCTCAGACTTGCCATGACCTTTGTTTTTAGCCTGCTTTGAACTTTCCACCATCTTAGATGTCATATTTTCCATTAAAGAACTCAGGTGATTAGCAGTTTCCTCGTCTACTTCTATAGGTCGACTTCTTTTATTATCAGGTAAGGCAGAACTATCATTATCATCTTCAAGGTCTTCACGGTAAACCTCAACACCTGAAAGGAACGATTACAGGTAAATACAGGTACCTACACACCTCCAAGTATGGATTACAGGTAAATAAAGGTACCTACACACCTCCAAGTATGGATTACAGGTAAATACAGGTACCTACACACCTCCAAGTATGGATTACAGGTAAATAAAGGTACCTACACACCTCCAAGTATGGATTACAGGTAAATACAGGTACCATCACACCTCCAAGTATGGATTACAGGTAAATAAAGGTACCTACACACCTCCAAGTATGGATTACAGGTAAATACAGGTACCTACACACCTCCAAGTATGGATTACAGATAAATACAGGTACCTACACACCTCCAAGTATGGATTACAGGTAAATACAGGTACCTACACACCTCCAAGTATGGATTACAGGTAAATACAGGTACCATCACACCTGCAAGTATGGATTACAGGTAAATACAGGTACCTACACACCTCCAAGTATGGATTACAGGTAAATACAGGTACCTACACACCTCCAAGTATGGATTACAGGTAAATAAAGGTACCTACACACCTCCAAGTATGGATTACAGGTAAATACAGGTACCTACACACCTCCAAGTATGGATTACAGGTAAATAAAGGTACCTACACACCTCCAAGTATGGATTACAGGTAAATACAGGTACCTACACACCTCCAAGTATGGATTACAGATAAATACAGGTACCTACACACCTCCAAGTATGGATTACAGGTAAATACAGGTACCTACACACCTCCAAGTATGGATTACAGGTAAATACAGGTACCATCACACCTCCAAGTATGGATTACAGGTAAATACAGGTACCTACACACCTCCAAGTATGGATAACAGGTAAATACAGGTACCTACACACCTCCAAGTATGGATAACAGGTAAATACAGGTACCTACACACCTCCAAGTATGGATTACAGATAATTCAGGTACCTACACACCTCCACAAGTATGGATTACAGGTAAACACAGGTACCTACACACCTCCAAGTATGGATTACAGGTAAATACAGGTACCTACATGCCTACAAGTATGGATTACAGGTAAATACAGGTACCTACACACCTCCAAGTATGGATTACAGGTAAATAAAGGTACCATCACACCTCCAAGTATGGATTACAGGTAAATACAGGTACCTACACACCTCCAAGTATGGATTACAGGTAAATAAAGGTACCTACACACCTCCAAGTATGGATTACAGGTAAATACAGGTACCTACACACCTCCAAGTATGGATTACAGATAAATACAGGTACCTACACACCTCCAAGTATGGATTACAGGTAAATACAGGTACCTACACACCTCCAAGTATGGATTACAGGTAAATAAAGGTACCATCACACCTCCAAGTATGGATTACAGGTAAATACAGGTACCTACACACCTCCAAGTATGGATTACAGGTAAATACAGGTACCTACACACCTCCAAGTATGGATTACAGGTAAATACAGGTACCTACACGCCTCCAAGTATGGATTACAGGTAAATGCAGGTACCTACACACCTCCAAGTATGGATAACAGGTAAATACAGGTACCTACACACCTCCAAGTATGGATAACAGGTAAATACAGGTACCTACACACCTCCAAGTATGGATTACAGATAATTCAGGTACCTACACACCTCCACAAGTATGGATTACAGGTAAACACAGGTACCTACACACCTCCAAGTATGGATTACAGGTAAATACAGGTACCTACATGCCTACAAGTATGGATTACAGGTAAATACAGGTACCTACACACCTCCAAGTATGGATTACAGGTAAATACAGGTACCTACACACCTCCAAGTATGGATTACAGGTAAATACAGGTAGCTACACGCCTCCAAGTATGGATAACAGGTAAATACAGGTTCCTACACACCTCCAAGTATGGATTACAGGTAAATAAAGGTATACCTAAACACCAATCTGATTAAAATACAGATCCTCACTATTACTATCGTGTGTAGGATCTGACAGCGACCAGTAGAAGGTCATGTGCAGATGACTTTAGTATTCACCAATCAAATTGCTGCTTACCAGATTTGGAAAGTGAAAAGCTAATTTCGATTTGATTCTGCACTTGTCGTTACACCAGAGTAAAGTAGCGAGAAACCCAAACGACTGTATAAAACAAGAGATCCCAGAGGGATCTTGGCGCCCACCATCAAATGATCTAAGTTTGTTTTTTGAAAGATGGTTCTTTTCTCTTCTTTCGATTGTCTCTTAGGTGTTGATTAAGTGTGAGCAGAGACTCTGGTGGGACACAGATGCATTTTTTTGTTTTTTTTTGTGAATTACATTGTCGTTTCCTTATTCTTAGCATAGCTAGGCACCAGGAGGAACCTACATATGAAATTTGTGAAAGTTCCCTTCAGTATATTCTCAGAAATAGGGATAACAAACTTCAATTGTCAAAATCCAAGATGGCTGCCTGTCGGCCATGTTGTTTTCCGATCTGTCCAAAAATAGAATATGCACAACTAGGGACCAAGGTGAACCAACAAATGAAATTTGAGACAGATACCTTCAGTACTTTCTTAGAAATAGCGATAACAAACTTCAATTGTCAAAATCCAAGATGGCTGCCTGTCGGCCATATTGTTTTCTGATCTGTCCCAAAATGGAATATACACAACTAGGGACCAAGGTGAACCAACACATGAAATTTGAGAAAGATACCTTCAGTAATTTCTGAGAAATAGCCATAACGAACTTCAATTGTCAAAATCCGAGATGGCTACCTGTCGGCCATGTTGTTTTTGGATTGGTCCCAAAATGCAATATGCATAACTACACACCAAGGGGAACCTACACATGAAATTTGAGAAAGATCCATTCAGTACATTCTCAGAAATAGCGATAACAAAGTTCAATTGTCAAAATCCAAGATGGCTGCCTGTCGGCCATGTTGTTTTCGGATTGGTCCAAAAATGCAATATGCATAACTAGGCACCAAGGGGAACCTACACATGAAATTTGAGAAAGATCCATTCAGTACATTCTCAGAAATAGGGATAACAAAGTTCAAATGTCAAAATCCAAGATGGCTGCCTGTCGGCCATCTTGAATTCAGATCGGTCCCAAAATGGAATATACACAACTAGGGACCAAGGTGAACCAACACATGAAATTTGAGAAAGATACCTTCAGTACATTCTTAGAAATAGCGATAACAAACTTCAATTGTCAAAATCCAAGATGGCTGCCTGTCGGCCATGTTGTTTTTGGATTGGTCCCAAAATGCAATATGCATAACTACACACCAAGGGGAACCTACACATGAAATTTGAGAAAGATCCATTCAGTACATTCTCAGAAATAGCGATAACAAAGTTCAACTGTCAAAATCCAAGATGGCTGCCTGTCGGCCATGTTGTTTTCGGATTGGTCCAAAAATGCAATATGCATAACTAAGCACCAAGGGGAACCTACAAATGAAATTTGAGAAAGATCCATTCAGTACATTCTCAGAAATAGGGATAACAAAGTTCAAATGTCAAAATCCAAGATGGCTGCCTGTCGGCCATCTTGAATTCAGATCGGTCCCAAAATGGAATATGCACAACTAGGGACCAAGGTGAACCAACACATGAAATTTGAGAAAGATTCCTTCGGTACTTTATGAGAAATAGCGATAACAAGAATTGTTTACGGACGGACTAACGGACGGACGGACGGACGGACTGACGGACGGACGGACGGACGGACGGACGGACGGACGGACGACGGACCACGGACGCAGGGCGATTTGAATAGCCCACCATCTGATGATGGTGGGCTAAAAATAGTGGTTTGTTTGATTTGTAGTTTTGTTTTTTTTTTTCGAAAAGAAATAACAGATGAAGGTAAAGAAATTATCACAAAATATATTTATCAAATTGTTATATAACGCCCTGAATGATTTTCTCTTCTTCGCTTCGATCCGCCATTTTTGTTCGTCTATCAAACACTGTTTACAAGATGCATTTTGATTGGCTATTCATTTCCTAGATATGGAAATAATAAAGGTCATCTGCACATGACCTTCTACTGGTCGCTGTCAGATCCTATACACAAGATAGTAATAGTGAGGAACTGTATTTTAATCATATTGCCTAAACACCTAACAAAATTAATGTCGAATGAGACACCAACAAAAGGAAGAGTAGACTGGAGATAAATAAATTTATAATCAGGAAGGAGATCAATTTTATTTTTTTGAGGTTCTACGAAATTATTTCTATATAATATCTTTCAAGTTTTTGTATTTACTATATATTTCTTACAACTTTATTTATTTAACGATTACGAAACAAGTTATACAGCTTATATTAATCACTCTTGTTGGTCCGGATGTTAGCGTTCAAGGGGTCTTATTGTGGGAGGAAACTGGAGTACCCAAAAAAATCCACATGGTCAGGCAGGTGAAAGGGAAGTGCACTATCCACTGCACCACCCGACCACCTTCCTGTATAGATTACAGGTAAATTATAATATCTACTGTTATAAAGATGTATTGATATATGGAATATATAGGGATACTGACCACATGTATCCTTGACAGGGCGGACATCCTCCTCCTCACTAACACACTTGACCAGCTCTTCCTTGATGGGCAGGAGGTCCAGGTCCTCCATGGTGTATGTATACTCAGCGTCGGACATGGTGCTCCTGTGGGAGTCGGAGCTTGGCAGTGTCTGGCTGTGATGTTCCTGGATCTCTGCTCGGTGTACCGCCCTGGGAGAGGACACAGCCCTGTGGGTCGGGGACATGTCCAGGGTGTTAAGGTAACTCATGGCGTTGTCGCTGTCCAGGGCTGGGTTACTACTGGCACTGTGTGTGGGGCTGGTGTCGGTACTACTGGTCGGTGTACAGAACTCAGCCTCCAGATCAGCCAGCTCCTGTTTACTGGTTTTCAGGTCAGCAAGCTCCTGTTTAGCGGCCTCCAGATCAAGTGCAATGTCACCGTCGGGGATTTCCTCACTACACTGTGGCACCAGGGTCTTCACCTCCTCACATTCTGCCTTGAGGCGCTCCAGGCTTGGCATGTGGGCTGGGGAGTAAAACAGAACAGCTTTACAAACATGATATGAAGGTAACCAGACAGACATAGAGTATCCCAGTAACATGACTCTAGATCTTGTTACAGACATTGGTATCCCAGTAACATGGCCCTATATCTTGTAACAGACATAAGGTATCCTAGTAACATAGCCCTAGATCTTGTAACAGACATAAGGTATCCCAGTAACATGGCCCTAGATCTTGTAACAGACGTAGGGTATCCCAGTAACATGGTCCTAGATCTTTTAACAGATATAGGGTATCCCAGTAACATGGTCCTAGATCTTGTAACAGATATAGGGTATCCCAGTAACATGGCCCTAGATCTTGTTACAGACAAAGGTATCCCAGTAACATGGCCCTAGATCTTGTAACAGATATAGGGTATCCCAGTAACATGGCCCTATATCTTGTAACAGACGTAGGGTATCCCAGTAACATGGCCCTATATCTTGTAACAGACATAAGGTATCCCAGTAACATGGCCCTAGATCTTGTAACAGACGTAGGGTATCCCAGTAACATGGTCCTAGATCTTGTAACAGATATAGGGTATCCCAGTAACTTGGCCCTAGATCTTGTAACAGACATTGGGTATCCAAGTAACATGGCCCAAGATCTAGTAACAGACATAAGGTATCCCAGTAACATGGCCCAAGATCTTGTAACAGACATAAGGTATCCCAGTAACATGGTCCTAGATCTTGTAACAGACATAGGGTATCCCAGTAACATGGCCCTAGATCTTGTAACAGACATAAGGTATCCCAGTAACATGGCCCTAGATCTTGTAACAGACATAGGGTATCCCAGTAACATGGCCCTAGATCTTGTAACAGATATAGGGTATCCCAGTAACATGGTCCTAGATCTTGTAACAGACATAGGGTATCCCAGTAACATGGTCCTAGATCTTGTAACAGACATAGGGTATCCCAGTAACATGACTCTAGATCTTGTATCCTTACTGTTTTATGTTTAAATGCACTTAACCCCTGCAATGACATAAAAAATTCAAGGTTCAAATAAGAAAGCTTTATAGCACTTCACAAAAGCCAGGCCTCAAATTTAACACTATAGTACTTGCTATTTGCAAGTAGATATCTCAGAATAGCAAGTAGAAATAATGTGCCTTTGCTTTTTTCAGCAAGTGGCTGCAGTTACAATTACATTGTACTTTATACAGAACCACTTAATAAAACCAATGTTGTTCGTAATATACATGTTCATAATGAATGAAGCGAAGTAATACGCATGATAAATCACTTTACTCATAACAAAACACATTATTTGAATATTGAGATTTAATAGCAAGTCAAAAAATAGCAAGTACAAATTTAGGGCACTTGCTGATTTTAGCAAGTGACATAAAATGTTAAATTTGAGGCCTGAAAGCTAACAGCCAAATGTAATAATCAATGGAGCTTACTATATAGTTCTAGTTACTTCACACAAAGCACACCCTAACAAGAGGCCCTGAAGACCTGTCTCACTCACCTGGATATTTAAGCAATCACGGGAAAATATTGATAAAGTATCAATGATAACATACCTGGGACATTCCATAGCCCTGCTACCTCAAGGGTCTTTATTTTCTTCTCCAACTCTGATACTCTGTTCCCTAATATTCTGTAAATAATGTGGAATACACATCTTCAAATTAAATTATCAGAAAAAGTACGAAAAGTTTTCTTTTGAAAAGAACAGTTTTAATACTTGCAAGTTTATATCAAAAGAGGGTCATTTTCATACGTCTGGAAGAACATTATTTGCAAAATCTGGCAAAATAAATATTACTGAGGACTTACTTGTTTGTTTTGCGTTGATGGGAGAGTGCCATGTTCTTGTCATTGACGGTGTCTAGCAGCGCCCCCGCCAGTGCTTGTAGGTCAGCCATGGCCTGGGCTGTGGGGGGTACACCCATATTGTCCCCTAGTACCTGGCTCACTGTAGGGGATACAGACAGTTATACAAGGTGAGGGGTACACCCATATTGTCTCCTAGTACCTGACTCACTGTAGGGGTACAGACAGTTATACAAGGTGAGGGGTACACCCATATTGTCTTCTAGTACCTGGCTCACTGTAGGGGATACAGATAGTTATATAAGGTGAGGGGTACACCCATATTGCCTTCTAGTAGGTATGCCACATGATTTTTTTCTGTTAAAATAACAGTTAATAATTTGCAATCATTGCAAAGGGTTTACTTTGCTGAGCATTTTGGTCCTTAAATTATTAAAATATCTCAATGGAAACCAAAGTTATGGCAATTTTAATCTTGCCGATTAGCATTTCTTTTCAGACAATATGGTCGAAAATATGCAAATTAGGCTAAACTCCAGTTTTAAAATAGGGCTAAACAAACTATTTTATTTCCAAACAAAGCAATTTTTTATTTTACATTACTATGCACATAGCTGAATAAGTAACATAAAGTACAAGCTCCTGAAACTCAAAATTAATTATATATTTGTTCTTAAAATTGGAGAAATTTTGAATAAATTTAATGTCCGCCTTAAAAATTGGCAAAGTCCACCTAATTAATATGCGTAAATGATGTAACATTAAAACTAAATGCATGAAACAAACCAAATTTTGCATGATGATTCACATAGCAGTTCTCTATCCAATGAAAGAATTTTTGTTTCTTGTATCTTATAAATGGACCAGTAATTATGTAACATGTTGCTATGGAAACCATTTTACCTTAGCGCTTACCTCATTAATATGCGTAAATCACATTACAATAAAACTCAATGCTTGAAAATAACCAAACATTGCATGATGATTCACATAGTAGTTCTCTATCAATTGAAACAAATTATATTACTTGTATCCCATTAATAGACAAGAAATTATGTACTCTGTTGCTATGGAAACCATTTTACCTTGGCGTTTACCTAATTAATATGCGTAATGGCTATGACTCTTAAACTATTCCCTAGAAATGTTCAAAGTTGTACACACTGTAAAAGACAATGATAAGAGATCAAATGGCATTCACAACAGTTATAATAAATTGTTATTTAACACATATTCAAACGTATTTCTTCGTAAACCAATTTCGTACATTGTTGGCAACAGCCTAATTATGACGCGAAAAGGCCATTTAACTTAAAAGACTATAATTGTACAAATGACCTGAAACTTTGTATGCATGCCCCACTGCATTGATATATTTTAAACTTTACTAGTGGGTACATAAGTTTCAATAAGTGTCTCGCAAATGGATTGATAACATTCTGTAGTATACACACATTCACAACACATTGTATAAGCTGTAATGCATAATAATATACCTTTAGTTGAAATATTTTTCAACAAAGTTTTGATATTTTTCCTGAATTTCATCACTATTTGGCACAACCCAGAACCGCAAACCTGGTGATGGTAGAATGTCATAATGTGAATGTATGATAAATTTTTTTTCAACCTCCTGTATGTCATCTTTTCGAGGCCATACAAATGTTAAAGAACTGTTGGTTTTTCTGGACATAAATTTCACTGTACACTTGTCCACTGAACACTGAAGTACTTCCCCAGGATACCAATTGTCTTCATAAGATGCAATAATCCAGGTTCCAGTTACAATTTGTTGCATAGAATTCAGTTTGAGAGTATCAATAAGATTTTGTTTCAAATGTAGTAGAGTGTTTTGTACAGAATATGATGATTTAGGTGAAATATTCAATACATGTTTGCAATAAAGAAGTTGGTAGCGTAGGGAATTCTTTTTTATATTCATACTTTTGCTCATTGTTAACAGTGTTTCCAGATCATCCATGGAATGAACAATACCTCCAATTTTTTCACATTTTGTTCGATATTTTTAAGTTCCTTTTTACGTTTTGTTTTCAACATTTCCTTCCTTTGTTTAATTTCATTAATTATTTGCTTTCGTTGTTGAAGAACAGTTTTGTCATATAATCGCTCAGTTTCCTTAAATTCTTTTGCAGTTTTGCATGCCTTTAAGAAAAGTAATTTTCTGGCTGAAGATGATTTTTCTCGTAGCCAAGATGCTGTATGGTTGTGTTTCATCATAGAAATTGAACTATGGTGACGAAGACTGGCATTTGGTTTTTGCTTTTGGGCAAAATCTAGATCACCAAATAAATTTTCAGATGGAATGTTTGTTAATTTACTATGTTTAGATCTCTCACGACAAATATCATCCCGCGCAGTACTATAAACACCAAGTGGTAAATGGTCTTTAAGTTGCCTCTTTACCACTTTTAACATTGAACAACAAACTGCACATAAATTTTCCTCAATTTTAGGAAGTTCCTTGGCAGTATTTAAAAGTTCTACATTAAAATCATGGGGATATTTTTCAAAAACTGGAACAGTGTCATTTTCAAGAAGTGAGCTAGAATCTCCTTCCCACATAGAAAGTCTATCATTCAAAGGACCAACAAACTGATAAAAGTCTAAATAATGTTCATCACTGTTAACCAGTGTCCAATATGGCTCAGCAATATAAACAGAAATAAGAGCCAAAGCTGCCACTTGACTCATCACTTCGTGGGATACAACATCAGCTAATACAGATTGTAATTTTAAATTAGGTTTTTCAAAATAATTTTCAATAAAATCTGAAATGTCTTTTGCATGGTGCATTATAGAAACAGCTCCTGTGAATAAATTGTTAAATCTGTTTCCACGGTAATCAATTATTTTGGAAGATTTCTTCTTTAATGACAAATAAGCCAACCATTGCTGCCTCGCACCATTTTTCTCATCACCTCTTGGTCCAAGTACTTCTGAAGCTGTTCTTATCAAGCGAACTGCTGGTTGTTCCAAATTAGATTTAAATTTGAAAAATTGAGGTAAAGCATCTCGACCTATTGGATATTCTTGAATTGTTTTGAAATCTTTGATAATTTCATTATGAAAACCAAGTAAAACATGTGCCGAACATTAAAAGAAATTAAGTTTCTGTATGTCATTTTCGTCAACATCTGCACTATCCTTCAGAACATTATTTCTCCATTCGTCCAGTATTTCATTTGTTTTTTTCATCACACTTGAGCGATCAGACATCATGGCATTTAACTTGGACAACAAATTACTCACAGGTTTGTTTTGTACAGCTGCAGATTCACATATGAATTTTTTGATTACCCCAGCAACAGTTTCACTGTCCTCCTTGGCCACATGTTTATATCCAAGCAGCATGCTTTTTTTATCTGTGTGAATACCTGCATTTAAAATTTTGTTACCATCCCTAGCTGTGCCATCAGAAAAAATATCAAAATTAGTACTGTTTAGCAAAACTTCACTTATTTGTTCTTTAGCTATAATATGTCCTTCGTCACAAATGTTTTGAACAGTAGTTCTAGACGGTAATTGTAATTTATCACTTGAATGTAGCATGTTTACACTCCCAATTACTTTGGAAATTTTGTTGGTTGGAATTCCGACACCAGCTAGCTCCATCACACAAGTTCTAATGTCATCATTATATCGATTACTGTCTGGGTTCTTTGTGGATAATCCTTTATTCTCATTAACTAACATTTTATTTTCATCTATTAAATTGGCTACTTCCATTTTAAGTGTAATATTTTCTTGTATTTGATTTTCCAAGTCAACATTTTTCTTCAGAAGTTTTTCATCTGATGAGCGCTTCGCATTTAATGCATAAGACAACCGGTTAGAAACTCGATAAATTTTTCGTCTATTATTTTCAAGTCGAGATTCACCATGTACAATTTTACTTTTCAGTTTTTTTACTTTTCCCTTTAACTTGTCACTTTTCAGTGTCAGACGTCTCTCCTTATTATCCAACAATTTCTTTTTTCTTTGGAGTCTTTTGTTAAAATTTTCCTTTCTTAAACTTGTAACGTTTTTTTTCAAGTCTAAAACGTTTTGACCAAGCTGCATGTTTTCACTTTCGATGTTTGTCATCAAATTTAAAGTCGTACTCTGTTGATCAATAGTATTTTCAAGGCGTCGAACGCTGTCATTTTTTTCTCTTATAATTTCTTTTAAAGTCATATTTTCTACCAATAAATCCCTATTTTCAACTTCAATTTGTCTCTGTGATGACACCAGGGTATGACACGTCTTTTTCAATTTTAAAACACTTTGTTTTGATTTCACTAAATCATCCGTTTCTGACTTTTTTCCTTTCTCACTTTTGATAGTATTGACAAATTTAGAAAACAACTGATCCTTGAACATTTCTAGTTCAAAAGAAAGTTTATCCTTCGACAGTTTGTCATATCTTTCTTTGATTTTTTTCTGTATATATCTTAGTTTGTCAGTAGAGAGATTTGAATCTGGTTCAAGTTTTTTCACCCAATCTTTTAAATCATGAAGACATTTTTTTTCACGGTTTTTTAACATGCATATTTCATAAAAACATCCAACAGAAAGAGAAATTCCTGGAATAGCAGATACTTTCGAATCACACAAGTTTTTCTTACTGAGACCTACAGTATCACATATCGACCCAATATAATCTTCTCTTTTAGTTAAATTTGATGAAACTTCAAGAACAGGGGCCTGAAGATGCACTTTTTTTGAAATATTATTTAACACGCTCCTGGTCAAGTTGGACCACTTTGTTGGAAATGAGAAACCCGGATTTGCACTTTGTAGAATTTCTTCTAATTTTTTGTATACGCTGCAGTTTTCTGTCTTCTGCAGATGGTCAAGGAGAAGATAATACTGTGACGTAGTGATACTGGTGATGCATTCTATGCCTATCAAAAGAAAGACTGAAATATACATATCACGGAATATCATAAAAACAGATAAGTTTGTCACTGGATCAAATAATAATGCATTTTTTTGGCTATTTATTAGTATTGTCACTGGAAATCTTTTAATTAGATCTAATATTTCTATGACATAATCTAATAAATAGTTAAAATATTGCATATTTGTGAAGCAATCAGAATCAGGATTCAGATCAAAATATCACAAGTATAATATTGTACAATTGAATATCTGTGTCGAGTCAGCTTCAGATCTACCACCAACTTTACCCAATGTTAAATGATTGTAATGTAAATTTGTAGACTGCAAGTGTAACTTAGACTACATGTTCTGTTGCTCTGGCTAAATCAGATAATCATAATGTATAATAATCCCAATATATTTTTAACAACTTGTTTTTAAATAGTCAAAACCATAATACCATTGTCAAATAATGAAGTGAATTTTTTTTTCACTGAAAAAAAAAAATACTGAAACCCGATTGTTTACAGTAAACTAGGTCATACGTTTGTTTACTTTCACTTTGATAGTTCTGTTCGTTGTCTCAGTGGTGATTGGTAAAAACTTATCAAACATCAATAAATGAACAAGAGGCCCAATGGGCCTGCATCGCTCACCTGGAATTAATCTCTGACTTGTAACCCTTAAGTGCCAAAATAGCCCCTAAGGGGTCAGAGTCACCATTTATGCAAAATATATTCCTCTTTCCCCAACGATGTTTCTGACCAAATTTGGACAAAATCTATTCATAACTTTATGACAAGAAAAGATTTAAAGGAATTACCTCTATTTCCCTTAATGGGCCACGCCCCTCTAGCCCCTTAGGGGTCAGAGTCACCATTTATGCAAAATTTGTTCCCCTTCCCCCAAGAATGTTTCTCACCAAATTTGGGCCAAATCCATTCATAACTTTATGACAAGAAGGGATTTTAAAAGAATTACCTGTATTTCCCCTAATTGGCCCCGTGCCTCTGGGCCCTTAGGGTTCAGAGTCACCATTTATGCAAAATCTGTTCCCCTTCCCCCAACGATGTTTCTGACCAAATCTGGACAAAATATATAACTTTATTACAAGAGAGACTTAAAGGAATTACCTCTATTTCCCTTATTGGGCCCCGCCCCTCTGGCAGCTTTGGGGTCCGAGTCACCATTTATGCAAAATCTGTTCCTCTTCCCCAAAAGATGTTTATGACCTTATTTGGTCAAAATCCAATCAGGACTTTTTGACAAGAAGAGATTTAAAGGAATTACCTCTATTTTCACTATTTGGCCCCGCCCCTCTGGCCCCTTGGGTGTCAGTGTCACCATTTATGCAAAATCTGTTCCCCTTCCCCCAACGATGTTTCTGACCAAATTTGGACAAAATCTATTCATAACTTTGTGACAAGAAGAAATTTAAAGGAATTACCTCTATTTCCCTTATTGGGCCACGCCCCTCTGGCCCCTTCGGGGTCAGAGTCACCATTTATGCAAAATCTGTTCCCCTTCCCCAAACGATGTTTCTGACTAAATTTGGTCAAAATCCAATCAGGACTTTTTGACAAGAAGAGATTTAAAGGAATTACTTCTATTTTCCCTATTGGGCCCTGCCCTTCTGGCCCCTTGGGTGTCAGTGTCACCATTTATGCAAAATCTGTTCCCTTTCCCCCAACGATGTTTCTGACCAAATTTGGACAAAATCCATTCATAACTTTAAGACAAGAAGAAATTTAAAGGAATTACCTCTATTTCCCCTATTGGGCCCCGCCCATCTGGCCCTTTTAGGGTCAGAGTCACCATTTATGCAAAATCTGTTTCTCTTCACCAAAGGATGTTTCTGACCATATTTGGTCAAAATCCAATCAGGACTTTTTGACAAGAAGAGATTTAAAGGAATTACCTCTATTTTTCATATTGGGCCCCGCCCCTCTGGCCCTTTGGGTGTCAGAGTCACCATTTATGCAAAATCTGTTCCCCTTCCCCAAAGGATGTTTCTGACCAAATCTGGACAAAATCTATTCATAACTTTATGACAAGAAGAGATTTAAAGGAATTACCTCTATTTTCCTTATTGGGCCATGTCCCTCTGGCTCCTTAGGGGTCAGAGTCACCATTTATGCAAAATCTGTTCCCCTTCCCTCAACGATGTTCCTGACTAAATTTGGCCAAAATCCAATCAGGACTTTTTGACGAGAAGAGATTTAAAGAATTACCTCTATTTCCCATATTGGGCCCTTAAGGGTCAGAGTCACCATTTATGCGAAATCTATTCCCCTTCCCCCAACGATGTTTCTGACTAAATTTGGCCAAAATCCAATCAGGACTTTTTGACAAGAAGAGATTTAAAGGAATTACCTCTATTTTCCATATTTGGCCCCGCCCCTCTGGCCCCTTTGGGGTCCGAGTCACCATTTATGCAAAATCTGTTCCCCTTCCCCAAAGGATGTTTCTGACTAAATTTGATCAAAATCCAATCAGGACTTTTTGACAAGAAGAGATTTAAAGAATTACCTCTATTTTCCCTATTGGGCCCCGCTCCTCTGGCCCCTTTAGGGTCAGAGTCACCATTTATGCAAAATCTGTTTCCCTTCCCTCAACGATGTTTCTGACTAAATTTGGCAAAAATCCAATCAGGACTTTTTGACAAGAAGAGATTTAAAGGAATTACCTCTATTTTGCATATTTGGCCCCGCCCCTCTGGGCCCTTAAGGGTCAGAGTCACCATTTATGCAAAATCTGTTCCCCTTCCCCAAAGGATGTTTCTGACTAAATTTGATCAAAATCCAATCAGGACTTTTTGACAAGAAGAGATTTTAAGAATTACCTCTATTTTCCCTATTGGGCCCCGCCCCTCTGGCCCTTTGGGGGTCAGAGTCACCATTTATGCAAAATCTGTTCCCCTTTGCCCAAGGATGTTTCTGACCAAATTTGGTTAAAATCCAATAAGGACTTTTTGACTAGTAGCGATTTGAAGAAAATGTTGACAGACGACGGACGGACGACGGACGACGGACGCTGCGCCATGACATAAGCTCACCGGACCTTCGGTCCAGGTGAGCTAAAAACGATATCATGTTTGCTTCATTGATGTCGTTTATTTACCTGAATTGGGTCTTTTCGCTACCAAATCGGCGAAGAACGCGTCGTCCCACCCGGCCAAACCCAACAAATCATCTCGCGATAGATCGACTGCTGCCATTGTGCGCTTGAAGGTCACGGTCTACTGCGTTCTAGGTCATTTCGGTGTGTGAGCCAGCCGTTTTAGTTTCGTACAAATTGGTTCAACCGAAAGATTATTTCGTCTACTTTCTGATGATATATTTCGCTGTGAAATTAAACGTATGTAACGTGTAGATATAATCATTTGAAGGAAGCAAACGTTTTTTTAGAAGTGAAAATACCGGAATATCGGTAAGAGAATGACACCATTGAAAAATACGAAAAGGCGGCTTTCATTTGAGTACTCGGTCGAACATAAACAACAACCGGCTCATTCACCGAAATGGCGATGAAAACCGCATGCCGCAACGCCCGACGGCAACATTCGGCTCGCGTTATGATTGTATACTGACGCAAGGGCGGACAGCGGTACTTCAAAAGTCTCTTAAGTATGTCTGTTGGTTGTTATGAATAAAATAATGTTTCCAACATCTTGCATATACATCCGACAACCATCTTTGACAACTACCTGGTTCAAAAACGTGATCTAACACAAATTTTAACAACTTTATTTTCATCATTTTAATTATGAATGATAAAATCCGACAACAAAATGGCGGCATATGGCATACCTACTTCTAGTACCTGACTCACTGTAGGGGATACAGACAGTTATACAAGGTGAGGGGTACACCCATATTGTCTCCTAGTACCTGACTCACTGTAGGGAATACAGACAGTTATACAAGGTGAGGGGTACACCCATATTGTCTCCTAGTACCTGACTCACTGTAGGGGATACAGACAGTTATACAAGGTGAGGGGTACACCCATATTGTCTCCTAGTACCTGACTCACTGTAGGGGATACAGACAGTTATACAAGGTGAGGGGTACACCCATATTGTCTTCTAGTACCTGGCTCACTGTATGGGATACAGACAGTTATACAAGGTGAGGGGTACACTCATATTGTCTTCTAGTACCTGACTCACTGTAGGGGATACAGACAGTTATACAAGGTGAGGGGTACACCCATATTGTCTCCTAGTACCTGGCTCACTGTAGGGGATACATATATTATGACGTGTTATCAGAACTACTGAGCTAATATCATAAGACAATAAGATGATATGATAAGAACCACTGACTCAATGTGAGATGATAAGAACCACTGACCTTGTCTATGTGATATGATAAGAACCACTGACTTTGTTTTTGTGATAAGAACCACTGACCTTGTTTATGTGATATGATAAAAACCACTGACCTTGTTTTTGTGATAAGGACCACTGACCTTGTTTATGCGAGATGACCAGTCCACCTCCGCGACTTTGGCTGAGCTTCATCATTCCTGTCCTGGCTTTCTTCCTTTCAAGTAAACTCTGAAATCATATCAATAATGTTGTACTATCAAGTACAAGACAATGCAACTTCATCAACACAACCTTATTTACATGTTTGACCCATGTGACCTTGAAAGTCAATCAAGGTCATTTTTTTAGGAATGTTTATAACAATTTTTTCCCAGCTGCCTACTTGGCAAATATCAATACCCTGGGACTTATCTTGAAGACATCATTTAAAAGTAAAACGTTGACGTCGGCGAAGTTCCACACGTGTGCTAATAAACACGCATTTAATGTCATAAATTCAGTTGGACTTAAACCAAGGTTTCTAGACTGAGTTACACTGTCTACCCAAAACAAGAAGGCCTATGAAGCAGGTGAGGAGAGTGGATTGAATCATGATGGCAGAGCTACAGAGTAAATCCCCTTACCTTGTATTTTGATGCTGTTGCCATGGCCATAGACTTTTCCTCTTCCATTTGTTTCAGACGTTCTTGGAGATATCTGAAATATATATAAACATATACAAATATGCTATGAAAATGTTAAGAAAACTTTGATCAAAACTTAGATGGTGTCCTTTTAAATTGTAATCACTGAATAAAATATGTAAGTATCTAAGTTACATTAAAAAAGTACACCTCACAGGCTCAGTTTAAGAATGCTCTTATTTTTTTCTGTTTATTTCCATATCAAAGTGTAATTCAACATCCATATAGATGTAACTGTAAATATGTTTTGTATGAAGCACTTCACCAAGTTACAGCTTATTTCTCCCACAAAATCATCAATAGTGCTATCAATGTCACTTGTAACAACTTTCGAGAATTGACTTCCCGTTCAAACAGAACTGATTTTAGAGAGCACTTAATCCCATGTTGAAATAAAAAGAATGTCACAGAAATTTTCAAAACACCTTAATGATCAACATTGACTTGCTCTATATTAGTACATTTCTTTTCAGCATTATGCAATATCACAAGTATAAATCCCATATTCCCCCCAGGTGGTTGTAACCCGATTGTTCCTAGCACAAGACTTCCAGACATTGATTTGATATTACTGTTAAATTTGAAAGGATTTGACTGAAGGAGTAGAAGCAGTCAGACATATATTTATTATATAACCTGGCTTTATAAATGTAGGACCTGCCTGTGTATCCCGATCTGACTCCGCCCAAAAATACATAAATCCTGAATTAAGTATCTACGATTGCGCCTACCTGTTTTCCATGATGAGTGCGTCTAAGTCGACTACACGTTTCTCGTCGCCCTTCAGGATGTAGTTGAGTTCTGTATTGAGACGTTCATATTTTGTTTTGTAGACATCTCTCTCAGTGACCAACTCCTCCTTCTCGTCTATGACCTGTTGTAGGTCACGCTCTAGCTGGGTATACTGGGGACAAACAAAGCATGTCTAGTAACACTGACTCGAGTTTGTATTATAGGTGGGCCAGTTAATATCCTAAAATGGTCAGGTTTTGCTCCAGTTTAATTTTCACTATTTTCAGTCCCCTGCAATATGGGCGTACTTATCTCGTATTAATACACAGTTTACCCTAGACGGATGTTACATTGGTTTGTTTTGTATTTCTTATAACTGATGAACAGCTACATGTAGCAAAATTAAAGGACAAGTCAGGTCTTGTAGGTGGTGGAAAGCTGGAGCTCCCATAGAAGAACCTATCAATCTACAATTCCCAGAAAAAAAACACACCACCTATGGCCAGTACCTGGCAACTACCCAACGAAGGTCTTGAACCTGCACCCCAGTAGAGTTAGGAGATTATGGTAAAAAAATGTCAGAGGCCTTAACCACCTGGTCACTTCAGCCATTTATAATATTATTTGATCAGGGAAATGTTCCCTGTATACAGATCTCTGATGGGTCTACCTGGTGATACAGGTAAACAATACCCACCTCATCCCTGTATACAGATCTCTGATGGGTCTACCTGGTGATACAGGTAAACAATACCCACCTCATCCCTGTATACAGATCTCTGATGGGTCTACCTGGTGATACAGGTAAACAATACCCACCTCATCCCTGTATACAGATCCCTGATGGGTCTACCTGGTGATTCAGGTAGACAATACCCATCTCATCTCTGTATACAGAACTCTGATGGGTCTACCTGGTGATACAGGTAAACAATACCCACCTCATCCCTGTATACAGAACTCTGATGGGTCTACCTGGTGATACAGGTAAACAATACCCACCTGGTGATACAGGTAAACAATACCCACCTCATCCCTGTATACAGATCTCTGATGGGTCTACCTGGTGATACAGGTAAACAATACCCACCTCATCCCTGTATACAGATCTCTGATGGGTCTACCTGGTGATACAGGTAAACAATACCCACCTCATCCCTGTATACAGATCTCTGTTGGGTCTACCTGGTGATACAGGTAAACAATACCCACCTTATCCCTGTATACAGAACTCTGATGGGTCTACCTGGTGATACAGGTAAACAATACCCACCTCATCCCTGTATACAGATCTCTGATGGGTCTACCTGGTGATACAGGTAAACAATACCCACCTCATCCCTGTATACAGAACTCTGATGGGTCTACCTGGTGATACATGTAAACAATACCCACCTCATCCCTGTATACAGATCTCTGATGGGTCTACCTGGTGATACAGGTAAACAATACCCACCTCATCCCTGTATACAGATCTCTGATGGGTCTACCTGGTGATACAGGTAAACAATACCCACCTCATCCCTGTATACAGAACTCTGATGGGTCTACCTGGTGATACATGTAAACAATACCCACCTCATCCCTGTATACAGATCTCTGATGGGTCTACCTGGTGATACAGGTAAACAATACCCACCTCATCCCTGTATACAGATCTCTGATGGGTCTACCTGGTGATACAGGTAGACAATACCCATCTCATCTCTGTATACAGAACTCTGATGGGTCTACCTGGTGATACAGGTAAACAATACCCACCTCATCCCTGTATACAGAACTCTGATGGGTCTACCTGGTGATACAGGTAAACAATACCCACCTGGTGATACAGGTAAACAATACCCACCTGGTGATACAAGTAAACAATACCCACCTCATCCCTGTATACAGATCTCCGATGGGTCTACCTGGTGATACAGGTAAACAATACCCACCTCATCCCTGTATACAGATCTCCGATGGGTCTACCTGGTGATACAGGTAGACACTACCCACTTCATCCCTGTATACAGAACTCTAATGGGTCTACCTGGTGATACAGGTAGACACTGCCCACCTCATCCCTGTATACAGATCTCTGATGGGTCTACCTGGTGATACAGGTAAACAAAACCCACCTCATCCTTGTATACAGATCTCTGATGGGTCTACCTGGTGATACAGGTAAACAATACCCACCTCATCCCTGTATACAGATCCCTGATGGGTCTACCTGGTGATACAGGTAGACACTACCTACTTCATCCCTGTATACAGAACTCTGATGGGTCTACCTGGTGATACAGGTAAGCAATACCCACCTCATCCCTGTATACAGAACTCTGATGGGTCTACCTGGTGATACAGGTAAACAATACCCACCTGGTGATACAGGTAAACAATACCCACCTCATCCCTGTATACAGATCTCTGATGGGTCTACCTGGTGATATAGGTAAACAATACCCACCTCATCCCTGTATACAGATCTCTGATGGGTCTACCTGGTGATACAGGTAAACAATACCCACCTCACCCCTGTATACAGATCTCTGTTGGGTCTACCTGGTGATACAGGTAAACAATACCCACCTCATCCCTGTATACAAAACTCTGATGGGTCTACCTGGTGATACAGGTAAACAATACCCACCTCATCCCTGTATACAGATCTCTGATGGGTCTACCTGGTGATACAGGTAAACAATACCCACCTCATCCCTGTATACAGATCTCTGATGGGTCTACCTGGTGATACAGGTAAACAATACCCACCTCATCCCTGTATACAGATCTCTGTTGGGTCTACCTGGTGATACAGGTAAACAATACCCACCTCATCCCTGTATACAGAACTCTGATGGGTCTACCTGGTGATACAGGTAAACAATACCCACCTCATCCCTGTATACAGATCTCTGATGGGTCTACCTGGTGATACAGGTAAACAATACCCACCTCATCCCTGTATACAGAACTCTGATGGGTCTACCTGGTGATACAGGTAAACAATACCCACCTCATCCCTGTATACAGATCTCTGATGGGTCTACCTGGTGATACAGGTAAACAATACCCACCTCATCCCTGTATACAGATCTCTGATGGGTCTACCTGGTGATACAGGTAAACAATACCCACCTCATCCCTGTATACAGATCCCTGATGGGTCTACCTGGTGATACAGGTAGACAATACCCATCTCATCTCTGTATACAGAACTCTGATGGGTCTACCTGGTGATACAGGTAAACAATACCCACCTGGTGATACAGGTAAACAATACCCACCTGGTGATACAGGTAAACAATACCCACCTCATCCCTGTATACAGATTTCTGATGGGTCTACCTGGTGATACAGGTAAACAAATACCCACCTCATCCCTGTATACAGATCTCTGATGGGTCTACCTGGTGATACAGGTAAACAATACCCACCTCATCCCTGTATACAGATCTCTGTTGGGTCTACCTGGTGATACAGGTAAACAATACCCACCTCATCCCTGTATACAGAACTCTGATGGGTCTACCTGGTGATACAGGTAAACAATACCCACCTCATCCCTGTATACAGATCTCTGATGGGTCTACCTGGTGATACAGGTAAACAATACCCACCTCATCCCTGTATACAGAACTCTGATGGGTCTACCTGGTGATACAGGTAAACAATACCCACCTCATCCCTGTATACAGATCTCTGATGGGTCTACCTGGTGATACAGGTAAACAATACCCACCTCATCCCTGTATACAGATCCCTGATGGGTCTACCTGGTGATACAGGTAGACAATACCCATCTCATCTCTGTATACAGAACTCTGATGGGTCTACCTGGTGATACAGGTAAACAATACCCACCTGGTGATACAGGTAAACAATACCCACCTGGTGATACAGGTAAACAATACCCACCTCATCCCTGTATACAGATCTCTGATGGGTCTACCTGGTGATACAGGTAAACAATACCCACCTCATCCCTGTATACAGATCTCTGATGGGTCTACCTGGTGATACAGGTAAACAATACCCACCTCATCCCTGTTTACAAATCTCTGTTGGGTCTACCTGGTGATACAGGTAAACAATACCCACCTCATCCCTGTATACAGAACTCTGATGGGTCTACCTGGTGATACAGGTAAACAATACCCACCTCATCCCTGTATACAGATCTCTGATGGGTCTACCTGGTGATACAGGTAAACAATACCCACCTCATCCCTGTATACAGAACTCTGATGGGTCTACCTGGTGATACATGTAAACAATACCCACCTCATCCCTGTATACAGATCTCTGATGGGTCTACCTGGTGATACAGGTAAACAATACCCACCTCATCCCTGTATACAGATCTCTGATGGGTCTACCTGGTGATACAGGTAAACAATACCCACCTCATCCCTGTATACAGATCTCTGATGGGTCTACCTGGTGATACAGGTAAACAATACCCACCTCATCCCTGTATACAGATCTCTGATGGGTCTACCTGGTGATACAGGTAGACAATACCCACCTCATACTTGTATACAGATCTCTAATGGGTCTACCTGGTGATACAGGTAAACAATACCCACCTCATCCCTGTATACAGATCTCTGATGGGTCTACCTGGTGATACAGGTAGACAATACCCACCTCATCCTTGTATACAGATCTCTGATGGGTCTACCTGGTGATACAGGTAGACAATACCCACCTCATCCCTGTATACAGATCTCTGATGGGTCTACCTGGTGATACAGGTAAATAATACCCACCTCATCCCTGTATACAGAACTCTGATGGGTCTACCTGGTGATACAGGTAAACAATACCCACCTCATCCCTGTATACAGATCTCTGATGGGTCTACCTGGTGATACAGGTAAACAATACCCACCTCATCCCTGTATACAGATCTCTGATGGGTCTACCTGGTGATACAGGTAAACAATACCCACCTCATCCCTGTATACAGAACTCTGATGGGTCTACCTGGTGATACAGGTAAACAATACCCACCTCATCCCTGTATACAGATCTCTGATGGGTCTACCTGGTGATACAGGTAAACAATACCCACCTCATCCCTGTATACAGATCTCTGATGGGTCTACCTGGTGATGCAGGTAAATAATACCCACCTCATCCCTATTTACAGATCTCTGATGGGTCTACCTGGTGATACAGGTAAACAATACCCACCTGGTGATACAGGTAGACAATACCCATCTCATCCCTGTATACAGATCTCCGATGGGTCTACCTGGTGGTACAAGTAAACAATACCCACCTCATCCCTATATACAGATCTCTGATGGGTCTACCTGGTGATACAGGTAAACAATACCCACCTGGTGATACAGGTAAACAATACCCACCTCATCCCTGGATGCCTCCAGTTGCTGGACCAGATTCTCTCTCTCATGGGCAGGAAAGTGACGAGTGTTCATTCCCTCATCTGTCGTCCCAACGCGCTGACGAGCGATCTGTTCTCGCAGGAGCTAGAATGGTTAGATTGGTGTATAGTCACCACTGATATATAGCCCAGTCATGATAAGTAATGATACAAATTACGTTACCTACTTACAACTGCTCAAACCAGACCCAAACATAAATCAGAAATTCACAAGAAGTGATGACCAAACAAGTTCAAAAAGAGAGTCTCTGCATTTACTTATAAGTAAGGCACAAAAACATACACAAACATGTAGTATACAGTGTCTGATAAACACTCCTTTTAAATGTTATGAAGCGGTGGTTTTAATTTCATATTTATAGAAATACAAAAATGTTATACACAGCTTCCAAGTAATAAACGGCTGCGCAAATACTTAGTATTCTTTTTTTTAGGAGTTTTTAGTACACGTGTGTCATAGAATGAGGAATAGTGGTATTGAGATAGTGCCCTCACTTGGGTTTGAACTCGGAGCTCTTGGCTCTCAAGCCTGATGCCCTAAAGGTGAGGTAAGCCTAAAGGGAGTGATCAAATGCAATTCATTCACTGTTTAAAGTTTTCATAATTTTACAGGCCATTTGACCTCAAAGAAATGGTGGAAGCAAACAAAAGCAAAACTAGACAATAAAGATCCAAGAATGAAGTAAGTCTGGTAGTGTAAGTTAACCCACCTTAATGTCACCCTGGGCGTCATGTAGCTTCTGTCGGAGATCCTCTACCTCAAACTGCAGGGACTTGTTCTGTTCCCGAGTTTCCACAAGCACAAACCCAAGGTCCTGTAATTACGAGACAGTCTCTGTATTCCTTCTTATCTAATTACAGGGAAACTTTCAGCAACAGATCTAACAAGTATAGTGAATATAAAGTAAACGGGGAAGTATCGCTTTTAAAAATTACTCTTCTTCACGAAACTAGCCAGCAAAGTAAAAGTTGTAACTAAGGAAGAAAAGGAGACTTATTTGAATATTGCAGGAGAATTAGAATTTAACTGCCACGTTTACTGACTAGGCAGTATAGTGATGATAGGGAGACTGAGAAAATTGCTTCAAATACAGTAGGTATAAACTGTTTTATTGAAATATTTCATGAGATATTTATTCTATTTCTGGTCTTAATAGGGAGACAAGTTCCTACAGGAGCATGGGTGCTTATGTGATATGGTAGGTCATACCTTTAAGATTATTGGCTTGGTGTCAAACCTTCTAATGTTATGGTAATTTACTTTCCCGGTACAAGCTAAAGGGACTTTCTCTGAGCAAAGCTGGAACAATGTACCGGCACCAAGTATTAAAATGTTACCCATGATACACTAATAAGAACACATGCTTAGCTCTATGCAATTATCAATGTAAATCCTGAGGAATTACCTGCTGTTTGACATGGGGGTATCTGTTGCTGTCATTCAGGTCGGATGGAGGCATCTAAAAGGATATCAAAATAAAACATTATTGTCCATGAATTGAATATCTTATATTGCATCTGCATAACAACATAGGTACACATCTGATATCTATGTCAATTACGCATTAAGAAACATATTGATATGATAATCACTTGATATTCTTCAGAAAACATGCAGGTTCCTAATTTACATTTAAGAACAGAAGTGACAAGTTTGTGACCTACTTTCCCAAGCATCTGTTTCTTGAGGGCTTGGTAGCGCTCCTGGAGCTGCTCCGCCATCAACTTGAACTGATCTCGCTCGCTGACACATTGTGCGAGCTCTTTACTGAGGATGAGAAGTGCCTCACACTTACTGTCCAGCTTCCTCTTACATATCTGGTACTGTAACAGAGATGGCAGATATACACAGCATAGATAAAGCTGGATTAACATGTATTCTGGTTTGCCACCAGAATGTCTGATCTGTAAAACAGGAATCATCCATGTAAAATAATCATGTCTTCAATTTATAGATTTAACAAATGAAAAATCCATATTAAAATAACAAGTTTTAAATGTTTTCACAACATGACTAATGTGATGTGCATATGCACTGATGAAGATTCAAGTGCCAACAACTACATCAATTAATGAAAACACATTCTTTTGAAAATCTTACAGTCTGCAGGTAGAGAACATTTATATTTCGTAACATATTAATTAATGAATTAAAGGCCCAATATAGGTAACTTTCGGTAAAACTTAAAACAAAAATCAAGCCTAATAACTTTTTTATATTTATAGATTTAGTTAAGAATAATTGATATCAGCAATATTCAAGATGAATTCGTATGCAGTTACCGGTACAGCAGCAGTTGAATCTCTGTATTTGTAAACATGTGTCCATTTTGAACTGTCTTAACTTCGGCTTGTTGTTGAAGTGGGTCCCACTTGAATTATTTTCAATTCTTTGGATTTTTCTGTCAAGAGTTTCTTGTTAGTTACCGCTCAGGTTTACTTTGTTTTAGGGGGTTTTTTTTGCATGGTTATCAACTGGATTTTTTTCAGAATTTTTCTGAATCACGAAAAATTTCCTGAAGTTCCGTATATTGGGCCTTTTAGTCATTCGAGTCATTGGATACAAATATATACAAATAATCACACAATAGAACAATACAACAACACGAAGCACATTAGTTAACATTGGAGTGTACATGTATGTAACAACACACTTAAATAAGTTGCACGGATTTTTCTTACGAGTCCTTATGGATCGTCAACCCGTAGTCAATCACAGGCATTCGTAAGCCTTTAGTACTCCCACAACTAAATAATTTACTATATGTTATTACTAAGCTTTTGAGCTAATAACTTTAATATTTGAAGCTCAACACTTGTGACAACTGCCCAGATTTACAAATACATACATGACAAAGGCTTCATAGGGCATTTTATGAGGAGTTTACTGGAATTTTAGCTCGCTACAGGCATCTGCTTCAGACAACCGAAAATTTACATGTCAAACCAGTGAAATTGGATGGGAACACCCTCTGACTTTCGACCCCATATCAATCCGCCATCACAAATCAAAATCTACCAAAACTACATATTTTTGTAAAGTCAAATATCTACTGTATAGATTTCATTCAATGCAGAATAGGTCAACAATTACCTATTTAAATTACTCCGAATAACTGTACTTGGCTGGAACATATTTTCAGTAGGGACTACAAATGTATGAAACACTTCGTGATAGGCTGATTTAGTTGTGTGAGGCCTTTAAGTAACTGTTTTGTACTATGTCAAATAGGTTATGGAAGGGAGACAACTCGTACGTTTTGTTACCCAGTCACTTTGAGCTTTAAGCTATGAAAAAAGTCATTTTTTTACACTAGAATTTATCAGCTTGTTTCACAGACAATTGGCAGTTTCGTCTGGTGGGATTATTGTCATCTTCTCCCTTAGTTTGTTAAAAGTGTTTTGTCGATTCTAGTTCACAAGTCTATAAGAGTTATCTCCCATGTTCACAATACACATTGCCTCAATGATTGTTATCTTAAAAAAAATAATTAAAAGTTTTGATTAAACAATTGCCCTTAGCACACAGATATTATTTATGCGTATATCTGTCTTTTTTATTCAGACTTTGTATCAGTTTATGCATTGCTTCTATGTGTAAATTAAATTTTAATGTCACAAGATTGCGCACCAGAGAGTATAGAAGGTCATTTCGCCCACAGATTTCGCTACATTTCTAAACAAATGTCTGACGTCTTAAGTTTTGACTTCTCATCACACATAGATCTGATCAATTTCTGACAATAGTACGTTTACGTATTACAAACGCTTCTGTAAATAAACCCGATCGAAACGCAAACACCACTCATCATCATCACCGAGTCCAACAGCTGGTCCGTCCGAGGGTCTCTGTGAGGATTGATACAGAGCACACTTATATAATTACCTCTGTCCGTAACGTTTCAAATCTGGATTGTCTTCTAGCTATCTCATCATCGCTTATTCGGCGAGATGTCATGATGTCGACATGGCACAATATCGGTGGGCCTAACGTATCGATTTGACAGCTTGCCGCATCCACGGTGTACTAAACAAGGCCAAGTCTACGTTTAACACACCGATCCAGAACGGACGATAAAACCTGAATATTGCTGATACATTTCAATAATAACAATATATAGGCCTGTATTTGACTTTAAGCTGTTGGACTTAAAAGTGAACGATTAAAGAAAAATGAGTTCATAAATCAATTAGTCCAAAAACAGCTATATATTTTTTCCCCTTTAATATGCTGGATAATCCAAGACATTTTGTTTTTACTTAATAATAATAATAATAATATACAATATTTGATATAGCGCCCTATCTAGCTAACATAAGCCACTCTAAAGCGCTTTACAGTACGTAGATATACAATTATCATACAATTAACACACATATATATATAGTTCTATCATATACCATTCTGAGGAGTTCGCAGGAGCTGCCTTATCATGCGCTAACTACTTGTCCTATACCACCTGGCTAATATCTCCATATGTGTGTGTGTGTGTGTTTGTGTGTGTTGGAGATGAATTGTGTTCTGTTTGTAGTGGGACCTTGTTTCCAACGGCATCTTTTAGAGTGTCACCTCACTTGAATGCTACAGCACAGCGCCTGGCTTGTCTCAAGAGGGACAGTTGCTGCGGTGTAGCATAAAGGATGTGGCGCTGGTTGTCGACGTGAATGATGTCTCTGATAACGAACTCCGGGCACCTGAGGAATCCATGGTCTATCTGCAATTATAAGAGATTCATATAAATAATTCACTTCAAAACTTTTATTGTTAATGCATGTTGCTGTCTGGATGATAATAATAAATATATTTTTTGTAAGTAAATTCAAATAGTCCAATTCTTATCTATGTAATTTTTATAAATAACTGGTATATAAGTGCGTTCAAACTTACCTCGAAGTCTAGGTCCTTAGGCTCCCGTGGCCGTAGGTTCTGACGTAGACGGTTGGCGGCACGGGCGAGGTAATCGGGTCGCGATCGGGGAAGGCGGAAATCGTGTTCATCCAGCTGTTCAGACAAAACGGCCCCTGCGATGCTGCCAGATTGATTAAATTACATGAAGAATTTATATAGGAACATAGCAATATAATTAAAACATAGTTAAAGCATGACTTATGTTGATAATATCAATTACGGGACGTATATATATATTTGGTCATATCAATTTCATTCATTATATAAATATAAATTACGTTGTATCACGGACTTAGATCTAATCTAAGTCCGTGGTTGTATATTTAGGATTAAAATGGCAATATTATTAATACCTAGTGATGATATCAATTACGTGCCATAAGTCTTTCAATTTTTTTTTATTTTGCTATATATTCTTTGTATTTCCAACTTTTTTCAATGAATTTTCCTGACTTCGTTTATGGATGGATTTTAACTATACAAGGTTTCCTCTCACAATATTTATTAAATTTTCCGTTGTGTATTTGTGGAGCTTGATCTATACAGAATTATCTGCACTGCTAATTTCCGTGTGACGCCATTTCTCTATATAACGTTACCAAAATGACGTCAAAATGGCGTCCCGAAAATACGATGTTGTAAATAAATTATGATTTCTCTGATTATACATAACGGAAAACAGTGAAAATATTATGAGATGAAACAGGAAACAATTCTTTATAAGTACACAAAATTTCACTAAAAATGATCCCGAAACGAAGTCAGGAAAATTCATTGAAAAAAGTTGGAAATACAAAGAATATATAGCAAAATAAAAAAAATTGAAAGACTTATGGCACGTAACTGTATATCTGTACATGTACACATATTTATTTATTAATAGTTCATGTACCTTTATTAACAAACAATAATGTTATATATCCTATATAAAAGTAGGGCCGTTTCAACTAGGGCCGTTTTTACTAGGGCCGTTACTGCAGTGAGGCCGTTTTAACCGGACACCAGCATTTTGTGGCATTTTGGCTACTTTTTGATCAATTAGCTTGACGCGTGAGAGGGGAGGCTACTCTAACGAGAATTAAGACTTTCACTTTGTCGATTGACACAGCCACTGAGCTCTCAGTTAGCGTTCTGATGCCTGAGTGTAGTGACAGCGGAGCGTGAGAACATCGATATTAATTCTGACAGAGCACTGAGGCCATGGCGGACACACGGAAATACACAGATAAAGACAACCCAAAGGATTTATTTAAAAAGTTATACTCCAAAGCTAATGCTCTTGGGTTGAGTGAAAAAGATTGGATAAAATTGGATGCTTTAAAAGACATCAGGAAAAGTTCTCGGAAACCGTTCATTGTAAGAGTGCTAGAAAGGGTGTGCTTATTCGTGCTGATACTTATTGCTTGTCTACTGTTTATTGTTGTGACAGAGTGGCCTGTGAGTAATAATAAACTTCTGTTAATTTGGTTTAAAATTCAAGACCTGGATCCTTTAAATGAGCAATGTTTAGTAGAAATGAGTGAATCTATTGGTGACTATGTTCGCCCACCAGTGGACTGTAGTTTTTGTGAAGGAGTAACTCAAATTGACAGAGTATCAAATATTACACGTGAACAGTTTGAATCTAAATATGCATATTCTGGTCGGCCAGTGGTTATCGAGGGATCTACAGCCAATTGGACTGCAATGAATGTTTTTTCTTTTAACTTCTTCAAAAAGATTTATAATGAGGGTAGTCCAACTTTGACTAATGCAGACACAAATTGTCAGTTTTTCCCATACGCTACAAGTTTTGAAAATCTTGGTGAAGTTTTTAATATGAGCGAGGATCGAGCATTGATGAAAGATGGATATGAACCCTGGTATATTGGATGGTAAGATTTTTATCCATTTTATTAACAGGATATACTGTCATAGATACATGTATATAACATCTTTACAGAATATTGAAACTGCTGGTATCTGTGAAATTGTGTATCATAAATGAGGATTGTTAAAATTAGTTTTATAAGAACTATCAAATTTTGACGTAAAATCCATTTGAAAAAATCTAAATCAAACTGAAAATAAGTTGTCTTAATATTTTAAATTTCAATGTTAATGAATAAAGTACAAATCTTTCAAGTTAATAGAAAAAAAGCAAAGTTTCTTTTGTAATATTGTTAACCAGAAGCTTTCACACAAAGTAATTGTATTCACTTGTGTTTTTGCACCCAAACTTCTTGCCAAAGTCTGTCAATAGTCATCACCCAGATGACTATGTAGGAACCAATCACACTGTAAAACCCAAACCTAGTGACCCCTCACACCCAGCCCTACCAACTGTAACACCCAAACCTAGTGACCCCTCACACCCAGCCCTACCAACTGTAACACCCAGACCTAGTGACCCCTCACACCCAGCCCTACCAACTGTAACACCCAAACCTAGTGACCCCTCACACCCAGCCATACCAACTGTAACCCCCAGACCTAGTAACCCCTCACACCTCACCCTACCAACTGTAAAACCCAGACCTAGTGACCCCTCACACCCAGCCCTACCAACTGTAACACCCAAACCTAGTGACCCCTCACACCCAGCCATACCAACTGTAACACCCAGACCTAGTGACCCCTCACACCCTGCCCTACCAACTGTAACACCCAGACCTAGTGACCCCTCACACCCAGCCCTACCAACTGTAACACCCAGACCTAGTGACCCCTCACACCCAGCCCTACCAACTGTAACACCAAAACCTAGTAACCCTTCACACCCAGCCCTACCAACTGTAAAACCCAGACCTAGTGACCACTCACACCCAGCCCTACCAACTGTAACACCAAAACCTAGTAACCCCTCACACCCTGTCCTACCAACTGTAACACCCAGACCTAGTGACCCCTCACACCCAGCCCTACCAACTGTAACACACAGACCTAGTGACCCCTCACACCCTGCCCTACCAACTGTAACACCCAGACCTAGTGACCTCTCACACCCAGCCCTACCAACTGTAACACACAGACCTAGTGACCCCTCACACCCAGCCCTACCAATTGTAACACCCAGACCTAGTGACCTCTCACACCCGGCCCTACCAACTGTAACACCCAAACCTAGTGACCCCTCACACCCAGCCCTACCAACTGTAACACCCAGACCTAGTGACCCCTCACACCCTGCCCTACCAACTGTAACACCCAAACCTAGTGACCCCTCACACCCAGCCATACCAACTGTAACCCCCAGACCTAGTAACCCCTCACACCTCACCCTACCAACTGTAAAACCCAGACCTAGTGACCCCTCACACCCAGCCCTACCAACTGTAACACCCAAACCTAGTGACCCCTCACACCCAGCCCTACCAACTGTAACACCCAGACCTAGTGACCCCTCACACCCAGCCCTACCAACTGTAAAACCCAGACCTAGTGACCACTCACACCCAGCCCTACCAACTGTAACACCAAAACCTAGTAACCCCTCACACCCTGTCCTACCAACTGTAACACCCAGACCTAGTGACCCCTCACACCCAGCCCTACCAACTGTAACACACAGACCTAGTGACCCCTCACACCCTGCCCTACCAACTGTAACACCCAAACCTAGTGACCCCTCACACCCTGCCCTACCAACTGTAACACCCAGACCTAGTGACCTCTCACACCCAGCCCTACCAACTGTAACACACAGACCTAGTGACCCCTCACACCCAGCCCTACCAACTGTAACACCCAGACCTAGTGACCTCTCACACCCGGCCCTACCAACTGTAACACCCAGACCTAGTGACCCCTCACACCCTGCCCTACCAACTGTAACACCCAGACCTAGTGACCCCTCACACCCTGCCCTACCAACTGTAACACCCAGACCTAGTGACCCCTCACACCCTGCCCTACCAACTGTAACACCCAAACCTAGTGACCCCTCACACCCTGCCCTACCAACTGTAACACCCAGACCTAGTGACCCCTCGCACCCTGCCCTACCAACTGTAACACCCAGACCTAGTGACCTCTCACACCCTGCCCTACCAACTGTAACACCCAAACCTAGTGACCCCTCGCACCCTGCCCTACCAACTGTAACACCCAGACCTAGTGACCTCTCACACCCAGCCCTACAAACTGTAACACCCAAACCTAGTGACCCCTCACACCCAGCCCTACCAACTGTAACACCCAGACCTAGTGACCCCTCACACCCAGCCCTACCAACTGTAACACCCAGACCTAGTGACCCCTCACACCCAGCGCTAACAACTGTAACACCCAGACCTAGTGACCCCTCACACCCAGCCCTACCAACTGTAACACCAAAACCTAGTAACCCTTCACACCCAGCCCTACCAACTGTAAAACACAGACCTAGTGACCACTCACACCCAGCCCTACCAACTGTAACACCCAAACCTAGTGACCCCTAACACCCAGCCCTACCAACTGTAACACCCAGACCTAGTGACCCCTCACACCCAGCCCTACCAACTGTAACACCCAAACCTAGCGACCCCTCACACCCAGCCCTACCAACTGTAACACACAGACCTAGTGACCCCTCACACCCAGCCCTACCAACTGTAACACACAGACCTAGTGACCCCTCACACCCAGCCCTACCAACTGTAACACCCAGACCTAGTAACCCCTCACACCCTGCCCTACCAACTGTAACACCCAAACCTAGTGACCCCTCACACCCAGCCCTACCAACTGTAACACCCAAACCTAGTGACCCCTTGCACCCTGCCCTACCAACTGTAACACCCAAACCTAGTGACCTCTCACACCCAGCCCTACCAACTGTAACACAAAAACCTAGTGACCCTTCACACCAGCCCTACCAGCTGTAACACCCAGACCTAGTAACCCCTCACACCCAGCCCTACCAATTGTAACACCCAGACCTAGTGACCCCTCACACCCAGCCCTACCAACTGTAAAACCCAGACATAGTAACCCTTCACACCCTGCCCTACCAACTGTTACACCCAGACCTAGTAACCCCTCACACCCAGCCCTACCAACTGTAACACCCAGACCTAGTAACCCTTCACACCCTGCCCTACCAACTGTAACACCCAGACCTAATAACCCCTCACACCCAGCCCTACCAACTGTAACACCCAGACCTAGTAACCCCTCACACCCAGCCCTACCAACTGTAACACCCAGACCTAGTAACCCCTTACACCCAGCCCTACCAACTGTAACACCCAGACCTAGTAACCCTTCACACCCCGCCCTAACAACTGTAACACTCAGACCTAGTGACCCCTCACACCCAGCCCTACCAACTGTAAAACCCAGACCTAGTGACCTCTCACACCCAGCCCTACCAACTGTAACACCCAGACCTAGTGACCCCTCACACCCTGCCCTATGTGCTATATCATTTTTGTTGCACCCCAATATTGCATGAGAATTTACCTGCACAATATTATGAATAACTAGTTTTACACATGACTGGAGATGGAGTATGAAATTAATTTGGTAATGCTAAAAGGAGGAGTTTGAATTATATTATTTAATTTCCTGTTTAGTAGGAAAAACAGCTTTCCTAGTTAGGAGCATAATCCCTATTAGGTAACTGTGCCTTGTGCTATCAACATTCATGTACAACCTTTATTTACGTGATGACGTTTATTAGCATGATGGATAGTGAATGCATAGGTGCATTATGTATCATTCTGAGAATGCTTCATCTTAGATACATATAAAGCATTACATAACACAATATTCCATATTGAGTTACAATTCCGTTTCCCCGCTCCATTGTGTAATTTGTCCTGCGGGCACTGAATTACTGAGAATACTCGTTCAAGTGGTTGACAAATTTCCACCTATCCATCACAATGTACACCTAAATAATGCTCAGCATGTGTTGGTTTTTGTCTTTATTTTTGTAGAATGTGTTGACACGTGAAGCCAGAATTTTGTTGCCATACAGAACTTACACTAGGTTTAATTCCCACACCCCAGACCAGGATATGATACAGCTGATTTAATTAGACACCGGTACAGAGGTCAGCCATCAGTTGCCTTGTTGTCTACTTTAATGAGAACATAAATACATCAACGGTGACAAACAAATATAACACAGGTTCCTGTTTTATCTTACTACGACTTCACCTTATTACTGCACAACACAACCACACTAAACATAAGCAGAAACACAGGAACATATCTGAGGTATAAACTAAACACATGAACATATCTGAGGTTTAAACTAAACACATGAACATATCTGAGGTTTAAACTAAACACAGGAACATATCTGAGTTTTAAACTAAACACATGAACATATCTGAGTTTTAAACTAAACACATGAACATAAACTAAACACATGAACATATCTGAGGTTTAAACTAAACACATGAACATATCTGAGGTTTAAACTAAACACATGAACATAAACTAAACACATGAACATATCTGAAGATTAAACTAAACACATGAACATATCTGAGGTTTAAACTAAACACATGAACATAAACTAAACACATGAACATATCTGAGGTTTAAACTAAACACATGAACATATCTGAGGTTTAAACTAAACACATGAACATATCTGAGGTTTAAACTAAACACAGGAACATATCTGAGGTTTAAACTAAACACATGAACATATCTGAGGTTTAAACTAAACACATGAACATATCTGAGGTTTAAACTAAACACATGAACATAAACTAAACACATGAACATATCTGAGGTTTAAACTAAACACATGAACATATCTGAGGTTTAAACTAAACACATGAACATAAACTAAACACAGAACATATCTGAAGTTTAAACTAAACACAGGAACATATCTGAGGTTTAAACTAAACACATGAACATATCTGAGGTCTAAACTAAACACATGAACATATCTGAGGTTTAAACTAAACACATGAACATATCTGAGGTCTAAACTAAACACAGGAACATATCTGAGGTCTAAACTAAACACATGAACATATCTGAGGTATAAACCAAACACATGAACATAAACTAAACACATAAACATATCTGAGGTTTAAACTAAACACATGAACATATCTGAGGTTTAAACTAAACACATGAACATATCTGAGGTTTAAACTAAACACATGAACATATCTGAGGTTTAAACTAAACACATGAACATATCTGAGGTTTAAACTAAACACATGAACATAAACTAAACACATGAACATATCTGAGGTTTAAACTAAACACATGAACATATCTGAGGTTTAAACTAAACACATGAACATATCTGAGGTTTAAACTAAACACATGAACATATCTGAGTTTTAAACTAAACACATGAACATATCTGAGGTTTAAACTAAACACATGAACATTAACTAAACACATGAACATAACTGAGGTTTAAACTAAACACATGAACATAAACTAAACACATGAACATATCTGAGGTTTAAACTAAACACATGAACATATCTGAGGTTTAAACTGAACACATGAACATAAACTAAACACATGAACATATCTGAAGTTTAAACTAAACACATGAACATATCTGAGGTTTAAACTAAACACATGAACATAAACTAAACACATGAACATATCTGAGGTTTAAACTAAACACATGAACACATCTGAGGTTTAAACTAAACACATGAACAAAACTAAACACATGAACATATCTGAGGTTTAAATTAAACACATGAACATATCTGAGTTTTAAACTAAACACATGAACATATCTGAGGTTTAAACTTAACACATGAACATATCTGAGGTTTAAACTAAACACATGAACATAAACTAAACACATGAACATATCTGAGGTTTAAACTAAACACATGAACATATCTGAGGTCTAAACTAAACACATGAACATATCTGAGGTTTAAACTAAACACTTGAACATATCTGAGTTTTAAACTAAACACATGAACATATCTGAGGTTTAAACTAAACACATGAACATATCTGAGGTTTAAACTAAACACGTGAACATATCTGAGGTATAAACTAAACACATGAACATAAACTAAACACATGAACATATCTGAGGTTTAAACTAAACACATGAACATATCTGAGGTTTAAACTAAACACATGAACATATCTGAGGTTTAAACTAAACACATGAACATATCTGAGGTTTAAACTAAACACAGGAACATAAACTAAACACATGAACATATCTGAGGTTTAAACTAAACACATGAACATAAACTAAACACATGAACATATCTGAGGTTTAAACTAAACACATGAACATATCTGAGGTTTAAACTAAACACATGAACATATCTGAGGTTTAAACTAAACACATGAACATATCTGAGTTTTAAACTAAACACATGAACATATCTGAGTTTTAAACTAAACACATGAACATAAACTAAACACATGAACATATCTGAGGTTTAAACTAAACACATGAACATAAACTAAACACATGAACATATCTGAGGTTTAAACTAAACACATGAACATATCTGAGGTTTAAACGTAACACATGAACATAAACTAAACACATGAACATATCTGAGTTTTAACTAAACACATGAACATAAACTAAACACATGAACATATCTGAGGTTTAAACTAAACACATGAACATATCTGAGGTTTAAACTAAACACATGAACATAAACTAAACACATGAACATATCTGAGGTCTAAACTAAACACATGAACATATCTGGTTAGTAACAGAACACAAGACTATAATGTATCTTTTTCTCCCCTTTATCCAGGTATAATTGTTACTTCTTATTAATGTCACCTGATGCCTTTACTACTGCCAAAATTAAGGTGCATATTCGAGCCTTTTGAATATAGGAAAAAAAACTTAATTGTGTAATTTTATTCATTGATTGTCTTTGTACAATCCCTTCACTTTGATACTGAATTAAATACCATTTCAAGGTTTAGAAGTTTAATTAGCATATTATTAAGTGTGTTGTTGTCTCTGACAGATGAGAAGTGATGTACAGCAGATAACAACGGTCTGGAGTGTAGTCTGTGTAGAATAGGCAATCTCTTCATCCAACACTGTCTGTTCTGTAGGATTGACAATCTGATTTATCTAAACTGGTGTAGACTGATTTACCCTATTTAGTATAGACGTTTTCACCACTCCTGGTATATCTATATACAAATATATATCTGTTTACACAAATTGGATCTGATCAAAGTCATCTCCAGGTTTTTATTAAGTTATTGATTAGCAACAGATTTTTTTACCATCGTAACCAGGTCCGTATTTTTATAAATGTTTTTGTTGGAAAATTTTGCCGACAACTCCTCCTAAACCAGTAAACAAATGCCTTTGAAGCTCCACAGGAGTGTTAGGTACCATGTGTAGAACTGTAGATATGCATGCAGGTTATTTTATGCAGACAGTTTGGTTGCCATGGTAACCTGCAGGTCACTATAAAGAGGTTTTTGTTGGAAAATTTTGCCGACAACTCCTCTTAAACCAGTAAACAAATGTCTTTGAAGCTCTACAGGAGTGCAGGTTATTTTTTGCAGACAGTTTGGTTGCCATGGTAATCAGGTCACTATAAACAGGTTTTTGTTGGTATATCAGTTAGCCTTTGGAATTACAGTTCTAGTTCACTACAAGTCTGAGCTAATTTGGGATTTGATTGTGATATTGATGGCTGAATTTTCTTGACATTTGAAGATTGGCATCAGAATCAAAGTAATCAGAATCCTTAAATTGTTTTGTAATGGACCGCGGATTGTAGGGACTTGTCGAGGATTAGGGACTTGACGAGGATTAGGGACTATAATAAATTTTGGAAGTATTATGGTCTAGTGTTTGTTACCCTGTTGACGCCTGTATCGACCGGCTTTGTAGTGTAATCACCAATCTAGCCAAGTCTGTTAAATTTCTTTTTTACCCTCACTTTTGGTTCAGAAATAAGCAGAATTCCTCTTTCTCTCTAATACAATATTAACAACAGTATAACGTATGTGGGACTGTAGATACTTTCATAATTTGCCAAACAATTTCTGCCTGTGTTTGAAAGATTGACAAGTAAGTGAAACATATTTGTGTTAGAGAGCTCCTCTGGCTTGACTAGATTTTGTGACAGGACAAGGCCCCTAATGCTGTAGTGATGTATGGCCATGTTAGCTACAGTTTTATTGACCAGAATCCTAGCGTACCGAGTAGGGTCAGCTTGAAAATCTGTCAAGTTTAAATGTTTTATATGAAATCTTATTTCAATGTGTGCATAACTGGGTATTTTGTAAATAAGTTCTGTTGTGGTAAAAATGTTCGATCCAAGAACATTCTTACAATGTTTTCATTTAAGTGATTTTTAGAGTATCAGCAATTTGACTTTAGTGAATCGTAAAGATAACAAGCCTTGATATTGTTTGTGTGTTGACAGTAGTGTGCTGAGGTGATTGGTAATTGTTAAATGGGGATATTAGCTCCTTATTAAAAGAGAAAGTGCCATGTATCAGCTAAATTGATTCTACCACATTTATTACGTATAAACAGCATATCAATCACACATGCGGGCTCAAAATAGAATCCAAAAAAAAAAATCTTGGTTCAGGTAGGTGATCCATACTTCTCCATGCCATATTGTTAAATCAGGCGATCAAATTTCAGTCAGCCCTACCTGACAGCCTTGATACATGTATCTAAAAAGGATTCGGATTGATGTGTTCACTTAAAAATAGAACCCACACTTTCCTTACACAACAGCTAAAAAGTTACAAACAAACTTCCTAAACTACTGATACATTATAAAACAAAACAATACCATCCATCTCAGATGGTCTGCCCCATGATAGATGACAATATAAATGTTACCTGTGCTGTCGTTAAACCATCCATCACTTAAATGTAAAGCTACAAAGGATAGATTTTGATTTTGGTTTTAGTTTTCCTGATGTTTTTAATGAAAAGTGTCATTCTCTTTTGGTTTGTCTCCACCTGTCTTTCAGTCCATCTGTCCATCTGTCAATCAGTTCATCTGTCCAGCTATCCTTCAGCCCATCTGTCCATCTGTCCTTCAGTCCATCTGTCCATCAGTTCATCTGTCCTTCAGCCCATCTGTCCATCAGTTCATCTGTCTTTCAGTCCATCTGTCCATCAGTTCATCTGTCCTTCAGTCCATCTGTCCATCAGTTCATCTGTCCTTCAGTCCATCTGTCCATCAGTTCATCTGTCCTTCAGTCCATCTGTCCATCTGTCCTTCAGTCCATCTGTCCATCAGTCCATCTGTCCTTCAGTCCATCTGTCCATCTGTCCTTCAGTCCATCTGTCCATCAGTCCATCTGTCCTTCAGTCCATCTGTCCTTCAGTCCATCTGTCCATTAGTCCATCTGTCCTTCAGTCCAGTACATCAGTCCATCTGTACATCAGTCCTTCTGTCCATCTGTCCTTCAGTCCAGTACATCAGACAATCTGTACATCAGTCCTTCTGTCCATCTGTCCATCTGTCCTTTAGTCCATCTGTCCATCAGATCATCTGTCCATCTGTCCATCAGTCCATCTGTCCTTCAGTCCAGTACATCAGTCCATCTGTACATCAGTCCATCAGTTTATCTGTCCTTCTGCCCATCTGTCCAGCTGTCCTTCAGTCCATCTGTCCATCTGTCCATCAGATCATCTGTTCATCTGTCCATCAGTCCATCTGTCCATCAGTCCATCTGTCCTTCAGTCCAGTACATCAGTCCATCTGTCCTTCAGTCCAGTACATCAGTCCATCTGTACATCAGTCCTTCTGTCCATCAGATCATCTGTCCATCTGTCCTTCAGTCCATCTGTCCATCAGATCATCTGTCCTTCAGTCCAGTACATCAGTCAATCTGTATATCAGTCCATCTGTCCTTCAGTCCATCTATCCATCAGATCATCTGTCCATCAGCGCAACTGAAGATTTTGTATTATTATTTTTTGGAGTACAAAAATGTGTCTCTATAACCTATTGTGTGACCTTCGACCTCTGTGTACTTTATCTGCCAGGCTGTCAAGTACATAAGGTTGGTCACTGTGAGCTATGTGTTGTCCTTTGACTTAATTCTTTAAAACGATTTTCTGAAGCATATCTTCTATACTTTTTCACCTGGAGGAACTAGTTAGATATGAGCTCGAGAAGTGTGTGACTGTGACCTATTTTCCCTAAGATACCATCCATGATCACCAGCCCTCCATCACTGGGTCGTGGTGACTGAATGGTTATGATAACCAACCTTCTACCACTTGGTCTCTTGCTTGAGGACTCTGTGGGACATGCCTTGGTCAGTGGTTTCTCGCCAGTCGCCTCATACTCACTGCACCCCTAGGTCAGTGGTTTGTCACCAGGTACTCTGGTTTCCCTCCTTCATCATTTCCTGACTTGTACTCAAATGTCTAATATCTGTATTTGGATGCAAAGCACAAACCGACAATGGAATCAACATATTGGTGTTTGTACTGAGGCCGTCTACTGATGGTGTACCACTCAGACTACACAGTCCTCAGTAGGGGGGTTTTCTCCATGATGTAGTTGTCTGAGACCTCATGGCCTTGTATACACACAGAGATAAATATTAATAAAGGGAGATAATAAAGCAACAAGAAATACCCCAAAAAGGTTACAAGTGACACTACTTTAAAGTTCTCTAACAGTTGACTTTCCGCTGACAGACATCTCAGTAGAGGCAAGCGCAGATCACATATTGATTTGTATTATGTCTTGTGCTGATTCAGGATCCGCTGCTTACGAAAGCATGATATTTGAAGTGGAGTTTACTAAAGGTTAGATTCTTCATTTGCAAACACATGCATGTCCTTTGTAGTTATGGGGTAATTCCCTAATAACCTGTCTGTAGGAACTTGTACAACTGACAACAAGTCACCTGTGATCTGTCAATCTGTTTGACAGGTAATAAGATATACATGTAGATGTTATTTCATTAGAAGGATCATCATAATTATTATGTCTATTTGAGATATTGAAAGCATAGAGTGTGAAAGAAAGGAAAGTCAAATTCAGGCTCTTTAAATTTATTCTCATTACGTAAGGTTTGTTTAATTCGACTAGCCCAACACCCCAGGTCTAAATTTCTAAGGTCAAGGTGACAAGGGCACTGTTACTAGAAATATATTACAGCATCCTCAATACTTCAGTGGTAACACTCACATTTTCTAAGGTCAAGGTGACAAGGGTTCTGTCACTGACACTAGATATAGATTTAAGGGATACATCATCCTAGAGACATTGTGGGGTAACATTCACTTTTTCTCCAATGTAAGTGAGCGCTACTTTGTGTGAACCCTATAGAGTAGTTTTAGAAAATTGACAAGTTGATACACTGTGCTATGTAGATGTGCAAAATAAATTTTCAAAAAAAAAAATTTAAGTTCAAAGTCAATGTTACAAAAAACCTTTGGAGACTTGGGGTTATGGTTAGGCACATGGTGACAGTAAATTCCTAAATGATCTATACAGAATGACTTCAGTACATTACACTAGATGAAGACTAGAGGGATATTTCTCCGGAAGCTTGCTCTGGTGATTTGGATTTAATTTTGGTCATATAAAATGATTTGACCTACCTTCAAAGATACATGTCTGAATTGTTCAACAGCATTATAAAGCAAGCCGTGAGTTATGCTGTTATAATTCAATTTTGCCTATTCCCCCAATGTTAAACTTTTTCAGGTCATATGGTATAACTCTGGGACCCCAGGTTAAATATCTCGTTACTCTAGGTGTCACAGCTGGTTAGCTGGTGGTAAGAGTGATGTCAACACTTATTTATCATTGTCACCCTCCGGTAAACTAAGTAATCAGTGTATAGAACAGACTCAGCAGAGAGTGAAGCAGAAGTTAAACCCCACAAACAAACTAAAACACAGTAATTTACACAATCTAGTGTCTTAATCTAAGGTCTCATGATATACTAATATATGTATCCTTTTATACAATATACTTAAACTGTTTACTTGCCGTTACCCAGTTAAAATTAAAATTTATGTGTACATCACACCTCTGTGTTGTAATGCCATAGGAATACAACTATGATCTATGTACATTGTATATAACTATATAGGCAAAGATATATAAAAAATAATTATCTGTGTTGTTATGCCATAGGAATACAACTATGACCTTTGTATGTAACTATATAGACAAAGATTTATTAAGTTAATTATCTGTGTTGTAATGACAAGATGTTGTGTCAGAATCACAAAATAAGAATGTCAGTGATATTAGATGGCTCAAGCTGTGTTATAAATTTAGCTATGATATACACTTTGTATGGTTGATAAATCATACAAAGGAGTAGGACAAAATTACAGGTGAAAAGTTATAGGATTAAAGATATATTATTCTTAAGTCACCTGGTCAAAAGGTCAAAGTTGAACGTATGCCATGCCTAGACATCTGTCCTTAATCTCTCCATCCATCAGGATTTACTTCACACAGATCATTCTGCTTCACTAATAAACGTGACAAGAAACACCTTAGAGGTGAGGAGTAAAGCTATAATTTAGCCATATTGTCTAAAACACCCTTTACTCTGGAACTGTTGAAGGGATATCAACCGTATTTTGTAAGAAGCAATTGATCAGGATTTAAAATTCTGTCAAGAAGGACTGTTCTCCTTGGAAAATGAAGGGGAGCGGTTATTAAATTATATATAGCCAATTTGCTTTCAGCAACTTCATCTCTAGTAGCAATATAAGATTATTATCAGCCATATTTAGCTCAAATGTTTGGAAAAGAATTTGTCTTTTGAACTAATTGATAAAACTTCACTTCAACCGTATTTTGTTGAAAAAGAGGGCTGACCCTTGGAGTTGAAGGGTAGGGACAGAAAGGTCAAAGTGTAGGACACAAAGGTAAAGAAGTGGACCTTTAGTTGTAAATAGCCTCTTGGTTCCCTGTGGTCACAACACAATGTGGTACTTTGCTCTATATCAAAGCATAATGAAGGACCTTTACTCTGGTATAAAACATTTGCTCTTATTGGAACAGTAACTACTTACCCTGATATGTAGAAATAAGTTACAGGTTTTACAGTCTTTGGGATATTATTTTGGGATAAAATGTTGATTTGAAGACCAGTCCTGAGCCTGGATTCATTATTGACACATTCAGGTTTTTAACACAAATGTTTTTATTCTGCAGGGGTAACTGTGATTTCTCCGCTGCGAATATCCTGAGGAAACATTACCATCGGCCGGACTTCCTTCCTGTCGACTCCGAGTCCAGTAAAACCGACTGGATCTTCATGGGAAGTCCTGGACATGGCGCCCACCTACATGTCAGTGGTTTATACCTATCTCCAGTAATGGTTACTGAGATACAGTGTACCCTCGTTATACCGCCACCTTTCCACAGCAATTATGGGGGTATAACGATGGTGGCGATAGTATCGAATTATGAAAATTACAACCATGAAATAAATTGCATAATAGATACCATTTCCAACATTTTATTAAAAACAAGCTTAATATTATATCGTCATAGATCTACATTGGCACAAATTCATATCTGAAAATAGTTATTGATCTGCTTTTGCTGCATGCCATTCCAAATGGAACACTAAAGAGTTCCTCGATCTCCAAAAACAGAACAATATGGCATTATCATCGAGGGAAATATATAGCGATTTGGGACGTTTGTATTTTAAAGTTTGTGGTGGATGGCGATATGCGAGGGTGGCAAACTTAACGAGGGAATTATATAGGAGAGAAATCCGTTCTAGAGGTTTAGGTGGCGGTATACAAGGGTGGCAGTAGATTCGGGTGGTGATAGGTGACGAGGGTACACTGTATATGTTATTATGTCCTTTCTGAGATATTATACTGTAAATGTTCCTAATTTGACACAATCAAATTCTGGCGCATTGTCAGTGCATTGTTACACATCCATGATAAAACCTATGTAATCAGAGTATAAAAACATCAATTAGTCAACCATATCTTAGTGCAATGTTTTCAGCAAGAAAAACACTAAAATTAAAATAAGATTGTCATAAAAATGTGTATGTCTACAGTATTTCTTCAAGGAAATTCTCAAACTTTGTTGATAAAATCAATATTTGTTTCTTATTATCATATTTAGATGGGGATAGTAATTTCTACAATGATGTATGAACATGTGTCGTCAACCCATCAATGAAAATGTATATATGGTAAATTGAGTGTTTACATCTCACATGGTACTTCTAATCAAACAAGAGGTGCCTGGTTCATCACATGTCTCCTGCCTAGTGTTGTAACTGTTGGTTACAATCTCCTTCCTTGTAGTTACAAATATTTATCTGAAACATGTATAATGTTTCCTGCATTAAAGTGTATTTCCTGAAGTGTACATGATTTCAAAGTTTTCTTCTAAATTGTCATTAACATTGTATATCCAATTTGAAAACCAGGAAATTATACAGCTGTGTTATCTGTATGGACTGTGGTTTATGGTTGTTGACAGATTGACAATGTGGACCTGATGTCATGGCAGGCCCAGATCACCAGCAGGAAACGGTGGTTACTGGAACCTCCCCCAGAGTGTTACTACAAGTGTGTCCACTCCATGTCAACCATCATATCACCAGGGGAGATAAGTAAGTTCTCATCTATACAAGGCAGATCAATCTTTATTTCACAGGGACAAAACAAAATATATCATCAAAACATAATCAAGGGGAGATAAGTATGTAGTATCACTGTCAATATACAAACAGGGGAAATAAGTAAGTTCTCATCTATACAAGGGAGATAAATCTTTATTTCACAGGGACAAAAAAAATATATCATCAATACATAATCTAGAGGAGATGAGTATGTAGTATCACTGTCAATATACAAACAGGGGAGATAAGTATGTAGTATCACTGTCAATATACAAACAGGGGAGATAAGTATGTAGTATCACTGTCAATATACAAACAGGGGAGATAAGTATGTAGTATCACTGTCAATATACAAACAGGGGAGATAAGTATGTAGTATCACTGTCAATATACAAACAGGGGAGATAAGTATGTAGTATCACTGTCAATATACAAACAGGGGAGATAAGTATGTAGTATCACTGTCAATATACAAACAGGGGAGATAAGTATGTAGTATCACTGTCAATATACAAACAGGGGAGATAAGTATGTAGTATCACTGTCAATATACAAACAAGGGAGATAAGTATGTAGTATCACTGTCAATATACAAACAGGGGAAATAAGTATGTAGTATCACTGTCAATATACAAACAGGGGAAATAAGTATGTAGTATCACTGTCAATATACAAACAGGGGAGATAAGTATGTAGTATCACTGTCAATATACAAACAAGGGAGATAAGTATGTAGTATCACTGTCAATATACAAACAGGGGAAATAAGTATGTAGTATCACTGTCAATATACAAACAGGGGAGATAAGTATGTAGTATCACTGTCAATATACAAACAGGGGAGATAAGTATGTAGTATCACTGTCAATATACAAACAGGGGAGATAAGTATGTAGTATCACTGTCAATATACAAACAGGGGAGATAAGTATGTAGTATCACTGTCAACATACAAACAGGGGAGATAAGTATGTATTATCACTGTCAATATACAAACAGGGGAGATAAGTATGTAGTATCACTGTCAATATACAAACAGGGGAGATAAGTATGTAGTATCACTGTCAATATACAAACAGGGGAGATAAGTATATGGTATCACTGTCAACATACAAACAGGGGAGATAAGTATGTGTTATCACTGTCAACATACAAACAGGGGAGATAAGTATGTATTATCACTGTCAATATACAAACAGGGGATATAAGTATATGTTATCAATGTCAACATACAAACAGGGGAGATAAGTATGTATTATCACTGCCAATATACAAACAGGGGAGATAAGTTTGTAGTATCACTGTCAATATACAAACAGGGGAGATAAGTATGTATTATCACTGCCAATATACAAACAGGGGAGATAAGTTTGTAGTATCACTGTCAATATACAAACAGGGGAGATAAGTATATGTTATCACTGTCAACATACAAACAGGGGAGATAAGTATATGTTATCACTGTCAACATACAAACAGGGGAGATAAGTATGTGTTATCACTGTCAATATACAAACAGGGGAAATAAGTATGTATTATCACTGTCAATATACAAACAGGGGAGATAAGTATATGTTATCACTGTCAACATACAAACAGGGGAGATAAGTATGTGTTATCACTGTCAACATACAAACAGGGGAGATAAGTATGTAGTATCACTGTCAATATACAAACAGGGGAAATAAGTATGTATTATCACTGTCAATATACAAACAGGGGAGATAATTATGTAGTATCACTGTCAATATACAAACAGGGGAGATAAGTATGTAGTATCACTGTCAATATACAAACAGGGGAGATAAGTATGTATTATCACTGTCAATATACAAACAGGGGAGATAAGTATGTGTTATCACTGCCAATATACAAACAGGGGAGATAAGTATGTGTTTTCACTGTCAATATACAAACAGAGGAGATGAGTATGTATTATCACTGTCAATATACAAACAGGGGAAATAAGTATGTATTATTACTGTCAATATACAAACAGGGGAGATAAGTATATGTTATCACTGTCAATATACAAACAGGGGAGATAAGTATGTGATATTGCTATCAATATACAAACAGAGGAGATAAGTGTATTATCACTGTCAACAGATATAATAAGGGGAGAAAATTATGTATTATCACTGTCAATGTATATATTTAAGGGGAGATAATCATGTTTTATCACTGTCAATATATACAATAAGGGGAGATAAGTATGTATTGTCATTGTTGATTTACACACAGGAGAGACCAGAACACTATCAATTAAAGTTCTGTTGACATAAACCTAACATAGAGTATAGTGCAGTCTGAATTGTAATTAATTTAACAGTATTCTGAAGCTCTTTCTTCCATTACTTCCGGGACAACTTTTTGTCACACAAGTCTCCCAAGATTCACTCTTACTTGAAATGACAGATATTGAATTTTCTGCTCAGTGGTCACTAGACAAGTAGTGGGTGTGTTGATAACGAAGTTCTGATGTGTGACCAGTGAACCGTGTAATTAAGGTGTCCAATAAGTATCAAGTTGGTAACGAATGATAGTTTTCTCTGTACTGGATCAATGAGAATAATGTGACAGTGAACTTGACAAACAGACTTCTTCATTTCTACATTTCTGCATGATCAGCTAAATGTAAGGACCCTACACAGATGGTAGTTATGAGTTATAATGATGGGTAGGATTATATCATATTGTATGATATTTGTTACTATTGTAGGGTGTCCGTTAACTGACAGTGTTAATGTATTGCTGTTTAATTGAAATATTAGTACACCCTTTACTACACAGTAAAACTCTACTTACTTGAACCCCATTTACTCAAATACTCCTTATTTGTCGAACAATTCATTTGGTCCCGACCCAGTTTGTACATACCATAATTTCCTGTTTATTACCCGCACCGGGGTATAGCAAGGTGGAAGTAAATTAAGGCATTTTTGAGGCTCTTGTAAAATAAATTACAGATAACCCGCACTGGCAGATTGCCCGCGGGTTATACCGTACATAGAATGGATACCTGGTTAGTACAAGTGTACTTCGTATGTGACTTTGTGATTAATTATTTTGAATGCAGGAAATCAGAAACATATGATGGAAATATTGTGTTTATTTTGTAAATATATATGTTTATGTGTATAACTAAAGCTCTATATTAACTTATCAATGATATATTTTGTTTACAAATAGCGTAGATCGACATGATGATAAAAGTGGAAACATTTAACAACGTATAGCCCGCGTAATTTAATAATTATGTTTTAAAAAATACAGATAGTCCCCAGCGGTGAATAGCCCGCACTAGGCATCTTCTGATGTAAAAAATTGTATAGCTCTCCGGCAATACACAGAAAATTACGATATTTATCAAACTTTGAGTAACTCAAATACCATGTCTTCTCCGAACTTTTGATCAGGTCCTCACAAGTTTGACTAAATAGGGTTTTACTGTATATACCATAGCAGAGGATTATGACTGTGATATTATTTAGTCTGTAGACATATATACCAGATCTGTGCGAGGTGCTGGAGTAAATCACGGTCTAATAAAGAGTTGGTAGGTGATTTAGTGACTAACTTTGTTGATGAGATTATATAATTACATTGATCACCATGAAATTACACAGAAGGCAGAGAAATTACACACGGCAGAGAAATTACATCCTTAGATTGGCTTACTGATGGAGAGGCTGTAAATGGAATAATAATCTATCTGCCTGCAAACTCAGTTTCAGTAATTGCCAATATTCTATTATAAGCGGTCATGTGGAATGATAAGATAGAGTGTGAGAGTGTTAATCTATCCCCCCCCTTCACCCTCCCCACCACCATCACGTGCTTCAGCTCCTACAGACATTGCTGTGTATTTCTCTCAGATTTTGTAAGATGCTCCTCCACCCTTTAATTTAGTTTCATGCACAAGAAGATTATGCAATGTTTCTGTATATTTCTAGACAGTATATATATATATATATGCCAAACCTTAGTTAAAGATGTCTGACTCAAGTAACCACCTAAATTGTCTTTAGGAGGCAGGGGCAGATTGAACTGAAAACTAGTAAATCAATTGTTACTTTCAATGAGAGTAATAAATCTATTGCATTTTATGTACACATGTATGACCTTGACTCACTTTAAAGATCACAAAGGTCAAATGTGTTTAAAATAGTTAAACTATCATCTTTTGCATAAAAAAGAGGCTTAGAGTTATGATAATTGACCGGTAGACACCTGGAGTGCTATACATTTCATATCACCTTGATCTATTTTCAAGGTCACAGAGGTCAAATAAGTAAATATCTTTAAACAACATCTTTTTTAAAACCAGGAAAACTAGAATTAGGATACCTGGTTAGTGGTTAGAAGTGCTGTAAACTGTCCTTAAATAAATGACCTTGAACTACTATATAGTAATTTCAAGATCACAAAAGTTAAATGTGCTAAAAACATTTAATCAACCTATTTTGGAGGCCCAGGGTATTTGGTCTTAATGTAGTGCTATGAAATGTTATCATCTGGATAATCTTGACATAATTATGTTGAAGGTAATATATATCAAAACCTATGAGTAACTTTTTCTTAATGACAAAGACACACAAATATGGTGATGACATTTGGCCTCACACTATTCTTGCTATAGCTAGAAAGCATTATACAGAAACTGTTATTAGCGCAACCATAATTTAGCAGAATGCTTTCAGTGTTAAAATTGCTGGAATAATACCTCTAAAATATATACATTTACAGTAACCAAGAGTTTCAGGGTCAGGGTCATGATAGCCGGCTAGTCGATACCTGGCATGGTGTACTATAAAGTTAACCAAAGAAATCACTTTGCTCTTCTTCCATAGTCAAAAGGGTCAAATATGTAAACCTTTAAATAACTTCAGCAATACCAGGATGCCCTGAGTGATGATATTTGAGATATAGCATGCTGGTGTAATTTAGTATGAAACATTCAATGCAATTGGAAAAAAATGTTGTTTTCCAGTGATTGCTCAAATATCCAGGTATGGGATACAGGCCCTGTGGGCCTCTTTGTTTCTTTTCTGTTGACATTGAGAGCTGCCATGCCTTGTGTACTTTGTAAATTCTACAAGCTTCTGACGAGCTGATGAATGTAAACTTTTGTATTTCCAGTCATTGTGGATACAAATAAATGGTACCATGCCACGCTGGTGGTGGGAGACGACGTCAGCATCTGTATCGGCTCCGAGTACGACTAGAGGTCTGATGACTCCGGAGGGTCGTGTAGGTCAGAGGTCATCACAACAGTCTCACCAAAGCAT